>CM039122.1:22513218-23113218 GCA_022036555.1 Microstegium vimineum
ACGCGGATGGTTTTGATGCCCAAACCACCAAACCACTCGACGAGAGCCACCTTGTCTTCGCCCAGTCGGACTCCGAGTCCCTTGAGCCTCCGCTCGACTTACGCATCCACCGTATTGACTTGGTCAACTCAGTCTACCTCCATGTCTTCTCACACTTGCCGGTGCCAAGTACTAGCCACCACAGCTAGTCCGCCGGCGCTCATGGTCCCTCAGTCCGAGCCCCGCTTCCGCCCTTCACCCCTCTCAGTCCATCGGCACGGCATGCCTCTACTCGACCTTCTCCACACCATTGACCATTGTCACTAGGCATAGTACCTGCACACCACAAGCCGATAGACAAGCACACATTTCTGCTTTCGTAGAGGTTAGGGTAAGCCTCTCAAACTGAGACACTCACGTGTAGGACGATCACTCATCATCAAAGCTGAACCTACATGGGTACTTATCCACCATGTGTTCGCAACACTCTCCTTGTCCAAATATACGTGGATGATATCATCTTTGGTGGTTCTTCTCATGCTCTTGTTGCCAAGTTTGCAGATCTTATGGGCAGGGAATTTTAGATGAGCATGATTGGAGAGTTGACTTTCTTTCTCGGGTTGCAAATCAAGCAAACCCTAGAAGGGACGTTTGTGCACCAAGGCAAGTACACGAAGGATATCTTGAAGAAGTTTGACATGGGCGAGGCAAAGCCCCTCTCGATGCCTATGTCAACCACTACTGCCTTGGATGCGGACAAGGAAGGAGAGGCGGTGGACCAGACGGAGTACCGCAACATGATCGGGTCGCTTCTGTACCTGACGGCGACCCGACCGGACATACAGTTCGTCGTCTGCTTGTGTGCACGCTTTCAGGCGTCCCCACGGAGTTCACACAAGCTGGCGGTGAAATGCATCATGAGGTACTCGCACTTCACTCCCGAATTTGGTCTTTGGTTTGCCACCCCTTCCTCTCTTGTGCTTTGTGGTTACTCAGACGCCGACTTTGCCGGTTGCCGACTTGATCCGAAGTCCACTTCTGGGACTTGCCAGTTTCTTGGGTCCTCTCTGGTTTCTTGGTCTTCTCGCAAACAATCTAGCGTGGCATAGTCGACGTGCGAAGCTGAGTACATTGTTGTGGCTAGTTGTTGCTCTCAGTTGATTTGGATTATAGCCAATTTGAGAGATTTCGGTCTTGAGCTTACTAAGGTGCCTCTGCTTTGCCATAGCATGAGTGCAATTAGTGCGGCTAAAAATCCTGTGCTTCATTCAAAGACCAAGCACATTGAGGTCCTCTTTCCCTTCTTGCGTGATCATTACGAGAAGGGCGACATTGATCTCCGACATGTCGAGACCCAAAACCAGCTTGCGGATGTTCTCACAAAGCCTTTGGATCAAGCTGCGTTTTCTCGCCTTCGGGGCGAGTTGGGTGTTTGCTTTCCTTTTTAGAGGAGGAAAGTTTTGTGTATCATAGTTCTTTTTTGGTCTTTTTGTCTTTTCTTTGTCATTCTTCTCATTTAGTGTCTTGTTAGTGTTAGTTGTTGTCATTGCATTATGCATCTCATGTGCATTTGTGACATAGTTCATTTTCAAGCTTCATACCTATAGCCTATATAATGAATCTATGCTCTGTTTGAGGTGCTTTATGTGTCTATGGTGTTGCCTAACTTACACTCTCTTTGATCTCTTGATATGCAATAGAGCTAAGTTAGAAAAGCTTTAAAACTGAATTTAATTCCCCATGTCACCTCTAAAATGGCACTAGCATGTGTAGGCTTTTGAAGATCCTTCTTGGCTGCCTTGTATATAGCTTGTAACTATGCCTATTCATTGCTTCATTCACTACCTTTGAGCACCATGTTTAATATCTAAAATGAAATTGCTCTCTATTTTGTGAATTGGAAAGATCGAGTTGGGTCTGTATTGTGAGCACTTCACCGTGTGTTCGAGACTGCTTCCCATATGGGTTGATACTTGAGCGGTGTCGTGTATGACCAAAACCGGAGTGTTAAGTCCTTTGCCTTCGCCCGGTTGGTAATCAGTGGCATCACTTTTCTTACAACCACTCGCATACAACTTAAATGTGCCTAAAACTGAAAATTGGCTGCAAAACTCTGAAATTTGAAAAATTCATTCAGTTGGGTCATTGGCATGTTGTATGAACATTGCTAGGGATAGTTTTACTTGCTATACATGAGATTGCTTTGAGATAGATCCTATCTTGTTTGCCATGTCTAGCTATCTCTAGGAGGTGATACCCATTCCTTTCTCTCACATGATATGCTCTCTAAAATAGCTTCTAAAGTGATCTTAAGCTCCACTTGAGTCTTTGTTGGGCATCTAGAGGCTTTCCTATATTCACAGGATCACATCACTTAGAGCTTTGGTTCGCTTTGGTTCGCTTAAGTGCATTTTCATACTTTCCTATAGTGCATTTTCATACTTGCATTAGTCAAGGCGGAGTTTTTGGATTGTGTGACCTTTTGAGCTTTGGTTCGCTTTGGTCTTCCAATTGGTATCTCTTTTAATTGGTATCTCCTTGCTTGGCTTGTTTCACCCTTCTTGGTATCTTAAGTGTGCTTGTTCCCAGGGGGAGTTTTTGCTAGATGTGTTGAGCCTTTGCCTCTTCTCGAGGGTTTAGCTTGCTTTGTTGGCTCCGATAGGTTTCGATTGCTTCTTGAGCATTAGGGGACGTAAGTGGTTTCAATTGGTATCTTTTGAGCTCCCCTAGTGTTTAAATTGGAAGGCTGAGCTTTGAGAGATGTGATTGGTTGCTAGCGGTGTTGAGCCTGTTTTCTGCCTCTTCTTGAGGCTAGCTTTGTTTTGCTTGGTTGCGTCGAGCCATTGCCCATGTCTTTGGGAACCAAGTTTTGGATTCGCTTTGCTTCTCTCAAGTGACTCCGTTTTGGCTTTCTTAACTATTTGTCATTTGGAGAGCTTTACCTTGTGGCTCAAATCTGAAATGCACTTGTGTTGACAATGCACTCATCAAGTCGGAGATTACGAACACATGGTGGACAAGTACCCATGTATGTTCAGTTTTGTGATGAGTGATTGCCCAACACTTGAGCGTTTCAGTTTGAGTGGCTTACTTCTAATCCTTGCGAAAGCAAATGTGTGTCTGTCTATCGGCTTGTGGTGTGCAGGTGCTATGCCTAGTGACAGTGGTCAATGGCGTGGAGAAGGTCGAGTAGAGGCTTGCTGTCCCGATGCACTGAGAGCGGTGAAGGGCGGAAGCGGGGCTCGGACTGAGGGACCATAGATGCCGGCAGACTAGCTGTGGTGGCTAGTACTTAGCACCGGCAAGTGCGAGAAGACATGGAGGTAGACCGAGTCAGCCGAGTCAAGACGGTGGACGCGCGAGTCGAGCGGAGGCTTAGGGGACTTGGAGTCCGACCGGGCGAAGACAAGGTGGCTCGCGTCGATTGGTTTGGTGGTTTGGGCCTCAAAACCATCCGCGTCGGTTTCCGAGTTTGGGCCGCAAAACTCGGGGTTCGTTAGTTGAGCCCAAAGCTACCGGTGGTGGGTTTCCTAGGTTTGGGCCTCAAAACCTAGGCGGAGCTTCCAAGAAAGGAGGGATGACACGTGGCAGAATCCTGGAGGTTGCGTCGAGGCGACGGTAACTACCGACAGGAAGCCGGGCCGTCCATTCAAATGAGTGGCTGAGAGTTATTGATTTGGATTACAATGTCTTAGGGCTAGGTAATTCGGTCTGGTATCTAAGGGGGTCTTTGGGAAATAGCCAAAGCCCGTTAAGTAGGGCATGAAGGGGTATCCCTCATCCCATCTCTTGAACCCTAATCACTTGCCCCCCTCTCTCTCTAGTTAATGAGATCCCTAGGTTGTTTCTACCAACCTTTGTAAGAACTTGGTTTTGCTACGAGGAATCAGAGGCCGTAACCTCCGTAAGCCATGGTGGCTTCGATTTGTTGATCGTGTCCCCGTTTTGCTTGTGTTCTTCGCGTTTTGCTTTTGCTCCCTCTTTTTGTGAGATGATTTCTCTTTGTAGGGAGTAGCTCATGCAAATCCGTTTGAACCAAGTTGTGCGTAATCGTGAAGAGCTTCTTTGCACCGAAGGAATTCTCCTCAAACCTCACGAGTGCGTAGATCGGGCATTTTCTTTGCGGAATTCTTTGTTCTTGAACTTTTCCCCAAATCTCTTCTCCTCCCCTTGCTCTTAGCCAAATTGAGCGATGATTTCTTCGGGATAGCTCCCCAACTGCACTAGGATCATGCCTACAAAGTTTGGTTGCAGTTGGTGATCATTTGGTTGAGTTTTTGGAAGATTTGGCGGAGTGGGTTTGGTTTTCATGGGGTGCAGAGTTCCAGCGTGAGAGCGTCGGACCACCCTCCAGACGACTTTTCCCTAAGCTCCGGACCATAGCAAGTGGTCCGGTGGTCTTGACTTTTTGAGTGTCAATCAGCAAGGGGCGCCAGACTACCCTCCGGACCACCTAGCTTGTGAGCACCGGACCATAGGCGAGTAGTCCGGTGGCTCTGCTGGGAGTGTCACTCACGCGTCGGACTAGGCTCAGTAGTCCAACGGTGAGCGTCGGACCAGGTGTCCGGAGCAGGGGTGCTTGCTGTATTGTTTGGCTCACTAGCTGGAGTGAGCACCGGACAACTCTCCATAGTCCGACGGTGAGCGTAGGACCAGAGTCCGGAGCTGGGGCACTCCCTGCATGTTTTCTGTGTGGGTGTCAAACTTCCAAAGGTGACCGTCGGACTAGTCTGGAGGTGCCTTGGTAAGCACCGGACCAAAGGCTCTGGACCACTTCCATTGGTCCGGAGGTCTTGTCTGAACTAGTTCGGAGCTTCCTGTTGGCTGCTGTTTTCGTGTGTTCTGCTTAGGTTCTTGCCTCCTTTATATAGAGGATGAGAACTTGGTTTTCGGGGTTTTCAGTGAGTTTTCCTCCACTGCCGGTGAGCTCTCATTTCTCCATTTTCGTCTGAATCTAAGTTCGGTTTTTGGGAAGAGTGGCCCAAACATTTTGAGAGAAATTTGAGGCTCCCATTCACCCCCCCTCTGGTCGCCATTCCCGGTCCTTCAATTGGTATCAGAGCCATTTAAGGATCAATCCACCTTACACGGTTCTTGATCCGCGAAGGCGACATGGAGCGAGGTGCTGGCAAACTTCCATTCTTCGATGGAACAAACTTTGCCTATTGAAAGGTGCACATGTCCGCTTACCTCCAAGGGCTTGATACGAAGTATTGGTTGATTTGTGAGAGTGCTGATGACGTGGTTCTTGGCGCTCAGATTAATGAGCTGCAAATCACGCAACATGCGTCAAACGCAAGAGCCCGTAGCATTCTCTTCTCGAGTTTGTCTCTTCCTAAGTTTGAGCGAGTTTCGAGTCTCACTACGGAATAGGAGATCTGGCAAACACTTGTGCGATATCATGATGGTAACACTCAGATCAAGTCCAGACTCTTCAACACAAACCGTAGAGAGTACGAGAACTTTTCTCAGTTGACCGGTGAATCTATTGATGGGATGTTCACTCGCTTCCAACCTATCGTCAACAAGATGCGTGCTAATCGAGCCAACTTGCCTTATGATGATCATGAGATGGCTATCAAGATTTTGCATGCTGTTGATCGGAAGGTATGGGAGATGAAGGTGGCTGCCATTCAGGAGTCACCCGGGCCAAGCTTGAAAACCCGTCGAAGTCATCTATGGCGTTGGTTTCTGGCCCCGGCAGTACGTCTTCTTCCTCCTCTGACCGTTCACACTCTTTGTTCGCTTTGTCTTTGATTTCTTTGACAGAGGATCAAGTGGAGGCTCCTGGAGATGATGAGCTGGCTTTGGTCATCACCAAGTTCTCACAGTTTCACAACAACCGTTTGAACCATCGGCGTGGTGGCTCGGCCAAGGGGTGCTACCGTTGCGGTGATGACGATCACTTCATCGCAAACTGCCCCAAGAAAGCTGCGGCTGACTTCACCAAGCGCAAGGACAAGCGCGAGCACCACTTCGAGGACAAACACAAGCCGAAGGGTGGCTACCACCGAAGGTCCTCCAAGAAGGTGATCGACAAGGTGAAGGCCAAGCACTGAGCCTTCCTCGCCTCCCTCAGCGACATCAATGCCTCCTCCGATGGAGGTGCTTCTTCAAGCGATGATGAGTCGAAGGGAAAGGTTGAGGACAAGCTCAACGGCCTATGTTTCTATGCCGCCGCCAAGCACAGTGGCTTTTGCACCATGGCGATTGAAGAAGGCAAGGTCGGCAAGCGCAAGGATGGCCCTGACTACGACTATGACTCCGACACACCCGAGGTATCACCCACCGCCGAGTCGCTCTCTCTCGAGATTGAGTCTCTGAATGACACCTTGATGAGTCAAGATACGTTGCTCAAGCGCGCCGCTTGTGAGAGGAACAACTTTAAGGCGAAGTACCTTAGCGCACTTCATGAGCTAGATTTTGCTAAGGCGTCTGTGGTGCTTACCGAGGAGGTAGAGTGTGATGCTTGCGCCATTCACATGTCTAGTCTTGTCACTCTCGAGGACAAGTATGGCACTCTACATGAGGATGTCATTGAGCTGAAGGCTAGGCCTAGCTTACTTGGTGCGTGCAAGTCTTGCTTAGGCTTGCGTTCTGAGCTGGCACAGAAGGATGCTAGGATCGCTATGTTAGAGAAGGTCAACTCAGATAGCACTAGAGAGTTGGATCACTTTGAGGGTTTGGAGCATGAGATCGCGTCGTGCAGACACAACAAGATGCGTACCGAGGAAGAAAACACATACCTTCGGTCCATCTTGAGGTGGGTGTCTTGCCGAGAGCCGTATTTGGCGATGTTGCTTAGCCAATGCAAAAGGGCTGGCAGCACGGGAGTAGGCTTTGCGATAGGTGAGAAGGACGATAGCATGTTCGGTAAGATCGGTGAGTGCAGTGGTTTGAGCAAGAATGAGAAATCCACCATAACTCCCAAGCTTACCAAGATCACTCCACCTAAGCCTACCAACCCCACTGAGTTTCCTGTGAGAGATGGTGTGTTTGAAGAGCCACCCAAAACCACTCCACAGAAGCAAGTGTGGATTGCAAAACCGGACCACCTTCGTAACCCACTTGACACCCTGCCAGATATCTCTAGTGATCGCCTTCCTAGGAAATCTAGAGCCACCCAACCCAACAAGAGAGTGCCTACCAAGAGTGTGGTGAGGTACCATTGTGAGTATTGTGAGCGGGATGGGCACTTGACTGAGTTTTGCTATAGGAGGAAGAGAGATGATCGGAGGCAGGTTGAGTTGAACAACCGGGACATGTACCACCCACGGGTTGGGGTGCGTGAACTGGAAGTTCGGAGGCGCACTACTAGGCCTAGAGGTACAATGCCTCAAGGTGCTAGGCCTCAGGAGGCTAGACCACATGGTGGTCGTGCCCGGCAGGATACCAGTCGTGACCCATATGACTATAGGCCTCATGGCGGTGGTTTTACTCCACCCTTCGTTAGCGGACCAAGTTTTCCCTATCGTGGTGATCGCTAGCCCTCTGTGGGGCAGGAGATGTTTGGTTTTTCTCCTAACCCATTCTTTGGGCAAAAGGGACAACACTGGTATCCTTCACAGTTTACTAACCCCAGTGTTGCACCGTTTGCTCACCCTATGTCTTTTTATTGATGTAGGAAGGAGGACTGGAGGAGACTTGGCTTGTGGATTCTGGATGCTCACGCCATTTGACGGGAAGTGCCAAGTGGTTCTCCCGCCTTGACCCCATGCACCACACCGAGTATATCACATTCGGGCACAAGAGTAAAGGTAAGGTTGTCTCCTGAGGGTCAATCCGAGTGAACGTCTAGTTTGGCTCACGGTCCCGATCCGACTACTTCCTCTACATGCGGGCCGTTCGAGCAGCCTCCTCAGTCGGTGGCCGTTGCACCTGAGGGAGCTCCAGCTGCTATCGAGGAGGAGGCCACTTCATCTAGGCAGGCTCCACGCCACATCCAGCGGCAGCACCCGCCAGAGAACATCATCGACGACATTGACCGTTGAGTCACGCGGTCCAGGTACTATATCTCTCACTTTTCTCATTCGACTTTTGTCGCTTCTTTTGAGCCCCGAGATGTTTGACACGCTTTGATGGATCTGGTGGCGGGTTTCCTAGGTTTGGGCCTCAAAACCTAGGTGGAGCCTCCGAGGAAGCGGGGATGGCACCTGGCGGAATCTTGGAGGTTGCATCAAGGCGACGGCAACTCCCGGCAGGAAGCGGGGCCGTCCATTCAAATGAGTGGCTGAGAGTTATCGACTTGGATTACAATGTCTTAGGGCTAGGTAATTCGGTCTTGTATCTAAGGGGGTCTTTGGGAAATAGCCAAAGCCTATTAAGTAGGGGATGAAGGGGTATCCCTCATCCCATCTCTTGAACCCTAATCACTTGCCCCCTCTCTCTCTCTAGTGCATGAGATCCCTAGGTTGTTTCTACCAACCTTTGTAAGAACTTGGTTTTGCTGCGAGGAATCGGAGGCCATAACCTCCGTAAGCCATGGTGGCTTCGATTTGTTGATCGTGCCCCCGTTTTGTTTGTGTTCTTCGTGTTTTTCTTTTGCTCCCTCTTTTCCCGAGATGATTTCTCTTTGTAGGGAGTAGCTCTTGCAAATCCATTTGAAGCAAGTTGTGCATAATCGTGAGGAGCTTCTTTGCCCCGAAGGAATTCAACTCAAATCTCACGAGTGCGTAGATCAGGTGTTTTCTTTGCGGAGTTCTTCGTTCTTGGGCTTTTCTCCAAATCTCTTCTCCTCCCCTTGATCTAAGCCAAATTGAGCGATGATTTCTTCGGGATAGCTCCCCAACTGCACTATGATCATGCCTACAAAGTTTGGTTGCAGTTGGTGATCATTTGATTGAGTTTTGGGAAGATTTGGCGGAGTGGATTCTGTTTTCGCGGGGTGCAGAGTTCCTGCGTGGGAGCGTCGGACCACCCTCCGGACGACTTTTCCCTAAGATCCGGACCATAGGCGAGTCCGGTGGTCCGGTGCTCACAAGTTGGGTGGTCCAGAGGGTAGTCCGACGCACCTTGCTGTTTGACACTCAAAAATTCAAGACCACCGGACCACTTGCTATGGTCCTGAGCTTAGGGAAAAGTCGTCCGGAGGGTAGTCCGACGCTCCCACGCAGAAACTCTGCACCCCGTGAAATAGGTTTCCACTCTGCCAAATCTTCCCAAAACCCAACCAAATGATCACCAACTGCAACCAAACTTTGTAGACATGATCCTAGTGCAGTTGGGCATCTATCCCGAAGAAATCATTGCTCAATTTGGCTTAGAGCAAAGGGAGGAGAAGAGATTTGGGGAAAAGCTCAAGAACGAAGAACTCCGCAAAGAAATCGCTCGATCTACGTACTCGTGAGGTTTGAGGAGAAACCCTTCAGTGCAAAGATGCTCCTCACGATTACGAACAACTTGGTTCAAACCGATTTGCAAGAGCTACTCCCTACAAAGAGAAATCATCTCGGGAAAAAGAGGGAGCAAAAGAAAAACGCGAAGAACACAAGCAAAACGGGGACACAATCACAAAAGCGAAGCCACCATGGCTTACGGCCTCCGATTCCTCGCAACAAAACCTAGTTCTTACAAAGGTTGGTGGAAACAACCTAGGGATCTCATGAACTAGAGAGAGATAGAGAGAGGGGCAAGTAATTAGGGTTCAAGAGATGGGATGAGGGATACCCCTTCATCCCCTACTTAACGGTCTTTGTATATTTCCCAAAGACCCCCCCCCTAGATACATTGAGTGAACTACCTAGCCTAAGCATTGTAGTCCAAGCTCTGGAAAATATCTCCCGCATTTTGAATGGACGGCCCCGCTTCCTGCCTGAAGTTGTCGTCGCCTCGACGCAACCTCCCGGATTCCGCCAAGTGCCATCCCCGCTTCCTCGGAAGCTCCGCCTAGGTTTTGAGGCCCAAACCCAGGAAACCCGCCACCGGTAGCTTTGGGCTCAACTACCGAACCCCGAGGTTTACAGCCCAAACTCGGAAACCGACGCGGATGGTTTTGAGGCCCAAACCAGCAAACCACTCGACGCAAGCCACCTTGTCTTCGCCCGGTTGGACTCCGAGTCCCCTGAGCCTCCGCTTGACTCGCCCGTCCACCGTCTTGACTCAGCCGACTCGGTCTACCTCCATGTCTTCTCGCACTCGCCGGTGCCAAGTACTAGCCACCACAACTAGTCCGCTGGCCCCCATGGTCCCTCAGTCCGAGCCCCGCTTCCGCCTCTACTCGACCTTCTCCAAGCCATTGACCACTGTCACTAGGCATAGCACCTACACACCATAAGACGATAGACATGCACAGACTTGCTTTCGCAAGGATTAGAAGTAAGCCACTCAAACTGAACCGCTCAAGTGTTGGGCAATCACTCATCATAGAACTGAACTACTTGGGTACTTATCCACCATGTGTTCGCAATCTCCCCTTGATGTGTGCATTCTCAACACAAGTGCATTTTAGATTTGAGCCACAAGGTAAAGCTCTCCAAATGACCAAAAAGCTAAGAAAGCCAAAACGGGGTCATTTGAGAGAAGCAAAGCGAATCCAAAACTTGGTTCCCAAAGACATGGGCAACGTCTCGACTCAACCAAGCAAAACAAAGCTAGGCCTCAAGAAGAGGCAGAAAAACAGGCTCAATACCGCTTAGCAAAGCAAGATACCAATAGAAGATGACCACAGCTTAAAGACCAATTGAGACTCCAAGGGATGCACAAAGATACCAATTGAAATACCATGAGAAGCTCAAAGAACCAATTAAAGCACATGAAGCTCAAGAGGCACTCGAAACCTGTCGGAGCCAATAAAACAAGCTAGGCCCTCCAGAAGAGGCAAAGGCTCAACACATCTAGCAAAAGCTCCCCCAGGGCTAAAGCACACTCAAGATACCAAATGAGCTCCTTAGGGCAAAAGAAGCACACAAAACTCCCCCTTGACAAAAGAAGCTCTAAACCAATGAAACCAATGAGAAGCACTTTTTCTCCCCCTTGGAAGTAGATGGCTGAAAATGCAATGAAATGCACATCTCTCCCCCTTGTTGACACATGTAGCTCATCAAACATCAACAACTCAAGATCCGGCTCCAAATGCCATGAAATGCAAAATGAGTGCAAAAGCTTCATAATTAGAGCTAAGACAATGAATAGATGCTCTAAGTGATGTGATCCTGTGAGAATAAGAAAAACTCTACGTGCCCAACAAAGACTCAAGTTGAGCTTAAGATCACTTTAGAAGCTATATTAGAGACCATATCATGTGAGAGCAGAGAAAGGGTATCACCTCCTAGAGACAGCTAGACATGGAAAACAAGATAGGATCTATCTCAAAGCAATCTCATGTATAGCAAGTAAAACTATCCCTAGGAAAGTTCATACAACAAGCCAATGACCCAACTGAATGAATTTTCCAAATTTCAGAGTTTTGCAGCCAATTTTCAGTTTTAGGCACATTTAAGTTGTATGCGACTGGTTGTAAGCAAAGTGATGCCACTGCTTACCAACTGGGCGATGTCAAAGGACTTAACACACTGGTTTTGGTCATACACGACACCGCTCAAGTATCAACCCATATAGTAAGCAGTCTCGAACACACGGTGAAGTGCTCACAATGCAGACCCAACTCGATCTTTCCAATTCACAAAATAGAGAGCAATTCATTTTAGATATTAATCATGGTGCTCAAAGGTAGTGAATGAAGCAATGAAGAGCCATAGTTACCAGCTATATACAAGGCAGCCAAGAAGGATCTTCAAAAGCGTAGCTAGTGCCATTTCAGAGGTGACATGGACAATTAAATTCAGTTTTACAACTTTTCTAACTTAGCTCTATTGCATATCATATAGATCAAAAAGAGTCTAAGTTAGGCAACACCATAGACACATAAAGCACCTCAAACAGAGCATAGATTCATTATATCGTCTATAGGTATGAAGCTTGAAAATGAATTATGCCACAAATGCAAATGAGATGCATAATGCAATGACACCAACTAACACTAACAAGACACCAATTGAGAAGAAAGACAAATAAAAAGAGAAAAAGACCCCAAAAGAGCTATGATACACAAAACTTTCCTCCTCTAAAAAGGAAAGCAAACACCCAACTCGCCCCGAAGCCGAGAAAATGCAGCTTGATCCAAAGGCTTTGTGAGGATATCCGCAAGCTGGTTTTGGGTTTCAACATGCCGGAGATCAATGTCGCCCTTCTCGTAATGATCTCTCAAGAAATGAAAGCGGATCTCAATGTGCTTGGACTTTGAATGAAGCACAGGATTTTTAGCCACACTAAACGAGCTACGGGAGCAAAGGTTACCTCATAGTCTATTCCCTCCTTTTGAAAAAAGCCTTGAGCAACCAACCTAGCCTTCTTGTGCACTACCACCCCATCTTCACTTTGTTTATTTTTGAAAATCCATTTGGTACCTATGGGGTGGCAACTAGGTGGTGGAGGAACTAAGACCCAAACGCGGTTTCGCTCAAAGTTTTCTAACTCCCCATGCATGGCATTAACCCAATCTGGATCCATCAAAGCGTGTCCAACATCTCGGGGCTCAAAAGACGTGACAAAAGCCGAATGAGCAAAGTGAGAGAGATAGGACCTAGACCGCGTGACTCGACGACCGATGTCGCCGATGATGTTCTCCGGCGGGTGCTGTCGTTGGATGTGCCGGGGAATCTGCCTGGACGAAGTGCCTGATGAGGAGTGGCCCGATTTTCCGTGAGGTAACTGGTAAATTCTATCTGTAGAGAACTCGATGTTGGCGATCCGGCTTCAACTCAAACATGATTCAAACCCTACAACCGTTACACCACTACTCCGTTGGTTATCAACCAAGCACAACTTGATTGACCTCGCCAATAAGGCTTTTCCTGCAAGCGAATCAAAGAACACAAGCAAGAAGGTACAAACATGCAATCTGAAATTGCAAATATGAATGATGTGAATATCAATAGGGGGTTCAAGAACTCGGTTCCAAAGGACTAATCGACACAGTGGAGGAGATCAAGAACGAGGGGCCCTGGATCACTGTAAAAAGGACTAATCGACACACTTACAATGAACGATTCAGTTTCTCGATGGAAAACTAAACTCCAAAACAAAACCCAATCTGTCCGTGGAGGCTCTAGGGGGATATATGGAGGAGGGAGGACAACCACAAGTATCTTGGGGTCGTCCTACAACCCTAGGATAAGTCCCTAATGGACCCAAGTTGATACATGGGCCATGGGCCCAAAATTGGGTGATGCAGCACCGGAACAGATTCTGGACGCTGACTTGTTTTGATGTTTCACAATGACTTAGAAGAAATTTATAACTCCAACCAACGCCATTGGTTTCCTTATCAAATTATCTTTCCATCTGTGGGTGAATCATTGAAAACGGAGTCCGGATGCATCCTGGGCGTCTGTTTTACTCCTTGTTGGTCCTGGACTCCGAAACAGACTCTAAGTCGACGTGGCAGCTGAGTTGGAGATGAGTTGTAACTTGGGAAAGGCGATGACGTAGGCGTGTCCAGCATGGCGATGTCCTCATCATCCTCCCCTTCTTGAATTGGAGTCGTCCTCGACTCCAACGTGGTGGTGTCCTCATCATCCCCTCCTAGAATTGGAGTCGTCCTCGACTCCATCCCATCAACGAACTCCTGCAAAAGGTTAGTGACAACAGGCAATGCACATGACATAATAGGTTGACAAAACATAGTATAACATGGTGCATCAGGATTATCACATAACTCAACACTAGCAGAAGTTGTAGCAAGAAAAGCACCTCCTTGTAACTTAATCCCATTATTTTTAACAGTGTTTAGCGGAGGGTTATTTTTAATCTCTCGAGCATGTTTAACAATATCCATAGGAGACAAAGGCAGCAAAGTAATTTTCTTGTCCTTATGCATGAAAGTGTATTTATTAGTTCTACCACGGTGTAAAGCATCATTATCAAATTCTCATGGACGTCCTAACAAAATTGAACAAGCTTACATAGGTACAACATCAAAATCAGTAGTATCATGATAAGAGCCAGTGAAAAAGCTAATGCGGGCTAATTTATATACCTTCGTCTGATCACTATTATTGAACCATTGAAGTTTATATGGATGTGAATGTTGTCGTGTGGTCAAGCCAAGCTTCTCAACCAAATCTGAACTCACCAAGTTGTTGCAACTCCCGCTATCAATGATGGTGAGAACACGACAACCCTGCACAATGAGATACATGTGGAACAAACTGTGGCGCTGAATCTTCATCTCTTCTTCATGTCCCACACGTGAACTCAGCACATGCTGCACAAGAAGGCTAGGGTAGCCCGCGGCGGCAGCCACTGAGTCAATGGTCTTCTCGTCTTGATCGCCCTCGGTGGAATATGCATCAATGTTAGCAGCAAGGGCTAATTCATCTTTAACATCACTAGCACTTACATAGCCATCCTCGGCAGCAATGAAAGTGCGTCGACTGGGGCATTCGGCAATTTTATGTCCCATGCCTTTGCAACAGGGGCAAATGATTTTAGCGCTGGAGGAGGAGGAGGTAGTAGAAGCACCCGGAGTGGCACCTTTCTTCGACTGTGGAAGCTGCACATTAGACAATGTACTTACCCCGGAAGAGTGTGGAGGTGTAGATGTCTTGGGCATCTCTAGTTCAGAGCACTGCTGAAAATTCCTCCCAGTGTTAGACCTGAAAGGCTGTTGTTGTGTGCGTCCCTGTACTTCTCGTTCGGTCTTAATAGCAAGATGATACAATTGAGAAAAAAAGTGTACCATTCTTTATAATCAATAATATTCTGTATATCATGATTTAAACCACCAAAGAATCTAGCACTAGCATCATCATCATCTTCATTTATACCACAACGTGCTAAACCAATAAGTAATTCCTGATAGTATGCTTCTACGCCTTTATCACCTTGTTTTAAAGTTTGTAGTTCCAAGCGTAAATCACGTTGGTAATAAGGAGGAACAAAACGAGATTTCATACGTTGGTTTAAAACATTCCAAGTTTTAGGCACAACAGCAGCATTAGCAACATTGCAAAGATCACTCCACCAAAACAAAGAAAAATTAGTAAACTCACTAGTAGCAAGTCTAACTAGTGAAATTATCCGGATTCCATTGGTCTCCTTATGAAATTATCTTTCCATCCGTGGGTGAATCATCGAAAATGGAGTCCGGATGCGTCCTGGGCGTGTTGCAAAGTGTGCATTCTTAAATTTTGTGCCATTGTCACTGTGGATAGTTCTCATGGGATTGTTAGGTAGCTCATTTTGCAATCTCAAAATCAGATCTCGAACAAGTGGAAAAGCCTCATCCTTACTCTCCAAAAAGAACACCCAAGAGTATCTCGAGTAGTCATCAATGACTACAACCACATACCACTTCCCTCCTTCTGACCTGACCCGAGGTGGACCAACTGTGTCCATGCGTAAGATCTCGCCAGGTCGAGTGGTCATGATCTCCGTCACAGGAAGATGGGAAGCGCCAACCATCTTGCCATGCCTACAAGGATGGCAAACCAAATCCTTTTCGAACTTTAGCTTTGGCAATCCTTGGATAAGTTCCATTGAGCTAAGCCTTGCAAGCAAGTCAAAATTCAAGTGTCCCAATCTCCTATGCCACTTCCAAAGCTCGGAAGAAGAACCGGCAAGAAGACAACTAGAAGGTCCTCAAGAAATAGAAAAATCCGCACGAAAAACCTTCCCGAAGGGTAAAATCTAGCAAACAAGCTCACCACGAGAGTCCAAAATCCGAGAGAGGTTTGGCTTAAAGCTCACCTCAAAACTGTCATAAAGGAGTTGCGAAACCGAAAGAAGGTTAAAATGGAAATTCACAACCAAAGCAACATCCTGAGGACAAAAGAAGAATTCACTCGGATGGACCCTCGGGAGACAACCTTACCTTTACTCTTGTCCCCGAATGTGATGTACTCAGTATGGTGCACGGGGTCGAGGCTGGAGAACCACTTGGCACTTCCAATCATATGGCGTGAACATCCGGAATCCACAAGCCAAGTCTCCTCCAGTCCTCCTTCCTACATCAATAAAAAGACATAGGGTGAGCAAATGGTGCAACACTGGGGTTAGTAAACTGTGAAGGATACCAGTGTTGTCCCATTTGCCCAAAGAATGGATTAGGACAAAAACCAAACATCTCCTGCCCCACAGGGGGATAGCGATCACCACGATAGGGAAAACGTGGTCCGCTAGAGTAGGGTGGAGTGAAACCACTGCCACGAGGCCTGTAGTCGTATGGGTCACGACCGGTACCCCGCCGGGCACGACCACCTCGTGGTCTCGCCTCCTGAGGCCTAGCACCTTGAGGCATTGTACCTCTAGGCCTAGTAGTGCACCTCCAAACTTTCGGTTCACACAACCCAACTGGTGGGTGGTACATGTCCCGGTTGTTCAACTCAAACTGCCTCCGATCATCTCTCTTCCTCATATAGCAAAACTCAGCCAAATGCCCATCCCGCTCACAATACTCACAATGGTACCTTACCACACTCTAGGTTGGCACTCTCTTGTTGGGTTGGGTGGCTCTAGCTTTCTTAGGAAGGGGATCACTAGAGATGTCTGACATTGTGTCAAGTGGGTTGCGAAGATGGTTCGGTTTAGCAATCCACACTTGCTTCTGTGGAGTGGTTTTGGGTGGCTCTTCAAACACACCATCTCTCACAGGAAACTCAGAAGGGTTGGTAGGCTTAGGTGGGGTGATCTTGGTAAACTTGGGAGGTGTGGTGGGTTTCTCAATCTCGCTCAAACCACTGCACTCACCGATCTTACCGAACATGCTATCGTCCTTCCCACCTATAGCAAAGCCTACTCCTGTGCTGCCAGCCCTTTTGCATTGGCTAAGCATCATCCCCAACTGCGGCTCTCGGCAAGACACTCAGTTCAAGATGGACCGAAGGTATGTGTTTTCTTCCTCGGTACGCATCTTCTCGTGTCTGCACGACGTGATCTCAAGCTCCAAAGCCTCAAAGCGATCCGACTCTCTAGTGCTATCTGAGCTGACCTTCTCTAACACAGCGATCCTAGCATTCTTGTGTGTCAGCTCAGAACGCAAGCCTAAGCAAGACTTGCACGCACCAAGTAAGCTCGGCCTAGCCTTCAGTTCACTGACCTACTCAAGTAGAGTGTCATACTTGTCCTGGAGAGTGACAAGATCAGACATATGAATGGCGCAAGCATCACACTCTACCTCCTCGGTAACCACCACTGACGCCTTAGCAAAATCTAGCTCATGAAGCCCGCTAAGGTTCTTCGCCTTAAAGTCGTTCCTCTCACAAGCGGTACGCTTGAGCAACACATCTTGACTCATCAAGGTGTCGTTCACAGACTCAATCTCGAGAGAGAGGGACTTGACGGTGGGTGATACCTTGGGTGTGTCGGAGTCGTAGTCGTAGTCAGGGCCATCCTTGCACTTGCCGACCTTGCCTTCTTCAATCGCCATGGTGCAAAAACCACCGTGCTTGGCATCGGCGTACAAGCATAGGTCGTTGAGCTTGTCCTCAACCTTTCCCTTCGACTCATCATCTCTTGAAGAAGGACCCCCATCGGAGGAGGCATCGATGTCGCTGAGGGAGGTGAGGAAGGCTCGATGCTTGGCCTTCACCTTGTCGACCACCTTCTTGGAGGACCTTCGGTGGTAGCCGCCCTTGGGCTTGTGCTTGTCCTCGAAGTGGTGCTCGCACTTGTCCTTGCACTTGGTGAAGTCGTCCGCAGCTTTCTTGAGGCAGCTTGCGATGAAGTGATCCTCATCACCGCAATGGTAGCACCCCTTGGTTGATCCACCACGCCGACGGTTCAAACGGTTGTTGTGAAACCGTGAGAACTTGGTGATGACCAAAGCCAGCTCATCATCTCCAAGAGCCTCCACTTGATCCTCTTTCATAGAAATCAATGACAAAGCGAACAAAGAGTGTGAAGGGTCAGAGGAGGAGGAAGACGTACCGTCAAGGCCAGAAACCAACGTCATAGAGGGTTTCAACGGGTTTTCAATCTTGGCCCGGGTCTGGTAGTCAATCTCCGAGGACTTGAGCTTGTTGAACAGCGCGTCCACGATCAGGGCATCATAGCCCGTTGACTCCTGAATGGAAGTCACCTTAATCTCCCACACCTTCCGATCAAGAGCATGCAAAAGCTTGATAGCCATCTCATGATCATCATAAGGCAAGTTGGCTCGATTAGCACACATCTTGCTGACGATAGATTGGAAGCGACTGAACATCCCGTCAACAGATTCGCTGGCCAACTGAACAAAGTTCTCATACTCCCTACAGTACGTGTCGAAGAGTCTGGAATTGATCTGAGGATTGCCCTCATGATATCGCACAAGTGTTTGCTAGATCTCTCGTGCCATAGTGAGGTTCGAGACTCGCTCAAACTCAGGAAGTGACAAACTCGAGAAGAGGATACTCCGTGCTTGACTGTTTGCGTTGTGTTGAGAAGTTTGGAGTTGGTCAACACGAGCCGCAAGAATACGATAGCCCTCATTCTCATAAATCTCCCATATGTTCGAATTAACTCCTTATAGATAGGCGGACATGTGCACCTTCCAGTAGGAGAAGTTTGTTCCATCGAAAAACGGAGGTTTGCCAACTCCTCGCTCCATGTCGCCTTTGCGGATCAAGAACCGTGTAAGGTGGATTGATCCTTAACCGGCTCTGATACCAATTGAAGGACCAAGAATGACGACCAGAAGGGGGGGGGGGTGAATGGGAGCCTCAAATTTCTCTCGAAATGTTCGGGCCACTCTTCCCAAAAACCAAACCCAGTTGCAGGAAACCCCGAAAACCAAGTTCTCAACCTCTATAGAAAGGAGGCAAGAACCGCAGAACACACGAAAACAGCAGCCAACAGGAAGCTCCGGACCAGTTCAGACAAGACCTCCGGACCAATGGAAGTGGTCCGGAGCCTTTGGTTCGGTGCTTACCAAGGCACCTCCGGACTAGTACGACGGTCAATTTTGGAAGTCCGACACCCACACAGAAAACATGCAGGGAGTGCCCAAGCTCCGGACTCTGGTCCGACGCTCACCGTCGGACTATGGAGAGTTGTCCGATGCTCACTCCAGCTACTGAGCCAAAAAAAACAGTAAGCTCCTCTCCTCCGGACACCTGGTCCGACGCTCACCGTCGAACTAATGACCCTGGTCCGACGTGTGAGTGACACTCTCAGCAGAGCCACTGGACTACTCGCCTATGGTCCGGTGCTCACAAGCTGGGTGGTCAGGAGGGTAGTCCGACGCTCCCACGCAGAAAGTCTGCACCCCGCGAAAATGGTTTCCACTCCGCCAAATCTTCCCAAAACCCAACCAAATGATCACCAAGCGCAACCAAACTTTGTAGGCATGATCCTAGTGCAGTTGGGATGCTGTCCCGAAGAAATCATCGCTCAATTTGGCTTAGAGCAAAGGGAGGAGAAGAGATTTGGGGAAAAGCTCAAGAACGAAGAACTCTGCAAAGAAATCGCCCGATCTACCTACTCGTGAGGTTTGAGGAGAAACCCTTTGGTGCAAAGATGCTCCTGACGATTACGAACAACTTGGTTCAATCCGATTTGCAAGAGCTACTCCGTACAAAGAGAAATCATCTCGGGAAAAAGAGGGAGCAAAAGAAAAACGCGAAGAACACAAGCAAAACGGGGACACAATCACAAAAGCGAAGCCACCATGGCTTACGGAGGTTACGGCCTCCGATTCCTCCCAGCAAAACCAAGTTCTTACAAAGCTTGGTGGAAACAACCTAGGGATCTCATGAACTAGAGAGAGAGAGAGAGGGCAAGTAATTAGGGTTCAAGAGATGGGATGAGGGATACCCCTTCATCCCCTACTTAACGGTCTTTGGCTATTTCCCAAAGACCCCCTAGATACATTGAGTGAACTACCTAGCCTAAGCATTGCAGTCCAAGCTCTGGAAAATATCTCCTGCATTTTGAATGGATGGTCGCGCTTCCTACCTGGAGTTGCTGTCGCCTCAACGCAACCTCCCGGATTCCGCCACGTGCCATCCCCGCTTCCTCGGTAGCTCCGCCTAGGTTTTGAGGCTCAAACCCAGGAAACCCACCACCGGTAGGTTTGGGCTCAACAACCGAACCCTGAGTGTTGCGGCCCAAACTCGGAAACCTACGTGGATGGTTTTGAGGCCCAAACCACCAAACCACTCGACGTGAGCCACCTTGTCTTCGCCCGGTCGGACTTCGAGTCCCCTGAGCCTCCACTCGACTCGCGCGTCCACCGTCTTGACTCTGCCGACTCGGTCTACCTCCATGTCTTTTCGCACTCGCCGGTGCCAAGTACTAGCCACCATAGTTAGTCCGCCGGTGCCCATGGTCCCTCAGCCCGAGCCCCGCTTCCGCCCTTCACCACTCTCAGTCCATCAGCACGGCAAGCCTCTACTCGACCTTCTCCTCGCCATTGACCACAGTCACTAAGCATAGCACCTGCACACCACAAGCCGATAGACATAGACAGACTTGCTTTCGCAAGGATTAGAAGTAAGCCACTCAAACTGAACCGCTCAAGTGTTGGGCAATCGCTCATCACAAAACTGAACTACATGGGTACTTATCCACCATGTGTTCGTAGCTTTGTCTTCTTTGGTTTTTTTGATAGAGGAACAAGTGGAGGCTCTTGGATATGATGAGCTTTCCTTGGTCATCACTAGGTTCTCGTGGTTTCACAACAACCGCTTGAATCGACGACGTGGTGGCATGGCTAAGGGGTGCTACCATTGCGGTGATGAGGATCACTTCATCGCAAACTGCCCCAAGAAAGTTGTGGGGGACTTCACCAAGCGCAAGGACAAGTGCGAGCACCACTTCGAGGACAATCACAAGGCCAAGGGTGGCCACAACCGAAGATCCTCAAAGAAGGTGATCGACAAGGTGAAGGCCAAGCACTGAGCCTTCCTCACCTCCCTCAGTGACATCGAGTGCTCCACCGATGGAGGCTCTTCTTCGAGCGACGATGATGAATCGAAACGGAGGGTTGAGGACAATCTCAATGGCCTCTGCTTCTACGCCGATGCCAAGCATGGTGGCTTCTACACCATGGCGATTGGAGCAAGAGAGGTCGGCGAGCACAAGGACGACTCTGACGCCGACTCCGACACACCCGAGGTATCACCCACCATCGAGTCTTTCTCCTCCGAGCTTGAGTCCATGAACACTACTTTCATGAGTCAGGATGTGGTGCTCAAGCGTGCGATTAGAGAGAGAACGAGTTCAAGGCGAAGTATCTAAAAACGCTAGTTGAGCTCGAGTTTGCTAAGGCGTCAGTGGTGGTTACCGAGCAGGTAGAGTGTGATACTTGTGCCGTTCACATGTCCAGTATTGTCACTCTCCAGGACAAGTATGACACTCTACTCAAGGATCTTAGTGAGCTGAAGGCTAGGCCTAGCTTACTTGGTGTGTGCAAGTCTTGTGAAGGCTTGCGTTCTGAGCTGGCACAGAAGGTTGCTAGGATTGTTGTTCAAGAGAAGGTTAGCTCAGATAGCACCCGAGAGTCAGATCGCATTGAGGCTTTGGAGCTTGAGATCGCGAAGTGCAGGCACGAGAAGGCGCGTACCGATGAGGATAAAACACACCTCCAGTTTGTCTTAGCTTGGGTGTTTGGTAGAGAGCCGTAGCTCAGGATGTTGTACAACAAATTCAGGCAGATTGGCAACAAAGAAGAAAGCATGTTTGGTAAGATCGGTGAGTGTAGTGGTTTGAGCGAGAGTGAGAAACCCACCATAACTCCCATGTTTACCAAATTCAACCCACCTAAGCCTACCGACTCCTCTAAGCTACCTGTGAGAGATGGTGTGTTTGAGGAGCCACCCAAAACCACTCCACAGAAGCAAGTATGGATTCCCAGACCGAACCACCTTCGGAACCTACTTGACACCTTGCCTGACATCTCTAGTGATCCCCTTCCTAAGAAAGCGAGAGCCACCCAACCCAACAAGAGAGTGCCTACCAAGAGTGTGGTGAGGTACCACTATGAGTATTGTGAGTGGGATGGGCACTTGGTTGAGTTTTACTATAGGAGGAAGAGAGATGAGCGGCGACAGGTTGAGTTCAACAACCGGGACATGTACCAGCCACCGGTTTGGATGCGTGAACCGGAAGTTCGGAGGTGCACTACTAGGCCTAGAGGTGCAATGCCTCAAGGTGCTAGGCCTCAGGAGGCGAGACCATGCGGTGGTCATGCCCGGCGGGGTACCGGTCGTGTCCCATACGACTACGGGCCTCGTGGAGGTGGTTTCACTCCCCACAGCTTTAGCGGACCACCTTTTCCTATGGTGGTGATCGCTACCCCCCTATGGGAAGGGAGATGTTTTGTATGCCACCTAATCCTTTCTTTGGGAAAATGAACCAACACTAGTATCCTTCACAGTTTACTAACCGCAGTGTTGCTTCGTTTGCTCACCCTATGTCTTTTTATTGATGTAGGAAGGAGGACTGGAGGAGACTTGGCTGGTGGATTCTGGATGTTCACGCCATATGATCGGAAGTGCCAAGTGGTTCTCCAGCCTTGACCCCATGCACCACACCGAGTATATCATATTTGGGGACAAGAGTAGAGGTAAGGTTGTGTCCCGAGGGTCAATCCAAGTCAATTCGTCTTTTGTTCTCAAGGATGTTGCTTTGGTTGCAAATTTGCATTTTATTGTTCTCTCAGTTTTGGAACTCCTTGAGGACAGTTTTGAAGTGAATTTCAAAGTTGGTTTTCTCGGATTCTTGACTCTTGGGGTGATCTTGTGTGCCGGATTTTGCCTTTTGGGAAGGTTTTTCGTGCGGATTTTTCTATCTCTTCCGAACCTTCTCATTGACTTCTTGTCGGTTCTTCTTATGATCTTTGGAAGTGGCATAGGAGATTGGGACATCTAAGCTTCGACTTTCTTGCAAGGCTTAGCTCGATGGACCTTATCCAAGGATTGCCAAAGCTAAAGTTTGAGAAGGACTTGGGTTGTCATCCTTGTAGGCATGGCAAGATGGTTGCCGCTTCCCATCCTCCGGTGACTGAGATTATGACCAAACAACCCGGCGAGCTCTTACACATGGACACAGTTGGTCCAGCTCGGGTTAGGTCAGAAGGAGGGAAGTGGTATGTGCTTGTAGTCATTGATGACTACTCGAGATACTCTTGGGTGTTCTTTTTGGAGAGTAAGGATGAGGCTTTTTCGCAGTTCGAGATCTGATTTTGAGATTGCAAAATGAGCTACCCATGCATGCCATGAGAGCGATACGCAGTGACAATGGCACCAAATTTAAGAATGCTCAATTAGCATCTCTTTGCTCTTCTTTGGGTCTCGACTACTAGTTTTCCTCTTGTCACACTCCACAGCAGAATGGTGTTGTTGAGCGCAAGAATCAGACCCTTGTTGAGATGGCTAGAACAATGCTCAATGAGCATAGGACTCCTAGGAGGTATTGGGCCGAAGCGATAAATTCTTCTTGCTATGTTTCCAATCGCATTTTTCTCCGAGCTTTCAAGAAGAAGACTTCTTATGAGTTGAGATTTGGGAGACCACCCAAGGTAAGTCACTTACGGCTGTTTGAGTGCAAGTGTTTCATCCTCAAGAAGGGAGGTAAGTTGGAAAAGTTTGAGTCTCGGTCTTCTGACGATATCTTTCTTTGTTATTTTACTCATTCTCGTGATTATCGTGCTCTTAACCTTGATACTAACCGAGTGATGGAGACTTGTGAGATTACTTTCGATGAGACTATGCATTGTAATTCCACTGCCTTTGAGATTGCAGGTGATGATGAGGTGAAAACTAGCATATTTGTGGAGGAGGAGCATGATGATGCCAATTGGGGTGATCGTGAGTCGACTCCATCGGTTGCCCCCGTTAAGCCAAGGATGTCTACTTCGGCTCACAGCCCTGACCCATCTACTTCCTCTACATGGGGGCCATTCGAGCAGCTTCCCCAGTCGGTGCCCGTTGCACCAGAGGGAGCTCCAGCTGCTGTTGAGGGGGAGGCTACTTCTTCTAGGCAAGCTCCCCGCTACATCCAGAAGTAGCACCCGCCGGAGAACATCATCAGTGTCATCGACCGTCGAGTCACGCAGTCTAGGTCCTATCTTTAATTTGTTACTTTTCTCATTAGGCTTTTGTCTCATCTTTTGAGCCCCGAGATGTTGGACACGCTTTGATGGATCTAGATTGGGTTAATGCCATGCATGAGGAACTTGAAAACTTTGAGCGAAACCGTGTTTGGGTCTTAGTGCCACAACCACCAAGTTGCCACCCTATAGGTACCAAATGGGTTTTCAAAAATAAACAAAGTGAGGATGGGGTGCTAGTTCGAAACAAGGCTAGGTTGGTAGCGCAAGGTTTTTGTCAAAAGGAGGGAATATACTATGAGAAAACCTTTGCTCCAATAGCTCGTGTAGAAGCAATTAGAATCCTTCTAGCTTTTGGGACTTATAAGGGTTTTAAACTATTTCAAATGGACGTTAACAGTGCTTTCTTAAATGGCTACATAGAGGAGGAAGTGTATGTTAGGCAACCTCCCGGTTTTGAAAATCCCAAGTTTCCAAACCATGTTCTTAAACTTCACAAAGCTTTGTATGGATTGAAACAAGCCCCTAGAGCATGGTATGATAGGTTGAAACTTTTTTTTGCTTGCAAAGGGTTTTAAAAAGGGATTGGTCGATAAAACGCTTTTCCCCTCAAGCAAGGCAAAGACACTCTCCTAGTCCAAATTTACGTGGATGATATCATTTTCGGTGGTTCTTCTCATGCTCTTGTTGCCAAGTTTGCAGATCTTATGAGAAGGGAAATTGAGATGAGCATGATGGGGGAGTTGACCTTCTTTCTCGGTTTGCAAATCAAGCAAACCCGGGAAGGGACGTTTCTGGATCAAGGCAAGTACATGAAGGATATTCTAAAGAAGTTTCACATGGGTGAGTCAAAGCCTCTTTCGACGCCCATGCCGACTATGAATGCCTTGGATGCTAACGAGTAAGGAGAAGTGGTGGATCGGACGGAGTACTGCAGCATGATCTGGTCACTTCTGTACTTGACGGCGACCCGACCGGATATTCAGTTCGTCGTCTTCTTGTGTGCGCGCTTTCAGGCTTCGCCATGCATTTTGCACAAGCTAGCGGTGAAACGCATCATGAGGTACTTGCGCTTCACTCCCGAATTTGGTCTTTGGTTCTCCGCCTCCTTCTCTCTTGTGCTTTGGGGTTATTCTGATGTCGATTTTTCCGGTTGTCGTCTTGATTAGAAGTCCACGTCAGGGACTTGTCAGTTTCTTGGGTCTTCTCTCATGTCGTGGTCCTCTCGCAAATAGTCTAGCGTTGCTCAGTCTACCATAGAGGCTGAGTATGTAGCTGCCGCTAGCTGTTGTTCTCAGTTGCTTTCGATGATTGCAACTTTGAAGGATTGTGATAGCACGAGTGTCATCAGCGTAGCCAAAAATCCCGTGCTTCACTATAATACCAAGCACATCAATGTTCGTTTTCACTTTTTGAGAGATCACTACGAGAAGGACGACATTGACCTCCGACATGTCGATACCCATAACCAACTTGCGGACATTCTCACAAAACCTTTGGATCAAGCTACGTTTTCCCACTTGAGAGGGGAATTGGGTGCGTGCTTTCCTTGTTAGAGGAGGAAAGCTTTTTGTATCATAGTTTGTATTTGACCTTTCTTTTGTATCTTAGTTTTTTCATTACTATTAGTTTGCATTTTGCATCTCATTGCATTTGTGACATAGTTCTTTTTGAGCTTCATACCTATAGACGATATAATGAATCTATGCTCTATTTGAGGTGCTTTATGTGTCTATGGTGTTGCTTAACTTAGACTCTCTTTGATCTCTTGATATGCAATAGAGCTAAGTTAGAAAAGCTTTAAAACTGAATTTAATTCCCTATGTCACCTATGAAATGACACTAGCATGTGTAGGCTTTTGAAGATCTCTTGTGGCTGTTTTTATATAGCTTGTTGTTGACACCGTTTTTGGTACTGTTGACGCCGTTTTTTGTACGGGTCAATATTAAACCAAGTGTGTTGATCGGCAAAGGGGTAATTGTTGTTCCTCATCGGCATCAAGATGCTGCTGGTCTAATTAACGATGGAAGCGGAGGAAATCGCCGATGGTAAATCTGATGGATGAAGCGTCAAGGGAGAAAGAAGATATGTTTGCCGATAAAGGAGGGTATTGCCGATGGATACAAGTTGATGTGGCTGACGTCAGCAGGAAGTTGCCAATGGCAATAGAAGGAAATTGCATATTGAAGGAATCTGCCGATGGAAAGTTTCATCGTAAGAGAAATGGATAAGGAAACTAGTGATTTTATGCTAGTATTATTGTTTTAGTTTGAGTCCGACTCTTGCACGAGTCATTTTATTTCCTTAAAAGTAGGAGTTTTGTTTAGGTATGAGTCGTGTCCATGTATAACTCCTTTTACCGGAGTATAAATATGTACCCAGGGGCGGTGTAGAAAGAACAATCAATCAAATACAAATGTATTACTTTTATCTACTTTTCCAGCATCTAATTTTATCGCATTAGTTCTAGTTTACCTACAAGTTCTCATGATCTCGACGGACTGCATCTACAAGATCCCCGTCTACGTTGCGAGTTCCGCTTTTTGAGCAATCTGAGCCTTGTCGTCTCGTTCATCGTTGTTTTAGTTATCGTCCTTGTTGATTAATTGGTCAAATCGACTGGCACACCTTTGGAAATCGAGTTCGGGTATAAGCCCGAGGTGTTTGCAGATCCAACGCTTTTTTGTGTCAACACCTCTTTTGGCACGTCCAGTGGGACCCTAGATACATCTCTTGATCATGATAATGGGTGGTTCTACTGATGTTGATCCAAGGAACGTCATTGAAGTCTCCGAAGCAGATCTGAAAGATGATCAGAAGAAAGCTATGGAGTAGGCTATGGAGGAATACAAGCAATTATATCTGAAATCCTTCAGCCTAAACAGGAGCGGCGGTGCTATCCAAAAGCAAGATCTGCCGTTGCCGCGATAGGTCACTTTCGATGCTAATCCTGGTAAGTTGCAAGACATGGTTAATTCTGCGTTAAATCAAGCGTTGACTAGCCACTCCAATGTGTTGTCCAATACTGTATACATTGTTGTCATGCAATCTTTCAAAGAAGGACAACCACCTAGGTATGTCGGTCTAGCGTATCATCAACCTGGATTGGCATCTGCCACGACTTCATCGGCGGCTCCAGTGTTCCAACCTGTGAATTCTTCTACCAATGAAGCTACACCACCGAGATCGAGTCCTGCAAGCATCGTTCGGTTGAACACCGATCTAGTGGAATCGGCAATGTCAGGATATATAGTCCAGAATCAGCCAACTCCCGCTAACTGGTGGGGTTACGGTATGCCTCCAGAGTCATCTGTCGATGCTAGATTGATCCAAGGCAATAGTGTGCCGGGAAAAGCCTCTATGGCATCGATAATATCGGCACAACCGATGAGCCCGATAGTACATTATGCTACGTCTTCTCCAAATGTGCAGTTGTCGCTAGGAGATCTTCAGATGGCGATACCTAAAGTGCCTTACGGGCAACCTTGCCGATGCAACAAGATTTGGCAGTGATGAATCGTCCCATGATGATGGCAAATCCTCAGGCTGTGATGTCAGTACACCAAGGAGGTCAATTTGTTGATTATTCCAAGGTGCATGAGCAGCAGGCGCCGGGTAGTTATCAATTATCGGAAAATCACATGCCGATGACTTATAATCCTGTATGGACTAGTCCAGTTCAATAACAGGTGGTACAACCTGGACACCAAGTAGCGGGAGAACAACAGTACCATTATCCGGCAAACTCTCAGAATGAAACATCGGTATATCGACCGATGAATATCATGCCGCAGTTTGTCCCAGTGGGTGTCCAAGGTTATACATCAGCAAATCAACCGGTGCCTAATATTCAGCAAGGTGGTGCTGCGCCTATGCCAATTGGATCAGCTTATCTGCCGTAAAGGCCAGAAAGAATGTATCCGCCGGCCCAGCCAGTTAATATTCAGCCGATCCATCGGCGGGATCAAGATGTGTACTGGGCCGATAAAATAGCCGAGGTGATGAAAGAGCAGTTTGGTATAAAACCTAAGGTCAATACATATTCTTATCAGACACCGTACCCTCAGGCATATGACTTGATCCCTCTCTCGAATCAGTACAAGGTGCCAGATTTCATGAAGCTTTCCAGCCAAGATGACACATCAACAATGGAGCACATCAACCGCTTCATTATTCAGTGTGGGGAGGCTGCTAGCAGAGATGAGCTGAGGGTAAGATTGTTTTCATCATCTTTAACTGGATCGTCATTTACGTGGTTCATCTCGCTTCCTCCAAATTTTGTGATTACTTGGGCCGATCTGGAGAAGCAGTTTCACAAGTACTTCTTCTCTGGCGTTCATGAGAAGAGGATTACCGATTTGGTCAAGCTGATGCAGCGCAATGATGAATCGGTAGAAAGTTTCGTCCAAAGGCTTCGGGACGTGAAGAATAAGTGCTACAGTTTGGTGTTTGATGATCGGCAGTTGGCAGATTTGGCTTTCCAAGGGTTGTTGCCGCACATCAAAGATAAATATGCATCTCAAGAGTTTGAAAGCTCGAGTCACCTCGTGCAGAGATTTGCCGATCAAGAAGTTAAAGCTTTCGAGCCTAGGAAGACTTGGAACAAGAAGGTATCCTTCATTGAACAAGAGGAAGATTCTGAGTCAGATGAAGGGACGAATATCGGCATTGCTGAGTGGGTGAAGGATAAGAAGTCAATATCTTGTCCGTTTGGTCAGAAGGAGGCTGAAGGATTTGCTTTTGATACTGCTAAAGCCGATAGGATATTTGATCTGTTGCTTCAAGAAGGGCGGATTAAGCTGGCGCCTAATCAAGTAATTCCATTGGCTGAAGAACTTAGGAGGATGAGGTACTGTAAGTGGCATGATGCAACCTCACACAGTACCAATGATTGCAAAGTCTTTAAGAAGCAGTTGCAGTCAGAAAACGAATCTGGGCGAATCAAGTTTGAAAATTCTAAAGCTCAGAGGTCGATGAAAATTGATCAACATCCGTTTCCAAATAATATGGTGGAAACCAGTGGGAAAGTCAAAGTATTGACATCGGAAGTAGCCAAAAAAAATTCATCGGTGGATCCCGAGCATCATATAGCTATGCAGGATGTAAAGGGAAAGAAGATTGCCGATGAAAGAGAAGGTAAAAGAACTGCCGATGATAGTAGCATCTCCAAGAGGCCTCAGAGACGTGCGTCATATGGCGTTGTAATCATGCACAGGAGTCCACGACAGGAATATGAGCGTTCACGAGGAGAGAAGCATCGGCAGCAGGAAGAGGAGAGACGCCAAGAGTGGTATCGGCATAAAGATCATTGGAAATGCCCCTTCTTCGTCCATTGTTGGGAAGAAGGTATCAAGTTGCCCACCACCGATAATTGTCCTAAATGCAATGGGTGCTATCCTGCTGATCGGTCAGAGAAGAAGTCTCGCTTTGAAGGTCAAGGATCAAGCTATGCTAGGCCGATCAGAGGAAAAGAATCCGTACATGATCGGCTGGGGGCAAGCTCAGTGTGCATGACAGGCTTGGTAAGCATATCCGTCAAGAGGAGTTCGAAGAGAGGGCTAATGCAAGGGTGCCCGATGAAGAGATATTCTCTAGAGATCCGAATATAAGGGGTAATACAAGCCGATGCAGTGAGAAACAGTAGCAGCCTATTTGAAATACTAAGCTTCCTCAATGGTGTCCCAAAGGCCTGACAAAGACTCAAAGAAGAAGGATCCAGCGTGAACACCAAATGATCTGGGTTATAACCCTTCGAAGGGAGAACCTCCAGTTTGGGAGTGGAGGCCAAAACACCAGGAGAGAAGTCCATCGGCAGAAGTCAACATGGTTGGTATGTTGCCAATGGAATTCATGGCACCTGCTGAGGCTGAGGAAGAAGCTGCTGAGATGGCTCAATTAGTTCTGGACCCAATGGCAGTTGTCTTTGAAAAGCCCGCCGATGATGAAAGACAACATTTGAAGGCATTGTTTGTCAAAGGCAAAGTTGATGGGCGGCTAGTATCAAGGATGCTGGTAGATGGTGGACCATCAATCAATATAATGTTGTATGTCATGTTCAGGAAGCTTGGAAAGGGTGACCAAGACTTAGTCAAAACAGACATGAAGCTGAAGGATTTTGAAGGCACTGTGTCACCGGCTATGGGGGCAGTATGTGTCGAGTTGACCATCGGCAGCAAAACTTTGCCGACGATGTTTATCGTGATCAGTGGTAAAGGCTCCTACAACTTGCTTTTGGGAAGAGATTGGATCCACGCTAATTGTTGTATACCTTCCACAATTCACCAAAGCCTCGTGCAATGGGTTGGAGATAAGATTGAAGTCGTCCGAAGTGAAGCACCATCAATTGTTGCATCGGTAGAATCGGAAACCTATGAGCAAACCAAGTGCATATCTGGTGAAGCTTGGGATACAGAATTCCTCAAGGTGGCCGATTATCGGATTACACTGATCCAAGCAGTCGGTTCTGAAGAAAAGGTTTAATGGATCAGTCCGCCGATGATGAAAAACTTGGACAGGGGTTCACATCAGCCGATGATTTGCTAGAAATAGACATCGACGACGGTAGCAAGCCTAGGCCAACGTTTATTAGTGCTAAATTAGATTCCCAATGTAAACAACAGTTGAGTGATTTGTTAAAAGAATATAAAGATTGTTTTGCTTGGGATTATACCGAGATGCCTGGTTTAGACCAATCAATAGTTGAACATCAGTTACCTATTAAGTTAGAATTTCAACCACATCGGCAACCAGCACGCCGATGCAATCCAACTGTGTTACCCGATATTAAGGCTGAGATTATAAAATTAATCGAAGCTCGATTTATTCGGCAATGCCAATATGCTGAATGGATTTCTAATGTGGTTCCTGTATATAAAAAGAATGGAAAACTTCGTGTTTGTATTGATTTCAGGAATCTCAATAAAGCTACGCCGATGGACGGTTATCCAATGCCCGTTGCTGACCTGCTAGTTGATGCTTCTGCTGGACATCAAATTATCAGTTTTATGGATGGTAATGTTGGGTATAATCAAATATTCATGGCTGAAGAAGATATATCCAAAATTGCTTTTAGGTGTCCAGGTCACGTCGGTTTGTTTGAGTGGGTCGTAATGACTTTTGGGTTGAAGAACGCCGGTGCTACTTATCAAAGAGCGATGAATTTTATTTTTCATAAGTACATCGGCACATTGGTCGAAATCTATATTGACGATGTGGTGGTTAAGTCCGAAGACTTTAAGAAGCATCTCGCCGATCTGCGGAAGATTCTGGAGTGCACAAGGGAGCATGGGCTAAAGATGAATCCAGATAAGTGCGTGTTTAGCGTATCGGCAGGTCAATTCTTAGGGTTCATGGTGGATCAAAGGGGCATAGAGATTGGCAAAAAATCCATTGATGCAATTAACAAAGTGATTGCTCCTACAAACAAGACTGAGTTGCAATCTTTGATCGGCAAGATTAATTTTATTAGAAGATTTATATCTAACTTGTCTGGGAAAATTATGTCTTTTAGCCCATTGCGGAAGCTAAAGGCTGGTCAGGAATTTGTGTGGAGAGAGGAGCAGTAGTTGGCCTTGGAAGAAATTAAGAAGTATCTAATGAATCCTTCAGTTTTGATTTCACCTCGACACGGGAAACCCTTCAGATTATATTTGTCTGCCGATGATGGTGTTATCGGGTCAGCCTTGATTCAAGAATTTGAAGGGAAAGAACGTGTGATTTATTATTTGAGTAGAAGGCTGGTGGACGCTGAGACTAGGTATTCGGCCGTTAAGAAATTGTGTTTATGTTTGTACTTCTCTTGTACTAAGTTGAGGCATTATTTTCTATCGGCCGAATGTACTGTCATATGCAAAGATGATGTGGTCAAGTATATGCTTTCGATGCCAATATTGAGTGGGAGGATTGGCAAATGGATTTTGCCGCTGTCAGAATTTGATCTGTGGTATGAATCAACTAAGGCAGTTAAAGGGCAGGTGATGGCCGATTTTGTTACTCAGCATTGCGGTACGCTAAATTCCGTAGAAATTGCTCCTTGGACTTTGTTCTTTGATGGTTCCACATGTAAGGAGGGAGCAGGTATCGGCGTTATCCTGGTTTCACCCCGAGGGAAAAAATATGAAATCTCATTGCCGATTGTTGCTACTTCGACGAATAATCAGGCTGAATATCAAGCATTACTGAAGGTGCTGGAGTTGCTTAGGGAAGTGTGTGCCGATGCCGTGGAAATCTTTGACGATTCTATGTTAGTAATCAATCAATTGGTTGGAATATATGAATGCCGAAGTGATATTTTAATTGCATATCATGGGAAGTGTTTGCAGTTATTAAAGGAATTTAAAGAATATCATCTTGAGCATATTCCTAGGTTTCATAATGAAGAGGCCAATCGATTGGCACAACATGCTTCGGGATATCAGCCGATTCAAGAAGTAATGACATCGGTAATAGTTGCCGATGACTAGAGAAAAGAGATTGTCGATTACTTAAGAGATCCGTCTAGGAAAGTTGAAAGACGGTTGAGGTTTCAGGCTACTAAGTATGTGCTCCTTGATGATGAGTTATATTATCGTACAATTGATGGAGTTTTACTCAAATGCCTTAATGGAGAGGAATCGAAGAGGTTGATGGGTGAAATTCATGAAGGGGTATGTGGAGCGCACCAATTGGCATTCAAGATGAAGTGGATGATTAGGCGAAATGAATATTATTGGTCGACAATTCTTGAGGATTGTTTTGGATACTTCAAAGGGTGTCAAGATTGTCAGAAGTTCGGTAATGTTCAGAGGGCACATGCGTCAGAAATGAATCCTATTATCAAGCCTTGGCCGTTTAGAGGATAGGCCATTGATCTCATCGGCCAAATTTACCCACCATCGAGCAAAGGGCATAAATTTATACTCGTTGCTACTGATTATTTCACGAAGTGGGTTGAAGCTATTCCTTTGAAAAATGTGACATCGGCAAACATGATAGATTTCGTGAAGGAGCATATTGTTTACCGATTCGGAATTCCTCAGACTATTATGACTAATCAAGGGACTATGTTCACGTCGGGGGAGTTTGATGCATTTGCTATCGGTATGGGGTTCAAAGTGTTGAATTCTTGTCCTTATTACGCTCAAGCTAATGGTCAGGCTGAAGCAACTAATAAAGGAATAATTAAGCTTATCAAGCGCAAGATTGAAGAAAACCCTAGGAGGTGGCATACGGTACTCAATGAAGCTTTGTGGTCGTATCAGATGGCGTGTCATGGTGCTACTAAGATTCCGTCATATCAGTTGGTGTATGGACACGATGTTGTCCTACCTTGGGAAATTAAAACTGGTTCTAGACGATTGTTTTCCCAAGACCAGTTAGCGGCCGATGAGTATGATATCCTTATGAAGGATGAGTTAGAAGACCTAGCGGGTCATCGGCTAAGAGCTTTAATCAGTATCGAGGAGAACAAGAAAAGGGTTGCCAGATGGTATAACAAGAAGGTGAAGGTGAAAGAATTCGCCGATGGTGATTTGGTGCGGAAACTGATTTTACCAATTGGGACTAAAAGTTCAAAGTTTGGGAAGTGGTCTCCTAATTGCGAAGGTCGTTTTCGGATAAATCAGTCTGTTTCTGGCAATGCTTATATTTTGGAAACTCTCGAAGGAGTTGCATTTTCCAGAGCGATAAATGGTAAATATGTGAAGAAGTATTATCCTAGTATCTAGATGGATGCATAAAACGATGTAAATATAAATACCGATGACAGGGTTATCATACAAGACATCGGTGGATAAGCGTTAACATTACATTACAGGAGGGCCAGTTGTCAGATTTAAATATAACAAATTACAACAAGGATTGGATAGATAAAATCGCACGGAGGCGAACTTGGTCAGCTTCTTCTATTTCCTTGGCATCGGCATCGGCAGTGCCTTCAACTAGCTTGATTTTTCTCCTCAGCAGGAGAGCTTCACGAGCGCAAACATCCCTCTCTTGTTGCAGAGCCTTAGTAGCAATAGGGAGTTGAGCTTTCTTCTGGTTGGCTGAGTCTAAGGTTGCATCTACTTTCTTCAGCTCAGCTAATAGTTCTTCTTTCTATGCCGATAGACAAGTAATCTCTTGTTCAAGCACACTGCTAGAGGCTTCAAGACGGCCGATGTCTTTGTGTTTGTCATCTGCAGTTTATTTAAACTTGAGTATTTCTTCTTCGAGCTTTGCTTGAGTGGCTCTATTGGCAATACGTCGTGAAGCTCTTTGGTATTGCAGTTGCCGACTCTCGAGAAATGCCGCTTGGAAGAGCAGTTCTTCAACATCGGCGGGCAATTGATCTTGAATTTCTCTGAATGCTACTCTTACTGCACTAGAATCTTGGACTAGTTCATGTGTATTTTGTTGCAGTAGTAGTAGTGCTTCGAGTTTGGATTTCACTTCTGCCGATAGAACTGTTGAAGATTGAGCAAAGCTTTCTCCTTCTTCATCATCATCCGGGACGTTGACGACAAAAGAGAATAAGCTATTGGGAGAGTCTTGAGCCTGAAAAGAGAAGGATTCAAATTTGTCGGCTACAAGCTTGTGTCGTGCGACTTCATAATAAATGTTTGATTTACCTGTTTAAGAGCGGTCTCCCGTCTTGGACTTGGCAGAGCAGTTGGCACAGCTGTGTCTGGAAGATCGGCAATGGTTGTCGATGAACTTGCCTCGGTAGGATGAGCAGTTGGCGCTGGTGCTGATATCGATGCCGATACTGCTTCTGTTGTTGCGGCTATCTCTTGCGGCGAAGGTGTTGTCCCTTGGTAAGGAATCTCAGCCTGTAATTGCTCAGGGATAGGCGCCGATGCTGGCTCCGGTGTTGGTGTATCGGCAGGAGCTTGGGGAGATGTAGCTGGAGCTGATGGCTTGGGACATTTCGGTTTGGGGGCAGCATTTGATGAGCCTCGGCGTTTTGGCTATTTCACTTTGGGGGCATCGGCAGGTTGAGCCATAGAAATTTGTGCACTTGGAACAGCTGCTGATGAACTTGTCTACTGCAAAAGAGAATTTGGTGCAAATTGAGGAAAATTGTCGATTAAACATGTTATGATCGATACAGATAAATGAAGACTTGTTACCATGAAGGCTTGTGCCAAGGCGCGGCGGCGGCAGCGGCAGCATCATCAGTTTGCAATGATTTGGACTTGATGGTAACCTTAGGAACTGTGTTGTGATGCATGATGGCAGACAATGAAGGGGCCTTGCTGCCGATTATCGATGTAGGATTCATCGGTCGCAAGTTGAAATGTTTGCCGCTCTTGCTCTTTTTGGGGATGAAATCATTAACCTGTTGATAGAGGGTTAGTTACCGATACATTTGAAAAGTTAACGAAGAATTAGTATTGGAAATAAGCTTACCGCGTCATCGGGTATGACATGATCAGCTTCAATCAAGTGTCGATAGTAGTGTGATGATGGAGTAAATAGTTGGTCCTTCCACTCTTGCCACCAGGACTTGTATGATTCAGTGATGAATGATGTCGGCACCCAAGAACATAAGTCAATGTTGGCTACATCGGCATGAGGAGATAGAGTGACAATTTTATTACAATCCATAGCACTAGAGATGACCTCTCTTGGTTTAATCACATTGACATAGCTGAGTTTGATCGGCAATTGACCGAATGCTAGCTGTCTTGCCGTTGTCGATGGATAATAGAACTCGTATGATGGATGAGAATTATTCCCGGTCCCAACGACGTTAACTTGAATAGCCCGGGAATGAGGGTAGCCTTCATGATTACTTCGTTTTGTGATATATTCCCATCCGTAAGATTGAAGGAGAGTGGGAATCGGTTGTTTTCATCAACATAAGCCCACCAGACTCGTTCTGCAGCAGGAATTCCACAGTAGAGCCTCTGGAAGAACATGCCGAATTGATCGACGTTGGCATTGGTTCCTGGTAGCACTATCATGGCTTCCCCAAAATTGAGTGGGGAACGGGTTGCCGATTCATCATCATCAAAGACATAGTCTTCAGATATATCTCTTGGGAGCTGCTGGCTAAACAGGTCAAATTGAAGGCATTTATGCATGTGGGCGTTTAGCCATAAGTTAGAAAACCACCAAGGGCCTCCAAGGATTCCGATGGGCTTTCCTACCAGTAGTTTTCTTGATACCTGGTGAAGGAGGTGATAAACTGAGCCAAGGAGGTATCGGCTAAGGGGAAATCCGCCATTGGCTAAAAGCTCTGCTGCAGGAAGATACATGTTGGTGGGTCCGACTGTTCTGCCATAGAAAACGAACTTCTCCAACCACATGTTAAGGAAGGTGGCGTGCTCCCTTGGGGTTACCGATCCAGTCTTCTGATACTCTTGGATGTATCCAGTCCAACCACCGATGTTACGGGTACTTACCCAATGTTCAGATTTCCTGCAGAAGAGGGTGGCAGGATCGGTAGAAGAAACGTCAAGGCCGGTAAGCATGTGTACATCGACAAGTGTAGGGATGGCTGGTCCATGTCTAAATAAAAATGCGTTCATTGTATCAGACCAAAAATAAGAAGCAGCAATCATCATATTTTCATTCTTGGCCATATCGGCAATGGACAGTCTGATGCATTGGTCGATGTTGCGCTCTGACCAATAGAGTTGTTTTGACCTAGATATCCTAAGATACCAGTTCTTCCACCCTTTGGTAAGTTTGGGCCAGGAGCGAAAAGTATCTGTCCATAACCCTAGATCAAAATGCTCAGATCTAAAAGGGATGCGGTTGGTTTCGGTGTTGATGAGATTGGTTGGGATCGGTATTCCCCATCGGGCCTAAACAACAGAGGTGTTCTTGATTGGTAGGGATCACTATTTTGTTGCGCATTTCCTAGATCCAAAAAGCAAAGAAAGAGAGAGAGAAGGGATTTTCAAGCGATGCGGAAGGATAAAATTGCGATATATACAGCAAGGAAAGAAGAAAGATTACCGCGGAAGCAGTGAAGTTGATTGCCATTGAAGGAGGAATTCTTGCAAGGGGTCGCACCTCCTGATGAGAGAAAAAGCCGCCGGTGATTGCCGAAGTGTTCTTCAGAGATGATATTGGAATGAAGATGAGAATGTGAGCTCAGGATGAAAAAGAGAACATGCGGTAATTTTTATAGGCCTAGGTCAAGGGGCATTTTCAACTTTTCTTTTTACTGAGCAGAGATATGGGAGGATATCACGATGAATTTATGCGGTGATCGAGGGATTATAACTGTTGGTGCTTTAGTTGCAGGAGTTGTGGGTAATTTGCGATGATGGTGTGCGGTAATCGAGATGATGACATAGGCATTTTTGGAGGGAAAGATTACAATAGAGCAAATTTCGGTGCATAAGATATTTTATACTCCGAAATTGGGGGGCATGTGTTGACGCCGTTTTTTGTACGGGTCAATATTAAACCAAGTGGGTTGATCGGCAAAGGGGTAATTGTTGTTCCTCATCGGCATCAAGGTGTTGCTGGTCTAATTACCGATGGAAGCAGAGGAAATTGCCGATGGTAAATCTGATGGAAGAAGCATCAAGGGGGAAAGAAGATATGTTTGCCGATAAAGGAGGTATTGCCGATGGATATAGGTTGATGTGGCTGACGTCAGCAGGAAGTTGCCGGTGGCAATAGAAGGAAATTGCGGATTGAAGGAATCTGCCGATGGAAAGTTTCATCGTAAGGGAAACAGATAAGGAAACTAGTGATTTTATGCTAGTATTATTGTTTTAGTTTGAGTCCGACTCTTGCACGAGTCGTTTTATTTCTTTAAAAGTAGGAGTTTTGTTTAGGTATGAGTCGTGTCCATGTATAACTCCTTTTACCGAAGTATAAATATGTACCCAGGGGCGGTGTAGAAAGAACAATCAATCAAATACAAATCTATTACTTTTATCTACTTTTCCAGCATCTAATTTTATCACATTAGTTCTAGTTTACCTACGAGTTCTCATGATCTCGACGGACTGCATCTACAAGATCCCCGTCTACGTTGCGAGTTCCGCTTTTTGAGCAATCTGAGCCTTGACGTGCGGGCGCATCGCCGTCGTCTCGTTCATCGTTGTTCTTGTTATCGTCCTTGTCGATTAATTAGTCAAATCGACTGACACACCTTTTGGAAATCGAGTTCGGGTATAAGCCCGAGGATTTCGCAGATCCGACGCTTTTTGTGTCAACAGGTACGTGTCAATATGAATTGAGTGCGCTGATCGATGAAGGGATGGTTGTTGTTCCTTATCGACATCAAGAAACTGCTGATCAGATTGCCGATAGAAGCAGGTGATTAAAGGAGCGTCAGGAAGAGAAGAAGGCTGCTTGCCGATAGGAAAGTTGCCGATTAAGGTGTTGCCGATAGAGTGGCATGTCGGTGAATGCAGAATGGTGTGACTGACGTCAGCGAAGGCTACCGATGGCGTTGAAGAAAGGTTGTAGATTTAAGGAAATCTGTCGATGGAAGGTGTCATCGTAACAAAGACGGATATGGAAACTAGTGATTGTATGCTAGTATTTTGTTTTTATAGTTTGAATCCGACTCTTGCACGAGTCGTTTATTTCCTTAAAAATAGGAGTTTTGTTTAGGTATAAGTCGTGTCTGTGTACAACTCCTCCTACCGGAGTATAAATATGTACCTAGGGCTTGCATAAAAAATATATACAATCAATCAAATACATCTATTATTTTCATCTACTTTTCCAGCAAATTTACTTTCATCGTACTAGTTCTAGTTTATCTACTTACGAAGTCTTGACGGGCTGCATCTACACGATCTCCGTCAACCTCGTGAGTTCCGCATTTTGAGCAATCTGAGCCTTGACGTCCGGACGCATCGCCGTCGTCTCGTTCATCATTGTTCTAGTTATCGTCCTTGTCGATTAACTGGTCAAATCGATTGGCACACCTTGGATATCGAAATTTTGGGTATAAGCCCAAGGTGTTCGTAGATCCGACTCTTTTTGTGTCAACACCTCTTTTGGCACAACCGGTGGGACCCTAGAATACATCTTTTGATCACGATCATTGGTGGTTCTACTGATGTCGATCCGAAGAACATCATCGAAGTCTCTGAAGCAAATCAGAAAGATGATCATAAGCAGGCTATGGAGCAGGCTATGGAGGAGTATAAGCAGCTATATCTGAAATCCTTCAGCCTAAACAGGAGCGGCGATTGTTGGCACAAACTATGACCATCTTTTACATAGCTAAAATGGTGCCACTAATCCAAGGATCAAGGATAAACAAACACATCATGAGCATTCTTTATCAAATAACTAGTTCCACATGTCCATGAGTGTTTGAGTGCAGGAATGAACAAATGGAGCAAAGGAAATCCATATGGGACCACCATGCTCTCTCCTCTCGACCATGATCCAAGAGAGGCACTCTAGAGTGGAATCCATCCATTGGATCACTCTGTGTTTTCTCTCAACGGCTTACAAGCAAAGCACATGGATCCATGGGCCACACCAACGAAATAAACGTGAAAAACACTAAAGAACCAACAACCAGCACAAATGACAAGTGGGACCAGCACCAGGGAGCAGAGGAGGGCTAGAATCCCCCAAGGAGGGATTCGGCCGAATCCCCATCTGCTCCAAACAGGTCCCACACAGTCCCTAACTAGTGGGACCTCATCCAAGGAGGCAAGGGAGGCCCCACTGACCATAGGGGCATTCAGCCGAATGCCCCCTAAGTCCGTTGGGCTCCCCGCAACCGCCATAGCTCTTCCCCATGTGTTGGATCACCACCATCCATGCCTTGGTCGGTTCCAAGGTCTTTTGGATCCAAGGGTGTAGAATGGAAGGCCCTGGATCGCTGACGTGGCACTGGAGTAGCCCCCACTCCACCTCCTACTATAAATAGAGGGTCACACCCCCTCTCTAATCATGAAGAAGAAGCCTACAAGCTCTATTCCTTAGATTGTTCTCGGAGTTAGTCTAGAGTGGGAGTTAGAGTTGAGTCGAGCTGTGCTCGGGATTTCTGGAGTCGTCTTATGGAGAGTCTAGTATAGCTCTTGTATCTTTCCTTGTTTGTAAGACTTTATCTTATTCAGTATATATATATATTTCTCTTTACTCTACTTAGTATTTACTTTGAGCATTTCTATACTAGATACAGTCCTGCTATATACTTTTGCTCTTTAATAGCCTTCACACCCATAGTCTGTGATCCTTGTGACCTTTCCTGTATGCGATCATTGCCTGTCATAGGGTACTTTGGTTATTGATCATAGTCAAAGTAGTAAGTTGTGTGTAAGTGTGGTGCTTATACATCATCTTATCCTTGGTTTTCGCTTGCTGCACGGATTGTTTGTGGTAGCTAGCAAGAGGTGACAGCCTTGTCTAGTCTTTGTATTCCACCACGTGTTTATAGGAAAGTTCTTAAAAGGTAAGGCCCCCGTAAGAAGAGGGCGCTGTCCGGTAGGAGTTTTGTCCTCCTACTGATCTATCCCCTCGCCTAGTATACTTGTATTGAGGAGACAAACTATAGTGTCTAGACTAGTTATCTAGCTAAGTATATTGAAGTAGAGAGAAGTACATAGGAGTCTTTGTTCTCTTCTCATTGTCCTTCCACCTAGCTAGTCTCTGAGGTCCATTCTAAGTATCCTTTACCGTAGATTCTTCGTTCATCAACCCCTTCCTATCACTTTTATCATTTACCCCACTATACTAGTTGGTACTAAGGTTGAGGTGCTCTCTAGGATCTCTCTCTAATTATCATTTCTAGCCAGCTTTCCCTTGGGATAATATAAATTATGATACTCGGAATACTCCTTGGTGAAGTGCTATAGTGGTATAATCTGTGCGCTTGCGGATTTATCCAATAGTCATAAGAAATACCAACAAGCATTTCTGGCGCCGTTGCCGGGGAAAGCTTAGCCAAGAAATTTTAATTAGATTGAATCTAGATATTCTCGTTAACTTAGTTATCAATTAGTCATACGGGCTTACCCCTGTCTGCGTCTTCCTTTCTTGTGAAGCCAGGCAGTGTATGAGCGGTTTCCAACTGCCCGGAAACTATCTCGAAGATCCCGAGCAGCTGTTGAGGAGGACTAGACGTCGTCGAGTTCCCCCTCAGAGGTTCCTCTCGAACCAGGATCTGTTCAAGGAAGGAGGCTCTACACCACCACTCAAGGAAGCTATGTCCCAAAAGGCAATCTCTGACTTCTCGGCTCCGTCAGCTACTCACGTAGCTCAGGGTCCCGAGGTCAACTTCGGAGATGCCACCTTCGAGCTGAAGCCCGTCTTGATCCACATGGTACAGGCCAATCCGTTTTGCGGAAAGCCCCATGAGGATGCAAATGCTCATCTCCAGCACTTCATGGAGTTATGTGGCACATTCACCATCAAGGGAGTGGCGTCAGACGCCATTCGCCTTCGTCTTTTTCCATTCTCGCTATTGGGAAAGGCGAAGCAATGGTTCTACGCCCACAAAGAAGAGGCCACTACATGGGAGAGGTGTGCTAACGCATTCCTCAAGAAGTTCTTCCCGACGGGCAAAACCAATGCTCTTCGCGGGAAGATCTCAAGCTTTCAACAACAATCTGACGAGACAATTCCCGAAGCATGGGAACGTCTCCAGGAGTACGTTCGTGCCTGTCCTCATCATGGGATATACAATTGGCTCCTGATCCAAGGTTTCTACCATGGGCTGACTAGCATGGCCCGTAGTCACCTTGACGCTGCCAATGGAGGGGCATTTCTCCAACACACAGTGAGGAATGCCAAGGACCTCATCGAGAAAATGGTGATCAACCAAGGATGGGGTGACGAACATCTCCAGCCAAAGAGGCGAGGTATGCACACCGTCAATGAGGTGGACATGATCTTCGCCAAGATGGACCTCTTGATGAAGAAGATAGAAGAAGGTTCCAAGAAGGAACGAGAGGCCATCTACCCAGTCGCCGCCGCACAAGCTATTGAAACCGATCCATGGTGAGAGGTGTGCGGAGGAAATGATCACTCGGGCAACAATTGCCCCGAGACTTCGAAGGAGGACGTGAACTTCATCAACAACAACAGCAACAGCAACAGTAACAACAACAACAACAACAACAACAACAACAACAACAACAACAACAACAACGGGTATCGACCCCAACAACAAGGAAGCTGGAATTCACGCCCCTTCTACCAAGGTAATGGAGGTAATGGTAATTACAATAATTACAATTCTTACAATAACTAACCTTCATTAAAAGATCTTATTCTTGGGCAATCAAAGATTAATGATGGAATAAATAAAAAGATGACTGCCACTGATAAAGTCCTTGAAAGCTTTGGTGAGAAAATGGATAGCTTTACAACTGCTATGAAAAATCAATTGAGCTTTAATAAAATGCTAGAAACCCAACTAGCTCAATTAGCAGCAGCTATGCCCTCCTTAGAACAAGGTAAAATTCCTAGGAAACCAAAAGATTCAATTGAGCATGTAAACATGGTTAACTTGAGGTTCGGTAAGCCTCCACTTCGCTCCTGCTGGGGCTATCTTCTCGATCCTCCCTTCATCATGAAGAAGGAAGATCCAAGCCTCCCAATGATCAAGTGCTCAATCAGACAACAAACATTCCACACCACCTTCTGCGATCTCGGATCGGGCGTCAACATCATGTCCAAGGTAATGTATGATAATCTGTTAGGAGGACCTTTAGTCCCCACATGTGTTCGCTAACAGATGGTAGATCAAACAATACAGTTTCCTAAGGGACTCGCAAGGGATATCTTGGTGAACATCCAAGATGAGTACATCCCCACCGACTTCATCATCCTGGACATGGGAGCTAATAGGGAAGTCCCAGTCATTTTGGGAAGGCATTTCCTCAACACCACCAACGCGGTCATCTACGTAGGATCGGGCCAAATCCACTTCCAATTCCCAAGTCATAAGGTAAAATGTGCTTTCAATGGTTATAAGTTTAACAAACAGGCAAAAGCACAACCACCAAAAATAAGAGTTCAAGCTCCACGGAAGAAGAAGCAATATCCAGAGATCAACATCGAAGAACTCAAGAAGGATGAACCCGCCAATCCAAGGCAGGTCTGGAAAACAAAAGAGGTGCACACATCACAATCTCCGCCTCCGGAGACATCAAGTGCACCCGAGGAATGAACAAGAAGGAGAGTCCCACTCCGAGGACTTAAAATCAAGGAGCCTTCGCCAAAAGGTAAATTGGTAGTTATCTTTTATTTCCTTTCTTAAATTTAGTTCAAACCTTTAATTTCTTTCATACTTAAAATTCAGAAAACTAAAGTTAGATTAAATAAAACATGATAATTAGTTTAGCACTAAAAATTGACAAAAATTAGGGACATAGGGGTTTCGGCCGAACACCCTATGTACCCTACTTTGGCTTATTTAATTAAAGGATCATTTAGAGACCTTTATAAAAGAAAAAGAAAACAAATGGAGCACTAGGGGTTCGGCTGAATGCCCTAGAGACCCCATCTTCATCCCTCTCTTCCTCTCCAACATCCTTTGTCCAAACATCTCATGATTTGGGAGGTGGGCTTTTCAAAAATCAGATTCTTGCTTTGGGAGACATCTCTTTTGTCTTGTCATGTTTTAAAGTACATCAATCACTTTAAGCATGGCACATCCTTGTCTCCCTCTACTCCTTGTCCAAAGTGGGGAATCATGACATCCATCACTTTCACTTTGTCATGCTTTGAAAAAGAAAACACATCAATCACTTTCAATCAAAGCATCACATACCTTTGTCCCCCACTACTCATTGTTTAAAGAGGAGAATCTTGACTACTTTAGCTCAGCTTTCGATCACATCATATCACATCTTTCACATTTCACCAAGCACTAGAAAAAGCATGAGTGGAATCTCTACTTTTAAGGGATGGTCGACCACTTTGTGTCACCTCCTTCTCTCTCTCTTTTGCTTTGTGTAAGGCATCCACTAGACATGTGATCATGGCACCCAAGGGGCCCAAGGGATGGTCGGCCGACCACTCCATGGCACCCCCTTGGTGCCACTTCCTTCCCCTATAAAACCCCATGCAAGGAGAGCTTCATTCCTCACACCTCCACAAGAATTCAGTTCTAGTTCAAGCCTCTCCTTGCCTTGCTCTCTCCTCTCTACATTCAAGAGAAGTTCTTAGCTCTCAAAGAGAAGTAGTGTTGCTCTCACTAGTCCATAAGAAGATCTCGTGTCTTCATCAAGCTTCTCTTAGCTCAAACTTCTCCTCACAAGGCAAACTAGAAATCCACTCCACATACACATATCCCTTTCTAGTCTTGCTCTTGTGCTCCTCTTCCTCTCTAGAAGATGAAGAACCCATTGACATCCACATTCAAGAAAATGAAGCAAGCTATGAGTGGGAGCTCATCCCGACGCTCCCACCAATCCGAGGATACTTCCCAAAGAAGAACAAGGGGAGGTTCGGCCCGATACACATGGGAGAATCTCCAAACCGAAGAACACCCTCAAGAGGAGGAAGTACCAACACAGGTACCACATGTCGAGGCATTATTGGTACCCCGATGACAACCTATGATCAGCAAAGTGGACTCTGGTTCAACTAACTAGAGTATCAGAGGTACCTTTCTCTTTGGGATCGATCTTTTGAGCACACATGGAGATTGGATCCGAGTCTTCTCTCCAACGCAGGTATGACCACCGAATTCAAAACTATCTTTACCTCTATTGGTTGGTCTAGCTTTTGGCAAATAGAAGAATCTGGAATTGAGTTTCTCACCGCAGAATTTCTAAGCTCTCTCCAAATCTCTAATGTTGGAATTTCCTTTCACATGTTTAATCAAAACCTTAGTCTATCTTGGAACCATCTAAGTGTTGCTCTAGGTTTTGATAATTCATGTTTGATTGATTTAGACCTTGCCATGCGTAGTTTCAACAAAAGGAAATTTTGGTTCTCTATCTCTGCTTTAAAATATTGCTCAAATCCTAAGTCTGAGGAAATTCACAACCCAACTCTTCATTTCATGATTCTTTGGATGAAAATGACTTTGTTTCCTGGAAGTAATGCTAACTTAATAAGTGACATGGAACTAAAACTGCTTTATGCAATGGTCAATAAAATGCGAATGTCTCCTGTTAAGTATTTAGTGGAATTTTGGCAAAGTTCAATTGAGAGTAATATATCTGTTCAATTCACATCTTTAATTACTCGTCTGGCCGAATCCATGAACCTGCTAAATGGCACAAACCCCTTTGTTTACATCTTTGCCCCTTTAGCAATGATCTCAGAACAATATCTTGCTCATATTCAAATGCTAAAAAGAGATGCCAACGGTAATCTTAAAATGGTTTACAATGGCCATACAATTGAGGTGCCTCTTCCAAATAGGCAACTTCAATTGTATAGGACCCGCAAGCTAACCCTTCATTTAGATCAAGGAAGTGGGCAAAGAGATTTTGCAGGCTGGGACAGGAGAGCTCAGGAGGGGCTACACTTTGTTCATCTTGAGCAAGGTGGTCCTTCTCGAGGAGCTATTGGTGAGGAGGAAGACGATGCATCTTCCGATCCCATACACACTTCAAGTGGCATGCCTCCTCGACCATCACGCCCGCGATGAGCACGAGCATCCTTCTCGTCCACACGAGACAGGGAGCATTGTGGGCTGCGGCAAGAATTCGATCACCTCAACAACACCGTTGGTGAGTTGCGTCATGAGCACGATGAAATAACACGCATCGTCCAGCAAACCGCCGAGAACATTCAAGCAATACAAGAAGAACAACAGCGGTATTGGGACTTTTGGTGGCAACAACATCCACATCCGCCGCACTATTGAGCAAAAGACAAGCTTGGGGGAGATTCTCTCCCCCACTAAGGTAAGTTTTTAATTTCAGCAGTTATATTTATGCATTTCCTTGCTTATCTTTTGCCTTCGCATTTAAAAAAATCTGCATATGTTAAAATAAAATAAAAAGACTTTCTCTTACTCCACTCTCATATATTTCATGAAAATTAATATCTCCTATGGAAATGATGAATAGTTGCTCTACTAAGTGTTTCTCTAGAACTTAGTTTACAACTTGGTACTTCTTTAAGAATGGATTACTTGGCTTAAAAGAAACCATCATGAACCTCAAACTTTTGTGGGTTGCAAATGTCGTAACTAAGTCTAAGTTGTTGTGAGACATGATATGACAAGATAAGAGCTGCTATAATTTTGTTCTAAGCAAGAATGACTATCGGAGTCTTTTATTTATTAAAATGATAAAACACTTTGTTGTTCCTCAATGGTGAAAATTCCTACCAAAGCCATACATGCTCTTTCATGATATAAGCTTTCTACATAAGATGCTTGCTTTGTGTTGAGTTTGGTCAAGTTTTGCGACCCTTGTCGAGAGATTTATCATGCTCCCAAGATCTAGATCACGTACACGCATCATATACATGCTGCTTCTACACTGGAAGTACGTAGAAACATGCCTTACATCTCCACATAGTTCGTACTCCATGCTCAAAGTAGAAAAACTCTCTCTCTAGTTTGTTGTTAGTAAATGAGACATAGACTATGCAAAATTATGAAAAATCCAAGGGCATTCTAAAGTCCTAATCTTTATGCGCATTTCCAAAGCTCTCTTGAAAAAAAATGATGAAATGAATGAGCATCTTCAAAGTTCATAGAAAAAAAAATGATGAAACAGATAGCTATGTCTCAAAAATAATTTTAGGAAAAAGAGATTATCCACATATAGGAGTATTGATCATTTGCCATGTTTCCACACACTTGCACATGTTGATCTAAGAGTATGACACCTCTCTCCTCGGATCCAGAATTTGACTTTACAATATATGCAAGGTAAGTTTGCTACATCTTTGATCCCTACCTATAGCTCCACATAAGCTTTAGAGATAGGATGGAAGAAGACAAACTTTGATATATGCCTTGCTGAGGAATCATACACCTTATGAGCGACTCGAGATTACCATTTGAGGAACACTAAGTGTTCTTTTACAAAACCTTACAAAACCTCCGATATGAAACTTGTGGAAGAATGAGAAAACTAGTGCTCAAGTCAAGTTGTTCTATCTCTCAACCTCTCAAGACAAAGGATAAAGTTATAAGCCCCATGAAGGACTAAGGTAATATGGGTGAGTTTTTATTGCTAACTTTTCCATTCGAAAGAGAAGTATGATTGTTGTAGACTTAGTACTCTTGAAATATGAAGCATAGTAGAAACTCTTGATCCATCGAGCTAAGTTTGATTGTTTGCTCGGGACGAGCAAAGGTTAAGCTTGGGGGATCTTGTTGGCACAAATTATGACCATCTTTTACATAGCTAAAATGGTGCCACTAATGCAAGGATCGAGGATAAACAAACACATCATGAGCATTCTTTATCAAATAACTAGTTCCACATGTCCATGATTGTTTGAGTGCAGGAATGAACAAATGGAGCAAAGGAAAGCCATATGGGACCACCATGCTCTCTCCTCTCGACCATGATCCAAGAGAGGCACTCTAGAGTGGAATCCATCCATTGGATCACTCTATGTTTCCTCTCAACGGCTCATAAGCAAAGCACGTGGATCCATGGGCCCACACCAACGAAATAAATGTGACAAACACTACAGAACCAACAACCAGCACAAATGACAAGTGGGACCAGCACCAGGGAGCAGAGGAGGGCTAGAATCCCCCAAGGAGGGATTCGACCGAATCCCCATCTGCTCCAAATAGGTCCCACACAGTCCCTAACTGGTGGGACCTCATCCAAGGAGGCAAGGGAGGCCCCACTGACCATAGGGGCATTCGGCCGAATGCCCCCTAAGTTGGTTGGGCTCCCCCCAACCGCCATAGCTCTTCCGCACGTGTTGGATCATCACCATCCATGCCTAGGTCGGTTCCAAGGTCGGTTGGATCCAAGGGTGTAGAATGGAAGGCCCTGGATCGCTGACGTGGCACTGGAGTAGCCCCTACTCCACCTCCTACTATAAATAGAGGGTCTAGAGTGGGAGTTAGAGTTGAGTCGAGCTGTGCTCGGGATTTCCGGAGTCATCTTCTGGAGAGTCTGGTATAGCTCTGGTATCTTTCCTTGGTTGTAAGACTTTATCTTATTCAATATATATATCTTTCTCTTTACTTTACTTGGTATTTACTTAGAGCATTTCTATACTAGATACAATCTTGCTATATACTTTTGCTCTTTAATAGCCTTGACACCCATAGTCTGTGATCCTTGTGACCTTTCCTGTATGCGATCATTGCCTGTCATAGGGTACTTTGGTTATTGATCATAGTCAAAGTAGTAAGTTGTGTGTAAGCGTGGTGCTTATACATCATCTTGTTGACACAAAAAGCATTAGGATCTGCGAACACCTCGGGCTATTACCCAAATTCGATATCCAAAGGTGTGCTAGTCGATTTGACCAGTTAATCGACAAGGACGATAACTAGAGCAAGATCCAAACAAGACAACGGCAATACGTCGAGATGTCAAGACTCAGACTTGATCAAGATAACTAGAGTAGAGCTGAACGAGACAACAGCGATGCGCCCGATGTCAAAGCTCAGATTACTCCCGCGCGGAACTTGCAAGGCCTTGATGGAGATCGAAGAGATGCAGCCCGTCGAGACTTCAAGAACTCATAGATAAATTAAGACTAATGCAATAAAAGGGTAAATTGCAGTAAAAGTAAATAAGAGTAATTGATTTGTTTGATATATGATTGATATATTCCACGACTCCTAGGTACATATTTATACCCCAGCAAAAGGAGTTGTACATAGACACAACCCATATCTTTCCTAAGCAAAACTCCTATCTTTAAGGAAACAACTGACTCGCGCAGGAGTCGGACAATGATATTTTCCTAAACAAATACTTCTATTTCTAAGGAATAAATGACTCATGCAAGAGTCAGACTCAAACTTCTATAACAATACTGGTATGAGATCACCAGTTTCCTTATGTATTCTCTTCGATGAAACTTTTCATCGGCAGATTCTTCAATCCGCAACTTCCTTCTATTGCCATCGGCAATCCCCTGCTGATGTCAACCGCCACGTCACCCTGTGCCCATCGGCATCATTTCCTTATCGGTAATATCTTCCGATCGGCAACTCTTCACCTCTACTGGTAACTTGTCTACCAATTAACTCCTATCGGCAAGAATCATCCAGCTTCCATCGGCAACAAACTTATCCCTTTCGCAACATTCACTCTCATCGGTAATATTGACCAATGAGCTCCCGATGCCGATAGAAACCGGCTACCGATCAACGCAAGCCTTAGCTCATTTGACACATGCCAAAAAACGGTGTCAACACATGCCCCCCAATTTTGGAGTGTAGAATATTTTACGTGCCGAAATTTTCTCTACTGTAACCTTTCCCTCCAAGATACTTGCACGACCTCCTCGATCACCACGTGTAAAAATCACAATTTATCAAAAAAATTTCGCGACTGCAGCGCGAACAGTTGTAAGCCCAATCATATCTCCTCGATTGCCACACATACCTATTGCATACCCTTTCATATTCCTTCTCAGTGCAAAGAAAATTCCAAAATACCCCTGACGAGGCTTATAAAAGTTACCACCATCCAATCTGTTTTTCACCCTGAGCCTGCATTCACTTTCATTTGCCTTCATCTTCAACCTCGGCGGCGGCTCTGAAGAACAGTTTCTGCGAACTCAAGCGACGGCGACTTCCTCAAGCAGAGCACGAATCGATGAAGACGAAGATGAAGAAAGCTCTGCTCCAGCTCTATCGGCAGATATCAAACTCAAGCTCGAATCACTACTATCTTTACTGCAACAAGACACGTCCCATCTCGTTCAGGACTCCACTGCAGCGAAGACAGCTTTCAAAGACATCCAAGGCCATCTATCCGCCAATATTGAAGAAACACTTTTCTAGGCAGCGTTCCTCGAGAGTAAGCAACTCCAGTATCAAAGGCTCTCTCGCCGTATTGCCGATAGGACTATTCAGTCAGAACTCGAAGAGAAAATGATTCAATTCAAGCAATCTGCCGACGAAAAACACAAGAACATAGGTCACTTAGAAGCTTCTGGTACTGAGCTTGATCAAGACATTGCCCATCTATCGGCAAGGAAAGAAAAGCTATTAGTAGAGCTGAAACAAGTTGACGAGGCCTTGATTGCAGCCAATCAACAAAAGACCGAACTTCCAAATGCTATCCAAACTCTACGACAAGAAAGAGATGTCGACGCACGTCAAGCCCTTCGGATGAAGAAAAAGATCAAGCCAATAGAAGGATCGCCGATGACGATGCCAAGGAGATGGAAGAAATAGAGCAAATTCACTTGCGTGCGATATCAGCTATTCAATCCTTGTTGTAATTTGTTACAATCCATTGTATCGGCAAGTCTAATACTGATATTTGATTTCGCTTGTAATATAATGTCAGTACGCTTTTATCGATGTCTTATATAACTTTTTCTTCCATCGGCATTCCAACGGGTATTCTATGCATCCACCCAAATACTAGGGTAATATTTCTTCAAGTATTTACCATTGATTGCTCTAGGAAACGCAACCCCTTTGAGGAAAAGACTGATTTATCCAAAACGGAGCCTCCCAATTAGGAGACCATTTTCCAACCTTAGAACTCTTAGTCCCAATCGGTAAAATCAATTTCCATACCAGGTCACCATCGGTAAATTCTTTCACCTTTACCTTCTTATCATACCATCTGGCAACCCTCCTCTTATTCTCTTCAATGCTGATCAAAGGCCTCAACCGATGACTTGCTAAGTCTTCTAACTCATCCTTCATAAGAGTATCATACTCATCGGCTGTTAATTGATCTTGAGAAAACAATCACCTAGAACCAGTTTTAACTTCCCAAGGCAGGACAACATCGTGTCCATAGACTAACTGATACGGGGAAACTTTGGTCGCACCATGACACGCCATTCGATACGACCATAGGGCTTCATTTAACACTATATGCCACCTTCTAGAGTTTTCTTCAATCTTGCGCTTGATAAGCTTAATAACTCCTTTATTAGTTGCCTCATCCTGACTGTTAGCTTGGGCATAATAAGGAGAAGAATTCAATACTTTGAACCCCATACCAGCAGCAAACTCATCAAACTCTCCCGATGTGAACATAGTTCCTTGATCGGTGGTAATAGTTTGAGAAATACCGAATCGGTAAACAATATGTTCTTTTACAAAATCTACCATGTTTGCCGATGGCACCTTCTTCAAAGGAATCGCGTCAACCCATTTCGTGAAGTAATCGGTAGCAACGAGTATAAACTTATGCCCTTTGCTTGACGGTGGATAAATTTGGCCAATGAGGTCAATAGCCCATCCTCTAAATGGCCAATGCTTAATTATAGGATTCATTGCTGATGCAGGTGCCCTCTGTACATTACCAAACTTCTGACAATCCTGGCACCCTTTAAAATAGTTGAAGCAATCTTCAAGAATTGTCGGCCAATAATATCCATTCCGCTTAATTATCCACTTCATCTTGAATGCAGATTGATGTGCTCGACACACACCCTCATGGATCTCGCCCATCAACTCTTTTGACTCTTCTCTACTAAGGCATCTGAGCAAAACTCCATCAATTGTCCGATAATACAATTCATTGTCAAGGAGCACATACTTGGTAGCTTGAAACCTTAGACGCCTTTCAACCTTCTTAGACGGATCTCTTAAGTAATCGGCAATTTCTTTTCTCCAGTCATCGGCAACCATTACCGATGTCATGACTTCTTCATTCGGCTGATATCCTGAAGCATTCTGTGCTAACCGATTGGCCTCTTCATTATGCAACCTAGGAATATGCTCAAGGCGGTACTCTTTGAATTCTTTTAATAACTGCAAACACTTTTCATGGGTTGCAATTAAAGCTTCACTTTGGCACTCATATGTTCCAATCAATTGGTTAATTACTAACATGGAATCACCGAAGATTTCAACAGCATCGGCACGTACCTCCCTGAGTAATTCCAACCCCTTTAGCAGAGCCTGGTACTCAGCCTGATTGTTTGTTGAGGTAGCAACAATCGGCAGTGAAATTTCATATTTCCGTCCACGGGGTGAGATTAAAACAATGGCGATACCTGCCCCTTCCTTGCATGTAGACCCATCAAAGAACAAAGTCCAAGGAGTAATCTCTACAGATCTTATCGTATCGCAATGTTGAGTAACAAAATCGGCCATCACCTGACCCTTAACTGCCTTAACCGATTCATACTTCAGATCAAACTCTGAAAGTGCTAGAATCCATTTTCCGATTCTCCCACTTAATATTGGCATTGACAACATATACTTAACTACATCATCTTTGCAGATAACAGTGCATTCCGCCGATAATAAATAATGCCTTAATTTTATGCAAGAGAAATATAAGCATAAACATAAACTTTCTATGGCTGAATACCTGGCTTCAGCATCGACCAGCCTTCTGCTTAAATAATAAATCACACGTTCTTTCCCTTCAAATTCTTGGATTAAGGCTGACCTGATAAGACCATCATCGGCAGACAAATACAACCTGAAAGGCTTCCCGTTCTGAGGTGGAACCAAGACTGGAGGGTTTACCAAATATTTCTTGATCTCCTCCAAGGCTAACTGTTGTTCCTCTTTCCATGTAAACTCTTGATCGGCTTTCAGCTTTAACAATGAACTAAAAGATTTATTCTTACCAGATAAGTTGGATATAAACCTTCTAATAAAATTAATCTTGCCGATCAAGGATTGCAACTCAGTCTTATTTGTGGGACCAACTACTTTGTTAATTGCATCAATAGATTTTCTGCCGATCTCGATGCCTCTCTGATGTACCATAAAACCCAGAAACTGACCTGCCGATACACCAAATGCACACTTGTTAGGATTCATCTTCAACCCATGCTCCCTTGTTCATTCCAGGATTTTTCGCAAATCGGCAAGATGCTTCTCAAAATTTCCGGATTTAACCATCCACATCATCAATATAGATTTCGACTATCGTGCTGATGTACTTATGAAAGATAAAATTCATTGCTCTTTGATAAGTAGCACCGGCGTTCTTCAAGCCAAAAGTCATTACGACCCACTCAAACAAACCGACGTGACCTGGACATCTGAAAGCAGTCTTGTTTATGTCTTCCTTGGCTATGAATATTTGATTATATCCAGCATTACCATCCATGAAACTAATGATTTGATGTCCGGCAGCGGCATCAACCAACAGATCGGCAATGGGCATCGGATAACCATCCATCAGTGTAGCCTTGTTGAGATTCCTAAAATCAATACAAACACGAAGCTTTCCATTCTTCTTATATACAGGAACCACATTAGAAATCCAATGGGCATATCGACACTGCCGAATAAACCCAGCTTCAATGAACTTTGTAATTTTAGCTTTAATGTCAGGCAACACCATAGGATTACATCGACGCGCAGGTTGCCGATGTGGTTGGAAACCAGACTTAATAGGCAACCGATGTTCGACTATTGATCGGTCTAAACCAGGCATCTCTATATAATCCCAAGCAAAACAATCTTTATATTCTTTTAATAAGTCAATCAATTGTTGCTTACATTGAGAATCTAACTTAGCATTGATAAAAGTAGGCCCATGCTTACTACCATCGCCGATATCTACTTCTAATAAATCATCAGGCGATGTGAACCCCTGTCCCAGTTTTCCATCATCGACGAATCGATCCATTAAAACTCTTCTTCAGGACCGACTGCTTGGATCGGTGTAATACGGTAATCAGCAACTTTGAGGAACTCCGTGTCCCAAGCTTCACCTGATATGCACCTGGTTTGCTCATAAGTTTCCAAATCTGCCGATGCAACGATTGACGGAGTTTCACTCCGGACGACTTCAATCTTGTCTCCAACCCATTGCACGAGGCTTTGGTGCGTTGTAGAAGGAATACAACAATTAGCATGGATCCAATCCCTTCCTAAGAGCAAGTTGTAGGTGCCTTTGCCACTGATCACGAAAAACATTGTCGGCAAAGTTTTACTGTCGATGGTTAATTCAACACATACGGCTCCCATAGCTGGCGACACATTGCCTTAAAAATCCTTAAGTTTCATGTCCGTCTTGACTAAGTCTTGGTCACCTTTCCAAAGTTTCCTGAACATAACATATGGCATTATATTGATTGATGCCCCATCGTCCACCAGCATTTTCATTACAGGCTGTCCATTCACTTTGCCCTTAACAAACAAAGCCCTTAGATGCTGCCTTTCATCATCGGCAGGCTTCTCAAAGATACCTGCCATCGGATCCAACACTAATTGCGCCATTTCAGTAGCTTCTTCGCTGACAGGTGCCATGAACTCCATCTGCAATATGACGACCATGTTGATTTCTGCTGATGGATCCCTATCCTTGCGCTTTGGCCTCCACTACTTTTCCCTTGAAGGATTTTCACTGTCATATAAGTCACTTTGGCGTTCGCGCTGGATTCTCCTTTTCTGAGTTTTCGTCAGACCCTTAGGGCACCATTGAGGAAGCTTGGTTTTCCAAACAGGCTGGTGCTGCCTCTTACTGCTTGCATCGGCACCACTCCTTATGTTTGGGTCTCTGGAGAATATCTCTTCATTGGGCACTCTTGCATTGGCCATCTCCTCCAGCTCCTCCTGACTAACGCGCCTGCGAAGTTTATCATGTGCGCTGAGCTTGCCCCCCAGCCGGTTATGTGCCGATTTCTTCTCTTTGAGCGGCCTAGCATACCCGGATGTCCGATCGTAAAAGCAAGGCTTCTTTTCTGACCGATCGGCAGGGTAATACCCATTGCATTCGGAACAATTATCGGCAGTAGGTAGCTTGATGCCTTCTTCTCAGCAGTGAACGAAGAAGGGACATTTCCAGTGGTCCTTGTGCCGAAGCCACTCTTGTTGCTCTTCTTCTTCCTACCGATGTCGCTCCTCTTGCGATCGCCGATACTCTTGCCTTGGCTGCTTATGCGTGATTATAACGCCAGGAGCCCTCTAGGCACTGCTACCTTCACCGGCAACTTTTTTGCCGTTTCTGTCATCGGCAAACCTCTTCTCATCACGCTCAGCTACTTGATGGTCAGGATCTACCGATGCATTCTTCCTGGCAGCTTCCGATGTCAGCACTTTAGTTTTTCCACTAGTTTCCACCATATTATTTGGAAACGAGTGCCGATCAATCTTCATCGGTTTCTGGGCTTTAGAATTTTCAAATTTAATTCGCCCAGATTCAATTTCTGACTGCAACTGCTGCCTAAATACTTTGCAGTCATTGGTACTGTGCGAAGTCGCATTGTGTCACTTGCAATACCTGATCTTTCTGAGCTCTTCGGCCGATGGAATTACTTGGTTAGGTGCCAACTTGATCCGCCCTTCTTGAAGTAATAAGTCAAACATCCTATCGGTGTTGACACCGTTTTTCGGCATGTGTCAAATGAGCTAAGACTTGTGTTGGTCAGCAGCCGTTTTCCATCGGCATCGGAAAGACATAGATCAGTATTGCCGATTGGAGTATGCTGTGAGAAGACTAAGTCTGTTGTCGATGGAAGCTGGAGGTTTTGGATGTTGCCGATGCCGATTGCCGATAAGGTTAATTGGTGAAGTCAAGTCGCCTGGGCTGTAAAATTGCTGTTGCCGATTGCCGATGAGGAGATGTACCGATTGCCGATGAGCATAGGCTGACTTAGTGTTTGATATCAGTAGAGGATTACTGGTGGCCAAAGAAAGGAAGCCGCAGATTGAAGGGATCTGCCGATGGAAAGTTTTCATCGAAAGAGAGATATAAGGAAACTGGTGATTTTATACCAGTATTATTATAGCAGTTTGAGTCTGGCTCTTGCATGGGTCGTTTATTTTCCTTTAAAATAGGTGTGTTTGTTTAGGAAAATAATATTGTTATTCCAGATCTGACTCCTGCGCGAGTCAGTTTCCTTAAAGTTAGGGGTTTGTTTTAGGAAAGATACGAGTCGTGTCTTTGTACAACTCTCCATGCGGGAGTATAAATATGTGTCCAAGGGCTGTGTGTAAAGATATCAATCCAGTATCAAACAAATCAATTTACTCTTATTCTACTTTTATCGCAATTTACCCTTTATTGCATTAGTTATAGTTTATCAACGAGTTCTTCAAGCTTCGGCGGGCTGCATCACCCTGATCTCCGTCAAACCCTTGTAAGTTCCACGTGGGAGTACCTCTGAGCTTTGGCATCCGGGCGTATCCCTGTTGTCTCATTCAGCTCTGCTCTAGTTATCCTGATCAAGCCTCAATCTCAGCATCCGGGCGCATCGTCGTTGTCTAGATTGAATCTTGTTCTAGTTATCGTCCTTGTCAATTATCTGGTCAAATCGACTGGCACGCTTCCGGATATCGAATTTCGGGTATAAGCCCGAGGTGTTCGCAGATCCTGACGCTTTTTGTGTCAACACCTCTTTTGGCACGCCCAGTGGGACTCGATTATACAAATCTATACATCTATCATGGGTGATAACACCGACGTTAACCAGAGGAACGTCATTGAAGTCTCCGAGGCTGATCTGAAAGATGATCAGAAGCTGGCAATGGAGCGGGCAATGGAGGAGTACAAGCAGTTATATCTGAAATCCTTCAGCCTTAGCAGGAGCGGCGAGGCAATCCAGAAGCAAGATCCGTCGTTGCCACGGCAGGTCACGTACGACGCCAATCATGGTAAGCTACAAGAGATCGTTAATTCTGCTCTAAGTCAAGCATTAATTAGCCACTCTAGCACGTTGTCCAATACTGTCTATAATGCTGTCATGCAATCATTTAAAGAAGGGCATGCACCACAATATGTTGGTCCAGCGTATCATCAACCTGGATCAGCATCTATAAGTCCATCGGCAGTTCCAATGACGTCTTCTACTCCAGTGGAGCCGTTTGTCGATGTGGCTGCACCGCCAAGGCCGAACCCTGAAAGCGTCACCAAGCTCAATACAGATTCAGTGGCGTCGGCAAATTCGGGACCTGCTATCCAGAGTCAACCAGCTCCCGCCAACTGGTGGGGATATGGTATGCCTTCAAATCTATCTCCTGGTTCTAATCTGGTGCAGGGAGACAGCTCAGTTTGGAAGGGCTCTATGGCATCGGCAACGCAATCACAGCCGGTGGCCCCTATGATGCATTACTCTGCACCCTCTCCAACTGTACAAATGCCATCAGAAGATTTTCAGATGATTCCTAAAATACCTCTAATGCCACCATCGACAAGCTCTGTGCCGATGCAACACATTATAGGAGATGGAGGTCAACCTGTGGTTTCAAACCCTCAAGCCAGAGCGCTAGTTCCCCAAGGTAATCTAATGATTGATTGTTCCAGGATACAAGAGTCGCAGGCTCCGGTTAGCTATCAGCCATCGGTAAGTCACATGCCGATGATTTATAATCCTGGATGGGCTAGCCAGCCGCCAGCTCAACAGCCTGGCGTATCAATGTATCATTATGGAGGCCCAGCAAATACTCAGAGCGGACCATCGGTACAGCAACCGATGAACACAATGACTCAACCTAATCAGCTAAGTGTGCAAAACTATCCATCGGTAAATCAACCGATGCATAGTGTTCAGATGACTGGTGGTGCGCCCGTGACTACTCCGCATCATCTTCAAGAGGCGCATCAGCCGGCTCCACCAGTCAACAACCAGCCAATGAATCGGCAAGAGCAAGATGCATATTGGGCTGACAAGATCGCCGAAGTTATGAAAGAACAGTTCGGCATCAAACCCAAAGTCAATACATACTCTTATCGGACTCCGTATCCTCCGGCGTATGACCTGATTCCTCTCCCAAATCGGTACAAAGCACCTGATTTTACCAAGTTCTCCGGCCAAGACGATACGTCAACAATGGAGCACATCAACCGCTTCATTATCCAGTGCTGCCGAATGGGTGAAAGATAAGAAGTTTGTGTCTTGTCCATTCGGCCAGAAGGAGGCTGAAAGGTTCACCTTTGACATCACCAAGCCCGATAGGATGTTCGACTTATTACTTCAAGAAGGGCGAATCAAGTTGGCGCCCAACCAAGTAATTCCATCGGCCGAAGAGCTCAAGAAAATTAGGTATTGCAAGTGGCATAACACAACCTCACATAGTACCAATGACTGCAAAGTGTTCAAGGAGCAGTTGCAGTCAGAGATTAAATCTGGACGTATTAAGTTTGGAAGTTCTAAAGTCCAGAAACCAATGAAGATTGATCAGCACCCGTTTCCAAACAACATGGTGGAAGCTACTGGGAAAGCTAAAGTGCTGACATCGGAAGCTGCCAGGAAGAACTCATCGGTAGATCCTAACCACCAAGTAGCTGAGCATGACGCAAGAAGGTTTGCCGATGACAGAAAGGGCAAGAAGGTTGCCGATGAAGGTAGCAGCGCCAACAGGGCTCCTGGTGTTATAATCACGCATAAGCAGCCAAGGCGAGACTATCGGCAATCACGTGAAGAACGATATCGGCAAGAAGAAGAGGAGCACCAGGAGTGGCTTCGGCATAAGGACCACTGGAAGTGTCCCTTCTTCGTTCACTGTTGGGAAGAAGGCATCAAGCTGCCTACCGCCGATAATTGCCCCGAGTGCAATGGATATTACACTGCCGATCGGTCAGGTAAGAAACCTTGTTTTGATGATCGGGCATCCAAGTACGCCAAGCCGCTCAGAGGAAAAAAGTTGGCACATGACCGACTAGGGGGCAAGCCTAGTGCGCATAGTAGGCTTGGCAGACGAGTTGACCAAGAGGAGTTGATGGCCAATGCAAGAGTGTCTGATGAAGACATATTCTCCAGAGATCCCAACATCGGAAGAAGTACCGATGCAAGCAGTGGGAAGCAGCGCCAGCCTGTCTGGAAAACCAAGCTTCCTCAGTGGTGCCCCAAGGTTCTGACAAAGACTCAGAAAAGGAGGGTTCAGCGCGAACGCCGCAATGACCTGTATGACAATGAAGAACCCTCAAGGGAAAAGCAATGGAGGCCAAAGCGCAAGGACAGGGTTCCATCGACGGGAATCAACATGGTCGTCATGTTGCCGATGGAATTCATGGCACCTGTCAGCGATGATGAAGAGACTGCCGACATGGCACAATTGGACCTGGATCCGATGGTAGCTGTCTTTGAGAAGCTTGCCAATGATGAAAGGCAGCACCTAAGGGCTTTGTTCATTAAAGGCAAAGTGGATGGACAGCCTATGACAAAGATGCTAGTGGATGGTGGGGCATCAATAAACATAATGCCGTATGCCATGTTCAGAAAGCTTGGGAAAGGCGACCAAGACTTGGCCAAAACAGACGTGAAGCTCAAGGACTTTGAATGCAATGTGTCGACAGCCATGGGGCCATATGTGTTGAGTTAACCATCGGCAGCAAAACTTTGCCGACAACATTTTTTGTAATCAGTGGCAAAGGCACCTATAACTTGCTCCTAGGAAGGGATTGGATCCACGCTAATTGTTGTATTCCTTCCACCATGCATCAAAACCTTGTATAGTGGATCGGGGACAGAATTGAAGTCGTCCGAAGTGAAGCCCCATCTACTGTTGCATCGGCAGAATCGGAAACTTATGAGCAAACCAGGTGCATATCCGGTGAGGCTTGGGACAAGGAATTCCTCAGAGTTGTCGGTTACCGTATTACAACGATCCAAGCAGTCGGTCCTGAAGAAGAGTTTTAATGGATCGGTTCGCTGACGACGGAAAACTAGGGCAGGGTCTCACGTCCGCCGATGATTTACTTGAGATAGACATCAGTGATAGTAGTAAACATAGGTCTACTTTTATTAGTGCTAAGTTAGATTCCCAATGTAAAAAGCAGTTAACCGATTTATTAAAGCAATATAAAGATTGTTTTGCTTGGGATTATACAGAGATGCCTGGTTTAGACCGATCGATAGTTGAACATCGGTTACCCATCAAGTCTGGTTTCCAACCACATCGGCAACCTGTGCGCCGATGCAATCCTACTATTTTACCCGACATCAAGGCTGAGATTACAAAGTTAATCGAAGCTGGATTCATTCGGCAATGCCGATACGCCGAATGGATTTTTAATGTGGTTCTTGTGTATAAAAAGAATGGGAAACTTCATGTTTGTATTGATTTCAGGAATCTTAACAAGGCTACGCCGATGGATGGCTACCCGATGCCCGTTGCCGATCTGCTGATTGATGCTGCTGCTGGACATCAAATCATTAGCTTCATGATGGCAGTGCTGGGTATAATCAAATATTCATGGCTGAAGATGACATATCCAAGACTGCTTTCAGATGTCCAGGTCACGTCGGTTTATTTGAATGAGTTGTCATGACTTTTGGTTTGAAAAATGCCGGTGCTACTTATCAGAGAGCAATGAATTTCATCTTTCATAAGTATATCGGCACGATAGTCGAAATCTATATTGATGACGTGGTAGTTAAGTCTGGAAATTTTGAGAAGCATCTCGCCGATTTGCAAAAAATATTGGAATGCACGAGGGAGCACGGACTGAAGATGAATCCTAATAAGTGTGCATTTGGTGTATCGGCAGGACAGTTTCTAGGCTTTATGGTGCATCAAAGAGGCATTGAGATCAGCAGGAAATCCATTGATGCAATTAGTAAGGTGGTCGCTCCTGTGAACAAGACTGAGTTGCAATCTTTGATCGGCAAGATTAATTTCTTCAGAAGGTTTATATCCAACTTGTCTGGTAAGATTAAGTCCTTTAGCCCATTGTTAAAGCTGAAAGCCGATCAAGAATTTACATGGAAAGAAGAACAACAGTTCGCCTTGGAAGAGATTAAGAGGTATTTGGTGAACCCTCCAGTCTTGGTTCCGCCTCAACACGGGAAGCCTTTTAGGTTATATTTGTCTGCCGATGATAGTGTTATCGGATCGGCTTTAATTCAAGAATTTGAAGGCAAGGAGCGTGTGATATACTATCTGAGCAGAAGATTGGTGGATACTGAAACCAGGTATTCGGCCATAGAGAGATTATGCTTATGTTTGTATTTCTCTTGCATAAAATTGAGGCATTATTTGCTGTCAGCTGAATGCACCGTTATCTGCAAAGATGATGTGGTTAAGTACATGCTGTCAATGCCGATATTAAGTGGATGAATCGGTAAGTGGATTCTGGCACTTTCGGAGTTTGACCTAAGGTATGAATCGGCTAAAGTTGTTAAGGGTTAGGTAATGTCCGATTTTGTTACTCAGCATTGCAATATGGTAAGCTCTGTTGAGATTGCTCCTTGGACTTTATTCTTTGATGGGTCTACGTGCAAGGATGGAGCAGGTATCGGTATTCTCTTGATTTCACCCCGAGGACGGAAGTATGAAATTTCGTTGCCGATTGTTGCTACTTCAACAAACAATCAGGCTGAATACCAGACTTTACTTAAGGGGTTAGAATTACTTAGGGAAGTACGTGTCGATGCTGTTGAAATCTTTGGTGATTCTATGTTGGTGATCAACCAGTTGATTGGGACGTATGAATGCCGAAGTGAAACTTTAATTGCCACCCATGAGAGATGTTTGTAATTATTAAAGGAGTTCAAAGAGTACCGCCTTGAGCATATTCCTAGATTGCATAATGAAGAGGCCAATCGGTTAGCACAGAATGCTTCAGGATATCAGCCGATTCAAGAAACCGTAACATCGGTAACAGTTGCCGATGACTGGAAAAGTGAAATTGCCGATTACTTAAGGGATCCATCTAAGAAGGTTGAAAGGCGTCTAAGGTTCCAAGCCACTAAGTATGTGCTCCTTGACGATGAATTGTATTATCGGATGATTGATGGAGTTTTACTCAGGTGCCTTAGGAAGGAGGAGTCAAAGGAGTTGATGGGTGAGATCCATGAAGGTGTGTGTGGAGCACATCAATCGGCATTCAAGATGAAGTGGATGATTAGGCAGAATGGATATTATTGGCCGACAATCCTTGAAGATTGCTTCAACTATTTCAAAGGGTGTCGGGATTGTCAGAAGTTTAGTAACGTACAGAGGGCACCTGCATCGGCAATGAATCCTATAATCAAGCCTTGGCCGTTTAGAGGATGGGCTATTGATCTCATCGGTCAAATTTATCCGCCATCGAGTAAGGGGCATAAGTTTATACTTGCTGCTACCGATTACTTCACTAAGTGGGTTTAGGCAATTCCTTTGAAGAAGGTGACATCGGCAAACATGGTGGATTTTGTTAAAGAACACATTGTTTACCGATTCGGCATTCCTCAGACTATTACTACCGATCAAGGAACCGTGTTCACATCGGGAGAGTTTGATGAATTTGATGTTAGCATGGGGTTCAAGGTGTTAAACTCCTCTCCTTATTATGCTGAGGCTAATGGTCAGGCTGAAGCGACTAATAAGGGTGTTATTAAGCTTATAAAACGCAAGATTGAAGAAAACCCTAGAAGGTGGCATGTGGTGTTAAACGAAGCCTTGTGGTCATATCGAATGGCTTGTCATGGTGAAACCAAAGTCTCGCCGTATCAGTTGGTCTATGGACACGATGTTGTCCTGCCATGGGAAATTAAAACTGGCTCTAGGCGATTATCTGATGATTATGCTACTCTGATGAAAGATGAGTTAGAAGATTTAGCAGGTCATCGGTTGAGGGCATTGATTAGCATTGAGGAGAATAAGAAGAGGGTTGCCAGATGGTATGATAAGAAAGTAAAGGTAAAGGATTTTGCCGATGGCGATCTGGTATGGAAGTTGATTTTACCGATCGGGACTAAGAGCTCTAAATTTGGAAAGTGGTCTCCTAATTGGGAAGGTCCTTATCGGATAAAGTAGTCTGCTCCTGGTAATGTCTATATTTTGGAAACTCTCGAAGGAGTTGCATTCTCTAGGGCAATCAACGGTAAATACTTAAAGAAATATTACCCTAGCATATGGGTAGACGCATAGTGCTTAGTTGAATGCCGATGAAAGAAAAATTATATAAGCATCGGTAAACATGTACTGACATTATATTACAGAACCAAAATCAAGTATTGCTGATTACATTTGCCGATGTGATGGAATTTAACAAATTACAATAGGGATTGGATAACTGATATCGCACGCAGGCGAATTTGTTCTATCTCTGCTATCTCCCTAGCATCCTCATTGGTAGATCCTTCAACCGACTTGATCTTCTTCTTTAGAGTGATGGCTTGTCGGGCATTGCTGTCCCTCTCTTGTTGTAGAGCTTTGATGGTGTCGGGAAGTTGGGCTCTCTTCTGGCTGACTGCATTCAAGGATTCTTCAACCTTTCTTAGCTCATCTTGCAGCTCTTCCTTTCTTGCCGATAGTTGGATGAATGCCTATTCAAGGTCAGTGCCGGAAGCTTCCACTTGGCCGATGTTCTTGTGCTTCTCATCGGCAATTTTCTTAAACCTAAGCATTTCTTCCGTAAGCTTGGATTGAGCATTCTTGTTGGCAATACGGCTTGAGACTCGTTGGTATTGCAGTCGGCGGCTCTCAAGGAAGGCTGCTTGGAGGAGGACCTCTTCTGCATCGGCAGGTAGTTGGCCTTGGATTTCTTTGAAAATTGCCCTTGCTGCAGTCGAATCCTGGACAAGCTGGGATGTATCTATCTGCAGCTGAGAGAGCAATGCCTCGAGCTTGGATTTGACCTCTGCCGATAGAGCTGGAGCATAACTTTGCTCGTCCTCATCCTCATCGGGTATGTTGATGGCGAAGGAGAACAGGCTATCAGCTCGGGCGGGGCCTTCTTGGTGTTCGTCCTCGTCCTGGAGGTTGAGGCCGAAGGAAAAGAGGCTATTTGGGGAGTCTTGGGCCTGAAAAGGAAGATGTTAAAATGTGCCGATCATAAAGTTATACTATGAATTTTTAGGTGACTAACTTACCATCTTGAAGTGAATTTCTTGCCTAGAACTTGGCATGTTGGAAGGTCCAGCCTCATCCTGGAGATCGGCAGCAGTTGCCGATGAATGAGCTTCTATTGGGGAAGCAGTTGATGCCGTTGGTGCTAGTGGCGCTGTCGCCGGTGTTGCTTCCGCTGTGGTGGCTGGCTCCTGTGGTGGCGCCACCGTTCCTTCATCGGGGATTTCGGCTGGTGGTGCCGATGCAGATGTCGCCTCCGCTGCTGCAGCGGGTGGAGTTGTCTCCTGATCGGGGATGTCATCTAGTGGATGATCAGGAATTGGAACCGATGACGGTCCTACCGATGGCGCATCGGTAGTTGGTGATGCGACTGGAGTCGATGGCGAAGATGGGGTAGCCAACCTCAAGCGCCTTTTCTTCCTTGGCACGACAGCGGGAGATCCAGCCTGTTTCGATGAAGCCTGGGGGGTATCAGCAGCACGGCTTGGAGATGCATGAGTGTTTGAAGCAGCTACCGATGACCTCATTGCCTGAAAATATTAGTATAAGTTATACAAAGTAACTTGTTGCCGATGAAACATATGTAATCGGTATGAGTGAAGATGAGTTTACTGCAAACACCCGCGTCAGGGCAGCAGCAGCGGTCGATGTAGCCTTGGTTTTTGCAGGCGTCGGTGTGGGTACCTGCTGAGGGGTGAAGCTAGCTAGCATGGGGGCCTTATCGCCGATGAGTGATATAGGACTCATCATCCGAAGGTTGAAGGGCTTGCCACTCCTGCTCATCGGGGGAATCGGATCGTCAACCTGTCGAGTATAAAGGGGTCAGATGCCGATGATAAGAATAAAGTAATGAGGAATGCATCGGAATGAAACTTACCGCATCGTCAGGAATGACGTGATCGACGTCAATTATATTCCGATAGTAGTGCGACGACTTGGCAAACAGTTGATACCTCCATTCTTGCCACCAAGACTTATACTCATTTGTGATAAAGGAGGTTGGTGACCAGGAAGACAGATCAATGTCTGACATATCGGCACTAGGAGGAAGATTGACAACCTTGTTCCAGTCTAGGGCATTGGAGATAGTCTGCCTGGGCTTCACCACGTTGGAGTAGCAAAGCTTGATCGGCAGTTGGCCAAATGCCAGTTGTCTTGCCGCTGCCGATGGGTAGTAGAATTCGTAGGATGGAGGGGTATTCTTCCCGGATCCAAAAATATTGACTGGGATGGCTCGGGGCACAATACTAGCCTTCATGATTGTTTGATTCTGGGGCACATTCCCATCGGTCAGATTGAACAGCAGTGGAAATTGATTGTTCTCATCAACGTATGGCCACCAGAGCCGTTCTGAAGCAGGCATTCTGTTGTAAAATCTCTGAAAGAATAAGCCGAATTGCTCTGCATCGGCATCGGTCCCTGGCAGCACTATAATGGCCTCTCCGAAGTTGAGCGGAGGGCGAGTTGCCGATTCATCATCCCTATATTTGTAGTCTTCCGATATATCCCTTGGGAATCGTTGAGCGAACAAGTCAAACTGGAGGGCCTTGTGCATGTGTGCGTTCAGCCACATGTTGATAAACCACCAGGGACCCCCAAGGTTGCCGATGGACTCGCCTAGCAGTAATTTCTTGGATACTTGATGAAGAAGGCGGTATACTGATCCATGGAGATATCTGCCTAGCGGAAGTCTTGTTCCATCGGCAAGAAGTTCGGCTGCTGGAAGATGCATAGTAGTGGGTCCAACTGCCCTGCCGCAGAAGATGAATTTTTCTAACCACATATTCAGGAAAGTGGCGTGCTCCCTCTGGTTTACCGATCCAGTCTTCTGATATTCATGGATATAGCCGATCCAGCCGCCGATATTCTGAGTGTTCACTTTATACTCGACTTTCCTATTGAATAAGGTGAAGGTATTGACAGAAGAGACGTCCAGGCCGGTCAACATATGGACATCGGCAAGGGTAGGTGGTTGGTCCGTGTATGAACAGGAAGGCGTTCATAGTGTCAGACCAGAAGTATGAAGCTGCTATCAGCATGTTCTCATTCTTCTCCATATCAGCAATGGAGAGCCTGATACACTAATCCAAGTTGCGCTCTGACCAATACACTTGCTATGTTCTAGCGACCCTAAGGTACCAGTTCTTCCACCCTTTGGTGGGCTTGGGCCATGAGTGGAAGGCGTCCTTTCATAATCCTAAACCGAAGCACTCAGATCTGAATGGAATCCGGTTAGCCTCCACATTAATCATGTAACTAGGATCAGGGTTCCCCATAGGACTGAGGCAAGTGAAGCTGGACTGTTCAAGAGGGATCACTACCTTGTTATACAGTTCCTAGGGTTCGAAAAGAAGAGAAAAGGAAAGGATCAGAAAAGGAATGGGGAAAATTCTGGATTCGTACGGAAAAGAACTAGTAGGAGGTTGGATGAGGAGGAAAGTAGATCTTACCTTGGGGATGTCAACTGGGATCGCCATTGGAGCAGAAGGAGTTCTTGTGGTTCGTCCTTGGATTGGAGAAAGAACTGTTGCTTGAACTCGTGTTCTTCGGAGGCGCCGCCGGAGGTTGAAGACAAAGGCAGAGGATGTGAAAGTGAAAGTGGACTCGGGGTAAAAAGCAGATTGGATCCTGGTAACTTTTATAAGCTTACTCAGGGGTATTTTGGGATTTCGGTTTACACTGTGCAGGAATGTGGAGAGGCCCGCGGTGGATGTGCGCAATGATCAAGGAGATATTGTCAGGTTTGCAACTGTTTGTGCTACAATCGAGGGATTTTATTACGGTTCTGCGCGCGGAGATCGAGGAAGTCGTGCGTTTATCTTGAAGGTAATGGCTACAGTAGAGAGAATTTCGGCACGTAAAGTATTATACGCTCCAAAACTGGGGGGCATGTATTGACACCGTTTTTCGGCACTGTCAAATGAGCTAAGACTTGTGTTGGTCAGCAGCCGTTTTCCATCGGCATCAGGAAGACATAGATCAATATTGCCGATGGGAGTATGCTGTGAGAAGACTAAGTCTGTTGCCGATGGAAGCTGGAGGTTTCGGATGTTGCCGATGCCGATTGCCGATAAGGTTAATTGGTGGAGTCAAGTCGCCTGGGCTGTAAAGTTGCTGTTGCCGATTGCCGATGAGAAGATGTACCGATTGCCAATGAGCACAGGCTGACTTATCGTTTGATATCAGCAGAGGATTACTGGTGGCCAAAGAAAGGAAGCCGCGGATTGGAGGGATCTGCCGATGGAAAGTTTTCATCGAAGGAGAGATATAAGGAAACTGGTGATTTTATACCAGTATTATTATAGCAGTTTGAGTCCGGCTCTTGCATGGGTCGTTTATTTTCCTTTAAAATAGGTGTGTTTGTTTAGGAAAATAATATTGTTATTCCAGATCCGACTCCTGCGCGAGTCAGTTTCCTTAAAGTTAGGGGTTTGTTTTAGGAAAGATACGAGTCGTGTCTTTGTACAACTCTCCATGTGGGAGTATAAATATGTGCCCAAGGGCTGCGTGTAAAGATATCAATCCAATATCAAACAAATCAATTTACTCTTATTCTACTTTTATCGCAATTTACCCTTTATAGCATTAGTTATAGTTTATCAACGAGTTCTTCAAGCTTCGACGGGCTACATTACCCTGATCTCCGTCAAACCCTTGTAAGTTCCGCGTGGGAGTACCTCTGAGCTTTGGCATCCGGGCGTATCGCTGTTGTCTCATTCAGCACTGCTCTAGTTATCCTGATCAAACCTCAATCTCAGCATCCGGGCGCATCGCCATTGTCTAGATTGAATCTTGTTCTAGTTATCGTCCTTGTCGATTAACTGGTCAAATCGACTAGCACGCCTCCGGATATCGAATTTCGGGTATAAGCCCGAGGTGTTCGCAGATCCTGACGCTTTTTGTGTCAACAATCGACCTTGGTGACATCAAAGGTGAACCTTTCAGCTTCCTTCTGGCCAACCGAACAAGACACAGATTTCTTATCCTCCACCCGTTCGGCAGCGCTGATACTTAGCTCTTCATCGGAATCCTCTTCTTGCTCAATGAAGGTCACCTTTTTATTCCAAGTTTTTCTAGGCTCAAAAGTCCTGACATCCTGATCAGCAATTCTCTGCACAAGGTGGCTCAGACTTTCAAACTCTTGAGACACATACTTATCTTTGATGTGTGGCAGTAATCCTTGGAAGGCCAAATCTGCCAATTGCCGATCATCAAGCATCAAGCTGCAACACTTATTCTTCGTGTCTCGCAGTCTCTGGACAAAGCTTTCCACCGATTCGTCATTACGTTGCCTCAGCTTAACCAAATCGGTAATCTTTTTCTCATGTATGCCAGCGAAGAAGTATTTATGAAACTGCCTCTCTAGATCGGCACACGTGATTACAGAGTTTGGAGGCAACAATATAAACCATGTGAATGCCGATCCAGATAATGATGATGAGAACAGTCTCACCCTCAGCTCTTCCCTGTTGGCAGCTTCTCCACACTGGATAATGAAGCGGTTGATGTGCTCCATCGTTGACGTGTCATCTTGGCCAGAGAATTTGGTAAAATCAGGCACCTTGTACCGATTTGGGAGAGGAATTAAGTCATACGCCGGAGGATATGGCGTCCGATAAGAGTATGTATTGACCTTGTGTTTAATACCGAATTGTTCTTTCATCACTTCGGCAATCTTATCGGTCCAATATGCATCCTGTTGTTGCCGACTCATTGGCTGATTGTTGACTGGTGGAGCCGGCTAATGCACCCCTTCAGGACTTGGTAGAAGATGATTCGGGGTAGTTGGCATAGGCGCAACACCAGTCATCTGGACGTTATGCATCGGCTGACTCACCAGTGGATAACTTTGCACATTCACTGGGTTATGCTGTGGCATCATATTCATCGGTTGCTGTACCGATCCTCCACTCTGAGTGTTTGCTAGGCCTCCATAATAATACATTAGCACACCAGGCTGTTGAACCGGCGGTTGATTGGTCCATCCAGGATTATGAATCATCGGCAGATGACTTACCGATGACTGATAGTTAACTGGCGCCTGCTGCTCCTGCACCTTGGAGTAATCAACAAATTGGTTACCTTGATGTGTTAATACTCCAGCATGAGGATTTACCAGCATGGGCTGACTCCCAGTTCCTATGCTTCGCTGCATCAGCACAACATTTGCCGATGTTGGCATCAGAGGTGCTTTAGGAATCACCACCTGGAGATCTTCTGATGGCGTTTGCATAGTTGGAGAAGACGTAGAGTAATGCATCATAGGGACCATCGGCTGTGATTGCATTGCCGATGCCGTGGAGCCCTTCCAAACTGAACTATCTCCCTGCACCAAACTGGAACTAGCTGATGGATTTGAAAGCATACCGTATCCCCACCAGTTGGCAGGAGCTGGATGATTCTGGATAGCAGGTCCCGACATTGCCGATACCACTGGATTTGCACTAAGCTTGGTGACGCTTTCAGGACTTAGCCTTGGCGGTGTAGCCACATCGGCAGACGGATCCACAGGAGTGGAAAACGCCATTGGTGCTGCCGATGGGTTTATAGATGCCGATCCAGGTTGATGATATGCCGGACCAACATATTGAGGTGCTTGTCCTTCTTTGAAAGATTGCATGACAGCATTGTATACAGTATTGGACAACACATTGGAGTGGCTAATTAATGCTTGATTTAACACAGAGTTAACCATCTCTTGCAACTCACCAGGATTGGCATCAAACGTGACCTAATGCGGCAATGGCGTATCTTGCTTCTGGATGGCTTCGCCTCTCCTGCTTAGGCTGAAGGACTTCAGATACAATTGCTTGTACTCCTCCATAGCCCGCTCCATAGCCAACTTCTAATCATCTTTTAGATCGGCCTCGGAGACTTCAATGACGTTCCTCGGATTGACGTCAGTATGATCACCCATAACAGATGTATAATTGGTCCCACTGGGTGTGCCAAAAGAGGTGTTGACACAAAAAGCGTTAGGATCTGCGAACACCTCGGGCTATTACCCGAATTCGATATCCAAAGGTGTGCCAGTCGATTTGACCAGTTAATCGACAAGGACGATAACTAGAGCAAGATCCAAACAAGACAACGGCAATACGCCCAGATGTCAAGACTCAGACTTGATCAAGATAACTAGAGCAGAGCTGAACGAGATAACAGCGATGCGCCCGAATGTCAAAGCTCAGATTACACCCACGCGGAACTTGCAAGGGCTTGACGGAGATCGAAGAGATGCAACCCGTCGAGACTTCAAGAACTCGTAGATAAACTAAGACTAATGCAATAAAAGGGTAAATTGCAGTAAAAGTAAATACGAGTAATTGATTTGTTTGATATATGATTGATATATTCCACGACCCCTAGGTACATATTTATACCCTAGCAAAAGGAGTTGTACACAGACACGACCCATATCTTTCCTAAACAAAACTCCTATCTTTAAGGAAACAACTGATTTGCGTAGGAGTCGGACAATGATATTTTCCTAAACAAATACTTCTATTTCTAAGGAATAAATGACTCATGCAAGAGTCGGACTCAAACTTCTATAACAATACTGGTATGAGATCACCAGTTTCCTTATGTCTTGTCTTCGATGAAACTTTCCATCGGCAGACTCTTCAATCCGCAACTTCCTTCTATTGCCATCGGCAATCCCCTGCTGACGTCAACCGCCACGTCACCCTGTGCCCATCGGCATCATTTCCTTATCGGTAATATCTTCCAATCGACAACTCTTCACCTCTACTGGTAACTTGTCTACCAATTAACTCCTATCGGCAAGAATCATCCAGCTTCCATCGGCAACAAACCCTTTCGCAGCATTCACTCTCATCGGTAATATTGACCGATGAGCTCCCGATGCCGATAGAAAATGGCTACCGATTAACGCAAGTCTTAGCTCATTTGACACATGCCAAAAAACGGTGTCAACACATCTTATCCTTGGTTATCGCTTGCTGCACGGACTATTTGTGGTAGCTAGCAAGAGGTGACAGCCTTGTCTAGTCTTTGTATTCCACCACGTGTTTATAGGAAAGTTCTTAAAAGGTAAGGCCCCTGTAAGAAGAGGGCGCGGTCCGGTAGGAGTTTTGTCCTCCTACTGATCTATCCTCTCGCCTAGCATACTTGTATTGAGGAGACAAACTATACTATATAGACTAGTTATCTAGCTAAGTATATTGAAGTAGAGAGAAGTACATAGGAGTCCCTGTTCTCTTCTCGTTGTCCTCCCACCTAGCTAGTCTCTGAGGTCCGTTCTAAGTATCCTTTACCGTAGATTCTTCATTCATCAACCCCTTCCTATCACTTTTATCATTTACCCCCCTATACTAGTTGGTACTAAGGTTGAGGTGCTCTCTAGGATCTCTCTCTAATTATCATTTCTAGCCAGCTTCCCTTGGGATAATATAAATTACGATACCTCAGAATACTCCTTGGCGAAGTGCTACAGCGGTATAATCTGTGCGCTTGCGGATTTATCCAATAGTCATAAGAAATACCAATAGCGATGCAGTCCAGAAGCAAGATCTGCCGTTGCCACGGCAGGTCACTTTCGATGCCAATCCTGGTAAGTTACAAGATATGGTTAATTCTGCGTTAAATCAAGCGTTCATTAGCCACTCCAATGTGCTGTCCAATACTATGTACAATGCTGTCATGCAATCTTTCAAAGAGAGACAGACACCCAAGTATGTTGGTCCAGCGTATCACCAGCCCGGATCGGCATCTGCCATGACTTCATCGCCGGCTCCAGTGATATCTTTCCAACCTGTGAATCCTTCTACCGATGAAGCTTCACCACCAAGATTAAGCCCTGCAAGCGTCGTTCGGTTGAACACCGATCCCGTAGCATCTGCAATGTCAGGACAAGCGGTTCAGAGTCAACCAACTGCCGCCAGCTGGTGGGGATAAGGTATGCCTCTAGATTCATCTGTCGATGCTAAGTTGATCCAAGGTAATAATGCAGCGAGGAAGGTCCCTATGGAATCAGCAATATCGGCACAACCAATGAGCCGGATAGTACATTGTGCTACGTCTTCTCGAAATGTGTAGTTGCCGCCAGGAAGTCTTCAGATGGTAATACCTAAAGTGCCTTACGGGCAACCATCGGTAACTTCTTTGCCGACGCAGCAAGACATGACAGTTGTGAACCATCCCATAATGATGGCAAATCCTCAGGATGGGATGTCAGTACACCAAGGAGGTCAATTTGTTGATTACTCCAAGGTGCAGGAGCAACAGGCGCCGGGTAACTATCAATTATCGGCAAATCACATGCCGATGACTTATAATCCTGGATGGACTAGTCCAGTTCAACAATAGGTGGTGCAACCTAGAAATCAAGTAGCGGGAGCGCAATAATATTATTATCCGGCGAACACTCAGAATGAAACATTGGTGTACCGACCGATGAATATAATGCCGCAGTATACCCCAGTGGGTGTGCAAGGCTATACATCGGTAAATCAACCGATGCATAGTATTCAGCAAGGTGGTGCTGCGCCTGCGCCAATTGGACCAGCTTATTTGCCACAGAGGCAAGAAGGATTGTATCAACCAGTCCAACCGGTTAATGTCCAGCCGACCCATCGGCAGGATCAGGATGCATACTGGGCCGACAAAATTGCCGAAGTGATGAAATAACAGTTCGGCATCAAGCCTAAAGTCAATACATTCTCTTATCAGACACCGTACCCTCGGGCGTATGATTTGATTCCTCTCCCGAATCGGTACAAGGTGCCGGATTTCACAAAGTTTTTTGGTCAAGATGACACGTCAACAATGGAGCACATCAATCGCTTCATTATTCAGTGTGGGGAGGCAGCTAGCAGAGATGAGCTGAGGGTAATATTGTTCTCATCATCTTTATCTGGATCAGCGTTTACATGGTTCATCTCGCTTCCTCCAAATCTGGATCACTTGGCATCATTGGAGAAGCAGTTTCACAAATATTTCTTCTCTGACGTACATGAGAAGAGGATCACCGATTTGGTCAAGCTGAAACAATGCAATGACGAGTCGGTGGAGAGCTTCGTACAAAGACTACGAGACGTGAAGAACAAGTGCTACAGTTTGGTGCTTGATGATCGGCAATTGGTGGATTTGGCTTTCCAGGGGTTGCTGCCGCACATTAGAGATAAATATGCGTCCTAGGAATTTGAAAGTTTGAGCCATCTCGGGCAACGGGTTGCCGATCAGGAAGTTAAAGCTTTTGAGCCTAGAAAAACTTGGAATAAAAAGGTGTCCTTCATTGAGCAAGAAGAGGATTCTGAGTCAGATGAACAACCAAGCATTGGTGTTGCTGAATGGGTGAAAGACAAGAAGACGATATCCTGTCCGTTTGGCCAGAAAGAAGCTGGAAGGTTCACCTTTGATATCACCAAGGCCGATAGGATATTTGACCTGTTGCTTCAAGAAGGGCGTATTAAGCTATCGCCTAATCAGGTAATTCCATCGGCAGAAGAACTTAGAAGGATCAGGTATTGCAAGTGGCATGCCGCAACTTCACATATTACCAATGATTACAAAGTCTTTAGGCAGCAGTTGCAGTCAGAGATTGAATCTGGGCGAATCAAATTTGAAAATTCTAAAGCTTAGAAGCCGATGAAAATTGACCAGCATCCGTTTCCAAATAATATGGTGGAAACTAGCGGAAAGATTAAGGTACTGACATCGGAAGTGGCCAGGGACAATGCATCAGTAGACCCCGAGCATCAAATAGCTATGCAGGATGTAAAGGGGAAGAAGCTTGCCGATGGAAGAAAAGGCAAAGGAACTGCCGATGGAAGCAGCAGCGCCAGGAGACCTCAGAGGCATGCGTCATATGGTGTTGTGATCACGCATAGAAGACCGCGGCAAGAATATGGGTGTTCACAAGAGGAGCAGGGTTGGCAGCAAGAAGACGAAAGACGCCAAGAGTGGTATCAGCATAAAGACCATTGGAAGTGTCCCTTTTTCGTCCATTGTTGGGAAGAAGGCATCAAGCTGCCCACTGCCGATAATTGTCCTGAGTGCAATAGGTATTATCCTACCAATCGGTCAGAAAAGAAATCTTGCTTTGAAGATCGGGAATTAGGCTATGCTAGGCCGATCAGAGGAAAGGGATCAGTGCATGATCGGCTAGGGGGTAAGCTCAACTTACATGACAGGCTTGGCAAACATGTCCGACAGAAAGAGCTTGAAGAGAAAGCTAATGCAAGAGTGCCCGATGAAGAAATATTTTCTAGGGATCCAAACATACAGAGTAGTGCGAATGTAAGCAGCGAGAAACAATACCAGACTATTTGGAAAACTAAGCTTCCTCAATGGTGTCCTAAAGGTTTGACGAAAACTCAGAGAAGGAGGATCCAGCATGAACGCCTGAATGATCCGTGTTATGGTGAAAACCCTTCGAAGGGAGAATCTCCAGTTTGGGAGTGGAGGCCAAAACACCAGGAGAGGAGTACATCGGCAGAAGTCAACATGGTTGTTATGTTGCCGATGGAATTTATGACACCTATTGATGCTGAGGAAGAGGCTGCTGATATGGCTCAGTTAGTGCTAGATCCGATGGCAGCTGTCTTTGAAAAGCCTGTCGATGATGAAAGGCAGCATTTGAGAGCTTTGTTTGTTAAAGGCAAAGTCGATGGGCAACTAGTGTCAAAGATGCTAGTAGATGGTGGGGCATCGATCAATATAATGCCATATGTCATGTTCAGGAAGCTTGGAAAAGGTGACCAAGATTTAGTCAAGACAGATATGAAGCTCAAAGATTTTGAAGAATGTGTCACCAGCTATGGGAGCAGTATGTGTAGAGTTAACTATCTGCTGCAAAACTTTGCCGACAAGGAACTCCCGATGGAAGCAGCAGCGCCAGGAGACCTCAGAGGCATGTGTCACATGGTGTTGTGATCATGCACAGAACACCACGGCAAGAATATGGGCGTTCACAAGAGGAGCAGCGTTGGCAGCAGGAAGACGAAAGACACCAAGAGTGGTATCGGCATAAAGATCATTTGAGGTGTCCCTTTTTCGTCCATTGTTGGGAGAAGGCATCAAGCTGCCCACTGCCGAAATTTCTCCTGAGTGCAATGAGTACTATTCTACCGATTGGTTAGAAAAGAAATCTCGCTTTGAAGATCGGGAATCAGGCTATGCTAGGCCGATCAGAGGAAAGAGATCAGTGCATGATCGGCTAGGGGGTAACCTCAACATACATGATAGGCTTGGCAAACGAGTCCGACGGGAAGAGCTTGAAGAGAAAGCTAATGCAAGAGTGTCCGATGAAGAAATATTTTCTAGGGATCCAAACATACGGAGTAGTGCGAATGTAAGCAGCGAGAAAGAGTACCAGCCTATTTGAAAAACTAATCTTCCTCAATGGTGTCCTAAAGGTTTGACGAAAACTCAGAGAAGGAGGATCCAGCGTGAATGCCAGAATGATCTGTGTTATGGTGAAAACCCTTCGAAGGGAGATTCTCCAGTTTGGGAGTGGAGGCCAAAACACTAGGAGAGGAGTACATCGGCAGAAGTCAACATGGTTGTTATGTTGCCGATGGAATTAATGGCACCTATTGATGCTGAGGAAGAGGCTGCTGATATGGCTCAGTTAGTGCTAGATTCGATGGCAGATGTCTTTGAAAAGCCCGCCGATGATGAAAGGCAGCATTTGAGAGCTTTGTTTGTTAAAGGCAAAGTCGATGGGCAACCAGTGTCAAAGATGCTAGTAGATGGTGGGGCATCGATCAATACAATGCCATATGTCATGTTCAGGAAGCTTGGAAAAGGTGACCAAGATTTAGTCAAGAGAGATATGAAGCGCAAAGATTTTGAAGGCAATGTGTCACCAGCTATGGGAGCAATATGGGTAGAGTTAACTATCTGCAGCAAAACTTTGCCGACAAGGAACTCCCGATGGAAGTAGCTGCGCCAGGAGACCTCAGAGGCATGCGTCATATGGTGTTGTGATCATGCACAGAACACCGCGGCAAGAATATGGGCGTTCACAAGAGGAGCAGCATTGGCAGCAGGAAGACGAAAGACACCAAGAGTGGTATCGGCATAAAGACCATTGGAGGTGTCCCTTTTTCGTCCATTGTTGGGAAGAAGGCATCAAGCTGCCCACTGCCGATATTTGTCCTAAGTGCAATGGGTACTATTCTACCGATTGGTTAGAAAAGAAATCTCGCGTTGAAGATCGAGAATCAGGCTATGCTAGGCCGATCAGAGGAAGGAGATCAGTGCATGATCGGCTAGGGGTAAGCTCAACGTACATGATAGGCTTGGCAAATGTGTCCGACGGGAAGAGCTTGAAGAGAAAGCTAATGCAAGAGTGTCCGATGAAGAAATATTTTCTAGGGATCCAAACATACGGAGTAGTGCGAATGTAAGCAGCGAGAAACAGTACCAGCCTATTTGGAAAACTAATCTTCCTCAATGGTCTCCTAAAGGTTTGACGAAAACTCAGAGAAGGAGGATCCAGCGTGAATGCCAGAATGATCTGTGTTATGGTGAAAACCCTTCGAAGGGAGAATCTCCAGTTTGGGAGTGAAGGCCAAAACACCAGGAGAGGAGTACATCGGCAGAAGTCAACATGGTTGTTATGTTGCTGATGGAATTTATGGCACCTATTAATGCTGAGGAAGAGGCTGCTGATATGGCTCAGTTAGTGCTAGATCCGATGGCAGATGTCTTTGAAAAGCCCGCCGATGATGAAACACAACATTTGAGAGCTTTGCTTGTTAAAGGCAAAGTCGATGGGCAACCAGTGTCAAAGATGCTAGTAGATGGTGGGGCATCGATCAATATAATGCCATATGTCATGTTCAGGAAGCTTGGAAAAGGTGACCAAGATTTAGTCAAGAGAGATATGAAGCGCAAAGATTTTGAAGGCAATGTGTCACCAGCTATGGGAGCAGTATGTGTAGAGTTAACTATCGGCAGCAAAACTTTGCCGACAACATTTTTTGTAATCAGCGGCAAAGGTACCAACAACTTGTTCCTGGGAAGGGATTGGATCCATGCTAATTGTTGTATTCCTTCCAGGATGCATCAAAGCCTCATGCAATGGGTCGGAGACAAGATTGAAGTCGTCCGAAGTGAAGCCCTATCAATTGTTGCATCGGCAGAATCGAAAACCTATGAGCAGACCAAGTGCATATCGGGTGAAGCTTGGGATACAGAGTTCCTCAGGTAGATTACCTAATTACACCGATCCAAGCAGTCGGTTCTGAAGAAGAGGTTTAATGGATCAGTTCGCGGATGATGGAAAACTTGGGCAGGGGTTCACATCAGCCGACGATTTACTAGAAATAGACATCAACGATGGTAGTAAGCCTAGGCCAACTTTTATTAGTGCTAAGTTAGATTCTCAATGTAAACAACGGTTGAGCGATTTATTGAAGGAATATAAAGATTGTTTTGCTTGGGATTATACAGAAATGTTTGGTCTAGACCGATCAATAGTTGAACATCAGTTACCTATTAAGTCGGGTTTTCAACCACATCGGTAGTCAGCACGCCGGTGCAATCCTACTGTATTACCCGATATCAAAGCTGAAATCACAAAGTTAATCGAAGCTGGATTTATTCGGCAATGCCGATATGCCGATTGGATTTCTAATTTCGTTCCTGTATATAAAAAGAATGGAAAACTTCGTCTTTGTATTGATTTCAGGAATCTCAATAAAGTTACGCCAATGGACGGCTACCCAATGCTTGTTGCCGATCTACTAGTCGATGCTTCTGCTGGACATAAAATTATTAGTTTTATGGATGGTAATGCTGGATATAATCAAATATTCATGGCTGAAGAGGATATATCCAAAACTGCTTTTAGGTGTCCAGGTCATGTCGGTTTGTTTGAGTGGTTCATAATGACTTTTGGTTTGAGAAACGTCGGTGCTACTTATCAAAGAGCGATGAATTTTATCTTCCATAAGTACATCGGCACGTTGGTCGAAATCTATATTGACGATGTGGTGGTTAAGTCCGGGGACTTTGAGAAGCATCTTGCCGGTCTGTGAAAGATTCTGGAGTGCACAAGGGAGCATGGGTTAAAGATGAATCCGAATAAGTGTGCGTTTGGTGTGTCGGCAGGTCAATTCCTAGGTTTCATGGTACATCAAAGAGGTATAGAGATCGACAGAAAATTCATTGATGCGATTAACAAGGTGGTTGCTCCTACAAACAAGACTGAGTTGCAGTCTTTGATCGACAAGATTAATTTTATTAGAAGATTTATATCTAATTTATCTAGGAAAATTAAGTCTTTTAGCCCATTGCTGAAGCTGAAGGCCAGTCACAAATTTGTATGGAGAGAAGAGTAGCAGTCGGCCTTGGAAGAAATTAAGAGATATTTGGTGAGTCCTCCAGTTTTGGTTCCACCTCAACACGGGATACCTTTCAAGTTGTATTTATCTGCCGATGACAACGTTATCGGATCAACTTTGATTCAAGAGTTTGAAGGGAAGGAACGTGTGATTTATTATTTGAGTAGAAGGCTGGTGGATGCTGAAGCTAGGTATTCGGCCATTGAAAAATTGTGTTTATGTCTATACTTCTCTTGCACCAAATTGAGGCATTATTTGCTATCAGCCGAGTGTACTGTCATATGCAAAGATGATGTAGTTAAGTACATGATGTCGATGCCGATATTAAATGGGAGGATCGGCAAGTGGATTTTGGCACTGTCAGAATTTGATCTGAGGTATGAATCAACTAAGGCAGTTAAAGGGCAGGTGATGGCTTATTTTGTTACTTAGCATTGTGGTACGATGAGTTCCGTAGAGATTGCTCATCGGACTTTGTTCTTTGACGGTTCCACGTGTGTTGACACCGTTTTTCGGCACGTGTCAAATGAGCTAAGACTTGTGTTGATCGGTGGCTACTATCGGCATCGGAAAGTTATCAGTCAAATTTACCAATGAGAAAGAGTGCTGCAGGAAAGATAAGTTTGTTGCCGATGGGAGTTGGGTGGCTCTTGTCGATAAGAATCAATTGGTGAAGTCACCAGAACTGCAAAGTTGCCGATGCCGATTGCCGATGCTGATTGCCGATGAGGAGATGATGTCGATGGGCACAGGGTGCTGTGGCGGTTGATGTCAGCAGAAGATTGCCGGTGGCGAAAGAAGGAAGTCGCGGGTTGAAGGAGTCTGCCGATGGAAAGTTTTCATCGAAGCAAAGACATAAGGAAACTGGTGATTTCATACCAGCATTGTTATAGTAGTTTGAGTCCGACTCTTGCACGAGTCGTTTGTTTTCCTTTAAAATAGGGGTGTTCGTTTAGGAATATAATATTGTTATTTGGATCCGGCTCCTGCGTGAGTCCGTTATTTCCTTAAAGTTAGGAGTTTTGTTTAGGGAAGGTACGAGTCGTGTCTCTGTACAACTCTCCATGCGGGAGTATAAATACGTGCCCAAGGGCTGCGTGTAAAAATATATATCAATCTATCAAAAACAAATCAATTTACTCTTATTCTACTTTTACTGCAATTTATCCTTTTTGCATTAGTCTTAGTTTATCTACAAGTTCTTCAAGCTTCGACGGGCTGCATCACCTTGATCTCCGTCAAACTCTTGCAAGTTCCGCGTGGGAGTACATCTGAGCTTTGACATCCGGGCGCATCGCTGTTGTCTCGTTCAGCTCTGCTCTAGTTATCCTGGTCAAGTTTGAGTCCTGACATCCGGGCGTATCGTCGTTGTCCTGTTCAGATCTAGTTATCGTCCTTGTCGATTAACTGGTCAAATCGACTGGCACACCTTGGATATCGAATTTCGGGTAATAGCCCGAGGTGTTCGCAGATACTAACGCTTTTTGTGTCAACACCTCTTTTGGCACGCTCGGTGGGACACGATTATACAAATTATACATCTATCATGGGTGATAACTCCGACGTTAACCAAAGGAATGTCATTGAAGTCTCCGAGGCCGATCTAAAAGATGATCAGAGGCTGGCCATGGAGAGGGCTATGGAGGAGTACAAACAATTATATCTGAAATCCTTCAGCCTAAGCAGGAGCGGCGAAGCAATCCAGAAACAAGATCCGCCGTTGCCGCGGCAGGTCACGTATGATGTCAATCCTGGTAAGTTACAAGAGATGGTTAATTTGCCTTAAATCAAGCATTGATTAGCCACTCCACCGTGTTGTCCAATACTGTTTACAATGCTGTTATGCAATCATTCAAAGAAGGACATGCACCTCAGTATGTTGGTCTAGTGTATCATCAACCTGGATCGGCATCTATAAGCCCATCGGCAGCCCCAATGGCGTCTTCCACTCCCGTGGATCCGTCTGCCGATGTGGCTACACTGCCAAGGCCGAGTCCTGAAAGCGTCACCAAGCTCAATACAAATCCAGTAGCGTTGGCAATGTCGGGACCTGCTGTCCAGAGTCATCCAGCGCCTGTCAATTGGTGGGGTTACGGTATGCGTTCAAATCCATCTGCTGGTTCTAATCTGGTGTAGGGAGATAGTTCAGCTTGGAAGGGCTCTATGGCATCGGCAATGCAATCACAGCCGGTGGCCCCTATGAGGCATTACTCTACGCCCTTTCCAACTGTACAAGTGCCATCAGAAGATTTCCAAGTGACTCCTAAAATACCTCTGATGCCACCATCGGCAAGCTCTGTGCCGATGCAACACAGTATAGCAACTGGAAGTCAACCTATGGTGGTAAATCCTCAAGCTGGAATGCTAGCACATCAAGGTAACCAATTTGTTGATTACATTAAACAGCAGATGCCAGTCAGCTATCAGCCATCGGTAAGTCACATGCCGATGATTTATAATCCTGGATGGACTAGTCAGCCGCCGGTTCAATAGCCTGGCGTACTAATGTATCAGTATGGAAGTCCAGCCAACACTCAGAGTGGGCCATCGATACAGCAACCGATGAATAAGATGACTCAGCCTAATCCAGTAAGTGTGCAAAATTATCCATCGGTAAGTCAACCGATGCATAACGTCCAGATGACAGGTGCTGTGCCCGTGACTACTCCGCATCATCTTCTACCAAGACTTGAAGAGGCGCATCAGCCGACTCCACCAGTCAACAACCAACCAATGAGTCGGCAAGAGCAGGATGCATACTGGACCGATAAGATCGCCGAGGTGATGAAAGAGCAATTCGGCATTAAACCTAAAGTTAATGCATATTCTTATCGGACACCGTATCCTCCCGCATATGATTTAATTCCTCTCCCACATCGGTACAAGGTGCCTGATTTTACGAAGTTCTCCAGTCAAGATGACACATCAACAATGGAGCACATTAACCATTTCATTATCCAGTGCGGAGAAGCTGCCAACAGAGAGGAATTGAGGGTGAGACTGTTCTCTTCGTCATTGTCTGGGTCGGCATTCACATGGTTTATATCATTGCCTCCAAACTCTATAATTACATGGGCCGATCTAGAGAAGCAGTTTCACAAATACTTCTTCGCTGGCATACATGAGAAGAAGATTACCGATTTGGTCAAGCTGAGGCAACGTAATGACAAATCGGTGGAAAACTTTGTTCAGAGGATGCGAGACGTGAAGAATAAGTGCTACAGCCTAGTACTTGATGATCGGCAATCAGCAGATCTGGCTTTCCAGGGACTACTGCCGCATATCAAAGATAAGTATGCGTCTCAAGAATTTGAAAGCCTAAGTCATCTGGTGCAGAGGATTGCCGATCAAGATATCAAAACCTTTGAACCCAGGAAGACTTGGAATAAGAAGGTGACCTTCATCGAACAAGAAGAAGACTCTGGATCAGATGAAGAGCTAAGCATCGGTGCGGCCGAATGGGTGAAGGATAAGAAATCTGTGTCTTGTCCATTTGGCCAGAAAGAAGCTGAGAGGTTCACCTTTGACATCACCAAGGCCGATTGGATGTTTGACTTATTACTTCAAGAAGGGCAAATCAAGTTGGCGCCTAACCAAGTAATTCCATCGGCCGAAGAGCTCAAAAATATCAGGTACTGCAAGTGGCACAATGCAACTTCACACAGTACCAATGACTGCAAGGTATTCAGGCAACAGTTGCAGTCAGAGATTGGGTCTGGACGAATCAAGTTTGAAAATTCTAAAGTCCAGAAACCGATGAAGATTGATCAGCACCCGTTTCCAAGTAATATGGTGGAAACTAGTAGAAAAACTAAAGTGCTGACATTGGAAGCTGCCAGGAGGAATGCATCGATAGACCCTAACCATCAAGTAGCTGAACGTGATGAAAGGAGGTTTGCCGATGACAGAAAGGGTAAGAAGGTTGTCGATGAAGGTGACAGTGCCAAGAGGGCTCCTGGTGTTGTAATCACGCATAAGCAGTCAAGGCAGGACTGTCGGCAATCGCAGAGGGAGCGATATCGGCAGGAAGAAGAAGAGGACCAAGAATGGCTTCGGCATAAGGACCACTGGAAGTGTCCCTTCTTCGTTCACTGTTGGGAGGAAGGCATCAAATTACCCACTGCCGATAATTGTCCCGAATGCAATGGGTACTACACTGCCGATCGGTCAGGTAAGAAACTTTGTTTTGATGATCGAGCATCTAGGTATGTCGGGCCGCTCAGAGAGAAGAAGTTGGCACATGACCAACTGGGGGTAAGCTCAGCGCGCATAGCAAGCTTGGCAGGCATGTTGATCGAGAGGAGCTAGAGGAGATGGCCAATGCAAGAGTGTCTGATGAAGAAATATTCTCCAGAGATCCAAACGTCAGGAGTGGTGCTGATACAAGCAGCGAGAGACGGCACCAGCCCGTTTGGAAAACTAAACTTCCTCAGTGGTTCCCTAAGGGTCTAACAAAGACTCAGAAAAAGGAGGATCCAGCGCGAATGCCGAAATGAGTCGTATGACAGTGAGGATCCCTCAAGGGAAAAGCAGTGGAGGCCAAAGCGCAAGGACAGGGATCCATCGGTAGAAATCAATATGGTCGTCATATTGCCGATGGAGTTCATGGCACCTGTCGGTGATGATGAAGAGACCGCTGAAATGGCGCAATTGGTCCTAGATCCGATGGCAGCTGTCTTTGAGAAGCCTGCCGATGATGAGAGGCAGCACCTGAGGGCTATGTTCGTTAAGGGCAAAGTAGATGGACAGCATTTGACAAAGATGCTGGTAGATGGTGGCGCGTCGATAAACATAATGCCATATGTCATGTTCAGAAAGCTTGGGAAGGGCGACCAAGACTTAGTCAAGACGGACATGAAGCTCAAGGATTTTGAAGGCAATGTTTCGCCAGCCATGGGAGCCGTATGTGTTGAGTTGACCATTGGCAGTAAGACTTTGCCGACAACATTTTTTGTAATCAGTGGCAAAGGCACCTACAACTTGCTCCTAGGTAGGGATTGGATCCACGCCAATTGCTGTATTCCTTCCACCATGCATCAAAGCCTTGTCCAATGGGTCAGGGACAAGATTGAGGTCGTCCGAAGTGAGACCCCATCGATCGTTGCATCGGCAGAATCGGATACTTATGAGCAAACCAGATGCATATCAGGTGAAGCTTGGGACACAGAGTTCCTCAAAGTTGCCGATTACCGCATTACACCGATCCAAGCAGTCGGTCCTGAAGAAGAGTTTTAATGGATCGGTTCGCTGATGATGGAAAACTGGGACAGGGCTTCACATCCGCCGATGATTTGATAGAGATAGACATCGGCGATGGTAGTAAACATAGGCCTACTTTTATTAGTGCTAAGTTAGATTCCCAATGTAAACAACAGTTAACCGATTTATTAAAGGAATACAAAGATTGTTTTGCTTGGGATTATACAGAGATGCCTGGTTTAGACCGATCGATAGTCGAACATCGGTTACCTATTAAGTTTGCTTTCCAACCACATCGGTAACCTACGCGCCGATGCAATCCTACTATTTTACCCGACATTAAAGCTGAAATTACAAAATTAATTGAAGCTGGATTTATTCGGCAATGTCGGTATGCCGAATGGATTTCTAATGTGGTTCTTGTGTATAAGAAAAATGGAAAACTTCGTGTTTGTATTGATTTCAGGAATCTCAACAAGGCCACGCCGATGGATGGGTGCCCGATGCTCGTTGCCGATCTGCTGATTGATGCTGCTGCTGGACATCAAATCATTAGCTTCATGGATGATAATGCTGGATATAATCAGATATTCATGGCAGAAGAAGACATATTCAAAACTACCTTTAGGTGTCCAGGTCATGTCGGTTTATTTGAATGGGTTGTCGTGACTTTTGGCTTGAAGAATGCCAGTGCTACTTATCAGAGAGCAATGAATTTCATCTTTCATAAGTATATCGGCACAATAGTCGAAATCTATATTGATGATGTGGTGGTTAAGTCCGGGGATTTTGAGAAGCATTTTGCCGATTTGCGAAAAATTCTGGAATGCACAAGGGAGCATGGGTTGAAGATGAATCCTAACAAGTGTCCATTTGGCGTATCGGCAGGTCAATTTCTGGGTTTCATGGTGCATCAAAGAGGCATTGAGATCGGCAGAAAATCTATTGATACAATCAACAAGGTTGTTGCTCCTACAAACAAGACTGAGCTGCAATCTTTGATCGGCAAGATTAATTTCATTAGAAGATTTATATCCAACTTATCTGGTAAGATTAAATCTTTTAGTCCATTACCGAAGCTGAGAGTCGATCAAGAGTTTACGTGGAAAGAAGAACAACAGTTAGCCTTGGAGAAGATCAAAAAGTATTTGGTAAACCCTCCAGTCTTGGTTCCACCTCAACACGGGAAGCCTTTCAGGTTGTATTTATCTGCCGATGACGGTGTTATCGGGTCAGCCTTAATTCAAGAATTCGAAGGGAAAGAACGTGTGATATATTATTTGAGCAGAAGACTGGTGGATGCTGAAACAAGGTATTCGACCATAAAGAAATTGTGTTTATGTTTATATTTCTCTTGCATAAAATTGAGGCATTATTTATTGTCGGCTAAATGCGTTGTTATCTGCAAAGATGACGTGGTTAAGTATATGCTGTCAATGCCGATATTAAGTGGGAGAATCGGCAAATGGATTTTGGCACTTTCAGAATTTGATCTGAAATATGAATCGGCTAAGGCAGTTAAGGGTCAGGTGATGGCCGATTTTGTTACGCAGCATTGCAATATGGTAAGCTCTGTGGAGATTGCTCCTTGGACTTTGTTCTTTGATGGATCTACGTGTAAGGAGGGAGCGGGTATCGGTATTCTCTTAATTTCACCCCGAGGACGAAAGTTTATCGGCCGATTGCCGATGCTGATTGCCGATGAGGAGATGATGTCGATGGGCAAGGGTGCTGTGGCGGTTGATGTCAGCAGAAGATTGCCGGTGGCGAAAGAAGGAAGTCGCGGGTTGAAGGAGTCTGCCGATGGAAAGTTTTCATCGAAGCAAAGACATAAGGAAACTGGTGATTTCATACCAGCATTGTTATAGTAGTTTGAGTCCGACTCTTGCACGAGTCGTTTGTTTTCCTTTAAAATAGGGGTGTTCGTTTAGGAATATAATATTGTTATTTGGATCCGGCTCCTGCGTGAGTCCGTTATTTCCTTAAAGTTAGGAGTTTTGTTTAGGGAAGGTACGAGTCGTGTCTCTGTACAACTCTCCATGCGGGAGTATAAATACGTGCCCAAGGGCTGCGTGTAAAAATATATATCAATCTAACAAAAACAAATCAATTTACTCTTATTCTACTTTTACTGCAATTTATCCTTTTTGCATTAGTCTTAGTTTATCTACAAGTTCTTCAAGCTTCGACGGGCTGCATCACCTTGATCTCCATCAAACTCTTGCAAGTTCCACGTGGGAGTACCTCTGAGCTTTGACATCCGGACGCATCGCTGTTGTCTCGTTCAGCTCTGCTCTAGTTATCATGATCAAGTCTGAGTCCGGACATCCGAGCGTATCGCCGTTGTCCTGTTCAGATCTTGTTCTAGTTATCTTCCTTGTCGATTAACTGGTCAAATCGACTGGCACACCTTGGATATCGAATTTCGGGTAATAGCCCGAGGTGTTCGCAGATCCTAATGCTTTTTGTGTCAACAACGTGTAAGGAGGGAGCAGGTATCGGCATTATCTTAGTTTCACCCCGAGGACAGAAGTATGAAATCTCATTGCCGATTGTTGCTACTTCGACAAATAATCAAGCTGAATACCAGGCATTGCTGAAGGGGTTGGAATTGCTCAGGGATGTGCGTGCCAATGCTGTTGAAGTTTTTGGTGATTCTATGTTAGTGATCAATCAGTTGATCGGAACATACGAGTGCCGAAGTAATAATTTAATTGCATATCACGAGAAGTGCTTGCAGTTATTAAAGGAATTTAAATAATACCGTCTTGAACACGTTCCCAGGTTGCATAATGAAGAAGCCAATCGGCTAGTGCAACACGCTTCGGGATATCAGCCGATTCAAGAAGTAATGGTATCGGTAATGGTTGTCGATGACTGGAGAAAAGAGATTGTTGATTACTTGAAGAATCCGTCTAAGAAGGTCCAAAGGCGTTTGAGGTTTCAGGCTACCAAGTACGTGCTCCTTGATGGCGAATTATATTATCGAACGATTGATGAAGTTTTACTCAGATGTCTTAGTGAAGAGGAATCAAAGATATTGATGGGTGAAATTCATGAAGGAGTATGTGGAGCACATCAATCGGCATTCAAGATGAAATGGATGATTAGGCGGAATGGATATTATTGGCCGACAATTCTTGAAGATTGTTTTAAATACTTTAAAGGGTGTCAAGATTGTCAGAAGTTTGGTAATGTTCAGAGGGCATCCGCATCAGCAATAAATCCTATAATCAAGACTTGGTCGTTCAGAGGATGGGCTATTGATCTCATCGGCCAGATTTATCCACCATCAAGTAAAGGACACAAGTTTATACTTGTCGCCACCGATTATTTCACGAAGTGGGTTGAGGTTGTTCCTCTGAAGAACGTAACATCGACAAACATGATAGATTTTGTTAAAGAACATATTGTTTACCAATTTGGTATTCCTCAAACTATTACAACTAATCAAGGAACCATGTTCACATCGTGGGAGTCTGATGAATTTGCTGCCGGTATAGGATTTAAGGTGTTAAATTCTTCTCCTTATTATGCTCAGGCTAATGGACAACCTGAGGCAACTAATAAAGGAGTGATCAAGCTTATCAAGCGCAAGATTGAAGAGAACCCTAGGAGGTGGCATGTAGTGTTGAATGAGGCTTTGTGGTCATATCAGATGGCATGTCATGGTGCTACTAAGGTTTCGCCATATCAGTTGGTGTACGGACACGATGTTGTCCTACCTTACGAAATTAAAACTGGTTCTAGGCGATTGTTTTTCCAAGACCAATTAGCGGCCGATGAGTATGATATCCTTATGAAGGATGAGTTAGAATATCTAGTGAGTCATCGGCTAAGAGCTCTAATCAGTATCGAGGAGAACAAGAAAAGGGTTGTCAGATGGTATAACAAGAAAGTAAAAGTACAAGAGTTTGCCGACGGTGATTTAGTTTGGAAACTGATTTTACCGATTGGAACTAAGAATTTGAAGTTTGGGAAGTGGTCTCCTAATTGGGAAGGTCCTTTTCGGATAAATAAATCTATTTTTGGCAACGCTTATATTTTGGAAACCCTCGAAGGAGTTGCATTTTCCAGAGCAATTAATGGTAAATATTTGAAGAAGTATTATCCTATTATCTGGGTAGATGCATAGAGCGATACAAATATAAATACCGATGACAGAGTTGTTGTACAAAACATCGGCAGGAAGGTGTTAATATTACATGGAGATCAGTCATCAAGTTCACATGTAATGGATTACAATAGAGACTGAATAGATGAAATCGCACGAAGGCGAACTTCATCCGCTTCCTCTATCTCCCTAGCGTCATCATCGCGAGCATCGGCATCCCTCTCTTGTTGCAGAGTTTTAGTGATGGCTGGGAGCTGAATCTTCTTCTGGTTGGCTGAGTTTAGACCTTCATCTACTTTCTTCAATTCGGCCCAGCAGCTCTTCTTTTTCTACCGATAGACGAGCGATCCCTTGTTCAAGCTCGGTGCTAGAAGCTTCCAGACGACTGATGTCCTTGTGCTTTTCGTCCGCAGTTTGCTTAAACTTGAGTATTTCTTCTTCAAGTTTGGCTTGAGCAGCTCTATCGGCGATGCGGCGTGAAGCCTTTTGGTATTGTAGCTTCCGACTCTCGAGGAAGGCCGCTGGGAAGAGGAGCTATTCGATGTCGGTGGGCAGCTGGTTTTGAATTTCCCTGAAGGCTACTCTTACTGCACTAGAGTCTTGGACTAGTTGAGATGTATTTTGCTGCAGTAGAAGTAGCAGTGCTTCAAGCTTGAATTTTACTTCTGTCGATATAACAGTTGAAGCTTGGGCAAAGCTTTCTTCTTCTTCATCATCATCTGGAAGATTAATAGCGAAGGAGAATAGGCTGTTGGGAGAGTCTTGGGCCTGAAAAGAAAAGAATTAAAAGTTTATCAGTCGAAAGCTCGTGTTTTACGAATTTGTGATAGAAAATTGGATTACCTGCTTTAGAGCAGTTTCTCACCTCGGGCTTGATAGGGTAACTGGCATAGCTGCGTCTTGAAGATCGGCAATAGTTGCCGATGAACTTGCTTCTGTGGGAGGAATAGTTGATGCTGGTGTCGATGTTGATGTTGGTGTGGTTCCTACTGTTGCGGCTGAGCCTCGCTGGGGCAGTGTTTTCTCTTGATTGGGGATCTCAATTGGTGATTGATCAGGAATGGGTGCCGATACTAGCTCTGGTGTTGGTCTATCGGTAGGAGCTTGGGGAGATGTGACTGGTGATGTGATTAGAGCTGATGGCTTTGGGCGTTTCGGTTTGGGAGCAGTACTTGATGAGCCTCGGCGTTTTGACTGTTGCACTTGGGGGGCATCGGCAGGCTAAGCCGTAGATGTTTGCACGTTTGGAATGGCTGCCGATGAGCTTGTCTGCTGCAGAGGAAAATTTGGTGTAGATTGAATAAGAATTGTCGATTAAAAATGTTGTGATCAGCATAGATAAATGAAGACTTGTTACCGTAAAAGCTTGCGCCAAGGTAGCAGCAGTGGCAACATCATCGGTTGGCAATGGTTTGGACCTGATGATAATCTTAGGAACTGCTTTGTGATGCACGAGGGCAGCCAATGAAGGGGCCTTACTGCCGATTATCCATGTAGGGTTCATCGGTCTTAGATTAAAATGTTTGCCGCTCTTGCTCTTTTTGGGGATAAGATCATTAACCAGTTGACAGAGGGTTAGTTACCAATGCATTTGAAAAGTTAACAAAAAAATAGTATCCGAAATAAACTTACTGCATCATCAGGTATAATATGATCAGCGTTAATCAGGTGCCGATAGTAGTGTGATGATGCAGCGAATAGTTGATCCTTCCACTCTTGCCACCAGGATTTGTATGATTCTGTGATGAAGGATGTCGGCGCCCAAGAGGATAAATCGATGTTGGTTACATCGGCATGAGGGGAGAGAGTGACAATTTTATTCCAATCCATGGCGCTGGAGATGACCTCTCTTGTTTTATCACATTGACATAGCTGAGCTTGATCGGTAATTGACCAAATGCTAACTGTCTTGCTGCTGCCGATGGATAATAGAATTCATATGACGGATAAGTGTTCTTCCCGGTCTCAAAGATGTTAACTGGAATAGCCCGGGGAATGAGGGTAGCCTTCATAATTCCTTTATTTTGTGGTATATTCCCATCGGTAAGGTTGAAGGAGAGTGGGAATCGATTGTCTTCATCGATATAAGGCCACCAGACTCGTTCTGCAGTAGGGATTGCGCAGTAGAGCCTCTAAAAGAACATGCCGAATTGATCTTCGTTAGCATCGGTTCCTGGTAGCACTATTATGGCTTCACCAAAGTTAAGTGGAGAACGGGTTGCCAATTCAAACTCAGCAAATATATAGTCTTCAGATATATCTCTTGGGAACTGCTGGCTAAACAGGTCAAATTGGAGACATTTATGCATCTGGGCGTTTAGCCATAGGTTGATGAACCACCAAGGACCTCCAAGGTTGCCGATGGGCTCGCCTAGTAGTAACTTTCCCGATACCTGGTGTATGAGGTGATAAACTGAGCTGAGGAGGTATCGGCCAAGAGGAAATCCTCCATCGGCCAAAAATTCTGCTGCAGGAAGATACATGTTGGTAGGTCCGACTGTTCTGCCACAGAAAATAAACTTCTCCAACCACATGTTTAGAAAGATAGCATGCTCCCTTTGGCCTACCGATCCGGTCTTCTGATATTCTTGAATATATCCGGTCCAACTGCCGATATTACGTGTGCTTACCCGATGTTCAGACTTCCTACGGAAAAGGGTGGCGGGATCGGCAAAAGAGATATCGAGGCCGGTAAGCATGTGTACATCGGCAAATGTGGGGGTGGCTGGTCCATGTCTGAACATAAATGCGTTCATTGTATCGGGCCAGAAATAAGAAGCAGCAATCATCATGTTTTCATTCTTAGCCATATCGGCAATAGATAATTTGATGCATTGATCTATATTGCGTTCTGACCAATAGAGTTGTTGTGACCTAGACATCCTTAAGTACCAGTTCTTCCACCCTTTGGTAGGTTTGGGCCAAGAGCGAAAGGTGTCTGTCCATAACCCTAGATCAAAGTGTTCGGATCTAAAAGGGATACAGTTAGTTTCTGCGTTGATGAGGTTGGTTGGATCGGTATTTCCCATTGGACCCAAACAATAGATGTGTGCTTGATCAGTGGGGATCACTATTCTGTTGCGCATTTCCTAGATTCAAGAAGTGAAAGAAAGGGGAGGAAAAGAAATCAAGAAACAACGTAGAAAAAGGGAACCGCAAAGTATGAAATAGGAAAAGAAAAGTTACCGCAGGAGCATAGAAGTTAATCGCCATCGGAATGGAGGAATTCTTGCAGAGATCGCGCCTCCTAATGGAAGAAGAAGCCGCCGGTGGAATGACTGCCGGAGTGCTCTTTGGAAACGCCGGTGAAGTGGAGATGAAGATCTGAACTCAGGGTAAAAAGGAGAGCGGACAGCGGTCTTTATAGGCCTAGGTCAAAGGGTGTTTTCGAATTTTTCCTTTTTAAGCAGAGATATGGGAAGATATCATGGTAAATTTGTGCGGAGATCGAGGAGCTGCAATTGTTGGCACTACAGTCGCAAGAGTTGTTGGTAATTTGCAGTGATGACGCGCGGAAATCGAAATGACGGCATGAACATTTTGGAGTGAAAAGATTACAGTAGAGGAAATTTCGGCGCATAAGATTTTTATACTCCAAAATTGGCGGGCATGTGTTGACACCGTTTTTGGTACGTGTCAATATGAATTGAGTGCGCTGATCGATGAAGGGATGGTTGTTGTTCCTTATCGGCATGAAGAAACTGCTGATTAGATTGCTGATAGAAGCAGGTGATTAAAGGAGTGTCAGGAAGAGAAGAAGGCTGCTTGCCGATAGGAAAGTTGCCGATGAAGGTGTTTCCGATAGAGAGGTATGCCGGTGAATGAAGAATGGCGTGACTAACGTCAGCGAAGGCTACCGATGGCGTTGAAGGAAGGTTGTAGAATTAAGGAAATCTGCCGATGGAAGGTGTCATCGTAACAAAGACGGATATGGAAACTAGTGATTGTATGCTAGTATTTTGTTTTTATAGTTTGAGTCCGACTCTTGCACGAGTCGTTTATTTCCTTAAAAATAGGAGTTTTGTTTAGGTATAAGTCGTGTCTGTGTACAACTCCTCCTACTGGAGTATAAATATGTACCTAGGGCTTGCGTAAAAAATATATACAATCAATCAAATACATCTATTATTTTCATCTACTTTTCCAGCAAATTTAATTTCATCGTACTAGTTCTAATTTATCTACGAGTTCTTACGAAGTCTCGATGGGCTGCATCTACACGATCTCCGTCAACCTCGCGAGTTCCGCGTTTTGAGCAATCTGAGCCTTGACGTCCGGGCGCATCGCCGTCGTCTCGTTCATCGTTGTTCTAGTTATTGTCCTTGTCGATTAACTGGTGAAATCGACTGGCACACCTTGGATATCGAAATTTCAGGTATAAGCCTGAGGTGTTTGCAGATCCGACGCTTTTTGTGTCAACACTTGTAACTATGGTTCTTCATTGATTCATTCACTTCCATTGAGCACCATGCTTAAAATTGATCTAAAATGGAGTAGCTCTCTAAATAGTGAATTGAAAAGATCGAGTTGGGTTTGGATTTGTGAGCACTTCACCGTGTGTTCGAGACTGCTTCCCATATGGGTTGAACTTGAGAAGTTTCAAGCATGACCGAAACCGGTGTGTTAAGCTCTTTGGCTTCGCCCGATTAGTAAGTGGCTTCACTTTACTTACAACCACTCGCATACACTTACATTGTGCCTAAAACTGAATTTTGCTGCAAAACTCTGAAAATGAAACTTTTGATTCAGTTTGGGTCAATGGCCCGGTTAGTATGATCTTTGCTAGGGATAGTTTTACTCGCTATACATGAGACAATTTTTGAGGTTGATCTTATCTTGTCTGCCATGTTTAGTTGTCTTTCAGTGGTGATACACTTTCTATGCTCACACATTTAATCTTCTCTAAATTGGCTTCTAGAGTGATCTTGAGCTCAACCTGAGTCTTTGTTAAGTACTTGGAGCTTTAGCTTATTCTCACAGGATCACATCACTTAGAGCATATTTTCATTGTTTTAGCTCTATGTATGAAGCTGTTGCACTCTTTTGCATTCAGTTGGTATTTGGGCCCGAAATCTTGTGTTTTGAGTCTTTGTTGAGCTACATGTGTCAACAAGGGGAGAAAAACTTGCATTTCACCTTCATTGGTCAAGGGGGAGAAAGCGTGTTTTTAGAAAATCTTGCATTTTTGCCTCATTGATTGACCTTCTATGCCGTAAGGAATTTGGTATCTTGTGAGAGTGTGCTTTTGCCCAGGGGGAGCTTTAGCTTGCTTTGATTGGCTCCGACAGGTTTCGATTGTTATTTTGAGCTTTGATAGTGTTGTTTGGTATCTTGAGTTGTGCAAGAAAATAGCAAGATTCAAGGTTATCTCAGCAAACCGTCTTTCTCCCCGGCAACGGCGCCAGAAATGTTTGTTGATATTTGTTAACGCAAATAGAGAAATCACTTGGAAGTAATCCGCAAGCGCACGGATACTGGTGAGCACTTCACACGGGAGATTATCCAGAGTATCGTAATTTATATTTCCATAGGGAGAAAGGGTGCATTTGACTAACCAAATCTACACTATTAACCTTTAGGCTACAAACAAGGTGATATTGATATGAGTGATTAGAGAAGATCGCGATTGTAGTCTCGTTCTAGTCTATATAAGATATGAGCTATTATTCTATTCGGGAGAACCATCATGATAAGAGACACCTCAGAGACTGCTTACCACATGGCCTATAAACCCTACCAGTCCTTCTAACGGGATTGTGGGTTCCAAAGGTATATATGGAATTGTCACTTTCCGAGCTACTACCACAGATCCGGCTAGACAGGGGATATCTATGAGGATCCTAGCCCAAACATCGCGTTTACGCTAGAGACGATTACCCTACCCTCTACGCAAAGAGAATAAAGAAAACTCACAGACCAAAGAATAATAAAACAGAGAACTTACTAGAATTAGAAGTCGAATTACCAAAGAAATCCTAGGAGCCTCGGGTTAGGAGACTTGATCCTGTCGATACAAACTGGAGAGGAGGCACCGACACACCGGGATTCCTCCAATCCACACCTCCACTCTAAATCTCTCAATCTAGAAGAGTAAACTCTAATCTCACATGTATGCTAAGCCCTAGAGAATAGATCCATGAGGGATCTTCTCTAGCGAATCCTCTTTGGAAAATATGTCAATGAATAATGGATTTCCTTTTTGCTAGGGGGCAGGGGTCCTCCTTATATAGCCCCCTCAAATGATCGTCACTCGTCGGATCAAACCGACCTTAATGGAGGGTTTAGATTAAACCTCAAAGGAGGTGGAACCCAAATCCACGAAGTGGGCCATGATTGGCCACTGGCCTTGGGTGGCCGCCCTAGGGGGGAGGGCGCCCGCCCTACCCCGCTGATAGGTGGGCCTTTCCTTCTAGGGGGTTGGTTCTGGAGTCTTCTATATTGCTCTTTTTCGTTCAAAGGTGTTATGTGTCTATGTAATCCTTACTTGTGGGCCTCTTTTCCTCTTTTGCATTTGTCTCCCTGCCGAAACAGATAAACACCAAAACTCATGGAATTCTGTCAGTTAAAACCCTATGTCTAAGTGGTGTGTTGCAAATATATCCTTTCTTCTTCTTAGTTGACACGTAGAATTGATACTTAAGAGGTGTCAACAAGTTCCCCCGTACTTAGGCTTTTACTCGTCCTCGAGAACATAAGCTTAAGGTTTAGACATCAAAGGTAGAAAGTTCCTTTTTATACCTACACTGCGGGAGTTTAAAAAGAGTTACCATATTACTATGAGCAGTTGAGGAATAAAGTAGCTAGAAATATAGACCCTTCATCTTTCAATCTTGTCACTTGGAGTTTTTGCATGTTTAGATTACTTCTTTCCTCGTGCTCTCAGAACACTCATAAATGTATCAAAAAGTATATGTAGACGTGGTATACTTACCTTGCATGTATTGCCTGGTCGAACCGGGATCCGAGGAGAATAATGCCATACTCTTAGATCAAGACTTGTTGGTCAAATTTTATTATATTGTCATCTCTTGCAGGTGTATTGCTATTAGAGGAACCATGGGCTATCTTTGTATATATGTTTTTTTTGAGTGGGTGCTGAAGTACCCCAAATTCTACTGCAAGGTTGTCGGACTTTTTGCCCATTTTTATTTCCTCAAATTAATTATTTTTGCATAGCTCATGCCTCTAATGCAACACTACTTCGAAAGAGAGAATCTTTTGTGTTTGTAATGTATGAATGAAGCCTTGACCTTCTGAGTATGATAAAATTCTAACAAGGATCCACACGATTCGAACAAACTCAATACAAAGCAAGTAGCCTTTTGGCTTTTGATTGGTAAGTGTAAAGCATGTAAGGGATGGTAGTTATTTATTTTAAAGAAATTCTCCAAGTGACAGAGATTGTCAATAATCAAGTTCTCTTATTCTACCATATTATGTTCCACAACGACTTAAGTAACATGGAGTTTCTAATTAAATTCCAAACAATAGCAGGACTCCAGGCAACTTAATACATAGAGTCTATGAGAATGTTTTTAAGGAAACATTTTATCATTTTAATTTATCATGTTTAAAGAATTTATTTATGGAAACTCATTGCACGAATTGAATTTTAGAGATGTGCATGAAAAAATGTAACGTGTAGGGTGCAAACCTGACCGTAGTCGAAGGACGGAGCCAAAGGTGCTCTGCCCAGGGTGGCGCCCTGGGTAGTGGGGCGGCCGCCCAGCTTGGGTGGCCCCTCGGCCTCTGCTTCGTCGAGCGTGGTTGTTGCATTGTTTGTTTCCGAAATGTTTGATCGTTGCGGTTGAATCTGTTTGTCTCGTCATCGGGTGTCTCCCCCATACTTGTTTCCTGTTTTCTTAGATAAACAACAGTGGAGACAAGCAAGGCACAATAGAAATGATATTTATTTATTATTTATTTTGAGGCATGCATTACAAAGGGAAATGAAAACAGACTAACTTCTATATAATGGATCTAATCATGCCTCAAGACCTGCACGACTCGCTAAAGCATCTAGCGACGTTCTAAAAACTTCATCTTCTTCTTAAGCTCATCTACATCACGCTTAAGGCCATCTACTGTGGTGTTCAGGTTCGTGAACTGCCTAGAGAAAAAGTTTAGAGAGGTCTGAAGATCAATGATCGTGTCATCCCTAGTATGGAATTCTTTTTCTAGATCCGCTACGGTTTTGCGGCATTTTGGGAATGACTCAAAAGAGTTGAGGGAGTGCTTCGGGGCGTCCTTTGGTGGCACAAATTTGACTTTGGGTGCGCGAATTCCCTCGAAGTAGGGATGTTCTTCCTCAGTGGTGTACTTGATGCTGTTGAGCTCTCTATTTTGATGGGTCCTCACTCCTATGACCCTCCCCTTGGGTCTGGGTGGAAGGACCTTGGTGCCGACAAGTACCTTGATGATGGGCTCTTCCTTCGGCCCTTTGAGCAGGAGTGGTTACGGTGGTGCAACAAGGACAGGCTGAGCATAGTAAGATTTGCTATAGCGCTGCTGTTTTGGTGGAATGGTAGCTAGCAGGAGCTCATCGTGGACTAAGACTAAGGCTTTGGAATCTAGATCTTCTTGCGGGAGTTGGCTAGGGATGGACCCATAGGGGACCATCCTCCTATCGGTGTTGTTGTTGCTGGCCATGGAAGCAAGGAGATCTAGCAAGCTTCTAAGCGAGAGCTAAGGGAATGATTGAATGATGATGATGATGGCTGACATCAGGGGTTCTTTATATAGGGGTGGAAATAGGGCTCTAGAAGCATCTACGGAGCAAATCTCGCGGAGAAATGGTTGGATAAGTGTTCTGCAAGGTTTATCGGATAAGGGAGGCTAGAAGGTTCGGGTGAGCAAAAGGCGTCGGCGAGAGGTTACATGAGTAGGGCGGCCGCCCTACACCCTAGGGCGCCCGCCCTGGCTGTGTGGACTCTGTCGGGCCTCTTCTGCGCACTCATTTCTAGAAGGTTCTCTATACCGAAAAACTTATGCATGGCCCATAAATGCAAAGATAAAGTGATTGGGCCTTAAAAATCACTTAAAAGGTAGAAATTATTTACGTCTATTTCTTCTAATTCTTCATTAGGCTCTAGAAATATTTTGAGACGTTGACCATTTACCTTGAATAACGTACCTTTGTCATTTTAATGTGTGATTGCTCCGTGGGATGATGAATTGATTACCTTATGGTCCTTCCCATTTGCTTCGTAGATTTTCGTGTCCGAAGAGCTTCACCCTGGAATTAAAAAGTAATACCTTATCTCCGGGTGTGAACTCCTTCTTGATCTTCTTGTCATGCCATCGTTTGACTCTTTCTTGGTAGATCTTTGAATTGTGATATGCTTTTTCTCCCCACTCCTCTAACTCTGATAATTGCATTTGTCATTTCTCTCCAACGGCATCAAAGTCCATATTCCATCTTTTTATAGCCGAATGTGCCTTAAACTCTAGTTCAACATGTAGGTGACAAGTCTTCCCATATACGAGTTGATATGGAGATATTCCAATTGGAGTTTTGTATGCAGACCGTTATGCCTAGAGTGCATCGGGTAACTTGTCCTTCCATGTTGTTCCCATCTCATTTACTGTCTTCTGAAGAATATTCTTGATCTGTTTGTTTGAGGTTTTTCCTTGGCCACTTGTCTGAGGATGATAAGGTGTAGCGACGTTCGGGTGGATCCCATGCCTTGCTAGGTACTTTTCAAAACGTTTGTCGATGAAATGTGATCCTCCATCACTTATCACTATTCTGGGGACTCCAAATCTTGGAAAGATGATCTCTTCAAACATCCTCTTTGAGTTTACGTTGTCGACATGTTTGCAAGGTAGTGCTTTCACCCACTTGGATACGTAGTCAACCGCCACCAAGATATACTCACATTTCTTTGATGGGGGGAATGGTCCCCTATAATCGATTCCCCAAACATCAAAAAGCTCTATCTGCAAATTGCTGGTGAGTGGCATGACATCCCTTGAGTTTATGTTGCTGTGTCTTTAACATGGCCCGCATTTTCTGATAAATTCTCTAGTGTCTTCATACATTGCTGGCCAATAGAATCCACACTCGTAAATTTTTGCATGTGTGCGGAATGCTCCATAATGACCTCCATATGGTGATGAGTGGCATCTTTCAATGATCTTCATTCCTTCTTAAATGGTCACACATCTCCTGAGTAAGCCATCAGAGCATACTCGGAAGAGGTATGGCTCATCCCATATGTGTGAACGACTCTCTTGAATAAGCTTTCTTTTGTTTCCTCCTGGTGGTATGTATCCTAAAACCATAAAATTAACAATATCTGCATACCAGGGGTCCGATATGTCGTCCTGGACTGAATCATGATTGGGTAGTTCCTGCGGATTCTTAAAATACATTCTAGACAAGTGATCAACAACAGGGTTGTCTACTCCCCTTTTATCTTTTATTTCTAAGTCGAACTCTTGGAGCAGCAGGATCCATCTTATTAAACGAGGTTTAACATCTTTTTTAGTGATCAGATATTTTAAAGCAGCATGATCTGCATAAACAATTACTTTGGCTCCTACTAAATAAGATCTAAATTTGTCTATAGCGAAAACAATAGCCAGGAGCTCTTTTTCAGTGGTTGCATAATTAAGTTGAGGTCCTATCAAAGTTTTACTAGCATAAGCTATTGCATGATGCTTCTTATCCTTAGTTTGTCCCAAAACTGCCCCCACAGCATAATCACTAGCATCACACATAATTTTAAAAGGTAAAGACCAATCAGGGGTTGAATGATTGGTGTAGAGATGAGCGCTATTTTCAATAATTCAAAAGCTTTTAAACAAGCATCATCAAATATGAAAGGAGCATCCTTGGCTAGCAAAAGAGTTAATGGTCTAGCAATAAATGCAAAATCTTTTATAAATCTTCGATAAAAAACCAGCATGACCAAGAAAGCTTCTTATTCCTTTCACATTTATAGGCCGAGGTAACCGTTCAATTACTTCAATTTTAGCTTTGTCTACCTCAATGCCTCTTTCATATATTAGGTATCCTAGCACTATTCCTTCTTTGACCATAAAATGACATTTTTCCCAATTAAGGACTAAATGTTTTTCTTCACATATTTGCAAAATACTGTCTAAATTTTCAAGACAACTATCGAAAGTTTTTCCATAAACAGAGAAATCATCCATGAAAACTTCCATAATATCTTCAATCATATCAGAGAATATAGACATCATGCATCTTTCAAAAGAGGCTGGAGCATTACATAGCCCAAAACACATTCTACGATAAGCATAAGTTCCATAGGGGCACGTAAAGGTGGTTTTGCTTTGGTCATCAGGATGGATCGGGATTTGGTGATACCCTAAGTATCTATCCAAGAAACAAAAGAACGAGCGGTTGGCTAACCGCTCTAACATCATCTCATCTATAAAAGGTAAAGGAAAGTGATCCTTTTTTGTAGCTTTGTTGAGCTTTCTATAATCTATACACATCCGCCATCCTGTAATGGTGCGTTGCGGAATCAACTCATTCTTCTCATTTGTGACAACAATCATGCCTCCCTTCTTAGGCGCAACTTGCATTGGACTTACACACTCACTATGCGGCACCGGATATATAATCCCTGCATGCAGCAACTTTAAAACTTCCTTTTTAACTACCTCTCTCATCGCATTATTGAGTCTTCGTTGGGGCTCTCGAGAAGGTGAGACAGAAGGATCTGTTGGAATGCGATGAGTGCAAATTATAGGACAACACTCAAACGTAGAGTTTGCTCCCGAGTAACCAAAGGATGAACGATGTTTTTCTAGAACAACACTCAAACGTAGAGTTTGCTCCCGAGTGAGTTTATCACTTATGATTATAGGAGACTCTGGATCATTATTGAGGAAAGAATACGTAAGACCGGGTGGTAGAGGTTTAAACTCTACATGAGGTCTAGGCGTTTCTGTAAACTCGTCTAAGGGTGCTGGTTCAGAAGGGTCAGCTTCTTCTTCTATGAAGAAATGAGCATCTTCTTCTAAATCTGGTTCATTAAAAAGCTCTAGAGAAGCAGTTTTTACTTCCTCCATAGGATCAGGTAAAAGATATGATTCAGTTTTGTTGTTCAAAGAATGAGAGATTGTCATTGGGATTTGAAAACTCTTTCCAAAGGAAATGTTTAGTTTCCCATTTTGTCCTTCATAAAGAAGTCTTCTAAAAGGTTGTCCTAGCAAGAGGTAGTGGTCCCATGTATCAAAGATATAAAAGTTCAAACAAACCATGGCACCATCTACCATAATGGGTAAGACATGTAAAATTCCAAGCCTGGGACTATATGTCCGTCAAGATTCTTCATGAACTTTGTTGTTGGGGTTAAAGTCAGATTGCCCAATAATTCATGTGCAAGTGATTTATACATGATATTGACCCCCACAACAGGATAATATAGAGCATCAGATTGATCTGAATTGAAAGCACAGCGTATTGGAATAGAAGGTGAATCCAAACGGATCACATTAGAGGAAAGTTCTGATTCTTCTAACCATTCGCTACTTATGATTGATACAAGCTCTCTCAAAATGCTTCTACCTGGCATTTGGTATATATGGTTGCTAAGGTGGTGATTTCGGGGTTTCGAAAGAGAAACATAGTTTGAAATGTTTCTGAAATTAGTGAAAAGATCAGGATCTATATCCAACATGAAATCAGGTGGTGGAATTTCTTCCTTTTTAGGCTCAGAACATGGGATAACTGAAGTAGATGATGGATCTGCCAAGGTATTGTCTTCAGCTTCGTGAGTTTCTTCATGGAGGGTATTATCCAACTCAGTATTGGATTCTATCTAAAGTCAATTTTGCTTCTATGGATGCCACATGAAAGAAAGAACCTCCAGATGTGGTGTTTAGCAACTCTCTATCCTTTCTTCGAAGACCTTTATAAAAATGTTGAAGAAGAACAGGGCCATCGATGCTAAGGTGTGGTGCAGATTCTAAAAGATCAAGAAAACATTTCCAGGAATAAGCCAAAGATTTGTTCTCTTCTTGTTTAAAGGTTAGAACCTTGACTCTAAGGTCGGCGATTTGGGTGATGGGATAAAATCTAAACAAAAGTTGGAGCGCAAAACTCCCCAATCTCCTTGTTTTTGGCTTACCTTCTGATTATACCATTGTTTAGCTCTTCCTTTTAAAGAAAAAGGGAAAAGCTTCCAACGTAAAGTTTTATCAGATATGCCTTCTATGCGAAGAGAATCACATGTTTGCTCAAAATCACAAATGTGAAGGTAGGGGTTTTCGTCTTCCTTTCCTAAAAAGGATAGGCTTTGAATCATTGCAATCAACCGTGGACTCAACCTAAACTGGGGAGTTTGGATAGGTTGTGATGGCTCCCATGGTAATAGGTCAGTCTCCGTGGGTGCAGAAAATTGATAGATAGGTATGGAATTTAGATTTTCCATAAGGATAGAATAGGTAAGAAATAAATAAATCTAAAATGATAAGGAGAGATAAAAGTATAGGTACAAGAAAATAGCAAGATTCAAGGTTATCTCAGCAAACCGTCTTTCTCCCCGGCAACGGCGCCAGAAATGTTTGTTGATATTTGTTAACGCAAATAGAGAAATCACTTGGAAGTAATCCGCAAGCGCACGGATACCGGTGAGCACTTCACCCGGGAGATTATCCAGAGTATCGTAATTTATATTTTCACAGGGAGAAAGGGTGCATCTGACTAACCAAATCTATGCTATTAACCTTTAGGCTACAAACAAGGTGATCAAGATATGAGTGATTAGAGAAGATCGCGATTCTAGTCTCGTTCTAGTATATATAAGATATGAGCTATTATTCTATTGGGGAGAACCGTCTTGATAAGAGACACCTCAGAGAATGCTTACCACGCGGCCTATAAACCCTACTAGTCCTTCTAACGGGATTGTGGGTTCCAAAGGTATCTACGGAATTGTCACTTTCCGAGCTACTACCACAGATCCGGCTAGACAGGGGATATCTATGAGGATCCTAGCCCAAACACCGCGTTTACGCTAGAGACAATTACCCTACCCTCTATGCGAAGAGAATAAAGCAAACTCACGGACCAAAGAATAATAAAACAGAGAACTTATTAGAATTAGAAGTCGAATTACCGAAGAAATCCTAGGAGCAAGCCTCGGGTTAGGAGACTTGATATCGTTGATACAAACTGGAGAGGAGACACCGACATGCCAGGCTTCCTCCAATCCACACCTCCACTCTAACTCTCTCAATCTAGAAGAGTAAACTCTAATCTCACATGTAGGCTAAGCCCTAGAGAATAGATTCGTGAGGGATCTTCTCTAGCGAATACTCTCTAGAAAATATGTAAATGAATAATGGATTGCCTTTTTGCCAGAGGGTAGGGGTCCTCCTTATATAGCCCCCTCAAATGATCGTCAGATTAAACCTCAAAGGCAGTGGAACCCTAATCCACGAAGTGGGCCATGATTGGCCACTGCTGATAGGTGGGCCCCTCCTTCCAGGGGGTTGGTTCTGGAGTCTTCTAGATTGCTCTTTTTCGTTCGAAGGTGTTATGTGTCTATGTAATCCTTACTTGTGGGCCTCTTTTGCTCTTTTGCAGTTGTCTCCCTGCAGAAACAGATAAACACCAAAACTCGTGGAATTCTGTCAGTTAAAACCCTATGTCTAGGTGGTGTGATGCAAATATATCCATTCTTCTGCTTAGTTGACACTTAGAATTGATACTTAAGATGTGTCAACAGTGGCTTACACTAATCCTTTGCGAAAGCAAATGTGTGCCTATCTGTCGGCTTGTGGTGTGCAGGTTCTAGGCCCGGAGACAGTGGTCAATGGCGTGGTGAAGGTCGAGTAGAGGCTTACTGTGCCGATGGACGGAGAGCGATGAAGGGCGGAAGCGGGGCTCGGACCGACGGACCGGGGCACCAGCGGACTAGCTGTGGTGGCTAGTACTTGTCACCGGCGAGCACGAGATGACATGGAGGTAGACCGAGTCAAGACGGTGGACGAGCGGGTTGAGCGGAGGCTCATGGGACTCGGAGTCCGACCGGGAGAGGACAAGGTGGCTCGAGTCGAGTGGTTTGGTGGTTTGGGTCGCAAAACCACTGCTGGACAGTTTCCGAGTTTGGGCCTCAAAACTCGGGGTTCGGTAGTTGAGCCCAAATCTACCGGTGGCGGATTCCGCGGGTTTGGGCCTCAAAACCCGGGCGGAGCTTCAGAGGAAACGGGGGCGGCACATGGTGGAATCCTAGAGGTTGCGTCGAGGCGATGGCAAGTCTAGGCAGGAAGCGGGGCCGTCCGTTCAAAATCGAGGAAGATATTTTTTGGAGTTGGGTCACAATGCTTAGGCTAGGTGGTTCTCTCTATGTATCGAGGTGCTAAGTGAAAATGTCCACTTATGCCTCCACTACTTAAGGGATGAAGGGTTATCTTCTCCCTATCTCTTGCACACTTCTTCTTCCACCTCCCACCTCCTAGGTCTTCCCCTACCTCTAGACTTCTTGCTTGAGATACACGGAGTCTCCCATGTAAACACTTGAGATTGTTGTGAGGAATCGGAGGCCATAACCTCCGTAGGCCATGGCACCTTTGGGTTCGTGATCGTGTCCCCCTTTCGCTTTTGTTCTTCGTGTTTTGCTTTTGCTCCTCTTTGATCCCAAGTTGAGATCTTTTGTTTGAGAGAAGTCTTGAAAAAATCCGTTTGAACCAAGTTGTTGGTACTTGTGAGGAGCATCTTTACAGTGAAGGATTTCCTCCAAATACTCACCAGTACATAGATTGGGCGATTTCTTTGCGGCGTTCTTTGTTCTCTTGCCTTTCCTCCCAAATTCCTTTTACCTTCAATTGAAACCAAATTGAGTGATGATTTCTTCGGGATAGCTCATCCATAGCACTAGAAACATGCCTACCAAGTTGGGTTGCTAGTGGATATCATTTGGTTGAGATTTGGGAAGATTTGGCGGAGAGAAAATCGAATTTCGCATTGACTGCGCTCTATTCGGGGCCATCGGACACTCTGACAGTTTGCGTCGGATGCTAGGGATCACCCAAGCCAGCGTCCGTCGCCTTCCCTGTCTGCGCGAGTCAAGTTGGTGCTGGACGCTCGCCAGCTTCCGTCGACCACGCGTCGGACGCGTCCGTCAGGTTCCTAGCAAAACAGGTTCTCTGTAAGGTCGACAGACGATCGCTCAATGTCCGTCGCCTTGCGTCAGCGCGTCCAATGCTAGGGCTCACCCAAGCCAGCGTCCGTCGGCTATTTTTCTGTCTGATTTTCTTTGGGTTCCTGCCTCTTTCCCATAGGGGTTGAGAACTCAATCTTGGGGGTTCCCGTGAAATTTTCTCCACTCCCGATCAGCTCTCATTTGGTCGATATCATCTGAATCCCCATCAACTGTTTTTGGGAAGAGTGGCCCGAATATTTCGTGAGAAATTTGAGGCTCTCATTCACCCCCCCTCAGATCATCATTCTCGGTCCTTCACAAAGACTAGATAAGGATATCACTACCTACTAGCAACCCCAAACAATCCGTGCGATAAGTGGTTTACAAAGGCAAGATTAAGTTTAGACACCACATCTACACTAATCTTACTACTTGTTGGCATCAAGAATGATACACTTTTATATAACCGAAATGCTACCAACAAACTCAAGATCAAGGATAAACAATCATATCATGAGCTTACTTTATTAAATAACAAGTTCCACATGTCCATGAAGTATGTGATTGCAGGAATGAATAAATGGAGCAAAGGAGAGCCAGTGGGACCCACATAGGGGGTCGACCGACCTCCTATAGGGCCCACCAGCTCTCCCCTCTGGCCATAATCCAGGAGAAGCACTCCAAAGTGAATCTCAACCCTCAGATCACACTGTGCTTCCTCCCAACAGCTCTCATGCAACTCATATGGATCCATGGGCCCACATCAAGGAGATCAATGTGACAAAACAAATCAGAAGAACCAACCCAGCTATATGACAAGTGGGACCAGCATCTAGAAGGCCGAGGTGGGCCAGAGACCCCAAGGGGGGTCGGCCGACCTCCCACTGGGCCCACCAGCCCCTCACTTGGTCCCTGACTAGTGGAGCTAGTTCTAAAAAGTGAAGGCATGGCCCACAGGCCATAGGGGGGGTCGGCCGACCTCCCCTAGGTCGGTGCTGTGCCTGGTGAGTCCCCTGCACAATAAACACATGTTGAAGATCACAACCATCCACTCTAAGTCGGTTTACAGGCGGTGGATCCAAGGGTGGAGAATCGAAGCCTCCTGGATCGATGACGTGGCGATGGAGTAGCCCCTACTCCACCTCCCACTATAAATAGAAGCTCATTCCCCCCTCCTCATACATGGTGAAGAAGCCTACAATCTCTATCCTTAGATTGTTCTACTAGTTAGTCTAGAGTGGGAGTTAGAGTTGAGTCGACTGCGCTCGGGATTTCCGGAGTCATCTTCTGGAAAGTCTGGTATAACTCTTGTATCTTTCCTTCTTTGTAAGACTTTACCTTACTCAATATATTACTGTTGACGGTGAAAATGTCATAATTTTCTATGCTCAAAATCACCGTCAACAGCCTCATAATGATGGGACATAAACATATCATGAATATATTTTATCCAATAACTAGTTCCACATGTCCATGGAGTATTTCTTGCAGGACTATATGAAATGGAGAGAAATGAGCTAGTGGGACCCACATAGGGGGGTCGGCCAACCACCCTATGGGGCCCACAAGTCATCCCAAGCACCCACATGATAAGAGGGCCCACATGTCATAGTAGGAGGGTCACTAACCCCCTTGTGCAGGTCGGCCGACCTCACCATGGGGCCCACCAGCCTCCCACGCTGGCCATGATCTAGGAGAAGCACTCCTAAGTGATCCTCCAGTCTTGGATCAACTTGTGCTTTCTCCCAACGGTTCATATTCACTTCACATGGATCCATGGGCCCACAAGAGTACAAACCGACGTCCAAAAGTGGTCCAGCCTGTGCACACCCACTCCAAGACATGTGTGCCACCTTCTAGAAGGACAGGGGAGGTCCCACCACCCATAGGGGGGTCGGCCGACCCACCCCTAAGGCATATGGGGCGTCCACCTCCTTTGCATGCCGCCATGCAAAGATGCACATGCTGAATTAAAAGAAGCACATGCTGAATTCTCTTGCACCCTTGATCTGAAGGCGGTTAGGATCCAAGGGCTCTCATCATCCATCATGCGGATCGATGACGTGGCGGTGGAGTAGCCCCTACTCCACCTCTCCACTATAAATACCCCCTCACTCCCTCTCATTCAAGACACACCACAAGGAGGAGCTCTCCATCTCTCTCAAGATGTAACACTTGTAGTAGTGTTAGTGTTGTTAGGAGTTAGAGTGAGCCTCTGGTCTTCAGCTTTAGTCTTCTAGGAGGTCCAGTATGCTTTTAGTATTCATTTCTCTCTTTGTAAGACTTGAGTTATTTTATGTAGTTATCTTCTCTACTTTGCCTTAGTGCTTTACTTTATTGCAACATGACTATGTATGTTGTATTGGTTGTTAGCATAGTCATAGTTGTTTGATAGTAAGATAATGGTAGTATACCTTTGCACTGGTTCACCGCCCTTAACCTGGTGCTCTAATCAATTTCACTGGATATCGGATTAGAGTAGTAAGATATAGTGTAGACATGGTGTCTAGACTATACGCTTACCTGTATCTGCGGCTTGTCCAACGTTTTATTTGTGGTACCTAGTAGGGGTGACAGACCTATCTAGGCTTTGATCCCACCACGTTCGGCCAAGTTCTTAAAGCATAGGCCTTCTTGTGCTAGGAGGTTTAGCAACTCTTCTCATCCCTTTCTGTTGCTAAGTGGCCTAGTGGCCCGAAGTGCAATTGTGTATGAATATTGTTCTTGCTTGATATGACTTTTTCTTGTTAAATTAGAACCATGCAAGTAGAGATAGATGTTTGGAAACCTTATGCTCGCTCGCTGTCCTCCTCGCTCACTAAACTACTCTTTATCATTGGAACTTCTCTTGTGTGTCATTACACTTATCATATATATCATTTACCCCTACCATAGTTTAATTAGTTGGTATATTAGTTAGTGGATCACCATGGTTAGCTATCATATTCCTTAACCATTGCTTCCCTGAGGATAAATACGATACCCTGGAATACTCCTAGGTGAAATGCTATAGCGGTATTTCTGTGCGCTTGCGGAATATTCTACATGAGCATAATAAATACCAACAATTACTTTTCCTCTTTGTATTTACTTTGAGAATTACTATACTAGTTATAGTCATGTTATATGCTTTTGCTTATTACTAGCCTTTACATCAATAGTCTGTGATCCGTGTGGCCTTTCCTGTATGCGATCATTGCCTGTCCTAGGGTGCTTTGGTTATAGATCATAGTCAAAGTAGTAATCTGTGTGTAAGCGTGGTGCTTATACATCATCTTACCCTTGGTTACCGCTTGTTTCACGGATTGTTTGTGGTAGCTAGCAAGAGAGTGATAGTCTTGACTAGTCTTTGTATTCCACCACGTGTTCTTAGGCATGTTCTTAAAAGGTAAGGCCCCCATAAAAAGGGAGCGCGGTTCGGTAGGAGTTTTTCCCTCCTACTGATCTATCCTCTCGCCTAGCATACTTATATTGAGGAGACAAACTATAGTGTTTAGACTAATTAATTGGCTAAGTATATTGAAGTAAAGTGAATTACACAGGAGTCCCTATACTCCCTCGTTGTCCTCCCACCTAGCTATACTATCTAGTTATCTCTAAGTTGTCATTTACCTTAGCTTATTCATTCATCAACCCTTCCTATCATATATATCGTTTACCCCCCTATACTAGTTGGTACTAAGTTGAGGTGCTCTCTAGGATCTCTCTCTAATTATCATTTCTAGCTCAGCTTTCGCTTGGGAAAATATAAATTACGATACCTTGGAATACTCCTGGGTGATGTGCTACAATGGTATAATCTGTGCGCTTGCGGATTTATCCAATAGTCATAAGAAATACCAACACTACTTTAACCTTGGCCTAATATTAAAGCACTCTACTCAGAGTAAAACAATGAACCAGCACGAAAAGTTGTATAATAGCTAATCCAGATTTAGAATATTAAATGCTATAAAGAACTCGAAAGAATCACTTACAAGAGACTCGCATCCGCTAAGGTGCAGCTCCGGAGAAGAGTCCCGACAAGGCCGGGGCTTTCTCCAGAAGGCTTCCCTCACTCTCCTCCAACTAGCATAACATTACCGCAAAGCTCCGCTAAGCTAAGTAGTTTCTCCAATGAGTCATGAATAAGAAGGGAGCTCTAGGGGGGTATTTATAGGTAGAGGTGGAGTGGGGGATACTCTAGCGCCACGTTAGCGATCCAGGGAGCTTCAATCTTGAGCTTTTGAATCCACCGCCTTAGAGCCGCCTCAGAATGGAGGGCTCTGATTTCCAACATGCAATGCATGGGGAAATCGGCAGGAGCTTGGAGGGGCAATTTGGTTATTGGACGCCCCTATGGAGTGTGGGCCCTTCCTCAGTCTTCTAGAAGGCACCCCACTGGTCAGGGACCATGTGGGGGGAGGTGGCCCCAATAGGGTATCGGCCGACCCCACACAAGTTGATTCAAGGGTTGGAGGATCACTTGGGAGTGCTTCTCCTGGATCCTGGCCCGAGTGGGAGGCTGGTGGGCCCATAGTGGTGTCGGCCGACCCACTATGTGGACACTAGCTCCTCTTGCTCCATTTACTTTAGTTCTGCATCAAATACTTCATTGATATGTGGAACTTGTTATTTTATAATAATATGCTCATGATATGCGTGTCTTCCTTCTATTTTGAGGTTGTTGACGGTATTTTGATGTTGACAAAATGGGTCATTCTTAACGTCAACAGTAGCGCACCTCACGTGACTTACCTCATGTTGCTCGGATTAAAAAAACTTCTCCTCACACCGCCGCTGCATCACTTTGCTTATGTGCCGTCACTGCATCCATTCAGCACTTTCGCCACTCATGTCCCACGTCACTGCTTCTCACGTCGCAGAGCACCGCTGCTCCTCCCGTCTCTTCGCAGGGATGAGTTTGCTGCTCGTCTCGTCCAGGGCAGGAATTGAGGCGCCAAACTCATTAGGGACAAGGAGCTCCATGCGAGGAAGAACATGAGGTGGTCGGCGGACGGCGTGCTAGGTTGAGAAGGCTCTGGGAGGGTGGGCGGGCGGGCATCTCAGCTAGCACTACTACAAAATTTATTTTGCATAACACATGTAAATTATTAACTGTGGCGGTCAAACCTATAAATCGTCATGGTTAATGTCGGGATTAACTATAGCGGTCATTTTTTATTAACCGAGGCGGTTACATCCAACCGCTCGAAAAATAGATTTACGGGGGCGGTTGTCTTATAAGGCCCGTCTTAGTTTAAACTGAGCCCACTAGGAATCCCATTAGGCCTAGAAAACAAGTCACACTATATATACCACGGCAAACCCTATTTTTCCTATCTCCCTCTCCCTCTCCCACCCCCACCCGCACGGCGCCCCTCACCCGCATGGCGCCGACCCCTCCCTCTCCCCCACACCGGCAGCGCCTCTCCCGACGGCGAGGCGGCTCCCCTCCCCCCACCCGTGGCACGCGTGGGTTCCCCCCTCCCGGCGGCGCACGCGGCTCACCTCCCCCCCCCCCCCGCGGCGGAGCGGGTCCCCTCCCCCTCCCAGCGAGGGGCGGGTCCAGCGCCAGCGGATCCGGCCCCTCCCCCTCCTCCACAACCCTCTCCCTCTCCCTCCTAGGAGGGTACAACGCGCGACCGCGCAGGCCGCACTAGGCCGGGACGGCGTGAGGCGCATGCGTCGCGACGGGCGAGGCAGGGGGTGGACCGAAGCGCGAGGCGGGTACGTGCGTTCTCCCGGCGACGCAGCTCACTCCCGGCAGCGTGGCTCCCTCCCGGCGGCGCGACTCCCACATGGCGGCGACGGCGGCGTGGCCCAGATCCAGCCCTAACTGGGTCTAGATCTGGGCTTTTTTGTTTTTTTATTCCATTAACCGTGGCGGCCACTTCCAACCGCCACGGTTAATGCCCCTATTAACCGCGATCATTGATCCGTGGCGGTTGGAATAACCGCCACGGTTAATTAATTTTGACCGCCACAGTTAATGATATATGTAGTACTGTAGGTGGCATTCGTCCAAGAAGCTGCCGGTGGCGACGGTGACCGACTGCGAGGCGGGGTGGCGTGGCTCGAAGGTGCTAACACAGAGGAATCAGCCAGCTAGGCGTTGCGAGTTGGAATCAGAATCCAATCGAACGAAGACACCCGCTCGGATTGGGACACCAACTCAGATCCAATAAAATCGATTGGGACACATGCAAAAATTCATGGTAAGCTCTACCTGAACTCAAGTTCAACACAAACTCCTTTATTTTTTTCTATTTATAGATTATATAGATATTTCGCTTGAAAAGGGTGTGATTATGATATCTTATTTGCAGGTTTTAAATCCTGATCTCACTGAGTTGAACAAGTTCAGAAGTTCCTCATCTGGCTTTTGCATCATGTTCTCGTCGAGCTGGACAATAAAAGATGCGGATCAAACAAGGTTTGCTTCTCGGTGCCTGCAGAATATTTCAGTTTAGATCTGAAAAACAAGGCTGCATAGTCTCCTCCACAATTATGTAATCTTTCTTTCTTATTTTCTTTAGAAAGCACATGTTACAAATTCTTCCCTATTTTTTAAAATTATTAGGCTTTTGTAGGGTTGAGATGGCGGACTAGAGGGGTGAATAGTCCTTTCTAAAACTTAAGCGCAACGACTAACCGAAACAAATGCGGAATTAAAACTATCGGTCTAGCCAAGACTACACCCCTCTATCTATAACTTTAGCACCTAGCAAAGTATGTCTATTATGATAACTAATGTGCCGGGCTAGGAAGCTCACCTAAACAAGTCTAGGTAGTAAGGTCACACAAACCTAACCAACTAGTACTCTAAACACAAAGGGAGCTCTACTCATACTAGTAAGCAAAGCACAAAGCACCTAAGTTCACTAGCAATGCTCTCTAGCAAGACTACAAGCCAACTAGAGAGCTCAACTTACTTAGCTACACAAACTAAGCAATGTGACTAACAAGGCTACTCAAGCAAATTAGTCACTCAAGATCTTACTTCTAAGCTACACAAGCTAGAAGGTAACTAGGCAAGCTACATAAGCTAAACTAGTTACAAGAGCAACAACTACTCACTAGCACAAATATATGAAAGTAAATACAAGCTAGTGATTTGAGGAAAGCAAACCACCGAGAAGATGTAGACAAGGTTGACACGGTGATTTTTCTCCGAGGTTCACTTGGTCACCACCAAGCTAGTCCCCGTTGTATTGGCTCACTCACTTGGAGGTTTAGGACTTTTTACAGGCCTCACTCGCCTAACCCCCTCAAGGATTGCCGCCTAACCAATACAAGATGAGGGCACTCAACGATACCTTCAACTAGAGTTGCTCTTCGCGATCTCCCGCGGGGCGAGCACAATGCCCCTCACAAAGCACTTCTCCGGCGCCACGCACAAGCTTCTTGCGTGCTTCAACGGAGCCACAACCACCAACCGTCTAGGAGGTGGCAATCTCCAAGAGTAACAAGCACCACGAGCTTGCAACACGATCACTTAGTGCCACACTAAGCTCTCTCACAAAGCAACGCACTAGAGATCACTCACTTCGCTATTGATTTGCACACTAGCAAGCACAAGTGAGTTAGAGGGCTCCTAAGACAAGCACAACTAAGGGAAACACATCCCCAAGGTGCTCAACCCCTCAAAGGGCCGGCCACCACCTCTATTTATAGCCCCCAAAGCCAATAGAGTCGTTGCCAACTAAAAACAGCCGTTATACCCTTTTTTGCGTCATTGGCGCATAGTCCGCGAGCAAATCCCGGACAGTCCACCGTTCACTGAAACTAGCCGTTAGGTTCAAAAAATGAACTGCGGATAGTCCGACTACTGTAGCCCGGATAGTCCGTCGTTGCCAAATAAAACCGGGCGAGAGCATGCACCTTTGCGGGCTAAAAAGGCTACATACCTCGGACAGTCCGCCCCATAGGCTCGGACAGTCCGCAGTACAACTCTAGACCACCGAATAGAACCAAAGCAACTCTATTCTCCACCGGAGAAAAGAACTGTGGACAATCCGCATAAAATTCCCGGACTGTCCGCCGTTGAGAAAACAGCAACACGACCTCCTCGCTAAAACGGTCATAACTTTTAGGTCCGAGCTCCAAATCCGATGATCTTGGACATTTTGGAAAGCTTATACAGAGGGCTACACAACCCACTATCCCTCTTGATCCAAAGCACAAAGGATCATAGCAGTTTTCCAAACCAAGAACCATCGTACCTCTTTCTCAAACTTCACCGAGTTGTTATCGCTCATGTGGCACTAGATAACCGATATGCAAACAAGTTTCCCCCTCTTGATAGTACGACTATCTATCCTAAACCCGGTCATATACTTCTCTACACACCTGTGACCGGTGAAATAAAATGCCCTACAAATTATACTTTTGCCTTGCGCATTCCATTCTATCTCTGTCTCCAATGTTGATGCAACACATGCAGCAACCACTTGTCAAATGATATGATCCACTTCATATCATCACGTGACCGTATTGGTTCATCGATCTTGACCTCACTTGCTCTTCACCATTGCATTGGTCCATCGGCGCCAAGCATCAGTCACTTGCCCTTCACACTTGCAAACGGTCCATCAAGCCAAGCCTCATCTTGATCTTGTCCACCTTAGTCACATGACTCCATGTCATGTCTCATGTGCAATTAAGCTCCTTCATCACACAATCACTTGTGAACTAATCTCTTGTGTACATATCACTTGAACACATATTAGTTCACCTAGGTTCTCACTCAATTACCAAAATCACATAGGGACTTTCAGCTTCCTGTGCTAGTTTCCAAATTGACAGCCTCGAGGTCGTAGTGCACACTGCTATGTTGCCTGGCATCAGCTTCCACGTGCTTGGCTGCTTTAGACTTGAAAGGGATCTGAGTCCATGAGATGCTTATAAAGGTGAATAAGTGGATGAATTTGTGTTGTTGGTATTGTTCTCTTTGCTTAGATGTAATTATTGGTCAAATTTATGTCCTAATTGATTTCTTTATCAAAGGCGAACACTGTTAATGTAGGTTGTCCATTCTGTTTTCAGTTTGGAGGCTACCAATGGAACTCAAATTAATTATCTATTTTCTGATCCATATACATGTGTGTACCACGTGAACTTGTTCCATCAGAGGGAAATTTTGGGTAGGGCCTAATATTAACTACAGGGTTTCAACATGCAAACTTGGTAATACCACCTGACTATATTTATCACAGCATATACATGTCAAAAAAATGATGTTGGGTTCTTTAGATCAGATAATTTTCTTTTTCTATTATTTTCTGTTGCCAACCTTTATATGCTTATTGAGAGCATCCTCATTGGCTATGGGAAGTGACTTCACCTTGCATCACTACACCATAACACCAAATTGATGCTAAAAATATTTTTTATCGATGGGCATTCTAACGCTAAAGGTGAGTTAGAGACGATCTGACGCTAAAATTCTTGTTTACCGATTTATTGTCTGTCGCTATAGGTATTCATTAGTGTTAGTCTGTCTGTCGCTAAATATAAATATAGGGTGGCTCTATCTGACGCTAAAGAAATGGACCTGGATCAGGTGCAGTTAGAACTGCTACTGCAAGGTGTGCAGTAGCAGCATCTGACTCATCCAAAAGGCCATGAATGGCTAGGATCAAACCTATAGATTTTTCTTCTTCCCTCCCGAAGTGTTGTTGTTAGCATACAGGGATCAAAGCCATACATTTTTCTGTTTGCAGTTTAATAATATATGTGGTACTCTCAGAACATTGGTATATATGTTCACAGTTTTATTTTTTCCATAAAATAGCACCATGTGTTTTGAGAGTAACTTAATTTTTAATATATTTTCTTTGTCTTTATTTTGGTCTTTGTATTCCTCTTTGTTTTCAGAGTTAAAATGTTATTCAAGAAGTCAGTAATCTTTGCTCCTTGCAGTGACGAATCTTAGAGCAAAACATAGGGTGGGGGTGCATTTTACCATTGAATCTGAGAATGTACATAGGTGGTAGAAAATTTAGTCTTAGTACTTATAACAACTGTCGGATACCTGAGAATAAGTACCCTAACAACGCACTTCGTGAAAACAAAATCACCCTCGGAGGCTCTCCGCCCCGTCCAAGCCGGGGTGACGTCATTACCCTCGGGGGCTCTCCGCTCCGACCAACCAAGACAACGACGCTCCCTCAGAGGCTCATACGCCTCGTCCGAGCAAGGGCGACGTCATCCGTGACGGCATCCACCCTCGGAAGCTCCTCCGCCTCGTCCGAGCTAGGGTGACGTCACCCGTAACGCATCCATCCTCGAGGGCTCCTCTGCCTCGTCCAAGCTAATGTATGTCACCCGACGACATCATCCTCTCCCGAAGGCGCTATCGCCACAGCCGACCCAGGCGCTTTAGCCTATAGTCAAAAGGTCCACAATACCGCTCGTCCTTAGGGATGGGGCTTCTTGGCACGACCACCATGCCTACCCCTGTTGAGTCCCTACGGTACAAGCTCCTATGCTGCCTAACCACCAATTGACACTCACCATGCTCACGCCATGCATTCACAGGACGTTTGAACAGGAATCAAGGTGTCCTCAGCCCTGTACGACGGAACACGGGGGTGCCTGGCCCTGTGTTGCCAACCCTCGCCCATGCCCTAATCAGGGAACAATGATGTTTCCGATTACGAGGCGCATGGATACAGCTTCATCAAGGACAAACAAGACCCGGGCGGCGTGTCTACAGGCGCAGTCTTCCCCAGGAAGGAAGGCGGACTAAAGCCCGAAGCGCTCCCAAGTCAGCAGCCTGTACCGGGCCCATGTTCTCTCTCCCTCTCCGCATTGTATTCTTCCATCTCTCCCTACGTATAAAGGGGGAGAATGGACCTCCAAATCTCTCTCTCTCTTGACACTTCGATACACACACACTCGCATTCACACGAGCTCTCACCAGAACCAAGAACTCATACGCACGAGACCTGGGAACCAGCTTCCCTCTCTCACCATTGCTTGTAGTTCCCCTCTACGAGCACCGCGCGCTCGGTAACACGATCCCGCAACGAACTAGGCGTAGGGCATTCATGCCTAAACCATTATAAACCTTGTGTCCTCTTGATATTTCTTAACGCAAACAGAGAAATCACATGGAACTAATCCGCATGTGCACGGATACCGGTGAGCACTTCACCCGGGAGGTTATCCAGAGTATCGTAATTTATATTTCCACTGGGAGAAAGGGTGCGTCTGACTAACGAATCTATGCTATTAACCTTTAGGCTATTAACAAGGTGATCTGATGGGCGATTAGAGAAGATCACGATTGTTATCTCTTTCTAGTCTAGATAAGATATGTGTTATTATTCTATTGGGGAGAACCGTCGTGATAAGAAACACCTCGGAGCATTCTTACCACGTGGCCTATAGAACCCTATCGGTCCTTCTAACGGGATTGTGAGTTCCAAAGGTATCTACAGAATTGTCACTTTTCGAGCTACTACCACAGATCCAGCTAGACAGGGGATATCTATGAGGATCCCAGCCCAAACACCACGTTTACGCTAGAGACGATTACCCTACTCTCTACGCGAAGAGAATAAAGTAAACTCACAAACCAATGAATTAATAAACAGGGAACTTACTAGAATTAGAAGTCGAATTACCGAAGAAATCCTAGGAGCAAGCCTCGGGTTAGGAGTCTTGATCCCATCGATACAAACTGAAGAAGAGACACCGACAAGCCGGGCTTCCTCCAATCTACACCTCCACTCTAACTCTCTCAATCTAATCTCACTTGTATGCTAAGCCCTAGAGAATAGATCCATAAGAGATCTTCTCTGGAGAATACTCTATGGAAAATATGTAAATGAATAATAGATTGCCCTTTGCCAGGGGGCAGGGGTCCTCCTTATATAGCCCCCTCAAATGATCGTCGGTCGTTGGATCAAACCGACCTTAATGGATGGTGTAGATGTGATTTCAACGGCGGTGGAACCCTCCATTGGGCTTGGGCCTTGGGCGGCCGCCCTAGGGGGTAGGGCGCCCACCCTCCTTTGCTAACAAGTGGGCCCCTCCTTCCTCAGGGGTGGTTCTGGAGTCTTCTAGATTGGTCTTTTTCATGCAGAGGTGTTATGTGTCTATGTAATCCTTACTTGTGGGCCTCTTTTGCTCTTTTGCAGTTGTCGCCCTGTAGAAACAGATAAACACCAAAACTCGTGGAATTCTGTCAGTTAAAACCCTATGTCTAGGTGGTGTGTTGCAAATATATCCTTTCTTCTGCTTAGTTGACACATAGAATTGATACTTAATAGGTGTCAAAAGCTCCCCCATACTTAGGCTTTTACTCGTCCTCGAGAAAGATTCCTTTTTACCTGTACTGCGGTAATTCTCTGTAGAGTCACCATAAAGCTATGAGTAAATGAGGAATAAAGTAGCTAGAAGTAGAGACCGTTTATCTATCAATCTTGTCACTTGGAGTTTTTGTATGTTTAGCTTACTTCTTTCCTCAGGTGCTCTCAGATCACTTATGAATTTCGAAAAATGTAGCTAGATGTGGCATACTTACCTTGCATGTATTGCCTGGTCAAACTGGGATCCGAGGAGAATAATGCCATACTCTTAGATCAAGACTTGTTGGTCAAATTTTATTATAATGTCATCTCTTGCTGGTGCATTGCTATTAGAGGAACCATGGGCTATCTTTGTATATATATATATATATATATATATATATATATTGAGTGGGTGCATTGCTACTACGAGGATGTCGGACTTTTTTGCCCATTTTTATTTCCTCGAAATTATTTATTTTTGCATAGCCCATGCCTCTAATGCAACATTACTTCTGAAAAGAGAATCTTTTGTGTTTGTAATGTATGAATGAAGCCTTGACCTTCGGAGTATGATAAAGTTCTAATAAGGATCCACACGATTTGAACAAACTCAATACAAAGTAAGTAGCCTTTTGGCTTTTGATTGGTAAGTGTAAAGCATATAGGAGATGGTAGTTATTTATTTTAAAGAAATTCTCCAAGTGACAGAGATTATCAAGAATTAAGTTCTCATACACTACCATATTATATTCCACAACGACTTAAGGAACATGGAGACTCTAACTTAATTCCCAACATTAGCAGGACTCTAGGAAACTTTATATAGAGAGTCTATTCCATGAAGATGTTTTAAGGAGACATTTTATCATGTTTAAAGCATTTATTTATGGAAACTCAGTGCACGAATTGAAATTTAGAGATGTGTATGGAAAAATGTAACGTGCAGGGGGCAAACCTGACCGTGGTCGAAGGATGGAGCAGGAGGTGCTCAGCCCAGGGTGGGCACCCTGGCTAGTGGGGCGGCCGCCCAGCTGGGGTGGCCCCTCGGCCTCTGCTTCGGCGTATGTGTTTGTTGCTCTGTTTCTTTCCGAAATGTTTGCTCGTTGCGGTTGAATCTGTTCGTCTCATCATCGGGGGTCTCCCCCATACTTGTTTCCTGTTTTCTTAGATGACAACAGTGGAGACAAGCAAGACACAATAATAGAAATAATCTTTATTTATTTATTATGAGGCATGCATATAAAGGGAAATGAAGCAAACTAAACTCTAGCTAATGGATTTAATCTATGCCTCAAGAAAAACTCGCTAAAGCATCTAGTGACGTTCTAAATACTTCATCTTTTTCTTGAGCTCATCTACATCGCGCCTAAGGTCACCTACTGTCTTCGTACATTGCTGGCCAATAGAATCCACACTGCCAAATTTTTGCATGTGTGCGGAATGCTTCATAATGACTTCCGTATGGTGATGAGTGACATCTTTCAATGATCTTCATTCCTTCTTCAATGGTCACGCATCTCCTGAGTAAGCCATCAGAGCATACTCGGAAGAGGTATGGCTCATCCCATATGTGTGAACGACTCTCTTGAATAAGCTTTCTTTTGTTTCCTCCTGGTGGTATGTATCCTAAAACCATAAAATTAACAATATCTGCATACCAGGGGTCCGATATGTCGTCCCGGACTGAATCATCATTGGGTAGTTCCTGCGGATTCTTAAAATACATTCTAGACAAGTGATCAACAACAGGGTTGTCTACTCCCCTTTTATCTTTTATTTCTAAGTCGAACTCTTGGAGCAGCAGGATCCATCTTATTAAACGAGGTTTAGCATCTTTCTTAGTGAGGAGATATTTTAAAGCAGCATGATCAGAATAAACAATTACTTTTGCTCCTACTAAGTAAGATATAAATTTGTCTATAGCAAAAACAACAGCCAGGAGCTCTTTTTCAGTGGTTGCATAATTAAGTTGAGGTCCTATCAAAGTTTTACTAGCATAAGCTATTGCATGATGCTTCTTATCTTTAGTTTGTCCCAAAACTACCCCCGTAGCATAATCACTAGCATCACACATAATTTCAAAAGGTAAAGACCAATCAGGGGGTTGAATGATTGGTGCAGAGATGAGTGATGTTTCCAATAAATCAAAAGATTTTAAACAAGCATCATCAAATATGAAAGGAGCATCCTTGGCTAGCAGAAGAGTTAGTGGTCTAGCAATGAATGTAAAATCTTTTATGAATCTTCGATAAAAACCAGCATGACCAAGAAAGCTTCTTATTCCTTTCACATTTATAGGCGGAGGTAACCGTTCAATTACTTCAATTTTATCTTTGTCTACCTCAATGCCTCTTTCAGATATTAGGTGTCCTAGCACTATTCCTTCTTTGACCATAAAATGACATTTCTCTCAATTAAGGACTAAATGTTTTTTTTCACATCTTTGCAAAACTCTGTCTAAATTTTCAAGACAACTATCGAAAGTTTTTCCATAAATTGAGAAATCATCCATGAAAACTTCCATAATATCTTCAATCATATCAGAAAAAATACACATCATGCATCTTTGAAAAGAAGCTAGAGCATTACATAGCCCAAAAGGCATTCTACGACAAACATACGTTCCATAGGGGCATGTAAAGGTGGTTTTTCTTTGGTCACAGGATGGATCGGGATTTGGTGGTACCCTGAATATCCATCTAAGATACAGAAGAAAGAGTGGTTGACTAACCGCTCTAACATCTCATCTATAAAGGGTAAAGGAAAGTGATCCTTTTTTGTAGCTTTGTTTAGCTTTCTATAATCTATACACATCCGCCATCCTGTGACGGTGCGTTGAGGAATCAGCTCATTCCTTTCATTTGTGATAACAGTCATGCCTCCGTTCTTAGGCACAACTTGCACTGGACTTACCCACTCGCTATGCGGCACGGGATATATAATCCCTGCATGCGGCAACTTTAAAACTTCCTTTTTAACTCTCTCTCTCATCGCATTGTTGAGTCTTCGTTGGGGCTCTCGAGAAGGTGAAATAGAAGTATCTATTGGAATGCGATGAGTGCATATTAAAGGACTGATTCCAGTGAGATTTTGGAGTGAGTAACCAAAGACTGAACGATGTCTTCTAGAACAACCATCAAGCGTAGAGTTTGCTCCTCAGTGAGTTTATCACTTAGGATTATAGGAGACTCTGGATCATTATGGAGGAAAGCATACATAAGACCGGGTGGTAGAGGTTTAAGCTCTACAGGAGGTCTAGGCGTTTCTGCAAACTTGTCTAAGGGTTCAGGTTCAGAAGGATGAGTTTCTTCTTCTATGAATAAAGGAGCATCTTCTTCCAAATATGGTTCATTGAAAAGCTCTAGAGAAACAGTTTTTACTTCCTCCATAGGATCAGGTAAAAGATACAATTTAGTCTTGTTGTTCAAAGACTGAGAGATTGTCATTGGGATTTGAAAACTCTTTCCAAAGGAAATGTTTAGTTTCCCATTTTGACCTTCATAAAGAAGTCTTCTAAAAGGTTGTCCTAGCAAAAGGTCGAGGTCCCATGTATGAAAGATATAAAAGTTCAAACGAACAATGGAACCATCTACCATAATGGGTAAGACATGTAAAATTCCAAGACTTGGGACTATATGTTCGTCAAGATTCTTCCTGAACTTTGTTGTTGGGGTTAAAGTCACTTTGCCGAATAATTGATGCACAAGTGATTTAGACATGATATTGACCCCCCACGACAGGATTATAGAGAGCATCAAATTGATCTGTATTGAATGCATAGTGTATTGGAATAGAAGGTGAATCCACGCGGATCACATCAGAGGAAAGCTCTGATTCTTCTAACCATTCGCTACTTATGATTGATACAAGCTCTCTCAAAATGCTTTTGTCTGGCATTTGGTATATATGGTTTCTAAGGTGATGATTTCGGGGTTTTGGAATAGAAACATAGTCTGAAATGTTTCCGAAATCAGTGAAAAGATTAGGATCTATATCCAGCATGAAATTAGGTGGTGGAATTTCTTCCTTTTTAGGCTCAAAACATGGGATAGCTAAAGTGGATTTTGGATCTGGCAATATATCGTTTCAGCTTACTCCACAGTTCCCTTACCTAGGCATGGGCTGGGGCTGGTCGCACATGACCGGACACCCCCGCGTTCTGTCATACAGGGCCGATGACACCCTAATCCCTGTTGGAATGTCCGTCGGAGGCATGGAGCGGGTGTAGTACACAGAAGTCGCCGGTTAGGCAGCACAGGAACTTGTACCGTAGGGTGAACAGAGGTTGGCATGGCGGCTCATGCCTTGAACCCCATCCCTGAGGACGGAGGGTAATGTGGACCTTTTGACCATATCGACTAGGGAATCCCTGACTGTTGATGGCGGCGAGATCTCCGACGGTGAGGGGCGTCACGGATGACGTCTCCGTGGCTTGGGCAAGGCGGAAGAGCCCCCGAGGGTTGATGATGTCATGGATGATGAAACCTTGGCTCGGGCGAGGCGGAAGAGCTCCCGACGATTGATGAAGTCACGGATGTCGCCACCTTAGCTCGGCCGAGGCGGAAGAGCCCCCGAGGATTGATGATGTCAAGGATGTTGCCACCTTAGCTCGGGTGAGGCGGAAGAGCCCCAAGGGTTGATGAAATCACGGATGATGCCACCCTGGCTCGGGCGAGGAGGAAGAGCTCCTGATGGTGATTTTGTTTTTGTGGAGTCTGGTAAATTGGGTACCCTATTTCTAGGTATCCGACGGTAGCCCCCGAGCCTTCGATGTAGTGAAGGACTACACCGGAGGTTTCCGAGAACCCTTATGGTGGTTGGTTAGATTTTTGGATTCCCGAGGCCTTAGGAGGGAGATTTTTCCTCCTAAGGCCTTGTTCGGAAGTCTTGCACAGAGCTTGACCCTTCGCTTCCCTCATGAGGCGGGGAGGGAGCAGACTGCTCCGTATGCCAGGGCCAGAGCTCTGGTCGCATGCCAGCCCTGGCATGGGCTGCACTGTTGGCCTCGGGCTGACGCGTCTTGAAATGACCAGTCGGCTCTGCGCCATGCTGTCTTTCGGCCTGCTCGGTCGATTGACCGGTCGAAGATATGTTTGTCGGATTTCGGGGTCCGACTGCGCCCCCTCACCCTGTAGCCCAAAAGTGGGCGTGCTGTATCTTTCCCATTCGAGGAGTGGTGCCAGGGAACTGCTCGCTCTGTGGTCCTGACTCCGAACGGCGCGCCCTGAGCCTACCGTCTGCTTGGCCATTTATAGCCTCGCTGCACTCCCTAGAAGTGGGTGCCGTCGCATAGTGCGATGTGGTTGGGAGACGGTGTTGTGGCTTCACAGGTCGACTGCCGCGTGAGTGCCCTGACGGGCTATAAATAGGGGCGGCCGCGTGTGGGAAGATTCACATCCTCACAATATGACTTGCCGTAGATTCTTCCTCCGAGGTCCCGTCGGAGAGTCCCCTAAACCACCCTAGCAAGCGGCCTTTTGAGAGGAAAACTGGATTCAGAGGAAGTTCTGCATTGGGAGCGCTACCGTCTCATGTCGTGGGGCGGGAGATATCAGGGGGAGCTTTGTGATACGCGCAGTTCTTCCCCGTCATCTCGTCCCACGGGACGGTCGTGCTCCCTCACCGTCTCCCATAGCAGGGGGGCAAGGATGCGTCTAGTGAAAAAGACTGTGTCATCCGCCCACTCAGTTTTCTAAGCCAGACGTTCCTTGGGCCTGCTGGTGGCGACGCCACCGTCGATAGATGGTGGACCCGCGGGCTGGTGAGCCTTGTCGCGTCCGGGTGAGGCGTGTCGCCAAACCGACGGGCCTTCCACGGCCTGGCATTCGAAGCACGACCCAAAAAAATGCTTGACGAACTCGTCATGCTTCTTTCTGGGGACGCAGTCGACCGTGCAGGTCTTGGGTGATGGTGGTGCAGTTGCCACTCCGTCACCGAGAGACGGAGCAGGGGCAGTTTGGCTCGTTGGGCGTTCGCCTGATAGGCATCCCTCAAAGCGACGTTACCCGTGCACGCAGGGTGTTTGAATCTTGCCCTGTTTCGCTTTCCTTTGGTCCTCGGTCGGGATCCCCCTTCAGTCCATCTTGTGTTTGATTAGGTCTGGCCCTTGTGGCACCTGAAATGTATGTAACCTTCGCAAGGATTAGCGAATAAGAATGTGACTTTTGTTTATCGTTTTTTACCTGTGTGGGCCTCTGACGTGTGAGGTTTGCTGCGCCTTTCTCCCTCTCCATTATCCAGTTGCTTGGACTGGCAGGAGGGGTGCGGCGGCAGCCCCCGAGTCTCTACTCGATGTAAAGAAACGTCTCGGGTCTGTGCCATCTTTTCGTTCGTTACCCGCGCTTCTCTCCACGAGAAGGGGGAATATGAGCCGAACCATGCTATCCTCGAGGCGGACGAACTGAAGGATCGAGAACGGCGACCAGAGGGGGGTGAATGGGAGCCTCAAATTTCTCTTGAAATATTCGGGCCACTCTTCCCAAAAACACAAACCCACTCGAAATTCAGACGAAAACGAACAAATGAAAGTGCACCGGCAGTGGAGAAAAACTCAACGGAAACCCCCAAAAAGAGTTCTCAACCCCTATGAGAAAGAGGCAAGAATTCCAAGCAAATCAGCCAGAAAAGCAGGCGACGGACGCTAGACAGCAGGGCGACGGACGCTGGAAGACATCGCGACGGACGCTCCAAGGCAGGGCGTCGAATGTTGGCGACGGAGGCTTAGGCGAGCGTCCGTCGGCCTTCCAGAGAGCCTAACAGAAGCTGAGAAACTGCTGAAGCGACGGACGCTTGGACGAGCGTCCATCGGCCTACCCGAAAGCCTGACAGAACTGCACAGCGCACAAGACGCGACGGACGCTGGGCGACGGACTCTGATCAGCGTCCGACGCCAAAACCGAAGGACACAGACAAGTCGAGCGACGGACGCTGACGTTAGCACGTACCAGCGTCCGATGCAAAACCGCCGGAGCGTCCGACGCCCCCGACAGAAATGCAAAAACCACGAAAAGCGATTTTTTCTCTGCCAAAACTTCCCAAATCCTAACCAAATGATCTCGACTAGCAACCCAACTTGGTAGGCATGTTTCTAGTTCTATGGATGAGCTATCCTGAAGAAATCATTGCTCAATGTGGTGAGGGTTGAAGGGAAACAAGGATTTGGGGAAAAGGGGCAAGAACGAAGAACACCGCAAAGAAATCGCCCGATCTACGCACTCGTGACGTTTGAGGGGAATTCCTTTGGTGCAAAGATGCTGCTCACGAACATGAACAACTTGGTTCAAATGGATTTGCATGAGCTACTCCCTACAAAGAGAAATCATCTCGGGAAAAGAGGGAGCAAAAGCAAAACGCGAAGAACACAAGCAAAATGGGGAACACGATCACAAAAGTGAAGCCACCATGGCTTACGGAGGATACGACCTCCGATTCCTCGCAACAATCACAAGTTCTTACACCGATGACTCGGTGGATCTCAAGCAAGAAGAAGCTAGAGAAGGGAGAACCTAGGAATAGGTAAGAGAAAGAGTAATGAAAGAGATGAGGATGAGGATGCCCCTTCATCCTCTATTTAACGGGGCTTTGGCTATTCCAAAACACCCCCCTAGATACATGATTGAACTACCTAGCCTAAGCATTGCAGTCCAAGCTCCGGAAAATATCTTCCTCGATTTGAATGGACGGCCCCTCTTCCTGCCGAGAGTTGCCGTCGCCTCGATGCAACCTCCAGGATTCCGCCACGTGCCATCCCCACTTCCTCGGAAGCTCCGCCTAGGTTTTGAGGCCCAAACCTAGGAAACCCGCCACTGGTAGCTTTGGGCTCAACTACCGAACCCCGAGATTTGCGGCCCAAACACGGAAACCGACGCGGATGGTTTTGAGGCCCAAACCACCAAACCACTTGACGCGGACCACCTTGTCTTCGCCCGGTGCCAAGTACTAGCCACCACAGCTAGTCTGTCGATGCCCATGGTCCCTCAGTCCGAGCCCCGCTTCCACCCTTCACCGCTCTCAGTCCATTGGCACGGCAAACCTCTACTCGACCTTCTCCACGCCATTGACCACTATCACTAGTCATAGCACCTACACACCACAAGCCGATAGACAAGCACACATTTCGGCTTTCGCAGAGGTTAGGGTAAGCCACTCAAACTAAAACACTCACGTGTTGGTCAATGACTCATCATCGAAGCTGAACATCCATGGGTACTTATCCACCATGTGTTCGCACGAACCATGGATGCTCGTCAAGGTAATAACGGGCAAATCTGAGTGGGGTGCTCGGTTCCCGTTCGCTGGGGTCCCGGCTGGTGGCCCATGTCGTGGCTCACCCCAAATCGGTTTCATCTAGTAGCCGGGTCCGTTTGATGGGTCCCGGGGGCCTGCTGCCTTCCTTCAGTAGGAATACCATGAACCAATCATCCGTGAAGACGGACTCAAATACGAAATCTGGGAATGACCTTGGCATCCGGTTGCCAGGCTAATGACCGCTAGCGTGTCCATTCCCTATTCGCCCCTTGCTCTGTTGTCCTGAGATGGTCGTTTCGAACCCCGCTCGTTCGGCCTTCGTATCTCTGGACCGCAGTGGGCCGTCGGAGCGTCTATAGCCCTTATCCATTGGTCTTACCTGGACCCGGAGGCCGTCCCCGTTGGTGTTGGTGTGTACGCGTTCGTCCGAACTCCTGATGCGTCGGGTGAACCGTGCCGGCGGTTGGGCCGAGCCTTGCCTGCACTTGGGGGTAAGCGTGGTGATGAGCTAAGTGTCCCTGCGAATGTCAGAAAAAGATGTTTTTCGCGTGCGAGCGGAGACAGAATTCGAGCGAAATGGTCGAACACGGGAGGGTGAAGGACCGAGAACGGCGACCAGAGGGGGGGGTGAATGGGAGCCTCAAATTTCTCTCAAAATATTCGGGCCACTCTTCCCAAAAACCAAACCCAGTTGCCGAGTGATTCAGACGAAATTGGAGAAATGAAAGCTCACCGGCAGTGGAGGAAAATCACCGGAAACCCCAAAACACATGTTTTCAACCCCTAGGGAAAAGAGGCTAGAACCTAGGCAAAACGGGAGAAAACAGCAACCAACAGGAAGCTCCGGACCAGATGGGACAGAGCCACCGGACTAAGGCAAGTAGTCCGGAGCTATGGTCCGACGCTGGCCAAGCCGAGACAGAGAAGTGCAGGGAGCACCCGACCTCCGGACTACCTGCTCCAGACTAGTCCGGTGGTACGGGAGACTGGTCCGGTGCTCACTCACCCAGAAGTCCAGTAAGCTACCGACCTCCGGACCAGATCACCGGACTACCCCGTCAGACCAAGGAGAGTGGTCCGACGCGTGGTAGTGTTCCTCAATAGAGCCATCGGACCACTCGTCAAAGGTTCGGAGCTCAAAAAAACCGGGAGGTCCGGAGGGTGGTTCGACGCCCCTTGGTGCTTGACACGGGGAAGGTCAAGACCACCGGACCACTCGCTATGGTCCGGAGCTTAGAAGGGAAGTGGTCCGACGCTCACAACCAGAAAATTGTTCCTCACGAAAACGAACTTCTCTCCACCAAATCTTCCCAAAACTCAACCAAATGATCACCAACTGCAACCAAACTTTGTAGGCATGATCCTAGTGTAGTTGGGGAGCTATCACAAAGAAATCATCGCTCAATTTGGAGAGGATAAAGGGGAACACTCGGATTTGGAGGAGAAGAGAGCAAAACAAAGAACGCCACAAAGAAATCGCCCGATCTCCGCACTCGTGAGGTTTGAGGAGAATTCCTTCGGTGCAAAGAAGCTCCTCACGATTACGCACAACTTGGTTCAACCAGATTTGCAAGAGCTACTCCCTACAAAGAGAAATCCTCTCGCAAAAAGAGGGAGCAAAAGAAAAATGCGAAGAACACAAGCAAAACGGGGACACGATCAACAAAATGAAGCCACCAGGGCTTACGGAGGTTACGACCTCCGATTCCTCACAACAATCACAAGTTCTTACACCAATCACACGGTGGATCTCAAGCAAGAAGAAGCTAGGGAAGGGAAAACCTAGGAATATGTGGGAGAGAGAGTAATGCAAGAGATAAGGATGAGGATATCCCTTCATTGTCTATTTAACGGGGCTTTGGCCATTTCCCAAAGACCCCCCTAGATACAAGACCAAATTACCTAGCCCTAAGACATTGTAGTCCAAGTCGGTAACTCCCAGTCACTCATTTGAATGGACGGCCCCGCTTCCTGCCGGGTGTTGTCGTCATCTCGACGCAACCTCCAGGATTCCGCCACGTGCCATCCCCGCTTCCTCGGAAGCTCCGCCTAGGTTTTGAGGCCCACACCCAGGAAACCCGCCACCGGTAGCTTTAGGCTCAACTACCGAACCCCGAGTTTTGCGGCCCAAACTCAGAAACCGTCGCGGATGGTTTTGAGACCCAAACCACCAAACGACTCGATGCGAGCCACCTTGTCTTCGCCCGGTCGGACTCCGAGTCCGCTCAGCCTCCGCTCGACTCGCGTGTCCATCGTCTTGACTCGGCCGACTCGTTCTACCTCCATGTCTTCTCGCACTCGCCGGTGCCAAGTACTAGCCACCATAGCTAGTTCATCGGCGCCTATGGTCCCTCAGTCCATCGGCACGACAAGCCTCTACACGACCTTCTCCACGCCATTGACCACCGGCACGGCATCGGTCACTAGGCATAGCACCTGCACACCACAAGCCGATAGACATGCACACACTTGCTTTCGCAAGGATTAGAAGTAAGCCACTCAAACTGAAACGCTCGAGTGTTGGGCAATCACTTATCACAAAACTGAACTACATGGGTACTTATCCACCATGTGTTCGCAATCTCCCCCTTGATGAGTGCATTGTCAACACAAGTGCATTTCAGATTTGAGCCACAAGGTAAAGCTCTCAAAATGATCAAAAAGCTGAGGAAGCCAAAACGGGATCTCTTAAGAGAAGCAAGGCGAATCCAAAACTTGGTTCCCAAAGACATGGGCAATGGCTCGACGCAACCAAGAAAAACAAATCTAGCCCTCAAGAAGAGGCAGAAACGGGCTCCACACCGCTAGCAAGTCCAAGATACCAATCACAAACTCTCAAAGCTCAGAAAACCAGTTTAAGCACTAGGGGAGCTCAAAAGACACCAATTGAAACCACTTATGTCCCTTAATGCTCAAGAAACAATCGAAATCTATCGGAGCCAACAAAGCAAGCTAGACCCTCCAGAAGAGGCAAAGGCTCAACACATCTAGCAGAAGCTCCCTCTGGGCAAAAGCAAGCTCAAGATACCAAATGAGCTCTAAACTAATGAGATGCACTCTTTCTCCCCCTTGGAAGTAGATGGCTGAAAATGGAATGAAATGCACATCTCTCCCCCTTGTTGACACATGTAGCTCATCAAACATCAACAACTCAAGATCCGACTACAAATGCCATGAAATGCAAAATGACTGCAAATGCTTCGTACTTAGAGCTAAGACAATGAATAGATGCTCTAAGTGATGTGATCCTATGAGAATAGGAAAAGCTCTACGTGCCCAACAAAGAATCAAGTTGAGCTTAAGATCACGTTAGAAGCTATTTTAGAGAGCATTACATGTGTGAGCCAGGAATGGGTATCACCTCCTAGAGACAACTAGACATGGCAAACAAGATAGGATCTATCTCAAAGAAATCTCATGTATAGCAAGTAAAACTATCCCTAGCAAAGTTCATACAACAAGCCAATGACCCAACTGAATGTTTTTTTTTCAAATTTTAGAGTTTTGCAGCCAATTTTCAGTTTTAGGCACATTTAAGTTGTATGCGAGTGGTTGTCAGCAAAGTGATGCCACTGCTTACCAACCGACGAAGTCAAAGGACTTGACACACCGGTTTTGGTCATACACGACACCGCTCAAGTATCGACCCATATGGGAAGTAGTCTCGAACACACGGTGAAGTGCTCACAATGCAGACCCAACTCGATCTTTCTAATTCACAAAACAGAGAGCAATTTTATTTTAGATATTAATCATGGTGCTCAAAGGTAGTGAATGAACCAATGAAGAGCCATAGATACAAGCTATATACAAGACAGCCAAGAAGGATCTTCAAAAGCCTACACATGCTAGTGCCATTTCAAAGGAGACATGGGGAATTTAAATTCAGTTTTAAAGCTTTTCTAACTTAGCTCTATTGCATATCATATAGATCAAAAAGAGTCTAAGTTAGGCAACACCATAGACACATAAAGCACCTCAAACAGAGCATAGATTCATTATATTGGCTATAAGTATGAAGCTTAAAATGAACTATGTCACAAATGCAAATGAGATGCAAAATGCATTGACACCAACTAAACACTAACAAGACACCAATTGAGAAGAAAGACAAAGAAAAGACAAAAAGAACCAAAAACAACTATGATACACAAAACTTTTCTCCTCTAAAGAGGAAAGCAAACACCCAACTCGCCCCGAAAGCGAGAAAACGCAGCTTGATCCAAAGGCTTAGTGAAAATATCCGCAAGCTGGTTTTGGGTCTCGACATGCTAGAGGTCAATGTCGCCCTTCTCGTAGTGATCACGCAAAAAGTGAAAGCGGACCTCAATGTGCTTGGTCTTCGAATGAAGCACTGGATTTTTAGCCACACTAATTGCACTCGTGCTATCACACAACAGAGGCACCTTAGTAAGCTCAAGACCGAAATCTCTCAAAGTGGCAATCATCCAAATCAACTGAGAGCAACGACTAGCCGTGGCAACGTACTCAGCTTTGCACGTCGACTGTGCCACGCTAGATTGTTTGCGAGAAGACCAAGAAACCAACGAAGACCCCAGAAACTGGCAAGTCCTAGAAGTGGACTTCCGATCAAGACGGCATCCGGCAAAGTCAGCGTCAGAGTAACCGCAAAGCACAAGAGAGGAAAAGGTGGAAAACCAAAGACCAAATTCGGGAGTGAATCGCAGGTACCTCATGATGCGTTTCACTGCCTGCTTGTGCGAAGTCCGTGGGGATGCCTGAAAGCGAGCACACAGGCAGACGGCGAACTGAATGTCTGGCCGTGTCACCGTCAGGTACAGAAGCGACCCGATCATGCTTCGGTACTCGGTCTGGTCCACTGCCTCTCGTTCCTTGTCCGCATCCAAGGCAGTAGTAGTTGACATAGGCATCGAGAGGGGCTTTGACTCGCCCATGTCAAACTTCTTCAAGATATCCTTTGTGTACTTGCCTTGGTGCACAAACGTCCCTTCCCGGGTTTGCTTGATTTGCAACCCGAGAAAGAAAGTCAACTCTCCCATCATGCTCATCTCAAATTCCCTGCTCATAAGATCTGCAAACTTGACAACAAGAGCATGAGAAGAACCACCAAAGATGATACCATCCATGTATATTTGGACAAGGAGAGTGTCTTTGCCTTTCTTGTGGAGAAACAACGTCTTATCTACCGATCCCATTTTAGAACCCTTAGCAAGCAAAAAGGTTTTTAGCCTATTATACCATGTTCTAGGTGCTTCTTTCAAACCATACAAAGCTTTGTGAAGTTTAAATACATGGTTTGGAAACTTGGGATTTTCGAAACCGGGAGGTTGTTTAACATAAACTTCCTCCTCTATGTAGCCGTTTAAGAAAGCACTTTTAACGTCCATTTGAAAATTTTTAAAACCCTTAGAAGCCGCAAAAGCTAGAAGGATTCTAATGGCTTCTAAACGAGCTAAGAGAGCAAAGGTTTCCTCATAGTCTATTCCGTCCTTTTGACAAAAGCCTTGAGCTACCAACCTAGCCTTGTTGCGCACTACCACCCCATCCTCACTTTGTTTATTTTTGAAAACCCATTTGGTACCTATGTGGTGTGAACTAGGTGGTGGAGGAATTAAGACCCAAACGCGGTTTCGCTCAAAGTTTTCTAACTCCTCATGCATGGCATTAACCCAATCTGGATCCATCAAAGCATGTCCAACATCTCGGGTCTCAAAAGACGCGACAAAAGCCGAATGAGCAAAGTGAGAGAGGTAGGACCTAGACCGCGTGACTCGACGGTCGATGTCGCCGATGATGTTCTCCGGCGGATGCTGCCGCTGGATGTGGCGGGGAGCCTACCTGGACGAAGTGGCCTCCCCCTCGACAGCAGCTGGAGCTCTCTCAGGTGCAACGGGCACCGACGGAGGAAGCTGCTCGAACGACCCCCATGTAGAGGAAGTAGTCGGGTCAGGACCGTGAGCCGAAGTAGACATCGCAGGGTCGACGGAGGCAGCCGGTGGAGTCGGCTCGGGATCAGCCCAATCGGCATTGTCCTGCTCCTCCTCCACAAAGATGCTGGTGTTCACCTCCTCATCACCTGCAAGCTCAAAAGCAGTGGAAACACAGAGCATAGTCTCATCGAAGGTAATTTCACAAGTCTCCATCACTCGCTTAGTCTCAAGGTTAAGTGCACGATAAGCACGAGAGTGAGTAGAATAACCAAGAATGATACCGTCAGAAGACCGTGATTCAAATTTATCCAACTTACCGCCCTTTTTGAGTATGAAACACCTGCACCCAAACACCCGTAGGTGACTTACCTTGGGTGTCTCCCAAATCGCAGCTCATATGAGGTCTTTTTCTTGAAAGCTCAGAAAAAATGCGATTGGAAACATAACAAGTAGAACTGAGTGCTTCGGCCCAATACCGCCTAGGAGTCCTATGCTCATCGAGCATCGTCCTGGCCATCTCAACAAGGGTCCGATTCTTGCGCTCAACAACACCGTTCTGCTGGGGAGTGTGAGGTGAGGAAAACTGGTGATCGAGACCCAAAGAAGAGTAAAGAGTTGCAAAGTGAGCATTCTTGAATTCTGTGCCATTGTCACTGCGGATAGCTCATGGCATTCTTAGGTAGCCCATTTTGCAATCTCAAAATCATATCTCGAACAAGCGGAAAAGCCTCATCCTTACTCTCCAAAAAGAACACCCAAGAGTATCTCGAGTAGTTATCAACGACTACAACCACATACCACTTTCCTCCTTCCGACCTGACCCGAACTAGACCAACTATGTCCATGTGTAAGAGCTCGCCGGGTCGAGTGGTCATGACCTCATTCATAGGGGGATGGGAAGCGGCAACCATCTTGCCATGCCTGCAAGGATGGCAAACCAAATCCTTCTCGAACTTTAGCTTTGGCAATCCTTGGATAAGGTCCATCGAGCTAAGCCTTCCAAGCAAGTCAAAACTCAAATGTCCCAATCTCCTATGCCACTTCCAAAGCTCGGAGGAAGAACCGGCAAGAAGACAACAAGAAGGTCCTGAAGAGATAGTAAGATCCGCACGAAAAACCTTCCCGAAGGGTAAAATCCGGCAAACAAGCTGACCACGAGAGTCCAAAATCTGAGAGAGATTAGGCTTAAAACTCACTTCAAAACCGTCATCAAGGAGTTGCAAAACCGAAAGAAGGTTAAAATGCAAATTCGCAACCAAAGCAACATCCTTGAGGACAAAAGAAGAGTTCACTCGGATCGACCCTTGGGAGACAACCTTACCTTTACTCTTATCCCCGAATGGGATATACTCGGTGTGGTGCACGGGGTCTAGGCTGGAGAACCACTTGGCACTTCCGGTCATATGTCGTGAGCATCCGGAATCCACAAGCCAAGTCTCCTCCAGTCCTCCTTCCTACATCAATAAAAAGACATAGGGTGAGCAAACGGACCAACACTAGGGTTAGTAACCTATGAAGGAAACTAGTGTTGTCCCACTTGCCCAGAGAATGGATTAGGAGAAAAACCAAACACTCCTGCCCCACGGAGGGATAGCGATCACCACGATAGGGAAAATGTGGTCCGCTAAAGAAGGGTGGAGTAAAGCCACCACCACGAGGCCCGTAGTCGTATGGGTCACGACCGGTACCCCGCCAGGCACGACCACCGCGTGGTCTTGCTTCCTGAGGCCTAGTACCTTGAGGCATTGTACCACTAGGCCTAGTAGTGTGCCTCTGAACTTCCGGTTCACGCACCCCAACTCATGGGTGGTACATGTCCCGGTTGTTCAACTCAAACTGCCTCCGATCATCTCTCTTCCTCCTAAAGCAAAACTCAGCCAAGTGCCCATCCCGCTCACAATACTCACAATGGTACCTCACCACACTCTTGGTAGGAACTCTCTTGTTGGGTTGGGTGGCTCTAGCTTTCTTAGAAGGCCGTTCAGTTTTGCAATCCACACTTGCTTCTGTGGAGTGGTTTTGGGTGGCTCTTCAAACACACCATCTCTCACAGGAAACTCAGAGGGGTTGGTAGGCTTAGGTAGAGTGATCTTGGTAAGCTTGGGAGTTGTGGTGGGTTTCTCATTCTCGCTCAAACCACAGCACTCACCGATCTTACCGAACAGGCTATCGTCCTTCCCACCTATAGCAAAGCCTACTCCCATGCTGCCAACCCTTTTGCATTGCCTAAGCATCATCCCCAACTGCGGCTCTCAGCAAGACACCCAGCTCAAGATGGACCGAAGCTATGTGTTTTCTTCCTCAGTATGTATCTTGTTGTCTCTGCACGACACAATCTCAAGCTCCAAAGCCTCAAAGCGATCCGACTCTCTAGTGCTATCTGAGCTGACCTTCTCTAGCACAGCAATCCTAGCATCTTTCTGTGCCAGCTCATAACGCAAGCCTAAGCAAGACTTGCATGCACCATGTAAGCTAGGCCTAGCCTTCAGCTCACTGGCCTCCTCAAGTAGAGTGCCATACTTGTCCTGGAGAGTGACAAGATCAGACATGTGAATGGCGCAAGCATCACACTCTACCTCCTCGGTAACCACCACTGATGCCTTAGCAAAATCTAGCTCATGAAGCGCGTTAAGCTATTTTGCCTTAAAGTCTTTCCTCTCAACAGCGGCACGCTTGAGCAACGCATCTTGACTCATCAAGGCGTCGTTCAGAGACTCAATCTCAAGAGAGAGGGACTCGACGGTGGGTGGTACCTCGGATGTGTCGGAGTCGTAGTCGTAATCGAGGCCTTCCTTGCGCTTGCCGACCTTGCCTTCTTCAATCGCCAGGGTGCAGAAGCCACCGTGCTTGGCGTCGGCATAGAAGCATAGGCCGTTGAGCTTGTCCTCAACCTTTCCCTTCGACTCATCATTGCTTGAAGAAGCACCTCCATCAGAGGAGGCATCAATGTCGCCGAGGGAGGCGAGGAAGGCTCGGTGCTTGGCCTTCACCTTGTTGATCACCTTCTTGGAGGACCTTCTGTGGTAGCCACCCGTGGGCCTGTGCTTGTCCTCAAAGTGGTGCTCGCGCTTGTCCTTACGCTTGGTGAAGTCATCCGCAGCTTTCTTGGGGCAGTTTGCGATGAAGTAATCCTCATCACCGCAACGGTAGCACCCCTTGGCTGAGCCACCATGCGGACGGTTCAAACGGTTGTTGTGAAACCGTGAGAACATGGTGATGGCCAAAGCCAGCTCATCATCTCCAAGAGCCTCCACTTGATCCTCTGTCACAGAAATCAAAGACAAAGTGAAGAAAGAGTGTGAAGGGTCAGAGGAGGAAGAAGACGTACCACCGGGGCCAGAAACCAACGCCATAGAGGGTTTCGACGGGTTTTCAAGCTTGGCCCGGGTCTGGTAGTTAATCTCTGAAGACTTGAGCTTGCTGAACAGCTCATCCACGGTCAGGGCGTCATAGCCCGGTGACTCCTGAATCGCAGCCACCTTCATCTCCCATACCTTCCGATCAAGAGCATGCAAAAGCTTGATAGCCATCTCATGATCATCATAAGGCATGTTGGCTCGATTAGCACACATCTTGTTGACGATAGATTGTAAGCGAGTGAACATCCCATCAACAGATTCGCCGGCCAATTGAGAAAAGTTCTCGTACTCTCTATGGTAGGTGTCGAAGAGTCTGGACTTGATCTGAGGGTTGCCCTCATGATATCGCACAAGTGTTTGCCAGATCTCCCGTGCCATAGTAAGACTAGAAACTCGCTCAAACTCAGGAAGAGACAAACTTGAGAAGAGGCTGCTATGGGCTCTTGCGTTTGACACATGTTGCATGATTTGCAGCTCATTAATCCAAGCGCCAAGAACCACGTAGTCAGCACTCTCACAAATCTCCCAATAATTCATATCAAGCCCTTGGAGGTCCAACGCGTGGTAGCGTTCCTCAGCAGAGCCACCGGACCACTCGTCAAAGGTCCGGAGCTCAAAAAACCGGGAGGTCCGGAGGGTGGTCCGACGCTCCTTGTTGCTTGACACGGGAAAGGTCAAGACCACCGTACCACTCGCTATGGTCCGGAGCTTAGAAGGGAAGTGGTTCGACGCTCACCACCAGAAAACTGTTCCTCGCGAAAACGAACTTCTCTCCGCCAAATCTTCCCAAAACTCAACCAAATGATCACCAACTCCAACCAAACTTTGTAGGCATGATCCTAGTGCCGTTGGGGAGCAATCCCAAAGAAATCATCGCTCAATTTGGAGAGGATAAAGGGGAAAACTCGGATTTGGAGGAGAAGAGAGCAAAATGAAGAACGCCACAAGAGAAATCGCCCGATCTACGCACTTGTGAGGGTTGAGGAGAATTCCTTCGGTGCAAAGAAGCTCCTCACGATTACGCACAACTTGGTTCAAACGGATTTGCATGAGCTACTCCCTACAAAGAGAAATCATCTCGCGAAAAGAGGGAGCAAAAGCAAAACACGAAGAACATAAGCAAAACGGGGACACGATCAACAAAACAAAGCCACCATGGCTTACGGAGGTTACGGCCTCCGATTCCTCACAACAATCACATGTTCTTACACCGGTGACACGGTGGATCTCAAGCAAGAAGAAGCTAGGGAAGGGAAAACCTAGGAATAGATGGGAAAGAGAGTAATGCAAGAGATAAGGATGAGGATACCCCTTCATCCTCTATTTAACGGGGCTTTGGCTATTTTCCAAAGACCGCCCTAGATACAAGACCGAATTACCTAGCACTAAGACATTGTAATCCAAGTCGGTAACTCCCAGCCACTCATTTGAATGGACGGCCCCCCTTCCTACAGGGAGTTATCGTCGCCTCGATGCAACCTCTAGGATTCCACCACGTGCCATCCCTGCTTTTTCGGAAGCTCCGCCTAGGTTTTGAGGCCCAAATCTAGGAAACCCGCCACCGGTAGCTTTAGGCTCAACTACCGAACCCCGAGTTTTGCGGCCCAAACTCGGAAACCGTCGCGGGTGGTTTTGAGGCCCAAACCACCAAATCACTCGACGCGAGCCTCCTTGTCTTCGCCCGCTCGGACTCCGAGTCCCCTGAGCCTCTGCTCGACTCGTGCGTCCACCATCTTGACTCGGGCGACTCGGTCTACCTCCATGTCTTCAAGCACTCGCCGGTGCCAAGTACTAGCCACCACAGCTAGTCCGCCGGCGCCCATGGTCCCTCAGTCCGAGCCCCGCTTCCGCCCTTCACCGCTCTAAGTCCATCGGCACGGCAAGTCTCTACTCGACCTTCTCCACGCCATTGACCACTGTCACTAGGCATAGCACCTGCACACCACAAGCCGATAGACAGGCACACATTTTCTTTCGCAAAGAGTTAGAATCAGGCCACTCAAACTGAACCGCTCAAGTGTTGGGCAATCACTCATCACAAAACTGAACTACATGGGTACTTATCCACCATGTGTTCGCAGAGGGGATCGGGACGAGGCAAGATTTTACTGAAACAAAATCGAGGAAAAGCAGCCCTTTTATCCAGCCCCCGAGTAAGACGTGCGATCATAGGCTGGGAGCGCGTATTGCTTTGCGCTTGGGCTGCGCGTCTGCTGCCTGGTGTATGCCAAATTTTTTCTAAGGGAAAGATACATGTGGGTGCATGTGATTCGGGGGAAGATGTTTAGGGATAGAAGCGACGTAGCTTTTCGATGTTCCAGGCGTTGTAGAAGACTTGGCTGTCGGGACCTACGGTGGCGATCTTGTAGCTTCTAGGGCGGAGGACCTCCACCACGACGTACGGCCCTTCCCACGGCGGCGTGAGTTTGTGCTTGTCTTTGTTGCTTTGCCTGATCCGAAGCACCAGGTCGCCGATGTTGAATTCGCGATTGCGGACGCGACGGTCGTGGTACCTCCGGAGGGCCTGCTGGTACTTTGCGGAGTGTAGGAGGGCGATATCCCGTGCTTCATCTAGCTGGTCCATGGCGTCCTCCATGTTGGCTTGGTTTCCCTCCTCGTCGTAAGCCTTGACCCGCGGGGAGCCGTACTCCAGGTCAGTGGGGAGCACGACCTCCGCCCCGTAGAGCATGTAGAAAGGGGAGCACCCGGATGTGGTTCCTGTCGCAGAAGTCCAGGAACTTCTTGCCAGTGAACTGGATGCCGTTGTCGGTGATGATCGTGTTGGGCACTCCGAATCGATATATTATGTCCGTGAAGAACATGACTGCCTGTTTCGACTTGATCCGGGCGAGGGGTCGCGCCTCTATCAACTTCGAGAACTTGTCGATGGCGACGAGAAGCTAGTCGAAGCCCTCAGGCGCCCTGGACAGTGGTCCCACTTAGTCCAAACCCCAGACCGCGAAAGGCCGTGTAAGGGGGATGGTTTGTAGCGCCTGCGCGGGCAGATGAGTCTTGTTGGCATAGAACTGGCACCCTTCACAGACGCGTAATACCTCCGTGGCGTTTGCTACAGCCGTTGGCCAGTAGAAACCTTGGCGGAAAGCCTTTCCGACAATCGTGCGGGGGGCTGCGTGGCGCCCGCATTCTCCCACGTGTATGTCCTCGAGCAGGCTCACATCCTGCTCCGTGGGGATGCAACGCTGCAGGATTCTTGTGGGGCTACGCCTGTAGAGTTCTTGGTCGATAACGATGAAGGACTTGGCGCGCCGCGCGATGCGGCATGCTTTGTTCCTATCGTCGGGGAGGCACTCCTGAACCAACCAATCTAGAATGGGTACCCTCTAGTCGGGTGGAGGGTCGTTATCACCGATCGGTGCGTCGTCCCCGATGTCGCGTAGCTCCTCGATGTCCATGACCTCCATCGTGGTAATATCTGGGGTCTCGGCCTCGGGTTCCGTATGCCAGGTGACGGACGGCTTCTGAAGGTCGCTGGCAAAGACTACGGGGGGGAGCGTACCCCGACTGGAAGCTAGCTTCGCGAGCTCGTCCGCTGCCTCGTTGTATCTTCTGGCGACGTGATTGAGTTCCAGACCGTCAAATTTTTCCTCCAGGCAGCGGATCGCCTGACAGTATGCTATCATCTTTGGGTCGTGGCAGTTTGACTCCTTCATAACATGTTCGACTACGAGCTAGGAGTCACCTCGCACGTCGAGCCTTTTGATGCCCAACTCTGTTGCTATGTGTAGCCCGTTTACCAGGGCCTCGTATTCCGCGACATTGTTTGCGAACACATGGTGGGTAAGTACCCATGTAGTTCAATTTTGTGATGAGTGGTTGCCCAAAACTTGAGCGGTTCAGTTTGAGTGGCTTGATTCTAACCCTTTGCAAAAGCAAATGTGTGCCTGTTGTTGACACCGTTTTTCGGCATGTGTCAAATGAGCCAAGACTTGCACTGATCGGTATCCGTTTTCCATCGGCATCAGGAGGTCATCAGTCATTGTTACCGATGAGGGTAAATACCGCAAAAAGGATAAGTTTGTTGCCGATGGAAGATGGACGTTTCGTGCCGATAGGGATATTGCTAATAAGGATGTTGCCGATGGGAGTTGGATGACTTTTGCGGATAAGAATTAATTGGTGGACAAGTTACTAGAAGTACAAGTTGCCGATCGGGAAGATTGTCGATGCCGATGGGCATGGAGTGCCGATGGGCATAGGGTAACATGGCGGTTGATGTCAGCAAGGGATTGCCGGTGGCGAAAGAAGGAAGTCGCGGATTGAAGGAGTCTGCCGATGGAAAGTTTTCATCGAAGGGAAGACATAAGGAAACTGGTGATTTTATACCAGTATTGTTATAGAAGTTTGAGTCCGACTCTTGCACGAGTCGTTTATATCCTTAAAAATAGAAGTTTCTGTTTAGGAAAATAGTATCGTTATTTGGGTCTGACTCCTGCGCGAGTCAGTTATTTCCTTTAAAGTAGGAGTTTGTTTTGGAAAGGTACGAGTTGTGTCCATGTACAACTCCCCATACGGGAGTATAAATATGTGCCCAAGGGCCACGTGAAAGAAGAATCAATCTATCAAAAAACAAATCTATTACTCTTATTACTTTTATCGCAATTTACTCTTTTATTGCATTAGTCTTAGCTTATCTACGAGTTCTTCAAGCTTCGACGGGCTGCATCACCTTGATCTCCGTCAAACCCTTGTAAGTTCCGCGTGGGAGTAATCTGAGCCTTGACATCCGGGCGCATCTCTGTTGTCTCGTTCAACTTTGCTCTAGTTATCCTGATCAAGTCCGAGTTTTGGCATCCGGGCGTATCACCATTGTCCTGTTCAGATTTTGTTCTAGTTATCGTCCTTGTCGATTAACTGGTCAAATCGACTGGCACACCTTGGATATCAAATTTCGGGTAATAGCTCGAGGTGTTCGCAGATCCTGACGCTTTTTGTGTCAACACCTCTTTTGGCATGCTCGGTGGGACAAATTATACATCTACCATGGGTGATAACTCCGACGTTAACCAGAGGAACATCATTGAAGTCTCCGAGGCCGATCTAAAAGATGATCAGAGGCTGGCTATGGAGCGGGCTATGGAGGAGTACAAGCAATTGTATCTGAAGTGCTTCAGCCTAAGTAGGAGCGGCGAAGCCATCCAGAAGCAAGATCCGCCGTTGCCGTGGCAGGTCACGTATGATGCCAATCCTGGTAAGTTGCAAGAGATGGTTAATTCTGCCTTAATCAAGCATTAATTAGCCACTCTAGTGTGCTGTCTAATACTGTGTACAATGCTGTTATGCAATCATTCAAAGAGGGACATGCACCTCAGTATGTTGGTCCAGCGTATCATCAACCTGGATCGGCATCCATAAACCCATCGGCAGCCCCAATGGCGTCTTCCACTCCCGTGGATCCGTCTGCCGATGTGGCTACACCACCAAGGCCAAGTCCCGAAAGCGTCACCAAGATTAATGCAGATCCAGTGGCGTCGGCAATGTCGGGACCTATTATCCAGGATCATCCAGCTCCTGCCAACTGGTGGGGTTATGGTATGCCTTCAAATCTATCCGCTGGTTCCAATCCGGTGCAGGGAGACAGTTCAGCTTTGAAGGGACCTATGGCATCGGCAATGCAATTAGAGCCGGTGATCCCTATGATGCATTGCTCTGCGTCTTCTCCAACTGTGCAAGTGCCATCAGAAGATTTCCAGGTGGTGATTCCTAAAATACCTCTGATGCCACCATCGGCGAATTCTGTGCCGATGCAACACAGTATAGCAACTAGAAGTCGACCTATGGTTGTAAATCCTCAGGCCGGAGTACCAACACATCAAGGTAACCAATTTGTTGATTACTCTAAGGTGCAGGAACAACAGGTGCCAGTTAGCTATCAGCCATCGGTAAATCACATGCCGATGATTTATAATCCTGGATGGACCAATCAGCCGCCAGTTCAGCAACCTGTCATACTAATGTATCATTACGGGGGTCCAGCGAACACTTAGAATGGAGCATCAGTAAAGCAACGGATGAATTTGATGACACAACTTAACCCAGTAAGCGTGCAAAATTATCCATCGGTAAGTCAACCGATGCATAACGTCCAGATGACTGGTGCTACGCCCATGACAACTACCCCACATTTGCTACCAAGACCTGAAGGGGCGCATCAGCCGGCTCCACCAGTCAACAACCAGATAATGAGTCGGCAAGAGCAGGATGCGTATTGGACCGATAAGATTGCCGAAGTAATGAAAGACCAGTTCGACATTAAACCCAAAGTTAATACCTATTCTTATCGGACACCGTATCCTGTAGCATATGATTTAATTCCTCTCCCAAATCGGTACAAGGTGTCTGATTTTACCAAGTTCTCTGGCCAAGATGACACGTCGAAAATGGAGCGTATCAACCACTTCATTATCCAGTGTAGAGAGGCTGCCAGCAGAGAGGAACTGAGGGTAAGATTGTTTTCATCATCATTGTCTGGATCGGCATTCACATGGTTTATATCATTGCCTCCAAATTCTGTAATCACATGGGCCGATCTGGAGAGACAGTTTCATAAATACTTCTTTGCTGGCATACATGAGAAGAAGATTACCGATTTGGTTAAGCTGAGGCAACGTAATGATGAATTGGTAGAAAGCTTTGTTCAGAGGCTACGAGACGTAAAGAACAAATGCTATAGCCTGATACTTGATGATCGGCAACTGGCAGATTTGGCTTTCCAAGGATTACTGCCGCATATCAAAGATAAGTATGCGTCTCAAGAATTTGAAAGCCTAAGTCATCTGGTGCAAAGAATTGCCGATCAAGATGTCAAAGCCTTTGAGCCCAGGAAGACTTGGAATAAGAAGGTGACCTTCATTGGGCAAGAAGAAGATTCTGGGTCAGATGAAGAGCTAAGCATCGCTGCGGCCAAATGGGTGAAGGATAAGAAACCCGTGTCTTGTCCATTTGGCCAGAAAGAAGCTGAGAGGTTTACCTTTGATATCACCAAAGACGATAGGATGTTTGACTTGTTACTTCAAGAAGGGCGAATCAAATTGGCGCCCAACCAAGTAATTCCATCGGCCGAAGAGCTCAGAAAAATCAGGTATTGAAAGTGGCACAATGCAACTTCGCACAGTACCAATGACTGCAAGGTGTTCAGGCAGCAGTTGCAATCAGAAATTGAGTCTGGACAAATCAAATTTGAAAATTCTAAAGTCCAGAAATCGATGAAAATTGATCAGCACCCGTTTCCAAATAATATGGTGGAAACTAGTAGAAAAACTAAAGTGCTGACATCGGAAGCTGCCAGGAACAGTGCATCGGTAGAACCTGACCATCAAGTAGCTGAGCGCGACGAGAGGAGGTTTGCTAATGACAGAAAAGGTAAGAAAGTTGCCGATGGGGGTAGCAGTGCCAAGAGGGCTCCTGGTGTTGTAATCACGCACAAACAGCCAAGGCGAGATTATCGGCAATGGGTACTACCCTACCGATCGGTCAGAGAAGAAGCCTTGCTTTGACGATCGGGTATCTAGGTATGCTAGGCCGCTCAGAGAGAAGAAATCGGCACATGACCGACTGGGGGGCAAGCTCAGTGCGCATAGCAGGCTTGGCAAGCGTGTTGATCAAGAGGAGCTTGAGGAGATGGCCAATGCAAGAGTGCCTGATGAAAAAGTATTCTCCAGAGATCCAAACATCAGGAGTGGTGCTGATGCAAATAATGAAAAGCAGCACCAGCCTGTTTGGAAAACCAAGCTTTCTCAGTGGTGCCCTAAGGGTCTGACAAAGACTCAGAAATGGAGAATTTAGCGCGAGCGCCGAAATGACTTATATGACAGAGAAAATCCTTCAAAGGAAAAGCAGTGGAGGCCAAAGCGCAAGGATAGGGATCCATCAGCAGAAATCAATATGGTCGTCATATTGCCGATGGAGTTCATGGCACCTGTCAGCGATGATGAAGAAGCAGCTGAAATGGCACAACTGGTGTTGGATCCTATGGCGGTTGTCTTTGAGAAGCCTATCGATGATGAAAGGCAGCACCTAAGGGCTCTGTTCGTTAAAGGCAAAGTGGATGGACAGCCTGTGAGAAAGATGTTAGTGGATGGTGGGGCCTCAATCAACATAATGCCGTATGTCATGTTCAGGAAGCTTGGAAAAGGCGACCAAGACTTAGTCAAAACGGACATGAAGCTCAAGGACTTTGAAGGCAATGTGTCACCAGCCATGGGAGCCGTATGCGTTGAGTTAACCATCGACAATAAGACTTTGCCAACAACGTTTTTCATGATCAGTGGCAAGGGCACCTACAACTTGCTCCTAGGAAGGGATTGGATCCACGCTAATTGCTGTATTCCTTCCACCATGCATCAGAGCCTTGTGCACTGGGTCGGAGACAAAATTGAAGTCGTCCGAAGTGAAGCCCCATCGATTGTTGCGTCGACAGAATCAGAGACTTATGAGCAAACCAGGTGCATATCAGGTGAAGCTTGGGACACGGAGTTCCTCAAAGTTGCCGATTACCGCATCACACCGATCCAAGCAGTCAGTCCTGGAGAAGAGTTTTAATGGATCGGTTTGCTGATGATGGAAAGCTAGGACAGGGCTTCACATCCACCGATGATTTACTCGAAATAGACATCGGCGATGGTAGTAAACATAGGCCTACTTTTATTAGTGCTAAGTTAGATTCCCAATGTAAACAACAGTTAACCAATTTATTAAAGGAATACAAAGATTGTTTTGCTTGGGATTATACAGAGATGCCTGGTTTAGAACGATCGATAGTGGAACATCGGTTGCCTATTAAGACTGGTTTCCAGCCACATCGGCAACCTGCACGCCAATGCAATCCTACTATTCTACCCGATATTAAAGCTGCAATCACAAAGTTAATTGAAGCTGGGTTTATTCGGCAATGCCGATATGCCAAATGGATTTCTAATGTGGTTCCTGTGTATAAGAAAAATGGAAAACTTCGTGTTTGTATTGATTTCAGGAATCTCAACAAGGCTACACCGATGGATGGCTACCCGATGCCCGTTGCCGATTTGTTGATTGATGCTGCTGCTGGATATCAAATCATTAGCTTCATGGATGGTAATGCTGGATATAATCAAATATTTATGGCTGAAGAAGACATATCCAAGACTGCTTTTAGATGTCCAGGTCATGTCGGTTTATTTGAATGGGTTGTCATGACTTTTGGCTTGAAGAATGCCGGTGCTACTTATCAAAGAGCAATGAATTTTATCTTTCATAAGTACATCGGCACGATAGTCGAAATCTATATTGATGATGTGGTGGTTAAATCCAGAAGTTTTGAAAAGCATCTTGCCGATTTGCAAAAAATCCTGGAATGCACAAGGGAACATGGGTTGAAGATGAATCCTAACAAGTGTGCGTTTGGTGTTTCGGCAGGTCAATTTCTGGGTTTTATGGTGCATCAGAGAGGCATCGAGATCGACAGAAAATCTATTGATGCAATTAATAAGGTGGTTGCTCCTATGAACAAGACTGAGCTGCAATCCTTGATCAGCAAGATTAATTTCATTAGAAGGTTTATATCTAACTTATCTGGTAAGATTAAATCTTTTAATCCATTGTTAAAGTTGAAAGACGATCAAGAGTTTACATGGAAAGAGGAACAACAGTTATCCTTGGAGGAGATCAAGAAATATTTGGTAAAACCCTCCAGTCTTGGTTCCACGTCAACACGGGAAGCCTTTCAGGTTGTATTTGTCTGCCGATGACGGTGTTATCGGATCAGCCTTAATTCAAGAATTTGAAGGGAAAGAACGTGTGATTTATTATTTGAGCAGAAGGTTAGTGGATGCTAAAACCAGGTATTCGGCCATAGAGAGATTATATTTATGTTTATATTTCTCTTACATAAAATTGAGGCATTATTTATTGTCGGTTGAATTCACTGTTATCTGCAAAGATGATGTGGTTAAGTACATGCTGTCGATGCCGATATTAAGTGGGAGAATCGGCAAATGGATTTTGGCACTGTCAGAGTTTGATCTGAAGTATGAATCGGCTAAGGCAGTTAAGGGTCAAGTGATGGCCGATTTTATTACTCAGCATTGCAATATGGTAAACTCTGTAGAGATTGCTCCTTGGACTTTGTTCTTTGATGGGTCTACATGCAAAGAAGGAGCAGGTATCGCCATCATTTTAATCTCACCCCGCGGACGAAAATATGAAATTTCCTTGCCGATTGTTGCTACCTCAACAAACAATCAGGCTGAATACCAGGCTCTACTAAAGGGATTGGAATTACTTAGGGAGGTACGTGCCGATGCTGTGGAGATCTTCGGTGATTCTATGTTGATAATCAACCAATTGATTGGGACGTATGAATGCCAAAGTGAAGTTTTAATTGCAGCCCATGAAAGATGCTTGCAGTTATTAAAAGTATTCAAAGAGTACCGCCTTGAGCATATTCCTAGGTTGCATAACGAAGAGGCTAATCGGTTAGCATAAAATGTTTTAGGATATCAGCCGATTCAAGAAGTCATGACATCGGTAATGGTTGTCGATGACTGGAAAAAGAAAATTGCCAATTACTTAAGAGATCCATCTGAGAAGGTTGAAAGGCGTCTAAGGATCCAAGCTACCAAGTATGTGCTCCTTGACTATGAATTGTATTATCAGACAATTGATGGAGCTTTGCTCAGATGCCTCGGTAAAGAGGAATCAAAAGAATTGATGGGCGAGATCCAAGAGGGTGTGTGTGGAGCACATCAGTCGGCATTCAAAATGAAATGGATGATTAGGCGGAATGGGTATTATTGGCCGACAATTCTTGAATACTGCTTCAACTATTTTAAAGGGTGTCGGGATTGTCAGAAGTTTGGTAATGTACAGAGGGCACCTGCATCGGCAATGAATCCTATAATCAAACCTTGGCCGTTTAGAGGATGGGCTATTGATCTCATCGGCCAAATTTATCCGCCGTCGAACAAGGGGCATAAGTTTAGACTTGTTGCCACCGATTACTTCATGAAATGGGTTGAGGCGATTCCTTTGAAGAAGGTAACATCGGCAAACATGGTCGATTTTGTAAAAGAATACATTGTTTACCGATTCGGCATTCCTCAAACTATTACTACCGATCAAGGAACCATGTTCACGTTAGGAGAGTTTGATGAATTTGCTGCTAGTATGGGGTTCAAGGTATTGAATTCTTCTCCTTATTATGCCCAAGCTAACGGTCAGGCTGAAGCGACTAATAAAGGAGTTATCAAGCTTATCAAACGCAAGATTGAAGAGAACCCTAGAAGGTGGCATGTAGTGTTAAATGAAGCCCTGTGGTCGTATCGGATGGCATGTCATGGTGCAACCAAAGTTTCGCCGTATCAGTTAGTTTATGGACATGATGCTGTCCTATCTTGGGAAATTAAAACTGGTTCTAGGCGATTGTTTTCTCAGGATCAATTGACAGCCGATGAATATGATACTCTTATGAAAGATGAGTTAGAAGACTTAGCAAGTCATCGGTTGAGGGCTTTGATTAGCATTGAGGAAAACAAGAGAAGGGTTGCTAGATGGTATGATAAGAAGGTGAACGTGAAGGAATTTGCCGATGGTGATCTGGTATGGAAATTGATTTTACCGATTGGGACTAAAAGGTCTAAGTTTGGAAAATGGTCTCCTAATTGGGAAGGTCCTTATCAGATAAAACAGTCTGCTCCTGGCAATGCTTATATTTTAGAAACTCTCAAAGGAGTTGCATTCTCCAGAGCAATCAACGGTAAATACTTGAAGAAATATTGCCCTAGTATTTGGGTAGATGCATAAGGTATCCGTTTGAATGCCGATGAAGGAAAAAGTTATAAGACATCGGTAAAAACATACTAGGCGCTATATTACAGAGCGAGATCGAGTATTAGTGTTACATTTGCCGATACAATAGATTACAACAGGGATTGGATGGTTGTTATCGTACGCAGGCGAATTTGATCTGTTTTTTCGATCTCCCTAGTGTCATCATCGGCAAACCCTTCAATTGGTTTGATCTTTCTTTTTAACAAAATAGCTTGCCGGGCGTTTGTATCTCTTTCTTGTTGAAGGGCTTTAACAGCATCGGGTAGTTGAGCTTTCTTTTGGCTGGCTATATTCAGGGCTTCATCAACCTTCTTCAATTCAGTCAGCAGCTCTTCCCTCTTTGCCGATAAATTGACGATTTCTTGCTCGAGAGTAATGCCAGAAGCTTCTAAATGGCCGATGCCTTTGTGCTTCTCATCGGCAACTTGCTTGAACTTGAGCATTTCTTCTTCAAGCTTTGACTGAGCGTTCCTATCGGCAATAGGGCGAGAGGCCCGTTGGTATTGGAGTTGTCGGCTCTCGAGGAATGCTGCTTGGAAGAGAATTTCTTCTGTATCGGCAGATAGGTGGCCTTGGATGTCTTTGAAGGCTATCTTTGCTGCAGTGGAGTCTTGGACAAGATAGGAGGTGTCTTGTTGCAGTAAAGATAACAACGTTCCAAGCTTGAGCTTGACATCTGCCGATAAAGCTGGAGCGGAGCTTTCTTCGTCTTTGTCTTCATCGGGAAGGTTGACGGCGAAACGAAACAAGCTATTTGCTGCAGCAGAACCTTCTTGGTCTTCGTCTTCAGGGAGGTTGACGCCGAAAGAAAACAAGCTATCGGGAGAGTCTTGGGCCTGAAAAGGAGAAAAGTTAAAATTTGCCGATCATAAATTTGTACTGCATGTTTTTAGATAATCGGCTTACCATCTTGAAACAGATCTCTTGTATGGGACTTGGAAAGGCAGTTGGTGCGGATTCATCTTGGAGATCGGCAGCGGTTGCCAATGATCACGTTTCCGTAGGAGGAGCGGTTGGTGCTGTAGGTGCTGTTGTTGGCACTGTTTCTGCTGCGGCGGCTGGCTCCTGTGGCGGTGATGCCGTTTTCTGATCAGGGATTTCAGCTGGTGAAGGTGCTGATACCGATGTCACCTCTGCTATTGCAGCAGGTGGTGTTATCTCTTGGTCGAAGATTTCGTCCATTGGCTGGTCAGGGGTAGGAGCCGATGATGGCTCTACTGTTGGTGCATCGGTAGCTGGAGTGGCTAGCCTTAGACGCCTCCTTTTCCTCGGAGCAGCAGTTGGTGAGCCGGCCCATTTCGGTTGCGAAGCTTGGGGGGCATCGGCAGCAGGAGTTGGAGAGGTTTGTACGTCTGGAGCAGCTGCCGATGACCTCGCTGCCTAAAAGTGTTTGGTACATGTTACATGGAGTAAATATTGTCGATGAGCAATTTGTAATCGGTATAGGTAAAAACTGGAACTTACTGCAAAAGTTCGCGCCAAGATGGCAACGGCGGCCGATGGAGTGGCACTGGTCATTGCAGGCGTCGACCTTGGCTTCAGAGTGACCTTAGGTATCCTCTAAGGAGTGAAGGCAGGCAATGTAGGAGCATTGTTGCCGATAATTGATACTGGGCTCATCACTCGAAGGCGGAAGGGCTTGCCACTTTTGCTCATTTTGGGGATTGGATCGTCAACCTGTTAGGCAAAAGAAGGTCAGATACCGATGATAGAAGTAAGTAATAAGAAATGCATTGGAATAAAAACTTACTGCATCATCGGGAATGACGTAATCGGTATCAATCAAATGCCGATAATAGTGCGATGACTTGGCGAACAGTTGATTTCTCCATTCTTGCCACCAAAATTTGTATTCCTCTGTGATGAAAGAAGTTGGTGCCCAGGAAGATAGGTCAATGTCTGATGTATCGGCATCGGGAGGGAGATTGACCACTTTGTTCCAGTCCATAGCACTGGAGATGGTTTGTCTTGGTTTTATTACCTTGGCATAGCAGAGCTTGATCGGTAATTGGCCGAATGCCAGTTGTCTTGCTGCTACCGATGGGTAATAGAACTCAAAGGATGGAGGAGCATTCTTCCCAGTTCTGAAAATGTTAATTGGAATAGCTCGGGGAACAATGCTGGCCTTCATGATTACTTCATTCTGAGGCACATTCCCATTGGTAAGGTTGAACAGCAAAGGGAATCGATTGTCTTCATCGATGTAAGGCCACCAAAGCCGTTCTGCAGCAGGGATTCCGTTGTAGAGCTTTTGAAAGAATCTGCTGAACTGGTCTGCATTGGCATCGGTTCCTGGCAGTACTATGATGGCCTCCCCAAAATTGAGTGGGGGACGAGTTACCGATTCATCCTCATCAAATACATAATCTTCTGATATGTCCCTTGAGAATTGCTGATTGAACAAGTCAAATTGGAGAACTTTGTACATGTGTGCATTTAACCACATGTTTATGAACCAACAATGACCCCCCAAGATTGCCGATGGACTCGCCCAACAATAGCTTCTTAGACACTTGGTGTAGGAGACGGTACACCGATCCAAGGAGGTATCGGCCGAGAGGGAGTCTTGTTCCATCGGCAAGAAGTTCTGCTGCGGGGAGATGCATGGTGGTAGGTCCGACTGCTCTGCCACAGAAGATAAATTTTTCTAGCCACATATTCAGAAAGATGGCGTGCTCCCTCTGACCTACCGATCTAGTTTTTTGATATTCCTGGATGTAACCGGTCCAGCCGCCGATATTGCGCGTGTTCACTTTATACTCAGCCTTCCTGTTGAACAAGGCGGGGGTATCGGCAGAGGAGACATCAATGCCGGTAAGCATATGCACATCGGCAAGAGTGGGAGTGGCAGGTCCATGTCTAAATAAAAAGAATTCATTGTATCGGACCATAAATAGGAAGCCGCTATCATCATGTTCTCATTTTTCTCCATATCGGCAATGGAGAGTCTGATACACTGATCTAAATTCGCTCTGACCAGTAGGCTTGCTGTGTTCTAATCACTCTAAGGTACCAATTCTTCCATCCCTTGGTAGGTTTGGGCCATGAACGAAAGTCATCTTTCCATAACCCTAAATTGAAGCACTCAGATTTAAAGGGGATGCGGTTGGTTTCTGCGTTGATCAGATTGGTGGGGTCAGGGTTTGCCATTGGGCCTAAACAGTTGAAGTTGGATTGTTCGATGGGGATAACGACCTTGTTGTACATTTCCTAGGTTTCAGAAAAATAAAAAAAAGGAGAAAGGGGGAAATTATGGAGTTGATGCGGAAGAGAAATTTGCAGGAAATAAAACGAAAAGGGAGCAGGTTTACCTTGGGAACTTCGAAGTTGATCGCCATTGGTGCTGTTCGTGCTCTGCTGGGAGAAGACGCCGCTGCTTGAGTTTGCAGGGTTGTTCTTCGAGGTCGCCGCTGGGGTCGTCGCTGAGGTTGAAGATGGGGGCAGGTGAAAGTAAAAGTAGGCTCAGAGTAAAAACAAATTGGATGGTGGTAATTTTTTATAAGCCTAGTCAGGGGTATTTTGGAATTTCCTTCGCACTGAGCAGGAATGTAGGGAGGTATGCACGGCAACTGAGGAGATATGATTGGGCTTACAACTGTTCGCGCTGTGATCGAGGGATTTTATTAATAAATTGTAGTTTTGCGCGCGGTAATCGAGGAAGTCGTGCGGTTATCTTGGAGGGAACAATTGCAGTACAATATTTCGGCACGTAAAGTATTATACACTCTGAAATTGGGGGCATGTGTTGACACCCTTTTTCGGCATGTGTCAAATGAGCCAAGACTTGCATTGATCGGTATCCATTTTCCATCGGCATCAGGAGGTCATCAGTCAATGTTACCGATGAGGGTAAATACCGCAAAAAGGATAAGTTTGTTGCCGATGGAAGCTGGACGTTTCGTGCCGATAGGGATATTGCTGATAAGGATGTTGCCGATGGGAGTTGGATGACTTTTGCCGATAAGAATTAATTGGTGGACAAGTTACCAGAAGTACAAGTTGCCGATCGGGAAGTATTGCCGATGCCGATGGGCATGGAGTGCCGATGGGCACAGGGTAACATGGCGGTTGACGTCAGCAAGGGATTGCCGGTGGCAAAAGAAGGAAGTCACGAATTGAAGGAGTCTGCCGATGTAAAGTTTTCATCAAAGGGAAGACGTAAGGAAGCTGGTGATTTTATACCAGTATTGTTATAGAAGTTTGAGTCCGACTCTTTTATTTCCTTAAAAATAGAAGTTTCTGTTTAGGAAAATAGTATTGTTATTTGGGTCCGACTCCTGCGCGAGTCAGTTATTTCCTTTAAAGTAGGAGTTTGTTTTGGAAAGGTACGAGTTGTGTCCATGTACAACTCCCCATACGGGAGTATAAATATGTGCCCAAGGGCCACGTGAAAGAAGAATCAATCTATCAAAAAACAAATCTATTACTCTTATTACTTTTATCGCAATTTACCCTTTTATTGCATTAGTCTTACCTTATCTACAAGTTCTTCAAGCTTCGACGGGCTGCATCACCTTGATCTCCGTCAAACCCCTGTAAGTTCTGCGTGGGAGTAATCTGAGCCTTGACATCCGGGCGCATCGCTGTTGTCTCGTTCAGCTCTGCTCTAGTTATCTTGATCAAGTCTGAGGTTTGGCATCCGGGCGTATCGCCGTTGTCCTATTCAGATTTTGTTCTAGTTATCGTCCTTGTCGATTAACTGGTCAAATCGACTGGCACACCTTGGATATCGAATTTCAGGTAATAGCCCGAGGTGTTCGCAGATCCTGACGCTTTTTGTGTCAACACCTGTCTATCGGCTTGTGGTGTGCAGGTGCTATGCCTAGTGACAGTGGTCAATGGCATGGAGAAGGTCGAGTAGAGGCTTGCCGTGCCGATGGACTAAGAGCGGTGAAGGGCGGAAGCGAGGCTCGGACTAAGGGACCATGGGTGCCGGCGTACTAGCTATGGTGGCTAGTACTTGGCACCGGCAAGTGCGAGAAGACATGGAGGTAGACCGAGTCGATCGAGTCAAGAGAGTGGACGAGCGGGTCGAGTGGAGGCTCATGGGACTCAGAGTCCGACCAGACGAGGACAAGGTGGCTCGAGTCGAGCGGTTTGGTGGTTTGGGCCTCAAACCCATCCGAGGACGGTTTCCGAGTTTGGGCCTCAAAACTCAGGGATCGGTAGTTGAGCCCAAAGCTACCAGTGGCGGGTTTCCTGGGTTTGGGCCTCAAATCCTAGGCGGAGCTTCCGAGGAAGCGGGGATGGCATGTGGCGGAATCCTGGAGGTTGTGTCGAGGCGACGGCAACTCCCGGCAGGAAGCGGGGCCGTCCATTCCAAATGCGGGAGATATTTTCTGGAGCTTGGACTGCAATGCGTAGGCTAGGTAGTTCACTCAATGTATCTAGGGGGTCTTTGGAAAATAGCTAAAGCCCGATAAGTAGGGGTGATGGGGTATCCCTCATCTCACCTCTTGAACCCTAATCATTTGCACCACCTCTCTCTCTCTTTAACCTCTCTCTAGTTCATGAGGGCCCTAGGTTGATTTCACCAACTTTTGTAAGAACTCGCAAACCTTTAGGTGGGAATCGGAGGCCTTAACCTCCGTAAGCCATGGTGACTTTGTTTACTTGATCGAGTTTCCCCGATTGCTTGTGTTCTTCGCGTTTTGCTTTTGCTCTCTCTTTTTCCCGAGTTGATTTCTCTTTGCTGAAAGTAGCTTTGCAAAATCCACTTGAACCAAGTTGTTCGGACTCGTGAGGAGCATCTTTGCACTGAAGGAATTCTCCTCAAACCTCATGAGTGCGTAGATCGGGCGATTTCTTTGCGGCGTTCTTCGTTTTGCCTTTTCTCCCCCAAATCCGAGTGTTCCCATATATCCTCTCCAAATTGAGCGATGATTTCTTTGGGATAGCTAACCAACTGCACAAGGATCGTGCCTTCAAAATTTGGTTGCAGTTGGAGTTCATTTGGTTGAGTTTTGGGAAGTTTTGGCGGAGACAAAACGATTTTCGGATTCACTATGCATATTTCGGGAGCGTTGGTTTTCGAAGTTGGGTGCCTGCATATTTCCGAATTGAGTTCCGTTTGTTGCGTTGGTTTCGTAATCACGCTGGGAACTTGATGAAGCACTTGTGAGACTAGTTCTGATAAGTATTTTTGGGTGCGCTCTCTTCTCTTCTCTCTAGGGTTTGAGAACCACACTATGGGTGTTTCGGTTTGATTTTGGTTTCCGGAAGATCCGTTGTACCTCTTGGTCATCACCATAGGTATCCACCCTCTTTAGGGTCATGATCTTGCTGGTGGAGTAAGCTTGCTTGTTGGGTTTGTTTTTGGGAAGAGTGGCCCGAATATTTCGAGAGAAATTTGAGGCTCCCATTCACCCCCCCTCTGGTCGCCGTTTCCGGTCCTTCATTGTTAGACGCCGGGAAAAACATATGGATCATGTACTTGAGCTGGACCCCGAGTGGGGAGACGAAAACCAGGCCGGCGCCGCCTCCAGTTTTCATCAGCGATCCGTCAAAATACATGACCCAGAACTCCTGGTGCTCCGCCATCGGTGGCAGCTGGATCTCGGTCCACTCGGCGACGAAATCTGCGAGGACATGGGATTTGATGGCCGTCCGTGGTGCATAAGAGATAAACTCCTCCATGAGCTCCAGTCCCCACTTCGCCACCCTCCCCGTAGCCTCGCGACTCTGTATCACCTCCCCGAGGGGTAGGACGACACGACGGTGACATGGTGTCCGTCAAAAAAGTGGGTCAGCTTTCTCCATGTGATGAGAACCGCGTAAAGGAGCTTCTGGATTTGAGGGTACCTAGTCTTAGTCTTGGATAGTACCTCGCTGATGAAGTATACCGGTCGCTAGACCTTTATCGCGTGTCCCTCCTCCTCCCTTTCGACGACGATGACAGAGATCACCACCTAGGTGGTGGCGGCTATGTGTAGGAGAAGGTCCTCATGCAGCGTTGGCGGAACGAGGATGGGTCCTCTTGTGAGGATCGCCTTGAGCTTGTCCAGGGCCTCCTACGCCTCGAGGGTCCAGGTGAAGTGTTCGGTCTTCTTGAGAAGTCGATAAAGGGGGAGGCCTCGTTCGCCGATGCGCGAGATGAAACGACTCAAGGACGCAAGGCATCCCATGACCCGCTGCACCCACTTTACATTGTGGATTGCTCCCATTCTGGCGATGGCGGAGATTTTATCGAGAACGACTTCGATGCCACGTTCGGAGACAATGAAGCCGAGAAGCAAGCCGCGTGGCACCCCGAACACGCACTTCTCGAGATTGAGCTTGACGCGCTTGAGTCTCATGGCCCCGAACACTGTCTCGAGGTCTGCGACCATGGTTTCCGTCCGTTAGGACTTTACCATGATGTCGTCCAGATACGCCTCAACTGTCGTGCCGATGAGTTTCCCAAAAACCGAGCGCATGCACCGCTGGTACGTGGCTCCCGCATTCCTGAGTCCGAATGGCATGGTGACGTAGCAGAACGAGCCAAACGACGTGATGAAGGATGTCGCGAGCTGATCGGACTCCTTCATCTGGATTTGGTGGTAACCGGAGTATGCGTCGAGGAACGAAAGTGTTTCTCACCCCGAGGTAGAATCGACGATTTGATCGATACGCGGCAGAGGGTACGGGTCCTTGCTGCATGCCTTGTTCGGGCTGGTGTAATCTACGCACATTCTCAATTTTCCGCTCTTCTTCTTAACTAGCACTAGATTAGATAACCATTCAGGATGGAATACCTCTTTGATGAATCCAGCCGCTAGAAGTTTGTGGAGCTCCTCCCCGATGGCCTGCCGCTTCTCCTCGTCGAAACGACACAGACGTTGCTTCATCGGCTGGGCCCAGATTGAATCATCAAAGCGTGCTCGGCCACATCTCTCGGTATTCTCGGAACGTCCACCGGGCTCCACGCGAACATATCGTCATTCGCACGGAGAAAATCGAAAAGCGCCGATTCCTGCTCCGGATCTAGGGAGGCGCTAACGCGCAACACTCAGTCGTCCGTCTTGGACGGATCAAGGAAAATCTCTTTTACCCCTTCTAGGGGGGTGAAGTTGCTCGTGCCCTTAGAGTCGACCCTCTCGTTGCTCGTGGCCTCGGTGGTCGCCGCCAGCTCCAGGCATCGTGTTGCGGCCATTGCCTTCTCGGAACTATCCACGTCGCACTGGTACGCCTCCGCAAGCACGGAAGTGACCGTGATGACCCCGTGAGGGCCTGGCATTTTGAGCTTGAGGTAGGTGTAGTTCGGAATGGGCATGAACTTCGCGTAGCACGGCCTTCCCAACACCGCGTGACAGGGCGCGTGGTAGCGAGCGACCTCGAAGGTGAGGAGCTCTGTCCAGAAGTTATCCGACTCCCCAAAAGTAACGGGCAAGTCAACCTGCCCGAGGGGTATGGAAGCCTTCCCGGGGACGATTCCATGGAAGGCAACCCCCTCAAGGCAAAGTTTTTTCCGACGTACCCTTAGTGCCTCGAAGGCGTTGTAGAGCATGATGTTGAGGTCCCCTTAGTGAAGCGTATCGCCCCTATGATTGGGTCCACGATAAGTGGATGGCGTCCCAGATGAGTGATGCGTTTCGGGTGGTCGCCTTGCCCGAACGTGATGTCGGTCTCCGAGCAGTCGAGGAAGACAGGGGCTGTCGGGGCGGCCGCGAAGACCTCGCGTCGCTCCTGCTTCTGCCGACACTTGTGGTGTCCGGTCCCCGAATTGTCGAAGATCATGAGGCACTGGTCCTCAGGGGGGGAATGTTGTTGCATCCCATGCCCCAGTTTTCGATGATTGAGAGGTACCTATCCATCTTGTCACACTGCTGAAGAGTGTGTCTGACCGGCACGCTGTGGTATGGGCATGGCTTGGTGAGGATGTCGTCGTAGTCGCCTCTCTTCCTCCCGCCGGGGATGGAAAAGGAGGCCCGCGATCCGCCGATGCGGCCGCGTCGTCGCAGCCGCGTCACGACCTGCCTTTGCCTTGCTGGAATGGGAGGCAACGTGGATCACCTTTCCGCCCAGTGTATAGGTCGCGGTGACGCCAGGGAGGTGCCTGCAGACTATCCGCTGCTGTCCCTTCTTGGGTCTCCGCCCTGAGCCGCCGAGCCTCCCGAGGTTCCGACGTCGGGGGTCTGGGAACCGCAGGTCATCCCGCGGCGTGAGCGTCGGAGCTCCCATTCCGCGCACGGGTGTGTTGTGCCCGGAAGAGAGCGGTTGCCCTCCCGCGAGCTGTGTCGTCACGTTGGTGAACGCGGAGTAGAGGTTGTCCAGGGACTCCTAAGTCGGCTGGGGTCCCACGAGCGTGTCGAGCTGTCGCTTGAACTGAGGATAATCGGCTCGCGGGGAGACCGCCTCGTGAGCGGCTTGTTCCCCGGAAGGAGACAGATGGAGGTGGGCCATGGATGCAGTGATGGCATCCATGGCTACCTCGGAGGATGCCGTAGGGCGAAGGAGAGCCAGGTCAGCCCCTTGCCCATGGCACTGGAAGTCCAGGCTACCAAAATGAACGGTGGAGCCCGGAGCGAAGTCAACGTGGCGATCAGCCATCCGAAACACGAAAATACGGGTGACACGCAAAGGTCCCCTACCCGGCGCGCCAACTGTTGGTGTCTAAAATGGCGGGGTCTAGACGGCCAACGAGTAAATTTTTAAGTGTGTCGGAGTTCGGATGGTTACGCTCGGAGAACACGGAGGTTTATACTGGTTCAGGCACGAACACCCTACATCCAGTGTATTGCGGGGTTGTATTACCGAGCGCGGAGAGCTCGTAGAGGGGAGCTACAAGCTTTGGTGAGAGAGGGAAGGCGGTTCCCAGGTCTCGTGTGTAAGAGGTTCTTGGTTATGGTGTGTGTTCGCGTGTATGCGAGTTTGAGTGTGTGTGAATAATTGTTGGGATGTCGAGAGAGCGAGATTGGAGGTCCATTCTCTCCCTTTATACGTAGGGAGAGATGGAGGAGTACAGTAGAGAGAGAGGGAGTGAACGTGGGCCTGGGTTTGACTGCTGCCGAGGGGTAGCTTTGTCTTCATTTTGTCTTCCTTCCTGAGGAAGATTGCACCAGTAGACACATGTCTCGGTCCTGTTCGTCCTTGTTGTACTGTAGCTATGCGTCCTGTGACCAGGAACTCCACTGTTCCCTTACCTGGGCATGGGCTGGGGCTGGGGCTGGTCGCACAGGACCGGACACCCCCGCGTTCCGTCATACAGGGCCGATGACGCCCTAATCCCTGTTGGAATGTCCGTCGGAGGCATGGAGTGGGTGTAGTGCACGGAAGTCGCCGGTTAGGCAGCACAGGACCTTGTACCGCAGGGTGAACAGAGGTTGGCATGGCGGCTCATGCCTTGAACCCCATCCCTGAGGACGGAGGGTACTGTGGACCTTTTGACCATATGGACTAGGGCTATCCCTGACTGTTGATGGCGGCGAGATCTCCGACGGTGAGGGGCGTCACGGATGTCGTCTCCCTGGCTCGGGCGGGGTGGAAGAGCCCCCGAGGGTTGAAGACGTCACGAATGACGCCACCTTGGCTCGGGCGAGGCGGAAGAGCCCCCGAGGATTGATGACATCACGGATGTCGCCACCTTAGCTCGGGCGAGGCGGAAGAGCCCCCAAGGATTGAAGATGTCACGAATGTCGCCACCTTAGCTCGGGCGAGGCGGAAGAGCCCCCGAGGGTTGATGACGTCACGGATGACGCCACCTTGGCTCGCGCGAGGCGGAAGAGGTCCTGATGGGGATTTTGTTTTTGTGGAGTCTGGAAAATTGGGTACCCTATTTCTAGGTATCCGACACACATGTTTGCTCAAAATCTCTAATGTGAAGGTAAGGGTTTTCGTCTTCGTTTCCTGAAAAGGATAGGCTTTGAATCATTGCAATCAACCCCTAACTCAACCTAAACTCAGGAGTTTGGATAGGTTGTGATGACTCCTATGGTAAAAGGTCGGTCTCCGTGGGTGCATAAATTTGATAGATAGGTGTGGAATTTAGATCTTCCATAAGGATAGAAAAGGTCAGAAATAAAGAATATGAAAAAGATAAGAAAAGATAAAAGTATAGATACAAGATAACAACAAGATTCAAGGTTATCTCAGCAAACCGTCTTTCTCCCCGGCAACGACGCCATAAATGCTTATTGATATTTGTTAATGCAAACAGAGAAATCACTTGGAGGTAATCCGCAAGCGCACGGATACCAGTGAGCACTTCACCTGGGAGGTTATCCAGAGTATCGTAATTTATATTTCCACAGGGAGAAAGGGTGCATCTGATTAACGAATCTATGCTATTAACCATTAGGCTATTAACAAGGCGATCTGATGAGCGATTAGAGAAGATCAGGATTGTAGTCTCTTTCTAGTCTAGATAAGATATGTTTTATTATTCTATTGGGGAGAGCCGTCGTGATAAGAAACACCTCAGAGAATGCTTACCACGCAGCCTATAGAACCCTATTGGTCCTTCTAACGAGATTGTGGGTTCCAAAGGTATCTACGGAATTGTCAGTTTCCGAGCTACTACCACAGATCCGACTAGATAGGGGATATCTATGAGGATCCCAGCCCAAATACCACGTTTACGCTAGAGACGATTACCCTACTCTCTACGCGAAGAGAATAAAGTAAACTCACAAACCAATGAATTAATAAACAGGGAACTTAATAGAATTACATGTGGGCCTCTTTTGCTCTTTTGCAGTTGCCTCCCTGCAAAAACAGATAAACACCAAAACTCATGGAATTCTGTCAGTTAAAACCCTATGTCTAGGTGGTGTGTTGCAAATATATCCTTTCTTCTTCTTAGTTGACACATAGAATTGATACTTAAGAGGTGTCAACATGTCCTCCGAGCGCAACCATCAGATCTCCGACACGCTTAGAAATTTACTAGTTGGTTGTCTAGACACCGACAGTTGGCGCGCCAGGTAGGGGAACTTTGCGTGTCACCCGCATCTTCGAGTTTCAGATGGCAACTCGTCACGTCGATTTCTCGCCAGGCTCCATCGTCCGTTTTGGTAGCCTGGACTTCCAGTGCCACGGGCAGGGGGCCGACCTGGTCCTCTGTCGCCCCACGGCATCCTCCGAGGTACCCGTGGACGCTATTTCGGCGTTCATGGCCCACCTTGGCCTGTCTCGCTCCGGGGAGCAAATCGCTTAGGGGGGGCGCCGCCTCACGAGCCGACTACCCCGAGTTCGAGCGCCAGCTCGACACCTTGATGGGTCCCCAGCCGACTCAGGGGTCCCTGCACAACCTCTACTTCGCATTCGCCAACGTAGCGGCCCAGCTCAGGGGAGGACAGCCGCTCTCTCCCGAGCTCATCAATGCGCCTGCTCCGAAGGCGTTTCCTGTTGGTATTTATTATGCTCATGTAGAATATTCCGCAAGCGCATAGAAATACCGTTGTAGCATTTCACCCAGGAGTATTTTAGGGTATCGTATTTATCCTCATGGAAGCAATGGTTAAAGAATATGATAGCTAACCATGGTGATCCACTAACTAATATACCAACTAAACTATGGTAGGGGTAATTGCTATATATGATAAGTGTAATGACACACAAGAGAAGTTCCAATGATAAAGAGTAGTTTAGTGAGCGAGGAGGACAGCGAGCGAGCATAAGGTTTCCAAATATATATCTCTACTTGCATGGTTCTAACTTAGCAAGACAAGTCATATCAAGCAAGAACAATATTCATACACAATTGCACTTCGGGACACTAGGCCACTTAGCAACAGGAGGTTGCTAAACCGCCTAGCACAAGAAGGCCTACGCTTTAATAACTTGGCCGAACGTGGTGGGATCAAAGCCTAGATAGGTCTGTCAGCCCTACTAGGTACCACAAAAAAACCGTTCGACAAGCCACAGACACAGGTAAGCGTATAGTCTAGACACCATGTCTACACTATATCTTAGTACTCTAATTTGATATCCGGTGAAATTGATTAGAGCACTGGGTTAAGGGCGGTGAACCAGTGCAAAGGTATACTACCATTATCTTACTATCAAACAACTATGACTTTGCTAACAACCAATACAACATAACTAGTCATGTTGCAATAAAGTAAAGTACTAAGGCAAAGTAGAGAAGATAACTATATAAAATAACTCAAGTCTTACAAAGAGATAAATAAATACTAGAAGCATACCAGACCTCCTGGAAGACTAGAGCTGAAGACCAGAGGCTCACTCTAACTCCTAACAACACTAACACTACTACAAGTGCTACATATTGAGAGAGAGTGAAGAGCTCCTCCTTGTGGTGTCTTGAATGAGAGGGAGTGAGGGGGTATTTATAGTGGAGAGGTGGAGTAGGGGTACTCCACCGCCATGTCATCGATCCGCATGATGGATGATGAGAGCCCTTGGATCCTAACCGCCTTTAGATCATGGTGGAGAGAAATTCAGCATGTGCATCTTTGCATGGTGGGGTCGATCGACCCCCTTATGGTTGGTGGGACTTCCCCTGTCCTTCTAGAAGGTGGCCCACATGTCTTGCAGTGGGTGTGCACAGGTTGGACCACTTCTGGACATCGGTTTGTACTCTTGTGGGCCCATGGATCCATGTGAAGTGAATATGAGCTATTGGGAGAAAGCACAAGCTGATCCAAGAGTGGAGGATCACTTGGGAGTGCTTCTCCTGGATCATGGCCAGCGTGGGAGGCTGGTGGGCCCCATGGTGAGGTCGGCGGACCTGCACAAGGGGGTTAGTGACCCTCCTACTATGACCTATGGGCCCTCTTATCATGTGGGTGCTTGGGATGACTGGTGGGCCCCATAAGGTGGTCAGCCGACCCCCCTATGTGGGTCCCACTAGCTCATTTCTCTCCATTTCGTATAGTCCTGCAAGAAATACTCCATGGACATGTGGAACTAGTTATTGGATAAAATATACTCATGATATGCTTATGTCCCTTCATTATGAGGCTGTTGACGGTGATTTTGAGTATAGAAAATTATGACATTTTCACCGTCAACAAGATCCCCAAGCTTAAGTCTTTGCTCGTCCTCGAGTAATGGTTAAAGTAAACATGAACAAAACACCTTAAGATATATAGTGTCGGTGTCTAAAATGGCGAGGTCTAGACGACCAACGAGTAAATTTCTAAGCGTGTCGGAGATTGGATGGTTATGCTCGGAGGACACAAAGATTTATACTGGTTCGGACACGAACGCCCTACATCCAGTTTGGTGCGGAGTCATGTTACCGAACGCGGAGGGCTCGTAGAGGGAAGCTACAAGCTTTGGTGAGAGAGGGAAGCGGGCTCCTAGGTCTCTTGTTTATGAGGTTCTTGGTTCTGGTGAGAGCTCGCGTGGATGCGAGTATGAGTGTGTGTTAATGAGTTTTGGGGTGTCGAGAGAGAGAGAGTGGAGGTCCATTCTCCCCCTTTATACGTAGGGAGAGATGGAGGAGTACAGTAGAGAGGAGGGGAGTGAACGTGGGCCCAGCTTAGGCTGCCGCTGTGGGGGAGCTTTGTCTTCTTCCTTTCTTCCTTCCGGAGGAAGACTGCGCCAGTAGACACATGTCCAGGTCCTGTTCGTCCTTGGTGTGCTGTAGCCATGCACCTTGAGACTGGGAATGCCGTTGTTCCCTTACCTGGGCATGGGTGGGGGTTGGTCGCACAGGGCCAGGCACCCCGGTGTTTCGTCACACAGGGCTGATGACGCCCTAATCCATGTTCAAGTGTCCGTCGGAGGTATGGCACAGATATGGTGCGCATAAGTCGTCGGTTAGGCAGCAGACGACCTCTTACTGCAGGGGGAAACAGGGGCAGGCATGGAGGCTCATGCCTTAGAGCCCCATCCCTGAGGATGAAGGATACTGTGGACCTTTTGACTATCTGGGTAACGACTTCTCTGGTTTCTTGCGCGGGAAGAGGCCTCCGAGGAGGAGGGATGTCACGGATGATGTTACCCCTGCTCGGGCGAGGCGGAAGAGCCCCCGAGGGGGTGGGACGTCACGAATGACGTCACCCCAGCTCGGACGAGGCGAAGGAGACTCCGAGGGTAGATGGTATCTCGGATGGCGTCACTTTTGCTCGGGCGAGTCGGAGGAGCTCCCGAGGGTAGACGATGTCACGGATGATGTCACTCTAGCTCGGGCAAGTCGGAAGACCCTTCGAGAGTGTGTAGCGATTTTGGTTGATTGGGGGCGAGGAAGCCCTCGTGGGTGATGACATCACCCGGGTCGGACGGGGCGGAAAGCCCTTGAGGATGATTTTGTTTTTCTGGAGTGTGGTAAATTGGGTACCTTATTTCTAGGTATCCGATAGTAGCCCCCGAGCCTGCGATGTAGTGAAGGACTACACCGGAGGCTTCCGAGAGCGTTTATGGTGTTTTGGGTAAGTTTTTGGATTCTGGTGGGTTTGCGTGAGTGCACCCGCCGGGTATAGCCCCCGAGGCCTTAGGAGGGAGAGTTTTCCTCTGAAGGGCTTATCCGAAAGACTTGTACAGTGCTTGGCCCTTCGCTCCCCTCATGAGGCGGGGAGAAGGGAACTGCTCCGTACGTCGGAGCTAGAACTACGGTTGCACGACAGCCCTGCCACAGATTGCACTGTTGGTCTTAGGCTGATGTGTCTTGAAACGACGAGTCGACACTGCGCTGCGCTGTCTTTCGGCCAGTATGGATGAGTGACCGGTCGAAGATGTGTTGTCGGTTTCGGGGTCTGACTGCGCCCCCCTATGGCCGAAAAGTGGGCATGCCGTGTGTTTCCCGTTCGAGGGGCGGTGCCAGAGCACTGCTCCCTCCATGGTCAAAACTCCGAACGGCACGCCCTGAGCCTACCATCTGCCTGGCCATTTATAGCCCTGCCACACCCTCTTGAAGTGGATACTGACGCACAGTGTGATTTGGTCGGGAGGCGAGCGTTGTAGCCTCACGGGCCTGCTGCCGCGTGAGTGCCCTAGCGAGCTATAAATAGGGGCGACCGCCTGTGGCGAGATTCACATCCTCACAGTATGCCCACCCTAGATTCTTCTACCGAGGTCTCGTCGGAGAGTCCCTTGAGCCGCCCTAGCGGGCGGCCCTTTGAGAGCGGCACCGGATTCAAAGGAAGTTCTGCGTAGGGAGCGCCACCGTCTTGTGTTGCCAGACGGGGGATATCATGGGGAGCCCTGCGGCATGCGCATTTCTGCCCCGTCATCTCGTCCCACGGGACGGTCGTGCTCCCTCATCGTCTCCCATCGCGGGGGACGGAGGACGCGTCTAGCGGAAAGACTGTGTTGTTCGCCCGTGCAGTCTTCTAAGCCAGGCGTTCCTTGGCCCTACTGGTGGTGACGCCAGCATTAGGAGATGGTGGACCTGCGGGCTGGCAAGCATGGTTGTGTCCGGGCGAGGACGTATCAGTGCTGCCCCCGGAGCCCTAGGGGTCAGGAAACGACCGCCCGCGCACGCGCACGGGGTTGCCCTGATCATTTAACACATGTGTAAACACTGGTGCTGCATGCCTAGTTGAGCTTCGAGGGGGTGACGTTGAACGCCTCTCGGTGCTGGTGAACGCCCTCCCGGAGTAGGGCGGAGGGTGTCGCTAGACCGATGGGAGCTCCTTGGCCCGACGTTCGAAGCGCGACCCAAAAAAATTCTTGACTAACTCGTCATGCCTTTTTCTGGGGGCGCAGCCAACCGCGCAGGTCTTTGGTGATGGTAGTGCAGTCACTGATCCATCCTAGGAGACGAAACAACGGCAGTTGGCTCGCTGGGCGTTCGCCTGATACGCAGCCCTTGGAGCGGCGTAACCATTGTGTGTCGGGCGTTAGGCGCTTGCCCTGTTTTCCTTTCCTTTGGCCCTCGGCCGGGATCCCCCTTCAGTCCATCTTGTACTTGTTTTGGTGTCTGAGGATTTGCTCTGGCCCTTGTGGCACCTGAAAAGTATGTAACCTTCGCAAGGATTAGCGTATAAAGACGTGAAGTTCGTTTGTCGTTTTTACCTATGCGGACATCTAACGCATGAGGCTTATGCGTCCGCCTTTTTTCACCTGGTTGCGAGAACCGTGGAGATGTTTGATGCCAGCCCCCGAGTCTCTGCCCAGAGCATAGAAAGCGTCTTGTGGCCGTATTGTCTTTTATGCGTTCCCCACGCATCTCTCCGCGAGAAGGGGGAATGTGAGCCGAACCATGCTATCCTCGAGGCGGACGAACCATGGATGTTCATCGAGTTGATATCGGGAAAATTTGAGTGGGGTACTGGTTCCCGTTCGATAGGGTTTCGACTAGTGGCCCATGTCGTGGCTGACCCCAAATTGGTTTCATCTAGTACCCGGGTCCGTTCGTCGGGTCTCGGGGGCTCGGTGCCTTCCTCCGGTGGAATACCATGAACCAATCATCCGTGAAGAACGGACTCAAATACAAAACCGGGAAATGACCTTAGCATCCGATTGCCAGGCTGATGACCGCTAGCGTGTCCATTTCCTATTCACCCCTCGATCTGTCGTCCTGAGACGGCCGTTTCGAACCCCGCTGGGTCAGCCTCCGTATCTCTGGACCGTAGGGGGCCGTCAGGGCATGTATAGCCCTTATCCCTTTGTCTTACCTGGGCCCGGAGGCCGTCCTCGTCGATGTTGGTGCGTAAGCGTTTGCTCGTTCTCTGGATGCGTCGGGTGAACCGGGTCGGGGATCAGACCGAGCCCTGCTTGGGATTGAGGGTAAGCGTGACGTTGAGACCAGTGCCCCTGCAAATATCAGAAAAAACATTTTCGCGTGCGCGAACAGAATTCGAGCGAGAGCGGCCGAACATGGGGAGGAGATCGGGATGAGGCAAGATTTTACTGAAAAAATCGAGGAAAAACAGCCCCCTTTATCTAGCCCCCAAGTAAGACGTGCAATCGTAGGCTGGGAGCGTGTCTTGCTTATCGTTCGGGTTGCGCATCGCCTGTGTCCCGTATATCGAATCTCTTCTAAAGGAAAGATACATGAAGATGTAGGTGATTCGAGGGGAGGTGCTTAGGGATAGAAGCAACATAGCTTTTTGATGTTCCAGGCGTTGGAGAAGACTTGGCTGTTAGGCCCCACGGTGGTGATCTTGTAGTTTCCGGGGCGGAGGACCTCCACCACGATGTATGGCCCTTCCCACGGCGGTGTGAGTTTGTGCTTGCCTTTATTGCTTTGCTTGAGCCGAAGCACCAGGTCGCCGATGTTGAACTCGTGCTTGCGGACGTGACGGTCGTGGTACCTCCTAAGGGCCTTCTGGTACTTTGCGGAGTGTAGGAGGGCGATGTCCCTTGCTTCGTCTAGCTGATCCACGGCATCCTCTATGCTGGCTTGGTTGCCTTCCTTGTCGTATGCCTTCACCCGCGGAGAGTCGTACTCTACATTGGTTGGGAGCACGACCTCCACCCCCTAGAGCATGAACAAGGGGGAGCAGCCGGTGGCTCTGCTCTGAGTTGTCCTGAGGCTCCAGAGGACGGCTGGCAGTTCCGCGACCCATCGGCCTCTGAACTTTTTGAGCCGGCTGAAGATTCTTGACTTTAGTCCGTGCAGAATCATCCCGTTGGCGCGCTTGACCTGCCCGTTCGTTTGGGGGTGCGCGACGGCGGCCTAGTCCACACGGATTTGATTCCTATCGCAGAAGTCCAAGAACTTTTTGCCGGTGAATTGGGTGCCGTTGTCGGTGATGATCGTGTTGGGCACTCCGAATCGATATATTATGTCCGTGAAGAAAACGACTTCCTGCTCTGACTTGATCCAGGTGAGGGGGCGTGCCTCGATCCACTTTGAGAACTTATCGACGACGACGAGCAGGTGGTCAAAGCCCCCGGGCGCCCAGGATAGCGGCTCCACTAAGTCCAAACCCCAGACCGCAAAAGGCCATGTGAGGGGGATGGTCTGTAGCGCTTGCGCGGGCAGGTGAGTCTTATTGGCGTAGAACTGGCACCCTTCGCATGCGCGTACTACTTCTGTGGCGTTTCCGCAGTTGGCTAGTAGAAACCTTGGCGAAAGGCCTTTCCGACGATCGTGTGTGGGGCCGCGTGGTGCCCGCAATCCCCTGCGTGTATGTCCTCTAGTAGGCTCACCCCTTGCTCCGTGGGGATGTAACGTTGCAGGATCCCTGTGGGGCTACGCCTGTAGAGCTCTTGGTCGACAATGACAAAGGACTTGGTGCGTCGCGTGATGCGGCGCGCTTTGTTCCTATCATCGGGGAGGCGCTCTCGAACCAACCAATCCAGGATAGGGACCCACCAGTCGGGGGGAGGGTCGTCGTCGCTGGTCGTTGCGTCGCCTGCGGAGTCTTGTACTCCTTCGACGTCCATGACCTCCGCTGCGGTCGCCTCTGAAGTCCCGGCCTAAGGATCCACGTGCCAGCTGACGGACGGCTTGTGAAGGTCGCTGGCAAAGACTCTGGGCGGGACTGTGCCCTGACCGGAAGCCAGTTTCGCGTGTTCGTCCGCCGCCTCGTTGTACTTTCTAGCGACGTGGTTGAGCTCCAGGCCGTCAAACTTTTCTTCCAGGCGGCGGACCACCTGGCAATATTCTGTCATCTTAGGGTCGTGGCAGCTCGGCTTCTTCATAACCTGTTCGACCACAAGCTGGGAGTCGCCTCGCACGTCGAGCCTTTTGATGCCTAACTCTGTTGCTATGTGTAGCCCGTTTACCAGGGCCTCATATTCCGCAACGTTGTTAGACGTCGGGAAGAATATGCAGATCAGGTACTGTCGACGAAATATGCGTCGCAGTCTACCTAGGGAGTATCCCACGGTAGTAAATTGTTAGGCGGAGGTGTGGCAACGACGATCAAGCGTAACACAGAGAGCGTAGACACGATGATTTAGACTGGTTCGGGCCGGCAAACCGTTGTAATACCCTTCGTCTTGTGTTCTGGTGGCTAGACTGATCTCGTATATCAGGTTTCCTTTTTCCTGATGATCTGAGAAAGGTTATCTTGGGGGTTTTTGAGGGGGGTCCCTACTCGCCTTATATAGTCGGGGAGCAGGGTTACAATTTCCATATCCTAACCGATTACGATCGGCTCCCTATGGTGAGGGATCTGAGTCTATCTACTAGGATCTTCCTTGGCGAGCAAGTAGTCTTAGGAGTCCTTAGTGAGCGCGACGGGTTGGTCGTGTGCCGCAAGGCCTCGTAGGCCGGGTCGTCTCCTGGTCGGTAGGCCCAAGAATGTCCCTGGGTATATGCCGAGGTTATATCCCCAACAAGTCCCCGAGCATGTCATATTCTTCTGGCGAGCCCGTGGCGTCATCCTGGGAGGCGTCCAGCTGGTCGCCATCATGCGGGGTGTTCATCGTGGAGTCCCGAACAGCATGGCTGGTCGAGGTGCTGCTCGGAGAGGTCTCCCGACCAGGTCGATCTGGTCGAGAACGTCGTAGCTTGGCGTACGAGCTGGTCGCCTTGCCGGATGCTGCGGCCGCTTGATGGAAGAATGTGACGTGCTGAAGAAGAAAAAACTTTTGAAAGGTCTTTTCCTAGTGAAGTGTACCCACTTAGGCTCTGCAAAAACCGCAGATTAAAATAGCAGAGCTTTGCTTATGAACAAGATTAGTACATTCACCGCAAGGTGAAGTGTACCCACTTAGTCCCCAAGCATGGTAGCAGGTGAAGTATGCACGTGGTGCCATGCTCTATAAAGCGGTGCACAAAGTAAATAAACAGAGGCTGGATCATAAATTTGAAAAAACGACTGCGAATACCCGTAGTCCCCGAGCCTGATGGAAGGAGCTCAGAGAGGTTCTTGTGTCGGGGTCTTTTGTTTTTTATTCGCAGTCCCCGAGCCCCAGTTGTTGTTCCCCAGGTGTTGTCTTTCCAATCGTTGTTCTCTGCTGCCCTGGTCACAGTGCCCAAGCGTTGCTCGATGTGGGACTAGACGAAGTCCCCGAGCCTGGTTGGGACTGCAACTGACATTGAGGGTGGTAGTTGGTGTTGAGGGAGTCCCCGAGCGTGTTTTGTGCATGTAGCCCCGACGATCATGTCGGCCAAGTTGCTGTAGCTATATCTTCTTCCTGAAAAATAACAAAGATGCGCGTCCAGTCCCCGAGACTGTAGCATTGGTAATGTTGCAAAGAGAAATTATTAGCCGTAAATCATGTGATTGACTGTAGGTGAAAGTTTGTGGAAGGGGTGGTAAATGGGCCGAAACAACCGGTGAGGACACCGGCCCAAGTCACGGCGCAGAAAGTGGGCGTGGTGGTTTCTTGTTTGGTCTGCGCGGTTTCCCAAAAGCCCTGGAATGGGAAGCCTTGCATCCCATGGTATAAAAGGGGGGAGGGTGGCGGTGGTTATTCATTAGCGTTGTGGTGAGGAATCCTTTGTCTTTCACCGCAATTATCTCCTCATATCAGTCGTTGCCTTGCCGATTATCCTGCCATAGTAGTCTCTAGGCGCTATATCCGCTGGAGATGGCGCTGAAGAAGGGTGTGCGTAGAAGGCCATCGTCAGTGGTCAGGATAGCCTCTGTGCCCTTGCCCCCAAATGCTAGTGTCGAGGATTTGGTGGTGCCGCCCTAGGCGGAGTACTACACTCAGAGTACGTTCAAGGAAGGTGACATCAATGCTCTTGTTTTTGGCGGTCTTCTTCCAAACAAGGAAGTAGGTGGGTGGCGGCCAGCGTTCCGTGAGTTGTATCCGACGTCGGACACTGTTGAGCTTGTGGTTTTCGAACCTTTCTTTCGCTGCGGACTCGGGATTCTGGTTCATCCTTTCCTTCGTGGCCTTTTGTGATACTATTGTTGACACCGTTTTTCGGCATGTGTCAAATAGGCTAAAGCTCGCAGTGATCGGTAGTTGTTTTCTATCAACATCGGCAGGTTAAGATAAGTTTGTTGCCGATAGAAGCTGAACAACAGAAGTGGTTGCCGATAAGGGTATTGCCGATAAGGATGTTGCCGATGAGAGTTGGGCGATTCTTGTCGATAGGGGTTAATTGGTGACAAGTAACCGGAAGTGCAAGGTTACCGATGGGAAGTGTTACCGATGCCGATGGGCATGGAGTGATAATGCCGATGGGCACAAGATAACGTGGCAGTTGACGTCAGCAAAGGATTGGCGATGGCAATAGATGGAAGTTGCGTATTAAAGTCTGCCGATGGAAAGTTTCATCGAAGAGAAGATATAAGGAAACTAGTGATCTCATACCAGTATTATTATAGAAGTTTGAGTCCGACTCTTGCACGAGTCGTTTATTTACTTAAAAATAGAGATGTCTTTTAGGAAAATATTATTGTTATTTGGGTCCGGCTCCTGTGCGAGTTAGTTATTTCCTTAAAGTTAGGAGTTTTTGTTTAGGGAAGGTACGAGTCGTGTCTCTGTACAACTCTCCATGCGGGAGTATAAATATGTGCCCAAGGGCTGCGTAATCAAAACAATCAATCTATCAAACAAATCAATTACTCTTATTTACTTTTACTGCAATTTACCCTTTTATTGCATTAGCCTTAGTTATATCTACGAGTTCTTCAAGCTTCGACGGGCTGCATCACCTTGATCTCCGTCAAACCCTTGCAAGTTCCGCGTGGGAGTAATCTGAGCTTTGACATCCGGGCGCATCGCTGTTGTCTCATTCAACTCTGCTCTAGTTATCGTGATCAAGTCTGAGTCTTGACATCCGGGCGTATCGCCGTTGTCTTGTTTGGATCTTGTTCTAGTTATCGTCCTTGTCGATTAACTGGTCAAATCGACTGGCACACCTTTGGATATCGAATTCGGATAATAGTCCGAGGTGTTCGCAGATCCTGACGCTTTTTGTGTCAACACCTCTTTTGGCACACCCGGTGGGACCAATTATACATCTATCATGGGTGATAACTCCGACGTTAACCAGAGGAATGTCATTGAAGTCTCCGAGGCTGATCTAAAAGATGATCAAAGGCTGGCTATGGAGCGGGCTATGGAGGAGTACAAGCAATTGTATCTGAAGTCCTTTAGCCTAAGCAGGAACGGCGAAACCATCCAGAAGCAAGATCCACCGTTGCCGCAGCAGGTCACGTATGATGCCAATCCTGGTAAGTTACAAGAGATGGTTAATTCTGCCTTAAATCAAGCATTAATTAGCCACTCCAGCGTGCTGTCCAATACCGTGTACAATGCTGTTATGCAATCATTCAAAGAGGGACATGCACCTTAGTATGTTGGTCCAGCGTATTATCAACCTGGATCGGCATCTATAAACCCATCGGCAACCCCAATAGCGTCTTCCAGTCCCGTGGATCCATCTGCCGATGTGGCTACACCACAAAGGCCAAGTCTTGAAGGCGTCACCAAGTTCAGTGCAGATCCCGTGGCGTCGGCAATGTTGGGACCTGTTGTCCAGGATCATCCAGCTCCTGCCAACTGGTGGGGTTACGGTATGCCTTCAAATCTATTTGTTGGTTCCAATCTGGTGCAGGGAGACAGTTCAGCCTAGAAGGGCTCTATGACATCGGCAATGCAATCACAGCCGATGATTCCTATGATGCATTACTCTACGTCTTCTCCAACTATACAAGTGCCATCAGAAGATTTCCAGGTGGTGATCCCTAAAGTACCTCTGATGCCACCATCGGCGAATTCTGTGCCGATGCAACACAGTGTAGCAACTGGAAGTCAACCTGTGGTTGTAAATCCTCAAGCCGGAGTACTAGCACATCAAGGTAACCAATTTGTTGATTACTCTAAGGTGTAGGAGCAGCAGGTGCCAGTCAGCTATCAGCCATCGGTAAGTCATATGCCGATGATTTATAACCCTGGATGGACCAATCAGCCGCCAACTCAGCAGCCTGGTATGCTAATGTATCATTATGGAAGTCCAGCAAACACTCAGAATGGGGCATCAGTACAGCAACCGATGAATATGATGACTCAACCTAATCCAGTAAGTATGCAAAGCTATCCATCGGTAAATCAGCCGATGCATAACGTCCAGATGACTGGTGCTGCGCCCATGCCAACTACACTGAACCATCTTCTACCAAGACTTGAAGGGGCGCGTCAGCGGGCTCCACCAGTCAACAACCAGCCAATGAGTCAGCAAGAGCAGGATACATATTGGACCAATAAGATTGTCGAAGTAATGAAGAAACAATTCGGCATTAAACCCAAAGTTAATACATATTCTTATCGAACACCATATCCTCCGGCATATGACTTAATTCCTCTCCCAAATCGGTACAAGGTACCTGATTTTACCAAATTCTCTGGCCAAGATGACACGTCAATAATGGAGCACATTAACCGCTTCATTATCCAATGTGGAGAAGCTGCCAGCAGAGAAGAGCTAAGAGTGAGATTGTTCTCATCATCATTGTCTGGATCGGCATTCACATGGTTTATTTCATTGCCTCCAAACTCTGTAATCACATGGGCCGATCTAGAGAGGCAGTTTCATAAATACTTCTTCACTGGCATACATGAAAGAGGATTACCGATTTGGTTAAGTTGAGACAACGTAACGACAAATCGGTGGAAAACTTTGTTCAGAGGTTGCGAGATGTAAAGAACAAGTGCTACAGGCTGGTACTTGATGATCGGCAACTGGCAGATTTGGCTTTCCAAGGACTACTGCCGCATATCAAAGACAAGTATGTGTCTCAAGAATTTGAAAGCCTAAGTCATCTGGTGCAAAGGATTGCCGATCAAGATGTTAAAACCTTTGAACCTAGGAAGACTTAGAATAATAAGGTGACCTTCATTGAGCATTAAGAGGATTCTGGGTCAGATGAAGAGCTAAGCATCGGTGCGGCCGAATGGGTGAAGGATAAGAAATCTGTGTGTTGTCCGTTTGGCTAGAAAGAAGCTGAAAGGTTCACCTTTGACATCACCAAGGCCGATAGGATGTTTGACTTGCTACTTCAAGAAGGGCGAATCAAGTTAGCGCCTAACCAAGTAATTCCATCGGCCGAAGAGCTCAGAAAGATCAGGTACTGCAAGTGGCACAATGTGACCTCGCACAACACTAATGACTGCAAGGTATTCAGGCAGCAGTTGCAGTCAAAAATTGAATCTGGACGAATTAAATATGAAAATTCTAAAGTCTAGAAACCGATGAAGATTGATCAGCACCCATTTCCAAATAATATGGTGGAAACTAGTAGAAAAACTAAGTGCTGACATCGGAAGCTGCTAGGAAGTATGCATCGGTAGATCCTAATCATCAAGTAGCTGAGCGCGACGAGAGGAGGTTTGCCGATGACAGAAAGGGCAAGAAAGTTGCCGATGAAGGTAGCAATGCCAACAGGGCTCCTGGTGTTGTAATCACGCATAAGCAGCCAAGGCGAGAGTATCGGCACTCGCGAGAGGAGCGGCATCGGCAGGAAGAAGAAAAATACCAAGAGTGGCTTCGGCATAAGGACCATTGGAAGTGCCCCTTTGTAACACTCCAAATTTGCATTGTTTAAAAAAAACACTAAATTGATCTATTTATGCTCCTTTTGACTTTTCATTCAATATAATTAAGATACATATAGTTTTGGTGAAGTTAAAACTTATCATATAGTAACATGTGGTGCATTGCATGCTGTTGCATTCTATTTTTGTTTGAGTGGTTATGAAAAGCACCCAAAACTGAGTTTGAGATGTATTTGATAATCATTTGAAAGTTTATTTGCAAATTCAATTTATGGAAAATTGGAAAACCTTTTCTTTCTTCTTCCTCCTTTTTCTGTTGATCTGACCCACTTCTCCTTGGCCGCAGGCCTTCTCACCTCGGCCGAGTGCCCTCTTTCCTTTCTCCTGGCCCAGTCGAACAGGCTTCCCTCCTTCCCCTTTTCTCTTGGGCCGACGGCCAAAGGCCCAATGCGGAACCGCATCTCTCCTCTCTGCACCGCTGATGGCTGTGGCCCACCAGTCAGTTCTCCTCTCCCCTCTCTCTGTGCCGCTGTCCACCCTGGCCCACTCGTCATCACCCCACCTCCCCTGCCTTCGTCGAGACCGAGCAGAACTCGGCAAAAATCCGCAACCGAATCGATTTCCGCCCGATTTCCGCGGAATTCCTCCCTATTTTAGCACGGGATTGCGCCCATAAGCTCCACCGCCTCCCTATTCTCCATCTACTCCCGTGCGTCTCGCCCTAGCAAAGCCGCAGAGCATTTCCGAGCTTGAACACCGCCGCCGTCGCCATTAGTGCCGCTGCAAGCTCCGGGTTGCCTGTTAGCCCATCTCCATCCATCGCAACAAGCTTTGGAGCCTCGTGAAGCTTTCCCCGCACTTGGTTTCACGTATCCTTGCTCTCATTGTCGCGTCATCGCTCGCAGGGAGCCCGCATCCGCCTCCACGTGTCGCCAAGCGCCACCGTCGCCCCTGCGGACCGTTCCCTTCCTCCAGAGCAAGGTACGGGACTCCGTGACCCCTGTCCCACGCTCAATTTCGCCTCTGTGTGTTCACCGCGACCCCCATCGTTTGCAGGGAGTCCGCACCGCACCGTCGTGTCGAACGCCATCTCCAGGGCACCTCTATCCGTGCGAAGGCCCAGGGTGAGTCAGCGCTATCCCCCTCTAACTCCCGGGCCTCTTGGTTGGTCGGATAGTGGCCCATAGGCCCTGATTTGCTCACGCCGACGAGCTCCACGGCGGAGCCCATGGCGAACCGCCGCGCCAGCACTGTTCCCGGCTGACAACTTCCCCCTTCTCTCCTCTGTTCTAATCCTGGCAGTCCTCTTCAGATCAGATGATCCAGACCGCCAGATACCCCTTCGGCCACCCTTTAATCCCTCCCTTCTAATCTCGGCACTCCAATCTGAGATCAACGACCGTGGATCCCAGATACCCCTTTGATCTGAAATCTTGCTAAAGAGACCCTGGAAGTTTCCCCCTCTCAACCCGCTGTCCATGGCGCCATACCAGAATACGCTTTGGCCTTTGGAAAGCGTAAACCCTTCTGGCTTTATTTTAAATTGGTTTAAAAAGGAAAATTCTAATTTCAGTTTTGCCACTCGAATTCAAAACCCTATATCTTCTTCATTTTAAATCTGTTTTCGTCCATTCAAATTGCATTAGGTTCATAATAAAATTCTCTTTATGTTAATACCCCTGTTAGATAGTTTTGAAAAAGTTTAATTTCGTGATTAGATTTAAATTTATATCTTTCAATAGAAAACCTTGTTGATTTCATATCTTCGTCGTTCTAGCTCCGTTTTTCGTGAACGAAACATCGATGTGATCGTAGCGATGCGTAGATTAGTTTTATAAACCTTTCATCTTATTTTATTACTGTTGGTGTACTGTTCTAATCATAGCTTTGTTTGCTTCGTGTATGATTGCCGTTGGTTGAATGGTGTTGATTGTTGATCGGTTTAGACGTTGAGCTTCCCGTTGAAGAGCCGGAGTTTTTCCTTGATCAAGATCAGCAAGATCAGCAAGAGTTATTCAAAGAAGGCAAGTATAACATGGGATTATCCTTGTTGTCCTATTCATGAATAATATAATTCATATGCATGATTCCTTGTTGCCATAGTATGATCCTAGAGATTGATATCCTGATACCTTGTTGCCTACAATTTGTGCCACCACATATGATTAGTATTGCTAGCACTCATATCAGATGTACATGATCTTAATTGTTAATGACTATATGCAATAATGGTAAAACTTGCTTTTTAGCAACATTGGACTATAGGAGCTTATCTGTCGGCAAAATCTGGGATATACAGTACAACCACGAGGGCTATATGGCTCTGGCTTTAGCTTAGTATGGGGACCTTTTCTAGCTTGTTCAGTGGTTACCTTTATGGCGCGAAAGGGGTGTGCCGAGACGGGTATAGTGTGGTTCCTAATCTTTAGGCATAGCCGCGAAGGAGTGTGATCGTGGATAGGTTGGCTCTATATCTCCTTGCCATGGAAACCTTGTGGCCCTAACTTGTTAGACGAACCCTTGAAAGGTTTCATAGTGTACCCTGCCCGCTCACCTTGGTAGTGTTTTGGGAGTCATGATCCCGGGCATATGGGCAAACATGACTCGTGGGTAAAGTTGTACACCTCTGATCAGAGTTAATAAACTATCATGATAGCCGTGCTCACGGACACGAGCGGCTCGGAAAACTTACAGAATTACTGGGTTCTTATTTCTATGTGGCTTATGCAAGTATTATTTATTTATTGTATATCATTGTCATTTACTTTATGATCATGGATATTTGAGCTTATGTAATTTACCTTGGCAATTGTTGATATTAATATGAATTTGATCCACTTAAAATGCTCACCGCTATGAACCATGCATTCCCTTTTGAGCTTCATGAACCCCGTGTTATATTTGTTGAGGACGTATGTGCTCACCCTTGCATTCAAACAACACAGATGAAGATTGGGTTGATGATTACCGCAATGAGTACTAGTCTTGGAGTCAACCAGTCAACCAGTCCCTTGGAGCTTCCGCAGTTATCTTCGTTTAGTTAAAGTTATTTGTTTCAGACTATGTAATGAATATTTATTCGCTATGTAATAAACACTGTGATGGTACTTTCTATCATTTGTCAACTCATGTGTGCGACTATTCCTGGGGTGCACATGAGCCTTTTATGCACTTGTTTTTGTTCTTAAAAACGGGTGTGACACCCTTCTTCATTCACTGCTGGGAAGAAGGCATCAAGCTACCTACTGCCGATAATTATCCCGAATGCAATGGATATTACACTGCCGATCGGTCAGAAAAGAAACCTTGTTTTGACGATCGAGCATCTAGGTATGCTAGGCCACTCAGAGAGAAGAAATTGGCACATGACCGACTGGGGGGCAAGCTCAGCGCGCATAACAGGCTTGGTAGGCGTGTTGATCAAGAGGAGCTTGAGGAGAGGGCCAATGCAAGAGTGCCCAATGAATAAATATTCTCCAAAGATCCAAACATCGGGAGAGGTGCCGATGCAAGTAGTGAGAAACAACACCAACCTGTTTGGAAAACCAAGCTTCCTCAATGGTGCCTAAGGGTCTGACGAAGACTCAGAAAAGGAGAATTCAGCGCGAACGCCGAAATGACTTGTATGACAATGAAGATCCTTCAAGGGAAAAGCAGTGGAGGCTAAAACGCAAGGACAGGGATCCATCGGCAGAAATCAATATGGTCGTCATATTGTTGATGGAGTTCATGGCGCCTGTCAGCGATGATGAAGAAGCTGCTGAAATGGCACAATTGGTGTTGGATCCTATGGCGGCTGTCTTTGAGAAACCTGCTGATGATGAAAGGTAGCACCTAAGGGTTCTCTTCGTTAAGGGCAAAGTAGATGGACAGTCTATAACGAAAATGCTGGTAGACGGTGGGGCGTCAATCAACATAATGCCATACGTCATGTTTAGGAAGCTTGGAAAAGGTGACTAAGACTTAGTCAAAACGGACATGAAGCTCAAAGACTACACCAGCCATGGGAGCCGTATGTGTTGAATTGGCCATCGACAGTAAGACTTTGCCGACGACATTTTTTGTGATTAGTGGCAAAGGCACCTACAACTTGCTCCTGGGAAGGGATTGGATCCATGCCAATTGTTGTATTCCTTCCACCATGCATCAAAGCCTTGTGCAGTGGGTCGGAGACAAAATTGAAGTCGTCCGGAGTGAGACTCCATCGATTGTTGCATCAGCAGAATCAGAAACTTATGAGCAAACCAGATGCATATCAGGTGAAGCTTGGGACACAGAATTCCTCAAAGTTGCCGATTACCGCATTACACTGATCCAAGCAGTCGGTCCTGAAGGAGAGTTTTAATGGATCGATTCGCCGATGATGGAAAACTGGGACAGGGGTTCACATCGGCTGATGATTTATTAGAAGTAGATATCGGCGATGGCAATAAGCCTAGGCCTACTTTTATTAGTGCTAAGTTAGATTCCAAATGTAAACAACAGTTAACCGATTTATTAAAGGAATACAAAGATTGTTTTGCTTGGGATTATACAGAGATGCCTGGTTTGGACCGATCGATAGTCGAACATCGGTTACCTATTAAGACTGGTTTCCAGCCACATCGGCAACCTGCGCGCCGATGTAATCTTATAGTGTTGCCTGACATTAAAGCTGAAATTACAAAGTTAATTGAAGTTGGGTTTATTCAACAATGTCGATACGCCGATTGGATTTCTAATGTGGTTCCTGTGTATAAAAAGAATGGAAAACTTCGTGTTTGTATTGATTTCAGGAATCTCAACAAGGCTACGCCGATGGATGGTTATCCGATGCCCGTTGCCAATCTGCTGATCGATGCTGCTGCTGGACATCAAATCATTAGCTTCATGGATGGTAATGCTAGCTATAATCAGATATTCATGGCTGAAGAGGATATATCAAAGACTGCTTTTAGATGTCCAGGTCACGTTGGTTTATTTGAATGGGTTGTAATGACTTTTGGCTTGAAGAATTCCAGTGCTACTTATCAGAGAGCAATGAATTTTATCTTTCATAAGTACATCGACATGATAGTCGAAATCTATATTGATGATGTGGTGGTTAAATCTGGAAGTTTTGAAAAGCATCTTGCCGATTTGCGAAAAATCCTGGAATGCACAAGGGAGCATGGGTTGAAGATGAATCCTAACAAGTGTGCGTTCGGTGTATCGGCAGGTCAGTTTCTGGGTTTTATGGTGCATCAGAGAGGCATCGAGATCGGCAGAAAATCTATTGATGCAATTAACAAAGTGGTTGCTCCTACAAACAAGACTGAGCTGCAATCTCTGATCGGCAAGATTAATTTTATTAGAAGATTTATATCCAACTTATCTGGTAAGATTAAATCTTTTAGTCCGTTGTTAAAGCTGAAAGCTGATCAAGAGTTTACATGGAAAGAGGAACAACAGTTAGCCTTGGAGGAGATCAAGAAATATTTGGTAAACCCTCCAGTCTTGGTTCCACCTCAACACGGGAAGCCTTTCAGGTTGTATTTATCTGCCAATGACGGTGTTATCGGATCAGCCTTAATTCAAGAATTTGAGGGGAAAGAACGTGTGATTTATTATTTGAGTAGAAGGTTAGTGGATCCTGAAACCAGGTATTCGGCCATAGAGAGATTGTGTTTATGTTTATATTTCTCTTGCATAAAATTGAGGCATTATTTATTGTCAGCTGAATGCACTGTTATCTGCAAAGATGATGTGGTTAAGTATATGCTGTCGATGCCGATATTAAGCGGAAGAATCGGCAAATGGATTTTGGCACTTTCAGAGTTTGATCTGAGGTATGAATCGGCTAAGGCAATTAAGGGTCAGGTGGTGGCCGATTTTGTTACTCGACATTGCAATGTGGTAAGCTCTGTAGAGATTGCTCCTTGGACTTTGTTCTTTGATGGGTCTACATGCAAAGAAGAGGCAGGTATCGGTGTTCTCTTAATTTCACCCCGGGGACGGAAGTATGAGATTTCGTTGCCGATTGTTGCTACATCAACAAACAATCAGGTTGAATATCAAGCTTTAATAAAAGGGTTGGAATTACTCAGGGAAGTGTGTGCCGATGCTGTTGAAATTTTTGGCGACTCTATGTTGGTGATCAATCAATTGACTGGGGTATATGAATGCCGAAGTGAAGTATTGATTGCACACCATGAGAAGTGTTTGCGGTTATTGAAAGAGTTCAAAGAGTACCGCCTTGAGCATATTCCCAGGTTGCATAATGAAGAGGCTAATCGGTTAGCACAGAATGCTTCAGGATACCAGCCGATTCAAGAAGACATGACATCGGTAATAGTTACCGATGACTGGAGAAAAGAAATTGCCGATTACTTAAGAGATCCGTCCAAGAAAGTTGAAAGGCGTCTAAGGTTCCAAGCTATCAAGTATGTGCTCCTTGACAATGAATTGTATTATCGAACGATTGATGGAGTTTTGCTCAGATGCCTTGGTAAGGAGGAATCAAAAGAATTGATGGGCGAAATCCATGAGAGTGTGTGTGGAGCACATCAATCGGCATTCAATATAAAATGGATGATTAGGCGGAATGGATATTATTGGCCGACAATTCTTAAAGACTGCTTCAACTATTTTAAAGGGTGCCAGAATTGTCAGAAGTTTGGTAATGTGCAGAGGGCACCTGCATCGGCAATGAATCCTATAATCAAGCCTTGGTCGTTTAGAGGATGGGCTATTGATCTCATCGGCCAAATTTAACCACCGTCAAGCAAGGGGCATATGTTTATACTCGTTGCTACCGATTACTTTACAAAATGGGTTGAGGCAATTCCTTTGAAGAAGGTGACATCGGCAAACATGGTGGATTTTGTAAAAGAACATATTGTTTACTGATTCGGTATTCCTCAAACTATTACTACCGATCAAGGAACCATGTTCACATCGGGAGAGTTTGATGAATTTGCTGCTAGTATGGGGTTCAAGGTATTAAACTCTTCTCCTTATTATGCTCAAGCTAACGGTCAAGCTGAAGCAACTAATAAAGGAGTTATCAAGCTTATCAAACGCAAAATTGAAGAGAACCCTAGAAGGTGGCATGTGGTGTTAAATGAAGCCCTATGGTCATATCGGATGGCGTGTCATGGTGCAACCAAAGTTTCGCCGTATCAGTTAGTCTATGGACATGAAGTTGTCCTGCCTTGGGAAATTAAAACTGGTTCCAGGCGATTATCTTTTCAAGATCAATTGACAACCGATGATTATGGTATTCTTATGAAGGATGAGTTAGAAGATTTAGCAAGTCATTGGTTGAGGGCTCTGATCAGCATTGAAGAAAATAAGAAAAGGGTTGCCAGATGGTATGATAAGAAGGTGAAGGTGAAGCAATTTGCCGATGGCGATCTGGTATGGAAGTTGATTTTACCGATTGGGACTAAGAGTTTTAAGTTTGGAAAATGGTCTCCTAATTGGGAAGGTCCTTATCGGATAAAACAGTTTGCTCCTGGTAATACTTAAAGAAATATTACCCTAGTATTTGGGTAGATGCATAAGGTATCCGTTTGAATGCCGATAAAAGAAAAAGTTATAAGACATCAGTAAAAACATACTGGCATTATATTACAGGCCAAAATCAAGTATCAATGTTACACTTGCCGATATAATAGATTACAACAGAGATTGAATGGATGTTATCGCACGCAAGTGAATCTGATCTGCTTCTTCTCTCTCTCTGGTGTCGTCATCGGCAGACCCTTCAACTGGCTTGATCTTTCTTTTCAGCAAGATAGCTTGCCGAGCGTTTGCATCCCTTTCTTGTTGCAGGGCTTTAACGGCATCAGACAACTGAGCTTTCTTTTGGCTAACCACATTTAGGGCTTCATCGACTTTTTGCATTCAGCCAGTAATTCTTCCTTCCTTGCCGATAAATGGACGATTTCTTGCTCAAGAGTAATACCAGAAGCTTCTAGATGGCCGATGCCCTTGTGCTTCTCATCGGCAACTTGCTTGAACTTGAGCATTTCCTCTTCAAGCTTTGATTGAGCGCTTCTGTCGGCAATACGACGTGAGGCTTGTTGGTATTGGAGTTGTTGGCTCTCGAGGAATGCTGCTTGGAAGAGAATTTCTTCGATATCAGCATGCAGATGACCTTGGATCTCCTTGAAAGCCACTTTCGCTGCAGTGGAATCTTGGACTAGCAGAGGTGTGCTTTGTTGCAGTGAAAGTAGCAGCGCTCCGAGCTTAGACTTGATGTCCGCTGATATAGTGCCAGGAACTAGGGTGGAGCTTTTTTCATCTCCCTCTTCATCGCTGGTATTGTTCCCTGGTTGGGAGTTTCGTCCATCGGCTGCTCGGGAATGGACGCCGACGATGGTTCTGCCGTTGGTGCGTCAGCGGTTGGTGATGCGATTGGAGTTGGTGGCGTAGATGGAGTGACTAGCCTCAGATGTCTCTTCTTCCTCGGAGCGGCAGTTGGTGAACCGGCCTGTTTTGGTTGAGCCTGGGGGGCATCGGTAACATGAGTTGGAGAAGTCTGTACGTCTGGAGTAGCTGTCGATGACCTCGCTGGCTAAAAAAAATGTTTGGTGCAAGTTACATAAAGTGAATGTTGCTGATGAGTAGTTTGTGATCGATATAAGTAAAAGTGAGACTTACTGCGAAAGCTTGCGCTAAGATGGCAGTAGCAGCCGATGGAGTAGCAATGGTCGTTGCAGGTGTCGACCTTGGCTTCAGAGTGACCTTAGGTATCCGAGGAGTGAAGGCAACCAATGTAGGAGCATTGTTGCCGATAATCGACACAGGGCTCATCACTCGAAGGCGGAAGGGCTTTCCACTCTTGCTCATTTTGGGGATCGGATCGTCATCCTGTTAGGCAAAAGAAGGTCAGATACCGATGATAGAGGTAAATAATAAAAAATGCATTGGAATAAAAAACTTACTGAATCATCGGGAATGACGTAATCGGTGTCAATCAAATGCCGATAGTAGTGCGATGACTTGGGGAACAGTTGATTTCTCCATTCTTGCCACCAAAATTTGTATTCCTCCGTAATGAAAGATGTTGGTGCCCAGGAGGATAGGTCGATGTCTGATGCATCGACATCGGGAGGGAGATTGGCAATCTTATTCCAGTCCATGGCGCTAGAGATGATTTGTCTTGGTTTTATCACCTTGGCGTAGCAGAGTTTGATCGGTAATTGGCCAAATGCCAGTTGTCTTGCTGCTGCCGATGGGTAGTAGAACTCAAAGGATGGAGGAGCATTCTTCCCAGTTTTGAAAATGTTAACTGGAATAGCTCGGGGAACAATGCTGACCTTCATGATTACTTCATTCTGAGGCACATTCCCATCGGTAAGGTTGAATAGCAAAGGGAATCGGTTGTCTTCATCGATGTAAGGCCACCAAAGCTGTTCTGCAGCAGGGATTCTGTTGTAGAACTTCTAGAAGAACCTACCGAATTTATCTGCATTGGCATCAGTTCCTAGTAGCACTATGATGGCTTCCCCAAAATTGAGTGGGGGACGAGTTGCCGATTCATCATCCTCATAAACATAATCTTCCGATATATCCCTTGGGAATTGCTGATTGAACAGATCAAATTGAAGGACCTTGTACATGTGTGCGTTCAACAACATATTCACGAACCATCAAGGACCTCCAAGGTTGTCGATGGACTCACCTAGCAATAGTTTCTTGGACACTTGGTGCAGGAGATGGTATACCGATCCAAGAAGGTATCGGCCGAGAGGGAGTCTTGTTCCATTGGCAAGAAGTTCTGCTGCGGGGAGATGCATGGTGGTAGGTCCAACTGCTCTGCCACAGAAGATAAATTTTTCTAGCCACATATTCAGAAAGATGGCGTGCTCCCTCTGACCTACCGATCCAGTCTTTTGGTATTCCTGGATGTAACCAGTCCAGCCGCCGATATTGCGTGTATTCACCTTATATTCAGCCTTCCTATTGAATAGGGTGGGGGTATCGGCAGAGGAGACATCGAGGCCAGTAAGCATGTGAACATCGGCAAGGGTGGGGGTGGCAGGTCCATGTCTGAATAAAAAGGAGTTCATGGTATCGGACCAGAAGTAAGAGGCGGCTATCATCATATTTTCATTCTTCTCCATATCGGCAATGGAGAGCCTGATGCACTGGTCTAGTTTACGCTCTGACCAGTAAACTTGCTATGTTCTGATTACTCTGAGGTACCAGTTCTTCCATCCCTTGGTGGGTCTAGGCCATGAACGGAAGGCATCTTTCCATAACCCTAAGTTGAAGCACTCAGATTTAAAGGGGATACGGTTGGTTTCCGCATTGATCAGATTGGTGGGGTCAGGATTGCCCATTGGACCTAGGCAGTTGAAATTGGATTGGTCAATTGGGATTACTACTTTGTTGTATAGTTCCTAGGTTTCAGAAAAAATTAAAAAAAGAAAGGGGAAAAGAATTACGAGATTGATGCGGAAAAGAAATTTGCAGAAGATGAAGCGAGAAAGAAGCGGATTTACTCTGGGGACATCAAACTGGATCGCCATTGAAGTTGAGGAAGTCCTTGCGATTCATATTTTGCTGGAAGAAGAAGCCGCTGCTTGAGTTCGCTGGACTGTTCTTCGGAGTCGCCGCCGAGGTTGAAGAAGAGGGCAGATGAATAAAAGTGGGGTCTGGGTGAAAAACAGATTGGATGGTGGTAACTTTTATAAGCCTGGTTAGGGGTATTTTGGAATTTTCTTTGCACTGAGCAGGAATGTAGAGAGGTATGCAGCAGGTATGCGCGGCAATCGAGGAGATATGATTGGGCTTACAACTGTTCGCGTTGTGGTCGTGGGATTTTATTAATAAATTGCGGTTTTGCGCAGGGTAATCGAAGAGGTCGTGCAAGTATCTTGGAAGGAGAGGTTATAGTAGAGAAAATTTCGGCGCGTAAAATATTCTACACTCCGAAATTGGGGGGCATGTATTGACACCGTTTTTCGGCATGTGTCAAATAGGCTAAAGCTCGCAGTGATCGGTAGCTGTTTTCTATTGGCATCGGCAGGTTAAGATAAGTTTGTTGCCGATAGAAGCTAAACAACAGAAGTGGTTGCTGATAAGGGTATTGTCGATAAGGATGTTGCCGATGAGAGTTGGGCGATTCTTGCCGATAGGGGTTAATTGGTAACAAGTAACCGGAAGTGCAAGGTTGCCGATGGGAAGTGTTACCGATGCCGATGGGCATGGAGTGATGATGCCGATGGGCACAAGATAACGTGGCAGTTGACGTCAGCAAAGGATTGCCGATGGCAATAGATAGAAGTTGCGGATTAAAGTCTGCCGATGGAAAGTTTCATCGAAGAGAAGATATAAGGAAACTGGTGATCTCATACCAGTATTATTATAGAAGTTTGAGTCCGACTCTTGCACGAGTCGTTTATTTACATAAAAATAGAGATGTCTTTTAGGAAAATATTATTGTTATTTGGGTCCGGCTCCTTCGTGAGTCAGTTATTTCCTTAAAGTTAGGAGTTTTTGTTTAGGGAAGGTACGAGTCGTGTCAAACAGATTGGTTTTATATCCATCAGGAGGAACCCTTTGCGCCATGTGATCCTTCGCTAGTGCCAACAGTTTTGGAGACCTGGTCGGACCTGCCCTCTGGGCCAACTTGGATACCGTGAACTTACTTTTGGAGCTGCTCGACCGCTGCACTCTTGATGGGGTGGTGGTAGCTTGTAGTTTTATTGCCAGGCGATGTCAGCCTTGCAAGGATAGGGTGCATCCAGCTTTTGAGTATGTTGGGATTGTTTATGGTACCCGCTAAGCGCCGGAGAATATTGAGAGCACTGTTGGTGAAAAGAATTTATACTACATCTTTGTGCGAACACATGGTGGATAAGTACCCATGTATGTTCAGCTTTGATGATGAGTGATCGTCCAACACGTGAGTGTTTCGGTTTGAGTGGTTTACCCTAACCTCTGCGAAAGTAGAAACATGTGCTTGTCTATCGGCTTGTGGTGTGCAAGTGCTATGCCTAGTGACAGTGGTCAATGGCGTGGAGAAGGTCGAGTAGAGGCTTGCCGTGCCGATGGACTGAGAGTGGTGAAGGGCGGAAGCGGGGCTCGGACTGAGGGACTATGGGCGCCGGTGGACTAGCTGTGGTGGCTAGTACTTCGCACCGGCGAGTGCGAGAAGACATGGAGGTAGACCGAGTTGGCTGAGTCAAGACGGTGGACGCGCGAGTCGAGCGGAGGCTCAGGGGACTCAGAGTTTGACCGGGCGAAGACAAGGTGGCTCGCGTCGAGTGGTTTGGTGGTTTGGGCCTCAAAACCATCCGCGTCGGTTTCCGAGTTTGGGCCACAAAACTCGGGGTTCGGTAGTTGAGCCCAAAGCTACCGGTGGCGGGTTTCCCGGGTTTGGGCCTCAAAACCCGGGCGGAGCTTTCGAGGAAGCACGGATGGCACGTGGCGGAATCCTGGAGGTTGCGTCGAGGCGACGGCAACTCCCGACAGGAAGCGGGGCCGTCCATTCAAACGAGTGGCTGAGAGTTACCAACTTTAATTACAATGTCTTAGGGCTAGGTAATTCGGTCTTGTATCTAGGAGGGTCTTTGGGAAATAGCCAAAGCCTCGTTAAATAGAGGATGAAGGGGTATCCTCATCCTCATCTCTTGCATTACTCTCAATCCCACCTATTCCTAGGTTTTCCCTTCCCTAGCTTCTTCTTGCTTGAGATCCACCGTGTCACCGGTGTAAGAACCTTTGATTGTTGTGAGAAATTGAAGGCCGTAACCTCCGTAAGCCATGGTGGCTTCGTTTTGTTGATCATGTCCCCGTTTTGCTTGTGTTCTTCGCATTTTGCTTTTGCTCCCTCTTTTCCCGAGATGATTTCTCTTTGTAGGGAGTAGCTCTTGCAAATCCGTTTGAACCAAGTTGTGCGTAATCATGAGGAGCTTCTTTGCACCATAGGAATTCTCCTCAAACCTCACGAGTGCGTAGATCGGGTGATTTCTTTGTGGTGTTCTTCGTTTTTCTCTCTTCTCCTCCAAATCCGAGTATTCCCCTTTATCCTCTCCAAATTGAGCGATGATTTATTTGGGATAGCTCCCCAACTGCACTAGGATCATGCCTACAAAGTTTGGTTGTAGTTGGTGATCATTTAGTTGAGTTTTGGGAAGATTTGGCGAAGAGAAGTTCGTTTTCGCGAGGAACAGTTTTCTGGTTGTGAGCGTCGGACCACTTCCCTTCTAAGCTCCGGACCATAGCGAGTGGTCCGGTGGTCTTGACCTTTCCCGTGTCAAGCAGCAAGGGGCGTCGGACCACCCTCCGGACCTCCTGTTTTTTTTAGCTCCGGACCTTTGACGAGTGGTCCGGTGGCTCTGCTGAGGAATGCTACCACGCGTCGGACCACTCTCCTTGGTCTGACGGGGTAGTCCGGTGGTCTGGTTCGGAGGTCGGGTGCTCCCTGCACTTCTCTGTCTCGGCTTGGCCAGCGTCGAACCATAGCTCCGGACTACATGCCTTAGTCCGGTGGCTCTGTCCCATCTGGTCCGGAGCTTCCTGTTAGTTGTTGTTTTCTCCCGTTTTGCCTAGGTTCTTGCCTCTTTTCCCTAGGGGTGGAAAACCTATGTTTTGGGGTTTCCGGTGATTTTCCTCCACTGCTAGTGAGCTTTCAGTTCTCCGATTTCGTCTGAATCCACTATCGTTGAGCACCCAGCAACTGGGTTTGGTTTTTGGGAAGAGTGGCCCGAATATTTCGAGAGAAATTTGAGGCTCCCATTCACCCCCCCCTCTGGTCGCCGTTCTCGGTCCTTCAATTGGTATCAAAGCTGGTTAAGGATCATTCCACCTTACATGGTTCTTGATCCGCGAAGGCGACATAGAGCGAGGTGCTGGTAAACCTTCCTACTTCGATGGAACCAACTTTGCCTATTGGAAGGTGCGCATGTCGTCTTACCTCCAAGGGCTTGACACAAAGTTATGGGAGATTTGTGAGAATGAGAACTATGTGGTTCTTGAGGCTCGGATCACCGATGCCCAAGTTACACAACATGCGTCAAACGCAAGTGCCCGTAGCATTCTCTTCTCTTATTTGTCTCTTCCGGAGTTTGAGCGGGTTTTGACTATCGCTACGGCATGGGAGATCTGGCAAACACTCTTGAGATATCATGAGGGCAACCCTGAAATCAAGTCCAGACTCTTCGACATGTACCGTAGAGAGTACGAGAACTTTGCTCAGTTGGGCGGTGAATCTGTTGACGGGATGTTCACTCGCTTCCAATCTATCATCAACAAGATGTGTCCTAATCGAGCCAACTTGCCTTATGATGATCATGAGATGGCTATCAAGCTTTTGCATGCTCTTGATCGGAAGGTGTGGGAGATGAAGGTGGCTGCCATTCAGGAGTCACCGGGCTATGATGCCCTGACCGTGGACGAGCTGTTCAGCAAGCTCAAGTCCTCGCAGATTGACTACCAGACCCGGGCCAAGCTTGAAAACCCGTCGAAACCATCTATGGCGTTGGTTTCTGGCCCCGACGGTACGTCTTCTTCCTCCTCTGACCCTTGACACTCTTTGTTCGCTTTGTCTTTGATTTCTATGACAGAGGATCAAGTGGAGGCTTTTGGATATGATGAGCTGGCTTTGGTCATCACCAAGTTCTCACGGTTTCACAACAACGGTTTGAACCATCGGCATGGTGGCTCAACCAAGGATGAGGATCACTTCATCGCAAACTGCCCCAAGAAAGCTACGGGCAACTTCACCAAGTACAAGGACAAGCGTGTGCACCACTTCGAGGACAAGCACAAGCCCAAGGGTGGATACCACCGAAGGTCCTCAGAGAAGGTGATTGACAAGGTGAAGGCCAGGCACCGAGCCTTCCTCGCCTCCCTCCGCGACATCGATGCCTCCTCCGATGGAGGTGCTTCTTCAAGCGATGATGAGTTGAAGGGAAAGGTTGAGGACAAGTTCAACGACCTATGCTTCTATGCCGATGCCAAGCAAGGTCGGGAAGCGCAAGGATGGCCCCGACTATGACTACAACTCTGACACACCCAAGGTACCACCCACCATCCAATCCCTCTCTCTCGAGATTGAGTCTCTGAACGACACCTTGATGAGTCAAGATGCATTGCTCAAGCGTGCCGCTTCTGAGAGGAATGACTTTAAGGCCAAGTACCTTAGCGCGCTTCATGAGCTAGATTTTGCTAAGGCGCCAGTGGTGGTTACCGAGGAGGTAGAGTGTGATGCTTGCGCCATTCACATGTCTGATCTTGTCACTCTCCAGGACAAGTATGACACTCTACTTGAGGAGGTCAGTGAGCTGAAGGCTAGGCCTAGCTTACTTGGTCTGTGCATGTCTTGATTAGGCTTGCGTTCTGAGCTGGCACAGAAGGATGCTAGGATCGCTGTGTTAGAGAAGGTCAGCTCAGATAGCACTAGAGAGTCGGATCGTTTTGAGGCTTTGGAGCTTGAGATCGCGTCGTGCAGACACGACAAGATGCGTACTGAGGAAGGAAACACATACCTTCGGTCCATCTTGAGCTGGGTATCTTGCCGAGAGCCGCAGTTGGGGATGATGCTTAGCCAATGCAAAAGGGCTAGCAGCACGGGAGTAGGCTTTGCTATAGGTCGGAAGGACGATAGCATGTTCGGTAAGATTGGTGAGTGCAGTGGTTTGAGCGAGAGTGAGAAACCCACCACAACTCCCAAGCTTACCAAGATCACTCCACCTAAGCCTACCAACCCCTCTGACATTCCTGTGAGAGATGGTGTGTTTGAAGAGCCACCCAAAACCACTCCACAGAAGCAAGTGTGGATTGCCAAACCGAATCACCTTCGCAACCCACTTGAGACACTGCCAGACATCTCTAGTGATCCCCTTCCTAAGAAAGCTAGAGCCACCCAACCCAACAAGAGAGTGTCTACCAAGAGTGCGGTGAGGTACCACTGTGAGTATTGTGAGCAGGATGGGCATTTGGCTGAGTTTTGTTTTAGGAGGAAGAGAGATGATCGGAGGCAGGTTGAGTAGAACAACCGGGACAAGTACCGCCCACGAGTTGGGGTGCGTGAACTCGAAGTTCGAAGGCGCACTACTAGGCCTAGAGGTACAATGCCTCAAGGTGCTAGGCCTCAGGAGGCGAGACCACGTGGTGGTCATGCCCGGCGGGGTACCGGTCGTGACCCATACGACTACGGGCCTCGTAGCGGTGTCTTTACTCCACCCTTCTTTAGCGGACCACGTTTTCCTTATCGTGGTGATCGCTATCCCTCCGTGGGGTAGGAGATGTTTGGTTTTTCTCCTAACCCATTCTTTGGGAAAGGGGGACAACACTGGTATCCTTCACAGTTTACTAACCCCAGTGTTGATCTGTTTGCTCACCCTATGTCTTTTTATTGATGTAGGAAGGAGGACTGGAGGAGACTTGGCTTGTGGATTCCGGATGTTCACGCCATATGACCGGAAGTGCCAAGTGGTTCTCCAGCCTCGACCCCGTGCGCCACACCGAGTACATTACACTCGGGGACAAGAGTAAAGGTAAGGTTGTCTCCCGAGGGTCGATCCGAGTGAACTCTTCTTTTGTCCTCAAGGAAGTTGCTTTGGTTGCGAATTTTCATTTTAACCTCCTTTCGGTTTCACAACTCCTTGATGACTGTTTTGAAGTGAGTTTCAAGCCTAATCTCTCTCGGATTTTGGACTCTCGTGGTGAGCTTGTTTGCCGGATGTTACCCTTCGGGAAGGTTTTTCGTGCGGATTTTTCTATCTCTTCCGGACCTTCTCGTTGTCTTCTTTCCGGTTCTTCTTCCGAGCTTTGGAAGTGGCATAGGAGATTGGGACATTTGAATTTTGACTTGTTTGCAAGGGTTAGATCAATGGACCTTATCCAAGGATTGCCAAAGCTAAAGTTCGAGAAGGATTTGGTTTGCCATCCTTGCAGGCATGGCAAGATGGTTGCTTCTTCCCATACTCCTGTGACTGAGATCATGACCACTCGACCCGGCGAGCTCTTACACATGGACACAGTTGGTCCAGCTCAGGTTAGGTCGGAAGGAGGGAAGTGGTATGTTGTTGTAGTCGTTGATGACTACTCGAGGTACTCTTGGGTCTTCTTTTTGGAGAGTAAGGATGAGGCTTTTACACTTTGTTCGAGATCTGATTTTAAGATTGCACAATGAGCTACCTAAGAATGCCATGAGAGCTATCCGCAGTGACAATGGCACAAAAGTCAAGAATGCTCAATTTGCAACTATTTGCTCTTCTTTGGGTCTCGATCACCAGTTTTCCTCACCTCACACTCCCCAGCAGAACGGTGTTGTTGAGCGCAATAATCGGACCCTTGTTGAGATGGCCAGGACAATGCTCGATGAGCATAGGACTCCTAGGCGGTATTGGGCCGAAGCACTCAATTCTGCTTGCTATGTTTCCAATCGCATTTTCCTCCGAGCTTTCAAGAAGAAGACTTCTTATGAGTTGCGATTTAGGAGACCACCCAAGGTAAGTCACCTACGGGTGTTTGGGTGCAGGTGCTTCATCCACAAAAAGGGCGGTAAGTTGGATAAATTTGAATCATGGTATTCTGACGGTATCTTTCTTGGTTATTCTACTCACTCTCGTGCTTATCATGCACTTAACCTTGAGACTAACCGAGTAATGGAAACTGGTGAGATTACCTTCAATGAGACTATGCCCTGTGTTTCCACTGCTTTTGAGCTTGCAGGTGATGATGAGGTGAACACTAGCATCTTTGTGGAGGAGGAGCAGGATGATGCCGATTCGGGTGATCCCGAGCCAACTCCACTGGCTGCCCCCGTTGACCCTGCCCGTTCAAGCAAGTGGTTCGGTGGTCTTGACTTTCCTTGTGTCAAGCAGCAAGGGGCATCGGACCACCCTCCGGACCTTTCAGCTTCTGAGCACCGGACCATAGGCGAATGGTCTGGAGGTCCTGCTGAGGGCTTGCTACCACGCGTCGGACCAATCGCCATAGTCCGACGGGTAGTCCGGAGGTCCAGTCCGGAGCCTAGGTGCTTACTGCTCAGTTTCGGCAGTGAGAAGAGTGAGCACTGGACCAGTCCCCCTAGGTCCAGAGGTACCACCAGACTAGTCCGGAGCACGTCGTCCGGAGGTCGGGTGCTGCCTGCATAATTCTGTCTCGGCCTGGCCAGCGTCGGACCTTAGCTCTGGACTACTCGCCATAGTCCGGTGGCTCTGTCCCAACTGGTCCGGTGCCTCTCGTGATGATGTTTTTCTTCCGTTCTTTTCGTGGTTTGTTTCTCCGGGTTCGTGGCTAGCTGCGCTGTATTCCTAGGACATCTCCTAGAACATACACCCACTTGTGGGTCGTGAGCTTGGTTCATGCTTTGGATCGTGATTGGGACAAGGGTCAAGATCTTCCGAAAGGAAATTTTATTTGGCTCCCATTCACCCCCCTCTGGTCGCCGTTTCCAGTCCTTCATATCATGTGAGAGCAGAGAATGGGTATCACCTCCTAGAGACAACTAGACAATGGCAAACAAGATAGGATCTATCTCAAAGCAATCTCATGTATAGCAAGTAAAACTATCCCTAGCAAAGTTCATACAACAAGCCAATGACCCAACTCAATAATTTTTTGAAGTTTCAGAGTTTCGCAGCCAAATTTCAGTTTTAGGCACGTTTAAGTTGTATGCGAGTGGTTGTAAGCAAGGTGATGCCACTGCTTACCAACCGGGCGAAGTCAAAGGACTTAACACACCGGTTTCAGTCATACACGACACCACTCAAGTATCAACCCATATGGGAAGCAGTCTCAAACACACGGTGAAGTGCTCACAATGCAGACCCAACTCGATCTTTCCAATTCACAAAACAAAGAGCAATTTCATTTTATTAATTTTAATCATGGTGCTCAAAGGTAGTGAGTGAAGCATTGAAGAGGCATAGTTACAAGCTATATACAAAACAGCTAAGAAGGATCTTCAAAAGCCTACACATGCTAGTGACATTTGAGAGGTGACATGGGGAATTAAATTCAGTTTTAAAGCTTTTCTAACTTAGCTCTATTGCATATCTAGAGATCAAAAAGAGTCTAAGTTAGGCAACACCATAGACACATAAAGCACCTCAAACAGAGCATAGATTCATTATATCGGCTATAAGTATTAAGCTTGAAATGAACTATGTCACAAATGCAAATGAGATGCACAATGCAATGACACCAACTAACACTAACAAGACACCAATTGAGAAGGACAAAGAAAAGACAGAAAGAACCAAAAATAACTATGAAACATAAAACATTCCTCCTCTAAAAAGGAAATCAAACACCCAACTCGCCCCGAAGGCGAGAAAATACAACTTGATCCAAAAGCTTTGTGAGAATATCCGCAAGCTAGTTGTGGGTCTCGACATGCCTGAGGTCAATGTCGCCCTTCTCGTAATGATCTCGCAAGAAATGAAAGCGGACCTCAATGTGCTTGGTCTTTGAATGAAGCACAAGATTTTTGGCCACACTAATTGCACTCATGCTATCGCAAAGCAGAGGCACCTTAGTAAGCTCAAGACCAAAATCTTTCAAAGTGGCAATCATCCAAATCAACTGCGAGCAATAGCTAGCTGCGGCAACGTACTTAGCTTCGCACGTCAAATGTGTCATGCTAGACTACTTACGAGAAGACCAAGAAACCAAAGAATACCCAAGAAACTGACAAGTCCCAGAAGTGGACTTCCGATCAAGACGACAACAGGCAAAGTCGGTGTCAGAATAACCGCAAAACACAAGAGAGGAAGAGGTGGAGAACCAAAGTCCAAACTCAGGAGTGAAGCGCAAGTACCTCATAATGCGTTTCACCGCCTGCTTGTGTGAAGTCTGTGGGGACGCCTGAAAGCGTGCACACAAGCAGACGGCGAACTGGATGTCCGACCGAGTCGCTGTCAAGTACAGAAGCGACCCAATCATGCTTCGGTACTCCATCTTGTCCACCACCTCTCCTTCCTCATCCGCATCTGTTGAAACCTCTTAAGTATCAATTCTAAGTGTCCACTAAGCAGAAGAAAGGATATATTCGCAACACACCACCTAAATATAGGGTTTTAACTGACAGAATTCCACGAGTTTTGGAGTTTAACTGTTTCTGCAGGGAGACAACTGCAAAAGAGCAAAAGAGGCCCACAAGTAAGGATTACAAAGACACATAACACCTCCGCACGAAAAAAGACCAATCTAGAAGACTCCAGAACCACCCCCGAGGAAGGAGGGGCCCACCTGTCAGCAAAGCAGGGTGGGCGACCTACCCCCTAGGGCGGCCGACCAAGGCCCAAGCCCAATGGGGCCCAGCTTCGTGGATTAGGGTTCCACCGCCTTTGAGATCACATCTACACCATCCATTAAGGTCGGTTTGATCCAACGGCCGACGATCATTTGAGGGAGCTATATAAGGAGGACCCCTGCCCCCTGGCAAAGGGCAATCCATTATTCATTTACATATTTTCTAGAGAGGAGTCACTAGAGAAAATCCCTTATGGATCTATTCTCTAGGGCTTAGCATACAAGTGAGATTAGATTGAGAGAGTTAGAGTGGAGGTGTAGATTGGAGGAAGCCCGACTTGTCGGTGTCTCTTCTTCAGTTTGTATCGACGGGATCAAGACTCCTAACCCGAGGCTTGCTCCTAGGATTTCTTTGGTAATTCGACTTCTAATTCTAGTAAGTTCCCTGTTTATTAATTCATTGGTTTGTGAGTTTACTTTATTCTCTTCGCGTATGGAGTAGGGTAATCGTCTCTACCATAAATGTGGTGTTTGGGTTGGGATCCTCATAGATATCCCCTGTCTAGCCGGATCTGTGGTAGTAGCTCGGAAAGTGACAATTCTGTAGATACCTTTGGAACCCATAATCCCGTTAGAAGGACCGATAGGGTTCTATAGGCCGCGTGGTAATCATTCTCTGAGGTGTTTCTTATCACGACGGTTCTCCCCAATAGAATAATAAACCATATCTTATCTAGACTAGAAAGAGACTACAATCGCGATCTTCTCTAATCGCCCATCAGATCACCTTGTTAATAGCCAAAAGGTTAATAGCATAGATTCGTTAGTCAGAAGAACCCTTTCTCCCTGTGGAAATATAAATTATGATACTCTGGATAACCTCCCGGGTGAAGTGCTCACCGGTATCCGTGCGCTTGTGGATTACTTCCAAGTGATTTCTCTGTTTGCGTTAACAAATATCAACAGCATCCAAGGCAGTCGTAGTCGACATGGCCGTCGAAAGAGGCTTTGCCTCACCCATGTCAAACTTCTTCAAGATATCCTTCGTGTACTTGCCTTGGTGCACAAACGTCCCTTCCCGAATTTGCTTGATTTGCAACCCGAGAAAGAAAGTCAACTCTCCCATCATGCTCATCTCAAATTCCCTGTTCATAAGATCTGCAAACTTGGCAACAAAAGCATGAGAAGAACCACCAAAGATGATATCATCCATGTATATTTGTACAAGGAGAGTGTCTTTGCCTTGCTTGAGGAGAAACAACGTCTTATCTACCTATCCCATTTTAAAACCCTTAGCTAGCAAGAATGTTCGCAATCTATCATACCATGCTCTAGGGGTTTGTTTCAAACCATACAAAGCTTTATGAAGTTTAAAAACATGGTTTGGAAACTTGGGATTTTCGAAACCGGGAGGTTGTTTAACATAAACTTCCTCCTCTATGTAGCCATTTAAGAAAGCACTTTTAAAGTCCATTTGAAAAAGTTTGAAACCCTTAGAAGCCGCAAAAGCTAGAAGGATTCTAATAGCTTCTAAACGAGCTACGGGAGCAAAGGTTTCCTCATAGTCTATTCCCTCCTTTTGACAAAAGCCTTGAGCTACCAACCTAGCCTTGTTGCGCACTACCACCCCATCCTCACTTTGTTTATTTTTAAAAACCCATTTGGTACCTATGGGGTGGCAACTAGGTGGTGGAGGAACTAAGACCCAAACGCGGTTTCGCTCAAAGTTTTCTAACTCCTCATGCATGGCATTAACCCAATCCGGATCCATCAAAGCATGTCCAACATCTCGAGGCTCAAAAGAAGCGACAAAAGCCGAATGAGCAAAGTGAAAAATATAGGACCTAGACCGCGTGACTCGACGGTCAATGTCGCCGATGATGTTCTCCGGTGGGTGCTACTGCTGGATGTGGCGGGTAGCCTGCCTGGACGAAGTGGCCTCCCCCTCGACAGCAGCTGGAGCTCCCTCAGGTGCAACAGGCACCGACTGAGGAAGTTGCTCGAACGGCCCCCATGTAGAGGAAGTTGTCGGATCGGGACCGTGAGCCGAAGTAGACGTCGCAGGGTCGACGGGGGCAGCCAGTGGAGTTGGCTCGGGATCACCCTAATCGGCATTGTCCTGCTCCTCCTCCACAAAGATGCTAGTGTTCACCTCATCATCACTTGCAAGCTCAAAAGCAGTAGAAACACAGGGCATAGTCTCATCGAAAGTAATCTCATAAGTCTCCATCACTCGGTTAGTCTCAAGGTTAAGTGCACTATAAGCACGAGAGTGAGTAGAATAACCAAGAAAGATACCGTCAGAAGACCATGACTCAAATTTGTCCAACTTACCGCCCTTTTTTAGGATGAAACACTTGCACCCAAACACCCATAGGTGACTTACCTTGGGTGGTCTCCCAAATCGCAACTCATAAGAAGTCTTTTTCTTGAAAGCTCGGAGAAAAATGTGATTGGAGACATAGCAAGCAGAACTGAGTGCTTCAGCCCAATACCGCCTAGGAGTCCTATGCTCATCGAGCATCGTCCTGGCCATCTCAACAAGGGTCCGATTCTTGTGCTCAACAACACCGTTCTGCTGAGGAGTGTGAGGTGAGGAAAACTGGTGATCGAGACCCAAAGAAGAACAAAGAGTTGCAAAGTGAGCATTCTTGAATTCTGTGCCAATGTCACTGCGGATAGCTCTCATGGAATTCTTAGGTAGCTCATTTTGCAATCTCAAAATAAGATCTCGAACCGAAGGAAAAGCCTCATTCTTACTCTCCAAAAAGAACACCCAAGAGTACCTCGAGTAGTCATCAACGACTACAACCACATACCACTTTGCTCCCTCCGACCTAACCCGAGATGGACCAACTGTGTCCATGTGTAAGAGCTCGCCGGGTCGAGTGGTCATGATCTCAGTCACAGGAGGATGGGAAGCGACAACCATCTTGCCATGCCTGCAAGGATGGCAAACCAAATCCTTCTCAAACTTCAACTTTGGCAATCCTTGGATAAGGTCCATTGAGGTAAGCCTTGCAAGCAAGTCAAAACTCAAATGTTCCAATCTCCTATGCCACTTCGAAAGCTCAGAAGAAGAACCAACAAGAAAACAACGAGAAGGTATGGAACAGATAGTAAAATCTGCACCAAAAACCTCCCCGAAGGGTACAATCCGGCAAACAAGATCACCACGAGAGTCCAAAATCCGAGAGAGATTAGGCTTGAAACTCACTTCAAAACCGTCATCAAGGAGTTGTGAAACCGAAAGAAGGTTAAAATGCAAATTCACAACCAAAGCAACATCCTTGAGGACAACAGAAGAGTTCACTCGGATCGACCCTCCGGAGACAACCTTACCTTTGGTCTTGTCCCCGAATGTGATGTACTCGGTGTGGTGCACGGGGTCGAGGCTGGAGAACCACTTGGCACTTCCGGTCATATGGCGTGAACATCTAGAATCCACAAGCCAAGTCTCCTCCAGTCCTCCTTCCTACATCAATAAAAAGACATAGAGTGAGCAAACGGTGCAACACTGGGTTAGTAAATTGTGAAGGATACCAGTGTTGTCTCATTTTCCTAAAGAATGGGTTAGGAGAAAAACCAAACATCTCCTGCCCCACTAAGGGATAGCGATCACCACGATAGGGAAAATGTGGTCCGCTAGAGAAGGATGGAGTGAAACCACCGCCACGAGGCCCTTAGTCGTATGGGTCACGACCGATACCCCGCTGGGCACGACCACCACGTGGTCTCACCTCCTGAGCCCTAGCACCTTGAGGCATTCTACATCTAAGCCTAGTAGTGCGCCTCCGAACTTCCGGTTCAAGCACCCCAAATGGTGGGTGGTACATGTCCCAGTTGTTCAACTAAAACTGTCTCCGATCATCTCTCTTCCTCCTATAGCAAAACTCAGCCAAATGTCCATCCCGATCACAATACTCACAATGTTACCTCACCGCACTCTTGGTAGGCACTCTCTTGTTGGGTTGGGTGGCTCTAACTTTCTTAGGAAGGGGATCACTAGAGATGTCTGGCATTGTGTCAAGTGGGTTGCGAAGATGGTTCGGTTTAGCAATCCACATGGTGCAAAAGCCAAGTGCCTTCCTTGCGCTTGCCGACCTTGCCTTCTTCAATCGCCATGGTGCAAAAGCCACTGTGCTTGGCGTCGGCATAGAAGCATAGGCCGTTGAACTTGTCCTCAACCTTTCCCTTCGACTCATCATCGGTTGAGGAAGCACCTCCGTCGGAGGAGGCATCGATGTCGCTGAGGGAGGCGAGGAAGGCTCGGTTCTTGGCCATCACCTTGTCAATCACCTTCTTGGAGGACCTTCGGTGGTAGCCGTCCTTGGGCTTGTGCTTGTCCTCGAAGTGTTGCTCGCACTTGCCCTTGCACTTGGTGAAGTCGCCCCAGCTTTCTTGGGGTAGTTTGCGATGAAGTGATCCTCATCACCGCAACGGTAGCACCCCTTGGCCGAGCCACCACGTCGTCGGTTCAAACGGTTGTTGTGAAACCATGAGAACCTAGTGATGATTAGGGCCAGCTCGTCATCTCCAAGAGCCTCCACTTGCTCCTCTGTCACAGAAATCAGAGACAAAGCAAACAAGGAGTGTGAAGGGTCAGAGGAGGAAGAAGACGTACCGCCGGGGCCAAAAACCGACCAAAGGGGGGGTTAATGGGAGCCTCAAATTTTTCTCAAAATATTCGGGCCACTCTTCCCAAAAACCAAACCCAGTTGCTGGGTACTCAACCAGCAAAATTTCTCTCAGAATATTCAGACAAAAACGAGCAAATGAAAGCTCACCGGCAGTGGAGGAAAACTCACCGGAAACCCCCCAATAATGAGTTCTCAACACCTATGGGAAAGAGGCAAGAACCCCGAGCAAATCAGCCAAAAAGACAGGCGACGAACGCAGGAAGACAGGGCGACAGACGCTCCAGGGCAGGGCGTCGGACGCTTAGGCGAGCGTCCATCGGCCTTCCAGAGACCCTCACAAAAGGTGAAAACGGCTGAAGCGACGGACGCTTGGCGACGGACTCTTGGACAAGCGTCCGTCGGCCTTCCCGAGAGCAAAACAGAACCTCACAGCGCACACGACGCGATAGACGCTGGGCGACGGACTGTGAAGAGCGTCCGACGCCAAAACCGAAGGACGCCAACAAGCGAGGCGACGGACACTGACGTCAGCATGTACCAGCGTCCGACGCCCCCAACAGAAGCGCAGTAAACGCGAAAAACGCTTTTCTCTCCACCAAATCTTCCCAAATCTTGACCAAATGTTCTCCACTAGCAACCCAACTTGGTAGGCATGATTCTAGTGCTAGGGAGGAGCTATCCCGAATAAATCATCGCTCAATTTGGTGAGGATTAAAAGGAAACGAGGATTTGGGGGAAAAGGGGCAAGAACGAAGAACACCGCAAAGAAATCGCCCGTTCTACGTACTCGTGAGGTTTGAGGAGAATTCCTTCGGTGCAAAGAAGCTCCTCATGATTACGAACAACTTGGTTCAAACGGATTTGCAAGAGCTACTCCCTACAAAGAGAAATCATCTCGGGAAAAAGAGGGAGCAAAAGCAAAACGAAAACGCGTAGAACACAAGGAAAACGGGGACACGATCAAGAAACCGAAGCCACCATGGATTATGGAGGTTACGACCTCCGATTCCTCACAACAAACTCAAGTTCTTACAGAGGTTGGTGAAAACAACCTAGGGATCTCATGAACTAGAGAGAGGGTAGAGAGAGAGAGTTGGGGCCCCTACTCCACCTCTCCACTATAAATAGCCCCTCACCCCCTCTCATTCAAGACACCACAAGGAGGAGCTCTCCACTCTCTCTCAAGATGTAGCACTTATAGTAGTGTTAGTGTTATTAGAAGTTAGAGTGAGCCTCTGGTCTTCAGCTCTAGTATTCCAGGAGGTCTGGTATGCTTCTAGTATTTATTTCTCTCTTTGTAAGACTTGAGTTATCTCCCTTATAATCTAAAACTTCTCTAGGCCACTTCCCTCCTTCAAAATCAACGACTCACAACACATCTGCTATGGATGCAACGGCTGAGATTAAAAAGTTAGAAGCCGCTCCTACACTCCCACCCACGCCCACGTCCCTCCACCCCGCACAACCCTCCACGACCAGCCCGCCAGGGATCAAATCCCACTAGCAACAGAAAAAAAACAAGATTAACACCTCAACATCCACGAAAGGCAGTTTTTAGTCCACGAAAGGTAGTGTTTAGCGTCGGCGCCGCTATTCTTCGTGGGCTTCCATTTTGGTTGGCCCAAATCCTATCGATGGTCAGCTCAAACCCTAGCATCCACATCGGCCTCTCCCTCTCCCTCCTCCCTCGGCGGCGGCTCTCCCTCTCCCTCCCTCGTGGTGGCACAGGCGCGGTGGCAGGAGGTCACTGGCCGAGCCCAGTGTTGCGGCGACGCGGGCCCACGCATGCCCACCCCTTCCCTCTCCCTGTGGTGTCGGTGGTGCGGCGGCTGCCGCCACTACCGGCCTGGCCACGGGCGAGGGCTCCCCATCGGCGGCGGCTCTCCCTCTCCCTCCCTCGTGGTGGAGCAGGCGCGGTGGTAGGAGGGCACTGGCCGAGCCTAGTGTTGCGGCGACGCGGGCCCACGCACGCCCCCTCCTCCCCCTCTTCCTGTGGTGTCGGTGGTGCGGCAGCCGCCGCCACTGCCAGCCTGGCCACGGGCGAGGGCTCCCCCGGCGTGCGTGGGCCCGGGTGCGGGGCGAGCACACCATGGCGCGACGCTGCAGGTGGGCAGCGCCCTGGCGTGCGCGGCACCCGGCGTGGAACCCAGCTTGGTAGTGCGGCGTCCCGGACACGGCAGCGGCGTAGCAGCATCCGGTGCGGCGTGCGGCAGCCTGAGCGTGTAAGGCCCTTGGACCCGTGTGTAGGGTGGCCTTTTCCATGGACTGAGTGTCCGGATCTGTTCCCTTGGTTCTTGAACTCCAGGTGAATTAATATTGCGCTTCTCTATCCATCCTATGCAGGTGTTGCTTGATTGATGCAGCTTTGGAAATCTCTTGGTGGATGGCGGATAGGGTTGCGCACGGTGGCGACGGCGCCCGGCTCCCAAGGTGGATGGCGGGCGCCTCTGCTGGCGGCCGTTAGCGGCGGAGACAGTGGGAGGCCGCGGCCGGACACGCTTGCCTTGGATGGAGGTCACAGGCGGCAGTCACTCGGGCTCAGATCTGGGGGTGGTGATGGCCGGTCAAGAGGAGACTGCAACCCTGCAGTCTGCACTATTCCTCTTTGATCTGCTTATCTGAGTGTGTATTCCCCTCTAGCCTCCCCTCCATCCTGCACTTCCTGCTCGAGTACCTTCTCGCAAGTACTCTCTTAGTCCCTCACTCCCTGCATGACTGGATATGAAGAAGTTCTGATACTTAAAAACGTAGCCGCACAACTATACATATTTAACAAAATCATATTTAATTTTATTTCACTGCAAGGAAATATGATTGGTTTCTGCTTAGTTCTTTCTGAAAATGAAAAATCAATATGATATTAACAAGTAAATATCTATCATCGGAAATGCAGCAAGCAGGAAGGGGAAAACCCTACTGCTCCTTTCTGTGAAATAATTTATTCAAGTAGAAAAAAAATATTCTCTGGCTGATGAAGCCCTGCAATCCACTGATTAAGCATTGTTATATCTTTCCTTTCCAGGTGTTCCTCTAGAATATCCTAAGACATAGGACCTCAGTCAAGAAGTCAGAGGGTTTATATTTTTGAAGATTTTGGTTCGTTCAATTAAGAGAGTTTCTGTTGGATTTATTATGGGCCTAGCCTATTTATTTATTCAATAAATCAATAGCTCTATGGTGGGTAATTATGTACATTTTATTTGTACCGGATTGGAAGTCCAAGGGACGGGGCGTGGTGTGACCTGTTAAATTTTAATAGCCATTAACCACGGGAGTTTCAACTTATTCCGAAAGTTTCATCCTTCTAATAAATATGGGAGTTTCAACCATTATACGGGAGTTTCATTCTTCCAATAATGAACATGTGCGTCAGTACGTATGCGCCCATGTCTCTTCCCATTCCCTGTGCGCACGGCCTTCTGCGCATCCCCTTGGCCTCCCATGTGGGAGATATATCTCCACCCGGTTGCAACTCGAGACGGTTCCGAACAGAACAAAAATTCCAGACACAGTTCCGCTGCTAGTTGCATTCTCATCTCGTAACTCCGCGCGCACGGAGGAGCGAGAGGGCAGGTGCCTCCAGAGCCCTTGTCGTTCGAGACCTTGCACGGGGGATCGGCAATTACGTTTTTGGGGAGCGTCTACGCGACTGCCCAAAGAACGTCGTCCACGGAGGTGCTGCGATCTTCCTCCCGCCGTCGCCATCTTCTTCTTCGACATCGCAGTCGGTCGTCTTCTTCCTTGAGGTGACGCCGCCGTCGTTTTCTTCCCGGAGGTGACGCCGCCGCTGTCTTCTAACCGGTGAACGTATTCATCGTCTTCTTCCTGGTGGACAGAACGCCTCTTCCTCTACGTCATGACCATGGAGGTTGGACAAGGTTCTGGAACCACGGACGATGCGCGGATGGGCGGGTACGTTCATCTTATTTTGTCTCTGTTTTCCGTCGTTCAGTTTATAGTTGTTTCAGTTGTTCATCTATGTTGTTTCATCAGTTGTAGCGAGTCTGTTTCACATGCTCTGTTACGTTATTTCGTAATCTGTCTGCTCTTTGTTCCTGCTAGTTTCGTGTTCTGCATATCTGTTTCAGTTTTAGTGTTGTACTGTTTCATATGCCTCTGTGTTTACGTTTCAGTAGCTCTGTATCATCGTTTCATATGCAGTCTGTTCGTTGTCGTTATGAGATATATGCTTTGTTTTATTGCTATGTCACATATATCACGTTCACATGTTTTAGACATCCACATGTTTCATGTTACTATGAACTTGGTTGATGTCATGATCTCATATTTAAATAATTTTTTATATGTCATCATCATTATGTTAATTTATGGAATTAAAATGACATAAAAATTGCCTAATATTCTAACAATCCAAAAACCTAATTATAGGCATTTTTCTGTCAGAGGTTTTGCTTCCGTATTAAAGCCTGATGCATTTGACGGTAAAAACTTCTTGATATGGAAAGCTAAGATGGAATTGTGGCTCACTGCAATGTCATGTTTTTATGCCGCTGAGGGCAAGCCTGCTAATCTTCCTCCTGCGGATGAGGCTAGATTTAAGCCTGATGACAACCTCTTTCGAGGTGCAGTGATTAGCGCACTTGATACAAAATTCCAGAAAAGCTATATCATACTTCCCATGGGGAAAGAGCTGTGGGATGCACTTGTTGAAAAATTTGGAGTTACTGATGCTGGTAGCGAGAAGTACCTCATGGAGCAGTTGTATGACTACACGATGGTTGAGAACCGATCGGTAGTGGAACAGGCTCATGAGTTTCAGGCACTAGCAAAGGAACTTGAACTTTTTCCTTGTCCTTTGCCTGACAAGTTTGTGGCTGGCAGTATAATCGCCAAGTTACCACCTTCTTGGAAGGACTTTGGCACCTCCCTCAAACATAAAAGACAAGAGTTCAATGTGGAAGAGCTCATTAATACTCTTGATGTTGAGGAGAGAGCTAGAGCAAAGGACAATGGAAAAGGTGTTGAGAACTCTACTGCAAATGTTGTGCAGAAGAGAAACTCTAATTTCCGCAAGTTCAATAAAAAGAAGAAAAACCAGAACAAGCAAGAGAACACCCCAAAGCCTGTTCAAACAACACAATTTAAAAAGAAGAACAACAAGACGAACACAAGGAATGGAGGCTGCTATGTGTGTGGCAGTGAACAGCACTGGGCAAGTGAGTGCCCAGATCGCAAGTTCAACCAGGAAAAGAAATCAGCAAATGTTGTTACTACTGATACTGGAGGAAAAACACATGGGTATGGTAATTCCTTACCATTTGTTCTCTCAGTATGTAATTCACCAGAGTGGTGGATGGATAGTGGTGCAAACATACATGTGTGTGCTGATGTTTCTTTGTTCTCCACTTACCAGGTCGGGAGGTCTGGCGCCTTGTTGATGGGAAATGAATCGCGTGCTCATGTTCTTGGTGTTGGTACGGTCATTCTGAAGTTTACTTCGGGAAAGACGGTGCCATTGAAGAGCTTGCAACATGTGCCCTCCATCAAGAAGAATCTTGTTAGTGTGTCTATGCTACGTTGAGATGGCTATGAAGTTATCCTTGAGTCGAATAAATGTGTTGTATCGAAACATGGTGTTTTTGTGGGTAAAGGATATGATTGCGGAGGTCTGTTCCGCTTATCTTTGCATGATATGTGCAATAAGATGGTGAATTCTGTTGATATTTCTGATGAGTCGGATTTATGGCATTCACGCTTCTGTCATGTGAGTTTTGGCTGTCTATGCGGTTAGCAAATCTAAATTTAATTCCTAAATTTGACCTAGTCAAAAGTCTAAGTGTCATGTTTGTGTTGAATCAAAACAACCCTGCAAGCCCCACAAGGCTGCTGAGGCGAGTGATTTGGCACCTCTAGAACTTATTCATTCTGATCTCTGTGAGATGAATGGAATTTTGACTAAAGGTGGTAAACGATACTTTCTCACTTTTATAGATGACTCTTCGAGATTTTGCTATGTGTATCTATTAAAAACCAAAGATGAAGCGTTTAATTATTTTAAGGCCTATAAAGCTGAAGTTGAGAACCAACTTGGAAGGAAAATAAAACGGTTAAGATCCGATCGAGGTGGAGAATATTTCTCTAATGTGTTCGATGAGTTCTGCGTGGAACATGGTATTGTTCATGAGAGGACACCGCCTTTCTCACCACAATCCAATGGATTGCCGAACGAAAAAACCACACTCTAATAGACTTGGTGAATGCCATATTGAGTACAGCGGGATTATCCAAGGATTGGTGGGGTGAGCCAATATTGACAGCGTGTCATGTCCTGAACATAGTTCCAACAAAGAACAAAGATATCACACCATTCGAGGAATGGGAAAAGAGGAGATTAAATCTCACATATTTACGCACTTGGGGATGCTTGGCAAAGGTGAATGTGCCAATCAACAAGAAGCGTAAACTCGGGCCCAAAACTGTTGATTGCATTTTTCTTGGTTATTCCTTTCATAGCACTGGATATAGGTTCTTAATTATAAAATCTGATGTACCTGATATGTATGTTGATACTATCATGGAATCAAGAGATGCTACATTTTTTGAGAATGAGTTTCCCATGAAAAACACACATAGTGAAATAAGTCATGAGACTATAATTCCCCATGAGCAAGAACTGTCTATTTCTATAGATCATGCTGATGATTCTCATGTGCACATCCCCGAGGAGGATGACACTATAGTCACTCGAAAGAGCAAGAGACCGAGGGTTGCAAAATCCTTTGGTAATGACTTTATAGTGTACCTTGTGGAAGACAATCCAACCACCATTAGAGAGGCATATTCCTCTCCTGATGCTGACTTATGGAAGAAAGCAGTAAGGAGTGAAATGGATTCTATTATGTCTAATGGAACATGGGAGGTCTGTGAACACATGGTGGATAAGTACCCATGGATGTTCAACTTTGATGATGAGTGATTGACCAACACGTGAGTGTTTCAGTTTGAGTGGCTTACCCTAACCTCTGCAAAAGCAGAAGTGTGTGCTTGTCTATCGGCTTGTGGTGTGAAGGTGCTATGCCTAGTGACAGTGGTCAATGGCATGGAGAAGGTCGAGTAGAGGCTTGTCGTGCCGATGGACAGAGAGCGGTGAAGGGCGGAAGCGGGGCTCGGACTGAGGGACCATGGGCGCCGGCGGACTAGCTGTGGTGGCTAGTACTTGGCACCGGTGAGTGCGAGAAGACATGGAGGTAGACCGAGTCGGCCGAGTCAAGATGGTGGACGCGCGAGTCGAGCGGAGGCTCAGGGGACTCGGAGTCCGACCTGGCGAAGACAAGGTGGCTTGCGTCGAGTGGTTTGGTGGTTTGGGCCTCAAAACCATCCGCGTCGGTTTCCGAGTTTGGGCCGCAAAACTCGGGGTTTGGTAGTTGAGCCCAATGCTACCGGTGGCGGGTTTCCTGGGTTTGGGCCTCAAAACCTAGGCGGAGCTTCCGAGGAAGCGGGGATGACACGTGGCGGAATCCTGGAGGTTGCGTCGAGGTGACGGCAACTCCCGGCAGGAAGTGGGGCCGTCAATTCAAATCGAGGAAGATATTTTCCGGAGCTTGGACTGCAATGCTTAGGCTAGGTAGTTCACTCATGTATCTAGGGGGGCCTTTGGGAAATAGCCAAAGCCCCGTTAAATAGAGGATGAAGGGGTATCCTCATCCTCATCTCTTGCATTACTCTTTCTCCCACCTATTCCTAGGTTTTCCCTTTCCTAGCTTCTTCTTTCTTGAGATCCACCGAGTCACTGGTGTAAGAACATGTGATTGTTGCAAGGAATCGGAAGCCGTAAGCTCCGTAAGCCATGGTGGCTTCATTTTTGTGATCGTGTCCCCCGTTTTGCTTGTGTTCTTCGCGTTTTTCTTTTGCTCCCTCTTTTTCCCGAGATGATTTCTCTTTGTAGGGAGTAGCTCTTGCAAATATGTTTGAACCAAGTTGTTCGTGTTCGTGAGGAGCATCTTTGCACCGAAGGAATTCCCCTCAAACCTCATGAGTGCGTAGATCGGGCGATTTCTTTGCGGTGTTCTTCGTTCTTGCCCCTTTTCCCCCAAATCCTTGTTTCCTTTTAATCCTCACCAAATTGAGCGATGATTTCTTCGAGATAGCTCCTCCATAGCACTAGAATGAGGCCTACCAAGTTAGGTTGCTAGTGGAGAAAATTTGGTCAAGATTTGGGAAGATTTGGAGGAGAGAAAAACAATTTTCGCGGTTACTTCGCGTTTGTCGGGGGCGTCGGACGCTCCGAGGGTTTTGCCTTGGACGCTGGTACGTGCTGACGTCAGCGTCCGTCGCCTCGCTTATCGGCGTCGGACGCTCTCCAGAGTCCGTTGCCCAACGTCCGTGCGTGGTGTGCGCTGTTCTATTCTGTTTTGCTCTCGGGTAGGCCGACAGACGCTCGTCCAAGCGTCTGTCACCTCAGCTCTTCTTCAGCTTCAGTTAGGCTCTCTGGAAGGTCGACGGACACTCGCCTAAGCGTCCGTCGCCAGCATCCGTCGCGCTGTCTTCCAGCGTCCGTCGCCTCTGCTGCTTGCTGCGAGTTTCCGTTTTCGTCGTTGTTTGTCTCGTTGGATTCATAGCTAGCTCCGCTGTGTTCCTAGGACATCTCCTAGAACATCCACCCACTTGTGAGTCGTGAGCTTAGCTTGCTCTTTGGGAAATGTTTGAGACAAGGGTCAAGGTCTCCCGAAAGGAATTTTTATTTGGCTCCCATTCACCCTCCCCCCTCTGGTCTCCGTTTCCGGTCCTTCAAGGTCGTTGACCGTCCATATGGTTGTCAACCTATAGGCTGCAAATGGATCTTCAAGAAAAATCTTAGGCATGATGGTACTATTGAGAGGTACAAGGCAAGGTTTGTGGCCAAAGGATATACCCAGAAAGAGGGTGAAGATTTTATTGACACCTATTCACTAGTGGCTCGATTGACTACAATTCGCACTTTGATTGCTGTGGCAGCCTCATATGGTCTTATCATTCATCAGATGGATGTAAATACAGCTTTCCTAAATGGAGAGTTAGATGAGGAGATCTATATGGATCAGCCTGATGGTTTCATTTCGGATGGTCAAGAGAACAAGGTGTGCAGACCGTTAAAGTCATTGTATGGCCTAAAACAAGCACCTAAGCAATGGCATGAAAAGTTTGATAATACTCACACAATTGCTGGCTTTGCAGTGAATGAGTCTGACACGTGTGTGTATTATCGGTATGGTGGGGGTGAGGCTGTTATTCTGTGCCTCTATGTTGATGACATATTGATCTTCGGATCCAATCTCAATGTGATTGAGGAAGTAAAGTCTCTCTTGTCGAGCAATTTTGAAATGAAAGATTTGGGAGAAGCTGATGTGATTCTGAACATCAAGATTATAAGAGAAGGTGATGGTGGGGTAACTTTGTTATAGTCCCATTATGTGGAAAAGGTGTTAAGTCACTTTGGGTTTAGTGACTGTGACCCTGCTCCCACGCCTTATGACCCCAGTGTGCTATTGAGGAAAAATCGAAGAATAGCAAGGGATCAATTAACATACTCCCAAATTATTGGTTCACTCATGTACCTTGCTATTGCAACAAGGTCTGACATCTCATATGCTGTGAGCAAGCTGAGCCGGTTTGTGTCAAAGCCGGGAGATGATCATTGGCGTGCTCTTGAGAGAGTATTGCACTATCTGAAAGGTACTATGACATATGGTATACATTATACTGGGAACCCCAGAGTACTAGAAGACTATTGTGATGCCAACTAGATCTCTGATGCTGATGAGCTTTATGCCATGAGCGGATATGTGTTCTTGCTTGGAGGTGGCATTGTTTCCTGGAAGTCTTGCAAGCAGACTATCTTAATGAAGTCTACAATGGAAGCAGAACTCACAGCGTTAGACACTACTAGGGCTGAGGTCGAGTGGCTACGTGATTTCCTATTGGATTTACCAGTGGTTGAAAAACCAATTCCAGCTATTTCCATGAACTGTGATAACCAGACTGTGATTACAAAGGTTAACAGTTCTAGGAATAACATGAAGTCTACAAGGCATGTTAAGAGAAGATTAAAATCTGTTAGAATGTTGAAAACCTCCGGAGTTATAACGGTGTACTATGTCCATACATCGAATAATCTGGCAGATCAATTCACCAAGGGACTATCACGAAATGTGATAGAGGGTGCATCGAGAGAAATGGGTATGAGACCCATATGAAATCTACTATGGTGGTAACCCGCTCTATGTGATCGAAGATCCCATGAAGTAGAGTGGTGAACAAGCTAGGAGTAGATGTGAGGAAAGATCCCTTTCTTGACTCATTTCTGATGCACATCTTTCCTATCTGTAAGGCAGGATGGTATTTACCTTAATGTATTCAAAATGTGAGATGTTGTCCTACAGAACATCTATTGAGGAGTACACCTATATGATTCAAACTACTGGTCATAGTCTATGTGTTGACACAAAAAGCGTCGGATCTGCGAACACCTCGGGCTTATACCCGAACTCGATATCCAAAGGTGTGCCAGTTGATTTGACTAGTTAATCAACAAGGACGATAACTAGAACAACGATGAACGAGACGACAGCGATACGCCCGGATGTCAAGGCTCAGATTGCTCAAAAAGCGGAACTCGCTAGGTAAACGGAGATCTTGTAGATGTAGCCCGTCGAGATCGTAAGAACTCGTAGATTAAACTATAACTAATGCGAAAAAAGTAGATGCTGAAAAGTATTGGATATCTTTCCACACGAGCCCTAGGTACATATTTATACTCCGGTAGGAGGAGTTGTACACAGACACGACTCATACCTAAACAAACTCCTACATTTAAGGAAATAAATGACTCACGCAAGAGTCAGACTCAAACTGATATAATAATACTTGTATAAAATCACCAGTTTCCTTATCTATTCTCTTCGCGATGACACATTCCATCGGCAGATTTCTTTCCATCCACAACCTTCTTCCATTACCATCGGCATCTTTCTACTGACGTCATCTATACCCTGCATCCATCGGCAACATTCCCGATCGGCAACGTTCTCCTGTCTCCATCGGCAACATTTTTTCGATCGGCAAATACCCTTCTTTTATCTTTGACGTTTCTTCAATCCCATGCTTCTATCGACAATCTAATTGGTGATATTCTAATGCCGATAAGGAGAAGCAGCCATCCTTCTACCGATCATTGCATCCAGCTCATATTGACACATACAAAAAAACGTTGTCAACACATGCCCCCCAATTTCGGAGTATAAAATATCTTATGCATCGAAATTTGCTCTACTGTAATCTTTCCCATCCAAAATTCCACTGCCATTTTGATTACCGCGTAGCGTCGTTGTAAATTACCAACAATTCCCGCAACTGTAGCACCAACAGTTGCAACTCCTCGATCACTACGCAGACTCATCGCGATATCCTTCCATACCTCTGTCCAGCCAAAAAGAAAACTCGAAAATGCCCCTTGACCCAGACCTATAAAGATCATCGTCCGTTCTCCTTTCCACCCTGAGTTCACATTTTCACCTTTGTTCCACCGTCATCTCCGAAGAGCGCCAGCGGCGGTTTTTCCTCTCTAATCAAGAATCACGCTCCCTACAAGAACTCTTGCTTCAATGGCGATCAACTTCACCATCCCCGCGGTAATTTTTCTTCTTCCCTTCCTGTATATACTGCAATTTTATCTTTCCGTACCGCCTTACGATCCCTTTTCTCTTCCTTTCTTTGCTTTTCTGGATCTAGGAAATGCACAAGAAAATAGTGATCCCTACCAATCAAGCATATCTCTGTTGTCTGGGCCCGATGGGAAACCCCGATCCAACTAACTTCATCAACGCAGAAACTAACCGTATCCCATTTAGATCCGAATGCTTCAATTTGGGGTTGTGGACAAACACCTTCCGTTCATGGCCCAAACCTACCAAAGGATGGAAAAATTGGTACCTTAGGATGGCTAGATCACAACAGGCCTATTGGTCAGAACACAACATAGATCATTGCATTAGATTATCACTTGCCGATATGACTAAGAATGAAAACATGATGATTGCTGCTTCTTATTTCTGGTCCGATACGATGAACACATTCCTATTCAACCACGGACCAGCTACTCCTACCCTTGCCGATGTGTACATGCTCACCGGCTTGGATGTCTCTTCTGCCGATAATAACTCCCTTTTTCAGAAGAAACCTGAGAAGCGAGTAACTATTCGCAATACCGGTGGCTAGACTGGGTATATTCAAGAATATCAAAAGACCGGATCGGTAGACCAAAGGGAGCACATCATTTTCCTGAACAGTGGCCAGAGAAGTTCATCTTCTGCGGTAGAACAGTCGGACCTACCGATACATATCTTTCTGCAGCAGAACTTCTGGCCCACAGAAGTCTTCCCCTTGGTCGATATCTACTTGGTTCCGTTTACTATCTTCTACACTAGGTGTCCAGAAAACTGCTGCTAGGCGAGCCCATCCGCAACCTTGGAGGTCCTTGGTGGTTCATTAACTTATGGCTAAACGCCCACATGCATAAATGTCTTCAATTCGATTTGTTCAGCCAGCAATTCCCAAGAGAAATATCTAAGGATTATTTGTTCGCCGAAAATGAATCAGCAACCCGTTTCCCGCTTAACTTCGGGGAAGCCATGATAGTGCTACCTGGAACCGATGCCAACGAAGTTCAATTTGGTCTGTTCTTCCAAAAATTCTACTGTGGACATCCGGTTGCAGAACGGGTCTGGTGGCCTTATAACGATGAAGACAATCGATTTCCACTCTCCCCCAGCCTTACCGATGGGACTATACCTCAGAATGAAGGAATCATGAAGGCTACCATCACTCCCCAGACCATTCCAGTTAACATCTTTGGGACTGGGAAGAACACTTCTCCATCTTATGAATTTAATTACCCATCGGCAGCAGCAAGACAACTAGCATTTGGTCAATTACTGATCAAACTCAGTTATGCCAACGTGATAAAACCAAGAGGAACTATCTCCAATGTTGCGGACTGGAACAAGATTGTTACTCTCTCCCCTCAGGCTGATGTAACAAACATTGACTTTTCTTCTTGGACACCGACGTTTTTTCACTAAGTCATATAAATCCTAGTGACAAGAATGGAAAGATCAACTATTCTCCGTATCATCACATTACTATCGACATTTGATTGATGATGATCATATTATTCCTGATGATGCGGTGAGTTTACTTCTGATTTTATTCCTTCCTTCTCTTCAAATTCATCAGTAACTAATTTCCTGTCAACAGGTTAATGATCCAATCCCTAAAAAGAGCAGAAGCGGTAAATATTTCAACCTGCGACTGATGAACCCTATGTCAGTAATCGGCAGCAAGGCCCCTTCACAGGCTACTCTTATGTATGGAAAAACACCTAAAGTCACCCTCAAACCCGGAAAAACCGATTGAGGTTGCTGTTATTCCATCGGTCACTGTCACTGTCCTAGCACAAGCTTCTGAGGTAACAGTCTCCATTCTCTGTGCTGATCATAAATTCTCACTTCTAGTATTCACTTAATATTCACCTCGTATGGCATGCTCCCTTTCGTAGCCAACAAGTTCATCGGCAGCGGTCCCGAATGTACAAGTTTCTCCAATTCGGTTTGCCGATGCCCCCAAGCGCAAAAATCGAAGTGTCACAGCTCCTCGAGTGCTGCTCCCCAATCAAAACATCCAAAGCCATTGGCCCCAATCACATCACCAGCTGGGTCTTCTCAAACTACTACTGATACACCAGCACCGGAGCCAACATCGGCATCTATCCCTGATCAATTATAGGACGAGATCCCTAACCAGGAAACAGTGTCATCGTCACAAGGACTAGCTGTAGCAACAGAAGCAATATCAAAACCAACACCAGTACCGGCATCACCTGTCCCCCCTATACAGGCAAGTCCATCGGCAACCATCGCCAACTCGCAAGATACCACTGTGTCAACCGATTTACCAAGCCCGAAGGCAAGAAACCCATCTGAAAATGGTAAGTTCGACTGTCACAAACCTTACAAAACACAAACTTATGATTAGAGAGTTCTAACTCTCTTCTTTTCAGGCCCAAGACTCCCCAAATAGTCTATTCTCTTTTGCCATCAACTTGCCGGAAGAAAATGAAGAAGAAGAGAGCTCTGCTCCAATATCAGACGCTATATCGGTAGAAGTAAGACGAAACTTGAAGCACTGTTATCCTTACTGCAACAAAGTACCTCCGACCTAGTCCAAGATTCCAATGCAGTAAGGGTAGCTTTCAAGGAAATTCAGGGCTAGCTGCTCGCCGATATCGAAGAGATACTCTTCCAAGCAGCGTTTATTGAAAGTCGACAACTTCAATATCAACGGGCTTTACGCCGTATTGCCGATAGGATTACCCAATCAAAGCTTGAAGAGGAGATACTCAAGTTCAAGCACACTGTGGATGAAAAGCACAAAGACATCAGCCGCCTGGAGTCTTCTAACAGCGTGCTTGAACAAGAGATCATCTGCCTATCGGCACAAAGAGAAAAATTGTTGGCTGAACTGAAGAAAGTGGATGAAGCTTTAAACTCAGCTAACCAGAAGAAGATTCAACTCCCAATGACCACCAATGTTTTGCAACAAGCAAGGGATGCCAATGCCCGTGAAGCTCTTCTGCTAAGGAGGAAAATCAAGCCAGTTGAGGGTTCTGCCGATGACGATGCAGGAAAATAGAGGAGACGAACCAAATTCGCCTACGTGCGATTTCGTCCATCCAATCCCTGTTGTAATTTTCTGTATCGGCAACTGTAATCTCTGACAATTGATTTTGCTTGTAATATAACGTTAGTACCCTCTTCTACCGATGTTCTGCATGATAATTCTATCATCGGTATGTGCATTCACATCACTTTTTATGCATCTATCCGGATAAGCACTTTGATTGCATCGCGGCGTACTATCCGATCCGACCATGAAGCGTTATTCAACTTCGTAATTTAACACATTAAGAGTACATCGGCGCATTGATTACTGACATAACTGGAACCAAGCTAACAGGTAATCGTTGTTCCCGTCTTAAACCAGGTATTTCTGTATAGTTCCGAATAAAGCAAACCTCATCATTCAACGATTGTTTACATTGAAAAATCCAACCTGATAAAATTAATCTAGACTTATTGCCATCATTGATATTTATCTCTATTAAATCATCTGCCGATGTAAACCCTACCTAGGCTCTCCATCATCGGCCAACTGATATGTTAAAACTCCTCTTTAGAGAAGTCCCTGGATTGGTATGATCTGGTAATCGGCAACATTGAGAAACTCAGTATCCCAGGCTTCACCTGTTATGCACTTGGTTTGCTCGTAAGTTTTCGATTCTGCCGATGCAACCATTGACGGGGCTTCACTCCGGACGATCTCAATCTTGTCCCCGACCCATTGTACGAGGCTTTGATGCATCGTGGAAGGAATACAACAATTAGCATGAATCCAATCCCTTCCTAGGAGCAAGTTGTAGGTACCTTTACCGCTGATCACAAAAAATGTTGTCGGCAAAGTGTTGTTGCCAATAATTAATTCTACGCATATTGCTCCCATAGCTAGTGACACATTGCCTTCAAAATCTTTCAGCTTCATGTCTCTCTTGACTAAGTCTTGGTCACCTTTTCCAAGCTTCCTGAACATGACATATGACATTATATTAATCGACGCCCCACCATCGACTAACATCTTTGATATCGGTTGCCCATCGACTTTGCCCTTGACAAACAAAGCTTTCAAATGTTGCCTTTCATCATCGGCAAGTTTCTCAAAGACAGCTGTCATCGGATCTAGCACTAGCTGAGCCATATCAGCAGCTTCTTCTTCATTATCAGTAGGTGCCATGAACTCCATCGGCAACATAACAACCATATTGACTTCTGCCGATGGACTCCTTTCTTGGTGTTTTGGCTTCCACTCCCGAACTGGAAATCCTCCCTTCGAAGGGCTCTCACCATACTGCAGATCATTTTGGCGTTCACGCTGGATCCTCCTTCTCTGAGTCTTCGTTAGACTCTTGGGACACCATTAAGGAAGCTTAGTCTTCCAAACACGCTGGTACTGATCACCATGTCGGCTTGCACTACCCCTTATGTTTGGATCTCTGGAGAATATCTCTTCATCGGGCACCCTCGCATTAGCCATTTCTTCAAGCTTCTCTTGACGAATACGCTTGCCGAGCCTGTCATGTACACTGAGTTTGCCCCCAAGCCGATCATGCACTGTTTCCTTTCCCCTGATCGGCCTAGCATAGCTGGATTCATGATCTTCAAAGCGAAACTCCCTTTTTGATCGATCAGCAGGATAGTACCCATTGCATTCAGGACAATTATCGGCAGTGGGCAGCTTGATGCCTTCTTCCTAGCAATGGACGAAGAAGGGGCACTTCCAATGATCTTTATTCCGATACCACTCTTGGTGTCTCTTCTTCCCGCTGTCGATGCTGTTCTTGCGAACGCTTATACTTTGGTCGTGGTCTCCTATGCGTGATCACAACACCATACGACGAACGTCTCTGAGACCCCCTAGAGCCATTGCTTCCATCGGCAGTTCTTTTACCCTCCCTTTCATCGGCAAGTTTTTTCCCTTTACATCCTGTATAGCTATTTGATGTTCGAGATCCACCGACGAATTCTTCTTGGCTACTTCCGATGTCAGTACTTTGACCTTTCCACTAATTTCGACCATATTATTCTTTCAGCCTCCTTCTGACCAAACGGACAGGATATCGGCCTCTTATCTTTTACCCACTCAGCAACGCCGATATTCGTCCCTTCGTCTGATCCAGAATCTTCTTCTTGTTCAATGAAAGACACCTTCTTGTTCCAAGTCTTTCTAGGTTCGAAGGCTTTAACTTCTTGATCGGCAACTCTCTGCACGAGATGGCTAAGGCTTTCGAATTCTTGAGATGCATATTTGTCCTTGATGTGTGGTAGTAATCCCTGGAAGGCTAAATCTGCCAATTGCCGATCATCCAGCACTAAGCTGTAGCATTTATTCTTCATGTCCCGAAGCCTTTGGACGAAGCTTTCTACCGATTCGTCATTACGTTTCTTTAGCTTGACTAAATCGGTAATTCTCTTCTCATGCACGCCAGAAAAGAAGTATCTGTGAAACTGCTTCTCTAGATCGGCTCAAGTAATTACAAAGTTTGGAGGAAGCGAGACGAACCACGTAAATGCCGATCCAGACAAGGATGACGAAAACAGTCTCACCCTTAGTTCATCTCTGGTAGATGCTTCTCCACATTGGACAATGAAGCAGTTGATATGCTCCATCGTCGACGTATCATCTTAGCCAGAAAAGTTCATGAAATCTGGCACCTTGTACCGATTTGGAAGAGGAATCAAGTCGTACGCCAGAGGATATGGCGTCCGATAAGAATATGTATTAACCTTAGGCTTGATGCCGAACTGTTCTTTCATCACTTCGGCGATCTTATTGGCCCAGTATGCATCTTGATCCTGCCGCTGCGCAGGCTGGACATTCATCGGCTGGACTGGTTGATACATCCCCTCTTGCCTCTGTAGTGGGTAAGCTGGACCAATTGGCGTGGGCGTAACACCACCTTGCTGAACATTATGCATCGGTTGACTGGCCGTTGTATATCCTTGGACACCCACTGGGGTGTATTGGGACACCGTTGGCCGATACATCGATGTCTCATTCTGAACGATGGTCGGGTAAGGGTATTGCTGCGCCCCCATTATCTGGTGCCCAGATTGCACCACCTATTGTTGAATTGGACCAGCCCACACAGGGTTGTGGGTCATCGGCATGTGACCTGCCGATAGTTGGTAATTGCCCGACACCTGCTGTTCCTGCATCCTAGAATAGTCAACGAATGGGCCCCCTTGATGCGCTGACACCCCCGTCGGAGAGTTCGCCATCATCATAGGATAGTTTATAATTGTCCTATCCTGTTGCATCGGCAACACATTTGCCGATGGTTGCCCGCAAGACATCTTGGGTACGACCATCTGAAGACTCCCCGGTGGCAACTGCATGTTTGGAGCAGACGCAGCATGATGCATCACCGGGCTCATCGGTTGTGCCGATGTCGCCAATTCCACAGGAGCCCTCCCCGCCGCATTGTCTTGGATCAACTCGGCGTTGGTAGACGAATCTGGAGGCATACCGTACCCCCACCAGTTAGCAGGAGCCGACCGATTCGGGGCCATCTTTCCTGATGCTGCTGATGCCGCTGGATCGGTGCTTAGCCGAACAACGCTTCCAGGGCTTGATCTTGTCGGTGTAACTTCATCGGCAGAAGGATTTACAGGCTGGAACGCTGGAGCCGCCGATGAAATTGTAGCAGATGCCGACCCAGGTTGATGATACGCCAGACCGACATATTTAGGTGGCTGCCTTCTTTGAAAGATTGCATGATAGCATTATATACAATATTGGACATCGCCGTAGAGTGGTTAATCAACGCCTGATTTAACGCGGTATTAACCATATCTTGTAACTTACCAGGATTGGCATCGAAAGTGACCTGCCACGGCAATGACTGTACTGCATCGCCACTACTGTTTAGGCTGAAGGATTTCAGATACAACTGCTTGTACTCCTCAATAGCCTGCTTCTGATCATCTTTCAGATCCGCTTTGGAGACTTCGATGACGTTCCTTGGATTGATGTCAGTAGAATCACCCATGATCGTGATCAAGAGATGTATCTAGGGTCCCACCGGGTGTGCCAAAAGAGGTGTTGACAAAAAAAGCGTCGGATCTGCGAACACCTCGGGCTTATACCCGAACTCGATATCCAAAGGTGTGCCAGTTGATTTGACCAGTTAATCAACAAGGACGATAACTAGAACAACGATGAACGAGACGACAGCGATACGCCCGGACATCAAAGCTCAGATTGCTCAAAAAGCGGAACTCGCGAGATAGACGGAGATCTTGTAGATGCAGCCCGTCGAGATCGTAATAACTCGTAGATTAAACTATAACTAATGCGAAAAAAGTAGATGCTAAAAACTAAGACGAAAATAATAGATTTGTTTGATTGTATTGGATATCTTTCCACACGAGCCCTAGGTACATATTTATACTCCGGTAGGAGGAGTTGTACACAGACACGACTCATACCTAAACAAACTCCTACATTTAAGGAAATAAATGACTCACGCAAGAGTCAGACTCAAACTGATATAATAATACTGGTATAAAATCACCAGTTTCCTTATCTATTCTCCTCGCGATGACACTTTCCATCGGTAGATTTCTTTCCATCCGCAACCTTCTTCCATTACCATCGGCATCTTTCTACTGACGTCATCTATACCCTACATCCATCGGCAACATTCCCGATCGGCAACGTTCTCCTGTCTCCATCGGCAACATTTTTTTGATCGGCAAATACCCTTCTTTTATCTTTGATTTTTCTTCAATCCCCTGCTTCTATCGGCAATTTGATTGGTGATATTCTGATGCCGATAAGGAGAAGCAGCCATCCTTCTATCGATCATTGCATCCGGTTCATATTGACACATACAAAAAACAGTGTCAACACTATGGAATTTGGGTAATTCCTAAATACTGATGAAAGGCACTGAAGTGTGACTTATATGCTTCAAAATAGCGAGGATGCTTTTGCAGCATAGTATCAGTAAAGGACTTGAGTGAATCTTACGTCGCACAAAACTATCAATTCAAGGCATACTCCATTGTTCAGTTGTGACTGAGTGAAACTCTTGTTCTAGGTGGATGTTCAACTTAACAGTCTCCATCGAAAAACTGGTATATCAAAGAATTATGATTCTGGAATTACACGGTTATATACCCTAGAGCTTGGTGAGGATTGTTAGATTTATTATGGGTCGAACCTATTTATTTATTCAATAAATCAATAGCTTTATGGTGTGTAATTGTGTACATTTTATTTATATCGGATTGGAAGTCCAAGGGGCGGGGCGTGGTGTGGCCTATTAAATTTTAATAGCCATTAACCACGGGAGTTTCAACTTATTACGGAAGTTTCATCCTTCTAATAAGTATGGGAGTTTCAACCATTATAAGGGAGTTTCATTCTTCCAATATTGAACATGCGCGCCTGCACGCATGCGCCCATGTCTCTTCCCATTCCCTGCGTGCACGGCCTTCTATGCATCCCCTTGGCCTTCCATGTGGGAGATATATTCCCACCCGGTTGCAAATTGAGACGGTTCTGAACAGAACAAAAATTTCAGACACAGTTCCGTAGCTAGTTGCATTCTCATCTCGTAACTCCGCACGCACTGAGGAGCGAGAGGGCAGGTGCCTCCGGAGCCCTTGTCGTTCGAGACCTTGCACGGAGGATCGGCAATTAGGTTTTTGGGGAGCGTCTATGCGACTGCCCAAAGAACGTCGTCCACGGAGGTGCTGCGATCTTCCTCCCGCCGTCGCCGTCTTCTTCTTCGACATCACAGCTGGTTGTCTTCTTCCTCGAGGTGACGCCGCCGTCGTATTCTTCCCGGAGGTGACGCCGCCGCCATCTTCTAACCGGTGAACGTCTTCATCGTCTTCTTCCCGGTGGAGAGAACGCCTTCTTCCTCTACGTTATGACCATGGAGGTTGGCAAGGTTCTGGAACCACGGACGCTGCGCGGATGGGCAGGTACGTTCATCTTATTTTGTCTCTGTTTTCCGTCGTTCAGTTCATGGTTATTTCAGTTGTTCATCTATGTTGTTTCATCAGTTGTAGCGAGTCTGTTTTACATGCTCTGTTACGTTATTTTGTAATCTGTCTGCTCTCTGTTCCTGCTAGTTTCGTGTTATGCATATCTTTTTCAGTTTTAGTGTTGTACTGTTTCATATGTCTCTGTGTTTACATTTCAGTAGCTCTGTATCATCGTTTCATATGCAGTCTGTTCATTGTCGTTATGAGATATATGCTTTGTTTTATTGCTATGTCACATATATCATGTTCACATGTTTTGGACATCCACATATTTCATGTTACTATGAACTTGGTTGATGTCATGATCTCATATTTAAATAATATTTTATACGTCATCATCGTTATGTTAATTTATGGAATTAAAATGACATGAAAATTGCCTAATATTCTAACAGTTTCTATGTTCTATTGAGTCTAGGAACGCAAGCTTTGTGATGCATAAATAAGTGGTAATATTATTTCTATGTTCTATTAATTTGTAGGAACGCAAGCCAGAGCTAGATGCTGAGATTATGGCCTTAAGAGATTATCTATTATCATCCACAGTGTCTGATACTTTTCGCAAAAAATAAAAGAAAAGGAAAGAAAAAAGACAGTGTATGATACACTTGACGTCTGGGAACTCAAAGGTATTGTTGCCTACTTGCCATAAATTGATAGGTGTTCCTCAGTTTTTATATCTTATTTTGTTTTGTTCAACAGCAATGCATAATTTTTTGTATGGGAAAAATGTGAGTGCGTCAATTTGTATTATTGAAGCACTTTTTCATTTATGGTATGCTCCACACCGCAGATCTGGATCATCACACAGCACAGTGGATCGTTCAAGCATCATATAGGAGGTAGGCACTTCTATTTTAAATACTATAGGATGTAGTGGTGTCTTTTTTTTAAAAAATAAATCGTGTTCAATGAGGTCCAAGGAGGTAAATGTAAATATTTTAAATGTTATAGCATATAGTTTAAATATAGCATAATAATTAATTCATGTCTGTTTCTTTTCAGTAGGTATCACCGTATCCTTTATATTGATTTACTAAAAATGACAAACAAGAAGGTATATTGATCCTGATCCATATGTACATTCTGATGTGAACCAATTTTTTTTTTATCACTTTAGGAGAGCCTCTCAATTTCAGGCTGAAAACAATATTCATTTTGGCGTAGCAAGAAAAAATATTCCAATGTGGAAGTAGAGTTATGTGTAGTTCACAAATTTACATTGCAGATCATGAAGGAGAGGACTATGCATGAAAAATGCATTGTACGTAGTTGTTGACACAAAATGTGATGCACTTGTGCCTCACACACAACAAGCCGGAAAGCGTGGCTTCAATCGGGTGCCCGAGTGTTTCGAGATCCGAAAACGTGCCAGTCAGTTTAATCTGAAACTAACAAGGGATGAGACCAGACAGTTCCATATATACAGCTCTGAAGCCACTTACAACGACATACAACTATGGAAGCTATCTGCCAACAGGTCTTATAGATGATTTGGCTAAAACAAACGTAACGTACGTAAAGCGTTGATTGCCGAACGTGCATGCATGGGAAAAGTACGTTATATGAATCAATTAACTATAGGTCAAAGCATAACCAATCTCAGCAATTCAGCCGAGTTGGGATCCATGATGAAGGAAACATAGAAGAAAATACGATTAAACTAATCTAAAGCTTGCGTCTGCCGCACGACACCTAACCTTATAAAAGCTTGAACGTGTTTAACGTGTATGAACCCGCAACACGTAACAATCTAGATTGAACTAATTCGGCAATTGTGAGTGTAAGATCTATTCATAGAGACAACAAGAAAGTTGTTGAATTATGAATAGATCTAGAAAAAGCCGAACCATAACAATTTAGATTGGGAAAAAGATTATTACAAAATGTATAAAATATCTAAAGCATGCAACACGTGATAACTTAATGAATCTATTAGATCTTGCCAAATCTAATAAAGATGATAACTATCTTTCTTTTGCTAAGCATATGAGTATATGCCCGCCGCACGACATCTACTCATGAACGAAACATAAGCAAAGACTTCTTGATCATCAAGCAACGATCCGCCGCACGATCATTGAAAATAAACAAGATCACTTGCATCAATATCTAAATCCACCGCATGATACTAGACATGATAATAAGGTTGTCAGGACTTACGGAAGTCGACGGATCGATGATTCCTCTCGAAGAACTCGACGACACAACAAAAGGACTCGAAGTTGGCACGGGGCCAGTTGTATTGATTTGGTTGTGAACGTTTTTACAATGGCCAAGGGTTTATATTTATACCCTGGTCATGACATGAGTCCTGAAAGGACACGATTACAAAACATCAAAGGAAAACATGACGTCTTCAACTCCAATTTCCATCGGAGTCTTTATTTCCTTAATTGCCGCGATCTCTGTTGCATGATCGGTTCTTATTTGCCGATTCTGTCATCTCTTCAACAGGAAACCACCTTTCCTCAAAATAGCCGACCGCATGACCAGTTGCCGAATCCTTAGAAAATAGTCGACCACAAGGACATTTGCCGAATGTTCTGAACACCTGCCCTTTGCAATTTTACTGTGCATTGGCACACCTATCATCTTCTCAAGCGTGCCAAAATAGAGTGTTAACACATGCCCCCTCAATTTCAGGATAAAAGTCGCTTTATTCTGAAATTGACCACAAGCTTCCCTTTTCTTCTAGGTCAATATTGTTCGACACCGTAGCCGCCACTCAAAAATCCAAGCCCCAGCATACTCTCAAACCCTCTTCGATTCTTCAATGGCGACTCAGGACGAAATTCCAGAGGTAAACCTACTTGATTTTCTCGCCTCTTTCCCGATTTATTTGCTTCCCTGATTCTCATTATTCTTCGAAGAAATACAAGAACGATATTTTGATCCCCTATGCTGCAAGCTCTGATTCTTACTTCCTTGGTCCAATTGGGAATCCTGACCCGACTGAGATCATTGAGAAAGAATTTTTAAGAATCCCCTTCAAGTCTAGAGTCACCCCGCCCAACCGATGGTCAAACACCTTCAAGACCTGGCTGTCTCCCCCAATCGCCGGATGGCAAAACTGGTACCGTAGAATGTCGGAAAAGAGCAGCGGCCATTGGGATGACCAAGACATCAACCACTGTTTGGAACTGTCTCTGTCAGAAATGCCTAGAAATGAACCCCTTCTGATGGCAGCTTCCCATTTTTGGTCTAATGCTATTAATGCTTTTATTTTCGGCCATGGCATGATGACTCTTACTTTGGCCGATGTATTCATGATGACCGGCCTAAATGTGTCACAACCAGTATATCCCTCCAAGTACAAGAGCAAAAGCAGCCAGAAAGCTGTCAAATCTGAAGGTGGATGGGTCAAGTACATTCAAACTTATATGGAGACATCTCATGTTGTTTCTGACAAGGAATGCAGGGCCTTCATGAACATGTGGCTGTGCAGATTCATCTTCTGTGGTAAATCCAATGAGCCAAGCTTAAATCATATGGTGATGGCTGAAGATCTAGTTGCAGGCTCCTTGATACCCCTGGGCAAATACCTGCTAGGATCTATCTATCATATGATGCATCAAATCACTGCCCAGATGCATCGAAGTGTGGAAATTTCTTGCATAAGTGGCCTTTGGTGGTTTGTTCAGATGTGGCTGCAATTGTACATGCATTAGATAGTCTCTGTGTCTCTCCATAACTTTAGCTTCCCTTCAGTCAACTATGCTGAAGGCAGCACAACAAAAGTTAAAGGTTGTCAAACTTATGGAGAAGCAGCATCCTCTATCAGCATTGACATGGACATTGGTCATCTCTTCAAACTGTTCTTCAAAGGTTTTGACAATGTGCTTTGGCTCCCCTACAGAGCAGATGATAACTTAACTATCCCTTGCAAATTTAGCTATGAATCTGATTGTTCTGACAAGGTGTCCACAGGGATTTTCAACTCCTTCATTTAACCTTGCATCTTGCTAGCCGAATTCCATCATGGAAGGCAAGTGCAACCTACATATGAATTTTACAATCCAAATATGACATCCAGGCAATTAGGACGTGGACAGTTGCCCCCAAGACCCTTTTTCTCAACAACCATAAGATACAGGGAGCTGATCACAAATGAAACAGAAGCCAAAAAAGTCTTTGAGCTTGGATGGGATTTGCCAACATATGAACCCTCTCCATTTGGGTTAGTAGATGTTGCCCACTCCCTTTTTGCTTCCTGGTGGCAAGAGTGGCACAATCACATCTTCAATATACCAGTGCACCCTTTATGCCAAGATCTGCAACCCCAATTTACCTCTGACAGTGAGGTAATTTCATTGTACTTGTTACTTCCTACTTTTGAATTTACCTCCCATTTTAAAATCCGGCTATGTACAGGACTTCGAGCCTACTCCTCCTACTAAAGCAGTTCAGTACTAATCAGCTGGGCCCAACCTTGCATTGGGTTTTAATGCTCCAACTCTGAAGATCCCCATAGCTACAGTTACTGCACCTTCATGAGGAGAAGGCGAAAGGAAGACACTTGAGAATGTTCATGTCTTTAGAAGGGTTAGGTCCAAGAAAGTCAAGCGGTCTCCCAAGGTATGAACCTTCTATTCAGTAATAAATTTCACTTGGCAACAACTCTGACTGTTATTATATCAATCACCTCTACTGCAGCCACACGTTGAAATTCCTGGATCAAGCAATGTTTCAACAACGGCGGACATTCCTCTTCAAACTTCTACTGAAGATGCAGAAGCTCAACCATCGGCAGAAGCTCATGAACCCAAAGGTTCAGATGTTCACGAAACCGCTGAGCATATTGGTAACATCATTCGGATAATCACTTCTTTCTCTTTGTATGACATCTACTTCCTGTCCTTATATTTTATTACCTGCATTACTGGAAATAGATGAAACCACTAACAACCCAGCAGAAGAACCTTCCCCTGGTCCAGCTCTAGATTCATCTCTGGGCACCCAGTCAAGCCCTCAACCAGATCAGGATACCACCCACCTTGACGATCAACCAACATAGTAGGTAATACCTTGTCTTAAGCTATTCTTTTAGCACACTCATCCAGTCGGCTAACACTTCTCCCTCCTTCCAGGATACTACCAAACCGACTACCAGCTACTCCTTTACTGTTGAAGATTATAACAGTGAGAAGGGTGAAGAAGCTTGCTCTCGGCAGATTCTATCATTGGAGAACAAGGAAATCAACATTCTGGTTCATGATTCAGATCAGATAAGAGACCTCCTCGAGCTTATCAACCAAGATCTTCCATCTGATCTTAAAGCTTTTCTGGAATCTGCAGCCCACCTTAATGATTATTTTGCTGTGGTGAAGAGGGCAAACAAAAACATAGCCTCCAGGATTGTCTTGCAGAACAATAGGTCTCTGAAGAAGAAAGAAGCCAAAGCCTTGCACTCCCAAATTCAGGTTGCTAAAGATTCATTGGTGACTCTGGAGTCTAAGCTGAAAATCATGAATGATGAGAAAATTAGATTAGAGGCTCAGCTAACTGAACTGAACGCCAAAATTCAGTCCCATGAAGCCAAGATGACGGATTTGCCGAATTCTATAGAAGCAACTTCTTCAAAAATGTCAATCATCTTGAAAGAGGATCAACAGCTCAAAGTAAAGCTATCTAGCATCCAGAGCTCTGAAAATGAAGTCTAGAAAGTGCTGGATAATGTTAGCCGAATCAGGACCGAGGCCTTGGATGCCATCAGTCAGCTTCTGAGCTAGTAGAAATATGGATTGTAATATATTAAGCACAACACATTTAGTCCTTGAACATTTGGATGTCTCTACTCTTTACTTTTATAAATTTCTACTCGTATGAGACTATGACCGGCTCTGTTATTTTTCCTGATTTACAATATAGCCAATTTGTCTTTAGCTTTCCGATCAAAACAATAACCGATCATTCTCATCTTCCCGGTTTAGAGATATAGCCGAGCGATTTTTGATTTACCCGAGCCTGGCCTAGTCCAGCAATGGCCCATCCGAGTAGGAAACCCCTAACTCGTCGTTTGGTATTCTCACTCGGCTTATAAATGAACCTTCCTTCTTCTGCCGCTGTCAACAGTTCCAGTCGAGCACTTTCATCTCCGTCTCTCCACTTTCTTCGCCTACTCCAATCCAGAGAGAACCCTAACCTCCATAGTAGCAATGGCCAGAGGCGACGACCGCGGTAAGCGCCCTGCCGAGGGAGAAGCCGAAGGAAGAGTGCAACACTGCCAATGACGTGGGTGAGAATTGATCTCCTGCCCCCTTGCGGTCGTACTTATTGTTCATCCTTCCGGCTCTGATTTCTTTCTTCATTCACCAGAATCAGGGTCATCTCCACCAGTCAGAGCATTCCTCTACCTTCGGCGACAGCGGTTCAACCGGGGACTCCATCATCCGGCCACTCCGGGTCTTCAAGCTCCTACCACTCCAACCCCTGGGATTTGGAGTCGGGTTCGGATGCCATGGACGTTCCCTATTTCCACGTGGAGGCAGTCACCTTCAAGGGTGAAAGGGAGGAGGCCCGAGGAGAGTTGGAGAATACCTCCAAACAATATGGTGTTGACCAACTCAAATGGGAGGACCAGAGGAAGCAACTCTGCAACGCCATTACTGGTTAGCAAAAACAATCGCGCTCAAACTCCCCTTTATGATTCCATTTTGTTCACCCGATTCATGTTCTTTGTTGAGTGCTCTCTGCAGAGGTTGAGCACTTGAAGACTGCGGCGAACAAGGTTGCCGACAAGGTGAACGCCCAGGGAGAAACCGACGAGGCACACCTCAATGATGCGGATGGACGCATTAATCAAGCCTCCATTCATGGCGTGCACCATGGCGTAGCTCTGGGGTTGGCAGCAATGTCCACCCAAAATAATGAAGACTTCTCCTTCATGCTAGTCGGTTTCCGTGGTGGCATGCCTCCAGAAGACGTTGAGGACATTGACGATCTCCTAGAGAGTTATGAGGGCCACAGACGCCCAGACAGTCCTCAACAAGTTGTTTGAGGAGTAGTTTGTATTTAGGAACCCTGTGTAAAAACTACCTGTCTTGTGAAATATCTGTGATCTCCATTGGTTCTCTCCTTTTGAATCTCTCTGCGAACAGCCACTCTGAAAAATTCTTGCATGATGTTACCCTTGGTTGATTATGTTTGAATTTTTGCCCTAATGGCAACACATAGAGCGTCGGCTATTCCCTGAGTCTTTAGAGTATTTTTCGGCTAAAGGCGATGTCTCCACATCGGCTATTTGTGCACAAGACCCTTAAAGTCCGTTTATGCACCAACCTCAACACTGGGATGAAATATTTTAAGAAATCTTCCATTAATAGCTCTAGCAAACTCTTCTCCCAGTAGAGTTCTTAAGATATACGCATTGCCAGACGCACATCTCACTATCCGAAAAGGTCCTTCCCAATTTGGAGACCATTTGCTGAACGCTTTATCTTTTGTCCCAATCGGCATACATTCTTCCAAACCCACTCTCCTTTTGCGAATTGCTTCTCTTTGACCTTCTTGTTATAATACCTGGCAACACGTAATTTGTTTTTCTTAATATTTTCCAACGCTTTGAGATGAACTAAATGCAAATCCTCTAACTCATCCATCACAGGACGCTTATAATCTTCTTTTATCAAATTGTTTTGCAATGTAACTCGCCTCGACCCTGATTACAACTCCCACGGCAGCACAACATGATGCCCATAAACTAATTCGTAGGGAGATACTTGAGTAGACCTATGACAAGCCATTCGGTAAGCCCATAAAGCCTCATCAAGAACCGAATGCCACTTTTTGACTTTTGATCAATTTTCTTTTGAATAATTTTGATCATGATCTTATTTGATGCTTCGGCTTGGCCATTAGCTTGTGCATAATAAGGAGAAGAATTGTACAACTTGATTCCCATTTCTTTAGCAAAATCACAAAATTCAGATGAAGTAAACTGAGTTCCCTGATCTATCGTTATAGTTTGGGGAATCCCAAATCTGTGAATTATGTGCTCCTTAACAAAATTGACCATGTTCTCTGATGTAACCTTCTTCAAAGGAATAACTTCAACACACTTTGTAAAATAATCTATAGCCAATAGTACGAACTTATGTCCTTTGCTAGAAGGAGGATGAATCTGACCAATCAAATCTATGCCCCATCCTCTAAACGGCCAAGGTTTGATAATCGGGTTCATAGCTGCTGCCGGAGCTCTTTGAATATTGCCGAATCTCTGACAATCCTGACACCCTTTGTAATATTCAAAACAATCCTCAAGCATGGTTAGCCAAAAATAACCAGTTCTCCTTATTATCCATTTCATCCGGTAAGCCGATTGATGTGCACCACACACTCCATCATGCACTTCATACATCAGCTTTTTCTGGCCTCCTCTTGACTCAAACATTTGAGGAGTACTCCATTTATGGACTTGTAGTACAACTGGTCATCAAGGAGCACGAACTTGAGAGCTTTATATCTGAGCTTTCGGGAAACTTTTTGTGATGGATTCTTTAAGTAATCGGCGATTTCATTTCTCCAGTCATTAACTACCCGATCCTTATCCAAAGCATGAATTTCTTCATCCTCTCGGTATCCTGAAGAAGCTTGAGCCAGTCTATTTGCTTCTTCATTATGCCCCCTAGGGATATGATGCAAGGTGGCTACCTGGAAACTCTTCAAAAGCTCTCTACACTCTATATAATATCCCTTTAACATATCACTCTTGCATTCATATTGGCCGATAGTTGGTTAATTACCAACTCAGAATCTCTGAAGATTTCAACAGCAACAACCTTCATTTCGACAAGAAGCCGAAGCCCTTTAAGCAATGCTTCATACTTTGCTTGATTGTTAGTAACAAAGAATTCAATAGGGATGACATACTCAAAAGTCAACCCTCGCGGAGAGATCAAGAGAATACCAGCACCACCACCTTTGCTACAAGATGAACCATCAAAAAACAAAGTCCAAGGTGCAATAATCACCATGTTAGCAGAAGGATCACGATGTTGGGTAACCAAATCGGCAATAACCTGACCTTTTACTGCCTTTGCTGATTCGTACCTTAAATCAAATTCTGATAGAGCTAAAATCCATTTGCCAATTAATCCATTTAAAATTGGCATTAATAACATATGTTTTATCACATCATACTCATAAACTACCACGCATTCAGCATTTAACAAGTAGTGCCAAAGTTTGGTACACAAGTAATATACGCACAAGAAAAGCCTCTCTATAGCCGAATACCTTGTCTCCGGATCCAGCAGCTTTTGGCTAAGGTAAGCTATTACTCTTTCTTTTCCTTCAAACTCTTGCATGAGGGCCGACCCTATTGTCAGGTTGTCGGCTGCCACGTACAATTTAAAAGGCTTGTCAAGCTGTGGAGGTACCAACACAGGTGGCCCCTTCATGTATTCCTTGATCTCATCAAAAACTTTCTATTGTACGTCACCCCATACAAATTCTTGATCCTTTTAAAGCTTTAACATAGGAGAGAAGGGCAAAACTCTTTCTGACAAATTAGATATGAATCTTCTTACAAAATTAATCTTGCCAAGCAGTGATTGCAACTCTGTTAGATTAGTTGGAGGTATAACTTTGTCTATTGCTTCCATGCTTTTCTTACCGACCTCGATCCCTCCTTTATGGACTAAAAAGCCTAAAAATTCACCAGCCGAGACCCCAAAGGCACACTTGTTCGGGTTCATCTTCAAACCATGTTTCCTAGTGCACTCCAAAGTCCTCCTTAGATCAGTTAAATGTCCTTCGTGATTTCTAGACTGGACCACCAGGTCATCAATATAGATCTCCATGATCTTGCCGATCAATTTGTGAAAAATATAGTTCATGGCTCTCTGATAAGTTGCACCGGCATTCTTTAGCCCAAAAGTCATGACGATCCACTCAAACAAACCAATATGACCAGGGCATCTGAAGGTTATTTTTGAAATATCCTCTATTGCCATAAAGATTTGGTTATAGCCAGCATTACCATCCATAAAGCTGATGACTTCATAACTAGCCGATGCATCGACAAGCAAATCGGCAACTGACATTAGGTAACCATCCATTGGAGTAGCCTTATTGAGATTTCTAAAGTCAATGCAGACCCTCATGTTTCCAATTTTCTTATACACTGGGACTATGTTTGAAACCCACTCTACGTACCTACATGGCCAAATGAAATTTGCTTCCAATAATCTTTCAACCTCTTTTTTCACATCGGCCAGTACCTCTTCTTTGAAAATCTTCCGAGGAGGTTGTTTGTAAGGACGATATCCGGACTTAATCGGCAATCGATGCTCAACAATAGAACGATCCAGTCTAGGCATCTCTGTATAATCCCAAGCAAAACAATCTTTGAATTCTTTTCGAAGATCTATCAGCTTCAATCTATGCTCTGGGTCTAAATTTGCACTGATATACATCGGCCTTGGTTTGACATCATCACCAACATTTATTTCTTCTAGCTTATCGGCCAACATAAAGCCACGTCCCAACTTTCCTTTATTGCCATCGATCGGGTTCCCCATTAAAAATTGCTCTGAGAGCCGACTGCTTTGATCAGCTGTTGGTCCTTGTTAGAGACATTCACAGGACCTTCTTCCCATATTTTCCAGAGAAACAATCGAAGCCATCATATTCCTAGTAGGCAGGCTCTGCGGCAGCAACACTTACCGAATCATCAACATGAACAATTTCAACATCATCCCCAATCCATTGAATGAGAACCTGATGCATGGCTGAAGGTATGCAGCAGTTGGCATGAATTCAATCTCTTCCCAAGAGCAGACTATATGCCCCCTTGCCATCAATGACAAATAAGGTAGTGATCAAAGTCTTTGATCCAATCATCAACTCGACGTGTACGGCTCCTTGGGTGTCAGAAGGATTACCAGCAAAATCCCTGAGTACCAAGTTAGTTTTCAACAATTCCTCATTAGTCATCCCGAGCTTCCTAAAGGTGGTATAAGGCATAATATTGATGACAACCCCTACATCAACAAGCATCTTGGTCAAGGGCTTGCTATTGATGTATCCCTTTACGTAAAGTGCCTTCAAATGTCGATGCTTAGCCGGTTTATCGAAAACTGCCCGTTGAGTTAGGACAAATTGTGCCATTAGATCCTCATACTCGCTCTCATAGAAATCTGAGTACACTTCCTCTTGGATGTCTTGGCCTTCGGGAGCTATGCACGCATCAGCCGAACGGTCGTGCCCATCAGGTTTCTTCTTAGGACGCCACGTCTGTTTCTTTTCGGCAACTGTTTGTGCTAGCTCTCTGTTCCTCAAGCGTTGTATCCTCCTTTTCTGGCTCTTCCTCAGCCCTGGTGGGCACCATTGTCCGTTCTGCCATACATACTCACGACGCTCTCTCTCTTCAGCACCTCTCTCATAATGGATCCACCCCTGATCGGCAAACCTTTTGGCTTGCTGATCCTCAGAGCTGTTTATTTTTAAACGCCGATCGTCCTTGGGAACCTGTGCTCCAAGCCTTTCATGGACCGGACGGCGGTTGACCCGGGACTGCCTATACCCTGAATTTTGATCACTGCATTCGGGGCAATTATTCTTAGCAGGCAGCTTCCGGCCTTCATTCCAACAGTGTTTGAAGAACGAGCATCCCCAATGAGACTGCTCCTGCTCTCTCATGCACTCTTGCTCTCTTTGGTAAACTTTTTCCTCGTACCTCTGACGTTCCTCCATGAACTCCCGTTCCTCGTAATACCTCTGCCTCTGATACTTCTCCCGCTCCTGTTGCCATTTGTTTAACAGGATCCGTGTCGTAACCCTGGGTTTGGAAGCTTCCCCTCTCTTAGTTCGGTTATTCTGGAACTCAGCCTGTTGCCGAAACTCCTCGTTCGTAATCTGCCGATTAGGGTCAACACCACCAGCTTTTCTTGCTCTGTCTAAGGTTAACACCTTTATTTTACCCTTGCTTTTAGGGTCATCCATGGCAACCACGTTCATAGAGAAAGACGCCGTATTCTGTGCAAAAGGATTAGCATAAATTTACATCTTGCCATCAAACTTCAGATGCCCTTACTGAATGGCTTTCTGGATTTTCATTCTGAACACTCGGCAATCATTGATGGCATGGGAATTAGTATTGTGGAAGCCGCAAAACTTCTTGTCTTTTACTCCTTCAGGGCATAGCATGGGGTGCCCTTCCGGTAATTTGATGCGTCCCTCCTTCAGCAACAACTCGAACAACTTATCTGACTTGGATACATCAAAATCATAAGTACCTTTCTGCTGCCTCAACCATCGCTAACTAACCTGAGTCGGTTCTTTCGCCCAGATCAACTCGGCTGCGGCTATGTCATCCTCATCATCGTATTCCGTTGCTTCTTCTAGGAAACTTTGATACATCTCATTAGCTACATCCCCCTTCTCGAAGCGGTTATCTCTTCTGAACCCTTGAGCCTGGTTATTCATCATTGCTAACCGTTGTGACAACTGACCAAGGTCATCGAAGTCCATGCCGAACAGCTTCTCCCTGATATTTGGCTGCATGCCTGCTACTGCCATCCCTGGCAATTGGTCATTAGGCAGATTCAAAGAATAGCAGAGGTTTTTGGTCTCTCTGAACCTACGGAGATATTCCTAGGTTGTTTCATAACCATCTGTCTCAAGCTCATAAGGTCAACGAACTTCTTCTCGTTAGTGCCCATGAAGAAATATGCGTGGAATTTCTGCTCTAATTCTGCCCAGCTACTAATGGAGTTCGCCGGCAGAGACGCAAACCATGTGAAAGCTGACCCTGTCCGAGATAAAGGAAAATAACGAATCCTCCAAGCTTCATCCGTAGATGCCTCCGCATGCTGCATCAAGTACCGGCTGATGTGTTCTATAGTGCTGGTATCATCCTGACCAGAAAACTTGGTCAAGTCTGTGGGAGCCTTAACTCTTGGAGGAAGAGCCACTCGGTTATACCACTCTGGATAAGGGGACTTGTACGCATATGACTGGTTCTTCGGTTTCAAGCCAAACTGATTATGCATCATATCTGACATCCGGCTCATGATAATGTCAATATTTGAATTTTGAGCTCCATGTGCCTGCCCTTCGAAAGGCACCCCTGCTGAGTTCTTATACCTTGGATTCGGGAGAGCGTCAATGGCACTATAATCGGCAAACTCCTGATATCCATCTCCATACATATTCTTTTGTAACATGTTTGCTACTAGAGACACCTTGAAAGCCGACTGTGGGACGCTTCCTGACGTGCCGAACGTGAGCTGGCCATGAGTCATGGGATATTGTTGTTTCTGTGAGGAACCATCCCACCTTGGTTCATGCCAGGCGCTCCGCCATCCTCACCCATTTTCTCCTGACGCTTCGGCACATGGAACAGTGTCGGTCCTTGTATTGGACCATGAGTCTCTTCAAAGAGCTTATCGGCAGATGGACCGAAAGTGCTGACCATGATCTGGCGAAAGGTGTTTAAGAAGTTGTATGATGATTTGTCATGGTTTCACTCATGGACATGTAAACCACTTCACCCACCTTCTGAGCATCTTCCGCTTCCGTGTAATTAGTTTGATGTGGAAGGAGAGTTCTTGGGAGTGACTCCTTCTGAAAAACCTTGTTGCTTTTATTCTTTGAAAAGGACAACAAGCACTTCTGTTTAAACTCGTCGCACGCTTGCTGGACTATTATCCTCAGGCCCTCTGGCAACTCATCCATAGTCACGTCCAGAATCTGACAGTTGTCGATTTCAACCATTTTGAAATGTGGAGTCCCACCGAGCATGCCAAAAAGTATGTTGACACAAAATGTGACGCACTTGTGCCTCACACACAGCAAGCCGGAAAGCGTGGCTTCAATCGGGTTTCCGGGTGTTTCGAGATCCGAAAACGTGCCAGTCAGTTTAACCTGAAACTAACAAAGGATGAAAATCATTAGATGTAAACTGGAACGTGTCGGATGAGACCATACAGTTCCATATATATGGCCCTGAAGCCACTTACAACGACATACAGCTATGGAAGCTATCTGCCAACAGGTCTTATAGATCATTCGGCTAAAACAAATGTAACGTACGTGAAGCGTTGATTGCCGAACGTGCATGCATGGGAAAAGTATGTTATATGAATCAATTAACTATAGGTCAAAGCATAACCAATCTCAGTAATCCAGCTGAGTTGGGATCCATAATGAAGGAAACATATAAGAAAACACGATTAAACTAATCTAAAGCTTGCGTCTGCCGCACGACACCTAACCTTATAAAAGCTTGAACATGTTTAACGTGTATGAACCCACAACACGTAACAATCTAGATTGAACTAATTCGGCAATTGTGAGTGTAATATCTATTCATAGAGACAACAAGAAAGCTGTTGAATTATGAATAGATCTAGAAAAAGCCGAACCATAACAATTTAGATTGGGAAAAAGATTGTTACAAAATATATAAAACATTTAAAGCATGCAACACGTGATAACTTAATGAATCTATTAGATCTTGCTAAATCTAATAAAGCCGGTAACTATCTTGCTTTTGCTAAGCATATGAGTATATGCCCGCCGCACGACATCTACTCATGAACGAAACATAAGTAAAGACTTCTTGATCATCAAGCAACGATCCGCCGCACAACCACTGAAAATAAACAAGACTACTTGCATCAATATCTAAATCCACCGCATGATACTAGACATGATAATAAGGTTGTGAGGACTTACGGAGGTCGACGAATCGATGATTCTTCTCGAAGAACTCGACGAGACAACAAAAGGACTCGAAGCTGGCACGGGGCCGGTTGTGTTGATTTGGTTGTGAACGTTTTTACAATGGCCAAGGGTTTATATTTATACCCTGGTCATGACATGAGTCCTGAAAGGACACGATTACAAAACATCAAAGGAAAACATGACGTCTTCAACTCCAATTTCCTTCGGAGTCTTTATTTCCTTAATTGTCGTGATCTCTGTTGCCTGATCGGTTCTTATTTGCCGATTCTGTCGCCTCTTCAACAGGAAACCGCCTTTCCTCAAAATAGCCGACTGCATGACCAGTTGCCGAATCCTTAGAAAATAGCCGACCGCAAGGACATTTGCCGAATGTTCTGAACACCTTCTCTTTGCAATTTTACTGTGCATTGGCCCACCTGTCATCTTCTCAAGCGTGCCAAAATCTAGTGTTAACAGTAGTTTATACATTCCTGTTGAAACAATAGCAGTAACCTCCAGTAGAGTAAGAAGTACATTTAAAAAGTGTGAACACATGGTGGATAAGTACCCATGTATGTTCAGTTTTGATGATGAGTGATTGACCAACACGTGAGTGTTTCAGTTTGAGTGGCTTAACCTAACCTCTGCGAAAGCAGAAACATGTGCTTGTCTATAGGCTTGTGGTGTGCAGGTGCTATGCCTAGTGACAAGGGTCAATGGCGTGGAGAAGGTCGAGTAGAGGCTTGTCGTGCCGATGGACTAAGAGAGGTGAAGGGCGGAAGCGGGGCTCGGACTGAGGGACCATGGGCACCAATGGACTAGCTGTGGTGGCTAGTACTTGACACCGGCGAGTGTGAGAAGACATGGAGGTAGACCGAGTTGACCAAGTCAAGACGGTGGACGCGCGAGTCGAGCGGAGGCTCAGGGGACTCGGAGTCCGACCTTGCGAAGACAAGGTGGCTCGCTTCGAGTGGTTTGATTGTTTGGGACTCAAAACCATCCGAGTCGGTTTCCGAGTTTGGGCCACAAAACTCAGGGTTCGGTAGTTGAGCCCAAAGCTACTGGTGGCGGGTTTCCTGGGTTTGGGCCTCAAAACCTAGGCGGAGCTTCCAAGGAAGCGGGGATGACACGTGGCAGAATCCTGGAGGTTGCGTCGAGGCGACGGCAACTCCCGGCAGGAAGCGGGGCCGTCCATTCAAACGAGTGGCTGAGAGTTACCGACTGGGATTACAATGTCTTAGGGCTAGGTAATTCGGTCTTGTATCTAGGGGGGTCTTTGGGAAATAGCCAAAGCCTCGTTAAATAGAGGATGAAGGGGTATCCTCATCCTCATCTCTTGCATTACTCTCTCTCCCACATATTCCTAGGTTTTTCCTTCCCTAGCTTCTTCTTGCTTGAGATCCACCTTGTCACCGGTGTAAGAACTTGTGATTGTTGCGAGGAATCGGAGGCCGTAACCTCCGTAAGCCATGGTGGCTTCGCTTTCGTGATCGTGTTCCCGTTTTGCTTGTGTTCTTCCCATTTTGCCTTTGCTCTCTCTTTTTCCCGAGGTGATTTCTCTTTGTTGAGAGTAGCTTTGCAAAATCCGTTTGAACGAAGTTGTGCGTACTTGTGAGGAGCATCTTTGCACCAAAGAATTTCTCCTCAAACCTCACGAGCGCGTAGATCGGGCGATTTCTTTGTGGCGTTCTTCGTTCTTCTCCTTCTCCCACAAATCCGAGTGTTCCTGTTTATCCTCTCCAAATTGAGCGATGATTTCTTTGGGATAGCCCCTCAACTGTACACGGATCATGCCTACAAAGTTTGGTTGCAGTTGGAGTTCATTTGGTTGAGTTTTGAGAAGATTTGGCGGAGAGAAATCGGTTTTTGCGGGTTTTCTGTGCGCTGTTCGTGAGCTCCGAACCACCCTCCGGACCACTTTGGACAAGGCTCTGGACCATAGGCGAGTGGTCCTGTGGTCTGGCTGAAAGCCTGCAGTGCAGCCCCTAGCTCCGGACCAAGCTCCGGACCGTCGGACCACTAGTCTGGAGGTCCAGAGCTCACTGTGTTGCTGATTTTTTGAAGAAAAAGCGTCGGACCACCGTCCGGACCACCCTCCGGACCATAGCACCGGACCATAGCGAGTGGTCCTGTGGTGTGGCCGAAAAACTCCAGCAACGCACCTACCTCCGGACCTCCGCTTCGGACCATACCACCAGACTATAGCAAGTGGTCCTGTGGTCATTGTTGATTGCTGTTTTGGTTGTTTCTCCCTCGTCCGGACTCCGAATCAAGTTCCGTTTGTTGCGTTGGATTCGTATTCACGTAAGTAACATGATTAGGTACTTTTGAGACCAGTTCGCATAAGTATTTTTTGGTTTGCTCTTGCCTCTTCTCTCTAGGGTTTGAGAGTACCTCTCTCGGTGTATCGGTTTCGAGTTCGTGGCTTCGATTGTTCTCCATCTTCTCCGACCGCTCCGCTGCACCTTTAGGGGTCTTCCTAAGGTTTCCACCTACTTGTTAGGTCGTGTGCGAGTCGGTTCTTCCGAGGTCATGTTTTGGGTGTGAGTTTGGGACAAGGGCAAGTCTTTGAGTTGAATTTTATTTGGCTCCCATTCACCCCCCTCTGGTCGCCGTTCTCGGTCCTTCAAAAAGTTATCATATTCTTCAATCCATGGAGGCGTGCTGGTTTCTATGTAAAAAAAGTAAACAAATAAGAATTACACTGGTGTCTATGCATAAATTATTTTTTCTACCAGATATGACCTAATAGCTCACAACTGGTACATTCAAGTGTCTATTACAAATTGAAATTGCACCCTGTCAGTCTCTATATGTAGTCATAAATCATAGAGGACTGATCCCAATCTATGTGCAGGCTGTTTGGAAAGTCCCACCTAGGATCAAAAAAATTCTTTGGCTACTGCCAAAGAATAAGATTTTTTTCCAGAGATAACTTAGCCAAAAGGAGAGAAGTCTCCGATAAACCCTGTGTTTTCAGCAATGAATTATAATCTGTGACTAATCGTTTCTTTAACTGTTGGGTGCCAGATATGATTTGGCTAATTATAGCTGAGATTCTTTATTTGAGGGGTGATTGGAATTTTGAGTTTGTCGCAGCTCTTTGTATTGCTAACAAGATGCATTTGTGCAACAATTTCATTACTTCAGCTGTGATATGGTGCATTTGGAATTTGCATCACAAAATTTGTTTTCAGGGGATTATATGGACAAAAGAAGAAGAAAAAGGTGATACTTTCAGTCGCTAAGATTTTGAGAAGGTGGAGACCGATGTTGGACCAAGATCTGTTATTCAGAAATTGGAAAACAAGGCGAATCAGCTACCAAGGCTATTGATGTGATGATGAAATGCACTCAAGGGAGTCAAGGCTGGAGACGTTTGATTTTCAGTCTTGGGAACATGGTTTTTAAGATGTCATTCAGTGTGATGTGGCTCTAATAATTCACATTGTGGTGCTGAGGATCGTTTGTGCTGTTAGGCCAGTGTCTGTTTTCGCTTAAATTCTGGTGGGCGCGCCTAAACTCTATGTACTCTAAACGCTTTATGGCAAAAAAATGGGGGAAACCTTTTGTCTAATTTTTTTTACACCCTATCATGTTTATTTTGAAAAAAAAAACAATTATTATTTTATCTTTAGTTTCTTATGCTTGTCCCTTCTATTGTATCAGTCCTGCCATGTTAGTACAAAATGAAAAGTCACCGTAGCGTTAGCACGGGCATGTCCAAGGGAGGCCTGGATTACGTTGCGCCCGCGGGGGATCACGTTGCGACAGTCGTCGTCGCAAGCTTCGTAGAAGCGCGCGCCCGCTGCCGTCCGTAAGCCGTCGCGGGCGCTCCGCACGATCCGCGCGCTGATCCGCTCGCTGCCCATCGACGTGCCCGCGGTGTGCCGCATGACGGCCACGGTGGCAGTGGCGGCGCACGCGTCACCGGCCCGTTCTACGGGCACCGCCGCGCGCGCATCGCGCGCGCCGTCCAGGAGCGCCCCGACAGGCTCCCATCGCTCGTGCTAGAGATTGGCGTGCCCACGGGGAAGTTCACGCAGGAGCTCTCCGCCAGCGGGCACGTCCGCATGGCCCTCGAGTGCGCGAAGAAGTCCAAGAAGTCAACGCAGCTCCATGTGCCTGCCGAAATGCTTCGCCCATTGCATTTTCATGAACTGGTTAGTAAGATGGGTGGTGATCCATCCATTGAGAAGGATGCGCCACTACAAATTAGTTAAACTTTGCAAAAATAAATTAGTTGTTTTTTATAGCATTCCCTCAATAAAGCCGTAACGTTAGCACAGGCAAATATACTAGTTTTATATAGTTATCTTCTCTACTTTGCCTTAGTACGTTACTTTATTGCAACATGACTAGTTATGTTGTATTGGTTGTTAGCATAGTCATAGTTGTTTGATAGTAAGATAATGGTAGTATAACTTTGCACTGGTTCACCGCCCTTAACCCGGTGCTCTAATCCATTTCACCGGATATCGGATTAGAGTAGTAAGATATAGTGTAGACATGGTGTCTAGACTATATGCTTACCTATGTCTGCGGCTTGTCCAACGGTTTGTTTGTGGTACTTAGTAGGTGTGACAGACCTATCTAGGCTTTGATCCCACCACGTTCGTCCAAGTTATTAAAGCGTAGGCCTTCTTGTGCTAGGCGGTTTAGCAGCCTCCTGTTGCTAAGTGGCCTAGTGGCCTGAAGTTCAATTGTGTATGAATATTGTTCTTGCTTGATATGACTTGTCTTGCTAAGTTAGAACCATGCAAGTAGAGATATATATTTGGAAACCTTATGCTCGCTCGCTGTCCTCCTCGCTCACTAAACTACTCTTTATCATTGGAACTTCTGTTGTGTGTCATTACACTTATCATATATATCATTTACCCCTATCATAGTTTAATTGGTATATTAGTTAGTGGATCACCATGGTTAGCTATCATATTCTTTAACCATTGTTTCCATGAGGATAAATACGATACCCTGAAATACTCCTGGATGAAATGGTACAACGGTATCTCTGTGCGCTTGCGGAATATTCTACATGAGCATAATAAATACCAACAAGCATTTCTAGCGCCATTGCCGGGGAAGCAATTGGCAAAAGATTTTGATACTAACTTTGTTGTCTACTAATCTATGTTACCACTAGCTATTGTGGGGTTACCATTGTTCTGTTGAGTGTGGAATAAACATGACATCAACCATCTCGACCTTCCGATGTTCTTCCACAAAAAAAAAGAAAAAGAAAAAAACATCAAAGAGCCCAGGTATGTGTATGCATGTAATCTAACCCTGTGTAGAATTGAAGGTCGCTGTCAAAGAAGAAAACAAAACCATTCATGTGATGGAGCAAAAGCACTCACAATTTCGTCTCAAATTGTGGGTAATGATGGGATCATTCAGGTATGTGAGACCCTGTCGGGAGGCAACCCGACGTTATCCTTTTATTTACTCCATACCACTACATGTTTGCTTAAATCATCATGTATCTAGTGCTTCTTTTGGTTAAGTCTAGAGATTCATGCATATCCATCATTTACATCAATTTTAATTTTCCAAAACCATAACATGTTTGATTGAATGCATGTCACCCACTCCATCTGCATAAAAAATTATATATATATATAATAAAAATTCTCCTCTGCTTCACCACTCATGTTCTTATATAGTATGATTTTCAATGCTTTTTAAATTGAGCATGGTGCTTAGGTTAAATAGTCTGCCTTAATCAAACAAGGCATGGTGTCAAGTTTGATTATTGAATCAAAATATACTTGTATGGAATTTGGTTGTTTAGTTGGACTAACCCCTGTAGGAAAACCTTTAAACTTTTGGTGGGTAAGTCGTGAGATCATTCTTGGAGACAAATCAAGGCTTGAGGTACCCTTTAAACACCTTTGCTCACCCTTACCTTAGCCTTGCTCGATTTTCTGAAATTCTGGTGAACAAGAAGAGAACATCACTTGAAGCATATGATAAATATTCTATGCTAAAATACTAAAACCAATTTTCCATAGCGTAGAAAATGACCTCTTCCTCTATGACAGCAATACTCGTTCTTGAAAATCCATGTGTATCCCTTCGGGTATGTGTTGTCCACTAATCCCTTGCAGCAATAAAAAAATAATGAAGCAAAAGATCTAAACACAACATGGAGATGCAAGGGCACTCAAAAGACCAAGCTTGTGGGAGGTTCCCTCCCCCACTAAGAGGACAAAGAGGAGACACACCTTCGAGGTCCATATGCCTCCTGATGGGGTCGGCCGACCCCATAATGGATCTATGGGCCCACCTGTCATCCTCCACTACTGATACTTGACTTCAAAACGCTGGTTTGACACATCCTCCTCTCTTCTTGGTACATGTGTGATATTTTGACATGATCTCATGCAGTCCAAAATGAACTAAAGCCAAATCTGGATTGAAATTTTGAAAAGTAACATGCTTATGACATTCTTGAGATAGACGCTTGCATAAAATTATTCCATATGCATATGCTTATGCTTGTAGGAAAACATCTTAATAGGAAACTCATATTGACTAAGTTGTTGTGATGTGTGATATAGTTCTAGCTTAGAAATCCTACCTTTTCTATTCAAAGTGCTTGGAGATCTTGCTTTTGATAAAATGTCATAAAACCATAGTGTCACATACTCCTCAATGGTGAAATTCCTACCAAAGCCATATATGCTCTTTCATGATATAAGCTTTCTACATAAGCTACTTGCTTTGTGTTGAGTTTGGTCAAGTTTTGTGACCCTTGTTAGAGATTTATCATGCTCCCAAGATCAAGATCACGTACACACAACATATATATGCTGCTTCTACACTGGAAGTACGCAAAAACATGCCTTTCATTTTCCACATAGTTCATGCTCCATGTTCTAATAGAAATTCTCTCTCTAGTATGTTGTTAGTCAATGAGACATAGACTATGCAAGATTATGAAAATATGAAAAAATATATATAGGGGAACATGAAGGTCCCATGTTTTAGAAAAAAAATGATGAGCAAATCAAAGCTCATAGAAAAAAAAGAAAAAATAAATAAAGATAGCTATGTCTCAAAATTATAAGTTAGAAAGAGAGATCATATCAAATAGAGGAGTATTGATCATTTGCCATGTTTCACACACTTGCACATCTTGATCCAAGAGTATGACACTTCTCTCCTTAGATCCGGAATTTCACTTTACAACATATGCAAAGTTTGCTACATTCTTTATCCTACCCTGTAGCTACACATAAGCCTTGAGAGATAGGATGAAAAGAAGGCAAACTTTGATATGTGCCTTGGTGAGGAATCATACACCATTGAATGATCTGAGAGTACCATTTGAGGAGTATAAGTGAACTATGCTTTTCTTGTGAAAACTTTGAAAAACTCCAAGTTACTAAGAAATGGATTGGGAAGATGACTTTGCTTCAAGAATTGTTCCACTTTTCAACTTCTCAAGGATATATGATAGCTAATGCCACATATCCCACTTGTTTAAGAAATGTTTTGGAATGAATTTATGCTATCTATATGACGGATACCTAGAAATAGGGTACCCAATTTACCACACTCCACAAAAACAAAATCGTCCTCGGGGGCTTTTCGCCCCGTCCGAGCCTGGGTGATGTCATCACCCACGAGGGCTTCCTCGCCCCCAATCAACCAAAATCGCTACACACTCTCGGAGGGTCTTCCGACTCGCCCGAGCTAGAGTGACGTCATACGTGACGTCGTCAACCCTCGGGAGCTCCTCTGACTCGCCCGAGCAAAAGTGATGCCATCTAAGATACCATCTACCCTCGGAGTCTCCTCCGCCTCGTCTGAGCTGGGATGACGTCATTCGTGACGTCCCAACCCCTCGGGGGCTCTTCCGCCTCAGCCGAGCAGGGCTAACGTCATCCGTGACGTCCCTCCCCCTCGGAGGCCTCTTCCCCCGCAAGCAACCAGAGAAGTCGTGGCCTGGATAGTCAAAAGGTCCACAGTACCCTTCGTCCTTAGGGATGGTTCTCTAAGGCATGAGCCTCCATGCCTGCCCCTATTCCCCCCTGTAGTACAAGGTTCTGTGCTGCCTAACCGACGACTTATGCGCACCATATCCGTGTTATACCTCCGACAGACACTTGAACAGGGATTAGGGCGTCATCAGCCCTGTGTGATGGAATGCGGGGGTGCCTAGCCCTATGTGACAGTGGTGTTCCCAGTCTCAAGGAACATGGCTCTAGTACACCAAGGAAGAACATGACCCGGACATGTGTCTACTGGCGCAGTCTTCCTCAGGGAGGAAGACAGAAAGAAGACAAAGCTCCCCCACGGTGGCAGCCTAAGCCGGGCCCACGTTCACTCCCCTCCTCTCTACTGTACTCCTCCATCTCTCCCTACGTATAAAGGGGGAGAATGGACCTCCACTCTCTCTCTCTCGACACCCCCAAAACTCACTCACACACACTCATACTCGCATCCAGGCGAGCTCTCACCAGAACCAAGAACCTCATACGCACGATACCTAGGAGCCAGCTTCCCTCTCTCACCAAAGCTTGTAGCTCCCCTCTACAAGCCCTCCGCGCTCGGTAACATGACTCCGCAACAAACTCGACGTAGGGCGTTCGTGCCCGAACCAATATAAATCTCTGTGTCCTCCGAGCGTAACCATCCAAACTCCGACAGAGTTAGAAATTTACTCGTTGGCCGTCTAGACCCCGCCATTTTACACACCAACAGTTGGCGCGCCAGGTAGGGGACCTTTGTGTGTCAACCTTATTTTTGAGTTTCGGACGGCTAATCGCCGCGTTGATTTCGCTCTGGGCTCCATTGTCCATTTTGGTAGCTTGGACTTCCAGTGCCACAGGCAGGAGGCCGACCTGGTTCTTCGTCTCCCTACGGCATCCTCCGAGGAAGCCGTGGACGCCCTCTCCGCGTCCATGGCCCACCTCAACCTGCGTCCCTCCACGGAGCAAGTCACCGAAAGGACAACAATCCCGCGGGCCGACTATCCTTAGTTCGAGTGCCGGCTCGACACGCTGCTAGGGTCCAAGCCGACCCAGGAGTCCCTGCACAACCTCTACTTTGCATTTGCCAACATGATGGCGCATCTCGCGAGAGGACAACCACTCTCACCCGGGCTCACCAATGCGCCTGTCCCAAAGGTGTTACCGCACGACACGCAGAATGCCACCGCAGCTCGTTTAGAGATGATGGCCGCAGGCCTCAGTGCTGACCCCGCAAAGGGGATGAGCACTGGGCTCGCATCCCACCACCTCCGGTCCGTCTCCGACCTCCTCGTGAGCTTAGAGGCTACCTCCTACCTCCAATCCAGCCACATGAGCGTCGATCCCCGGGAGGCCCAGGGCCCTGACGGTCTGGGGGACAAGGAGGCCTTTTACGGTTCCTCGCACGTCAGGAATCGCCCACACGAGTTCGGTCCAAGCGGCCACGGCGCCGCCCGTGGCCGCGAGAACTCAACAAGCAACGCATCGCCGCCGGCAGCGGTTGTCAACGTTGTCCCCACGATGGGCGCGGACAATAACGATGACGATGTCCGTACACCTGTCCACAGGACGATACTCTCGATGTTGGCGTCATGCGGCGACCTGTCGTCCGCGGGTCTCCAACGGCCCTACCTCGAGGAGCCCCGCGACGCGGGGCGGCGGCTCGAGGAAGGACAGCGGCGACCGGCGTCCGGATGCCTCCCCGCCATCACCACAAGCTACCTGTCGGGCAGAAGGGCAGTCGACTCAGTCTCCTGTCCCGGCAAGGGGAAGGGCAGGACACGACACAACAGCGTCTCCGCGGGCGCGGCGACGAACGTTGCGACTCTTCATCCCCGGGGTGGGGAGAACAGGGTCCAACTCGACAACACCCTCACCAGGTCCTGCCCGTACCACGGCAGGACGGTCAGACACACACTCCACCAGTGTGACAAGGTGGCAAGGCTATTCAAAGTCACCCAAGACGGGGACAGGGGCCACCACAACCCCTTCCCCCATGCAAGCGGGTGCCTCCTGATTTTTGGCAACTCGGGAACCCACGACCGCGAGCGTCGGCAGGAGGAAGAGCGGCGTGAGGTCCTCACGGCTGCCCCAGCGACTCCTGTTTTCCTCTATTGGTCGGAGACCGACATCACGTTCGGTTGGGACGACCACCCAACCCGCGTTACCCAGCTGGGTCGCTACCCGCTCGTCGTGGACCCGATCATAGGGAACGTGCGTTTTACCAAGGTACTGATGGACGGGGGCAGTCACCTTAACATCATGTTCTACAACGCTTTCGAGGTCCTGAAGGTGCCCAGGGGGAAACTCCGACCGGAGGGGGGTCCTTTCCTGGGAATCATCCACGGAAAACCGGCCCTGCCCCTGTGGCAGGTCGACTTACTCATGACATTTGGATACTCGAACAACTTCCGGAGCGAGCTCCTCACTTTCGAGGTCGCACACTATCGAGGGGTGTACCACGCAGTGTTGGGAAGGCCATGCTACGCGAAGTTCATGGCCATCCCCAACTACGCCTACCGCAAGCTTAATATGCCAGGACCGCAAGGTATCATCACGATCACCTCCGAGCTCACGGAAGCATATCAGTTTGACGTGGACAGTTGCGAGAACGCCATGGCCAAGGTACGTTGCTTGCAGCCGGCGGCGGCAGCCGAAGCCGCGAACAACGAGAGAGTTGACTCTAAGGGCACGGGGAACTTCACCCCGCTCGAGGGGGTGAAAGAAATCCCCCTCGACCCGTCCAAGATGGACAGCTGAGTACTGCGCATCAGCGCCACCCTAGATCCGGAGCAGGAGTCGGCGCTCGTCGACTTTCTCCGCGTGAATGGCGACATGTTCGCATGGAGCCCTGCGGACGTCCCAAGCATACCGAGGGACGTGGCCGAGAACGCTCTGATGATCCAATCCGGGGCCCAACCAGTGAAACAACGCGTGCGCCGTTTCGACGAGGAGAAGCGGCGGGCCATCGGGGAGGAGCTCCACAAACTTCAGAGGGCTGGGTTCATCAAAGAGGTATTCCATCCTGAATGGTTATCTAATCCAGTACTAGTTAAGAAGAAGAGCGTGAAATGGAAATGTGCATAGATTACACCAGCCTGAACAAGGCATGCGGTAAGGACCCATACCCCCTGCCGTGTATCGATCAGATCGTCGATTCCACCTCGGGGTGCGAAATGCTTTCTTTCCTCGATGCATACTCCGGCTACCATCAAATCCAGATGAAGGAGTCCGACCAGCTCACGACGTCCTTGTAGGAATACGAGGTTGCTACACTAGCCGGAAAACAAAACTTTTCGACCTCATAAACCAGGATCTACTGCTAGTCATAGGTTACGGGATTACCACTAGACGCGCAGGCGCAGCGGAAGACGACTTGATGTAGTCGTGCGCGTCGCAGCAGGCAGTGCAGTTGCGTGGTCGTCCGTCTCAACGTCCCCTTCGCGCGGTTCGTCCTTGTGCTCCAGATGCAGCACCTCCGAGGAATCCCACACGTGCAGGGAGGAAGCGTTGCGCCTCCGGACTGCTAGGTCCGCGAGGAGCAAAAGGCGCGAGCGTGGGGAGGCGACGGCGGCTGCCAAAAAAGGCATGGATCAATTCGCCCCGCGCCCACCCCTTGCTTATATACGCGTCCTAACGAGCTCCCATGGTGGAGGCCCATTAGAAACCCTAAACCTAGTCTAATTCGGGTCCAACCCGAATTAGGCTTCCAACCCCTTAAGCGTGCGACCCTATGGGCTCACGCATACATAGACATGGCCCAAGTACTCTTACTCGACCAATAGTTGATAGCGGCCTCTAGCAATACGTGTCAACTCCTATGTATACGCTATGATCATATCAGACGAACCACTATGACCATGTACAAGTTATTCCCTTCGCCACTCGATATATGGTTCAACTCGTGGGTTAACACTTAACCCAAGCATGGCCATGCATTTGTTGATCCAATCACATGAGTGCTCCAGTGATATCTCTCTCACGAAGAGAGGGGCAAATTCCATCTTGATTGTCTATGTCTCATAGCATGTTTCCCGACCACCCAAGGACCACCTTTATAACTACCCAATAACGGAGTAGCGTTTGATAGTCTCTAAGTAGATCGTTTCACATCTTGAGTACATACCACAATCTCAGGTCTAAGGACATAACGTACATGACATGAATAGAGACTTTCTCTTGTTGGGTCAGTCCAGCCTACATGTCTCACATGTGCCCACATTATTAGTTTGACATCTCTATGTCTATGACTTGTGAAACATAGCCATCAACTAATACATGTGCTGGTCTAATATTCAAGTGTGCTCTTACAAGAATGCCGACCAGGGACTACTATTAGAATAACCATTCAGGTAATTGAGTTCCACAAACAATTCACATAATTGTCAATCAATACTAGTTGTCTATAATGGATATTCAAAGAACACTTTATTAATCATGGATACAATCGGAATATAATCATCTACATGATTAGCTCTAGGGCATATTCCCAACAGTCCTTTATCACGCCGTTCGGCTCTTTTTGCTATGTCACTATGCCGTTCGACCTCCGAAATGCGGGGGCTACATACCAGCGGTGCATGTGCTCGTTTTTTGGGATACTCATCGGCATGACCATCGAGGCATATGTGGACGACATTATAGTAAAGTCCAAATGGACAGAAACCATGATCATTGATCTTAAGACATCGTTTGAGGCCATGTACTCAAGCGCGTCAAACTCAATCCTGAGAAGTGCGTGTTCAGAGTGCCGCGCGGCATGCTCCTCGGTTTCATCGTCTCCGAGCGTGGGATCTAGGTCAACCCCGACAAAATCTTCACCATCGCCGGTATGGGAGCAATCCACAACGTGAAGGGGGTGCAGCGGGTCATGGGGTGCCTCGTGTCCCTGAGCCGCTTCATCTCGCACCTCGGTGAACGAGGCCTAGCCCTTTACCGACTCCTCAAGAAGACCGAACACTTCACCTGGACCCCTGAGGTGTAGGAGGCCCTGGACAAGCTCAAGGCGATCCTCACGAGCGCACCCATCCTCGTGCCGCCGACGCCGCGCGAGGCCCTTCTCCTATACATTGCCGCCACCACCCATGTGGTGAGCTCCGTCATCGTCGTCAAAAGGGAGGAGGGCCACACGCCTAAAGGTCCAGCGGCCGGTGTACTTCATCAGCGAGGTGTTATCCAAAACCAAGACCAGGTTCTCGTGGACTTCGTCTCTGAGTGGACCGAAATCCAGCTGTCACCGGCGGCGGAGAACCAGGAGTTTTGGGTCATGTATTTCGATAGATCGCTGATGAAGACCGGCGCTGGCCTGGTTTTTGTCTCCCCGCTCGGGGTCTAGCTCAAGTACTTGTTGGGGATATAACCTCGGCATATCCCCAGGGACCTTCTTGGGCCTACCGACCAGGAGATGGCCCGGCCTACGAGGCCTTGCGGCATGCGACTAGCCCGTCGCGCTCGCTTAGGACTCTTAAGAAGACTTGCTCGCCAAGGAACATCCTAGTAGATAGACTCGGATCCCTCACCATAGGGAGCCGATTGTAATCGGTTAGGATATGAAATTGTAACCCTGCTCCCCACCCATATAAGGCGAGCAGGGACCCCCCTCAAAAACCCCCCAGATAACCTCTCTCAGATCATCTGCAGATCTTGTAACCTAATATACGAGATCAATCTAGCCACCAGAACACAGGACGTAGTGTATTACAGCAGTTTTTCGGCCCGAACCTGTCTAAATCGCCATGTCTACGCTCTCTGTGTTACACTTGATCGCCGTCGCCACACCTCCGCCTAACAATTTACTACCGTGGGATACTCCCTAGGTAGACTGCGACGCATATTTCGTTGACAGTTGGCGCGCCAGGTAGGGGGTGTGTGCATCGACTCCATGGATCATCAAGCGGTCACCTTCCCCGAATCCATGGTTATCCCCGCAGGCGGTAGCACCCTCCAGATTGGATCTATGATCTGGACCATCCATGGCACCGTCTCCGTCACCGAAATGTTGGAATTAACACAGCTTCTCACGTTGAACTCTCCTCCAAACGAAGACCCGGTCGCTAAGGCGGTTCAAAACACCCCTGACCGTACTACCCATAAGGACTGTGCGAGCGCCGTCAACCAGGTTGATGAAGACCTCGCCGAATGCTGACTTCGTTCACACGCATCTGTTTCATGAAAGACCAAATCCGAAGCACCACTGCAACACTCGGCGCCCGACCTCATCGACCACGGCACCGGGCGAAAGCGCCGACGCGGTAACGGGTACAAAGAGGTCCTCGACAGTCCCTGTCCCCTTCACGGATAGGGAAAACACACCATGCGGGAGTGCATCGCCCTTAAGGAGGCTTTCCAGAGCAAGGCAAACTCAAAGCGATCCGACAGTATTCTAGAGAAGGGAGATTTGACGGAAACTCAGACTACCGGCTTCACGAAGGCCGCGCGCATCTTCCCCATATTTGGCGGGCACCCAGGCAATAATGGTAAGCGTCGCTGCTCCTTTTACAACTGCAACAATGTTCACGTCTCTTCTCTAGATTGGGCAAAGCAGCGGATCGACTTTTCGAGGGACGACCACCAAGTACGTCACCACTACACTGTTCGCTTCCCACTGGTCGTAGGCGCGGCTATTTCAACCGGTCTCTTCAAGAAGATACTTGTCAACGGCGGCAACTCCGTCAACGTCATATTTCCAAACACCCTCCAGAGGCTTTAGTATCGTAAAAGCAATCTCTGACCTGTGAACTTCTCCCTTCACGGCATCATCCCTGGTGAAAAGTCGTCACCGTTCAGACAAATCACTCTCCTGGTGCGATTTGATTCCGATAGACTAACCCACGAGGAGCCTGTCGACTTTGTGATCGCCGACATTGATACTCCATATGGCGCCATCCTCGAACGGCCCGCACTCTCCAAGCTCATGGCGATACCACATTATACTTATTTACTACTCAAGATGCCGACACCATAGGGCATCATCAGCATACGCTCCGATCTACAAATTGCCTACGAGTGTGAATAAGAAGCGATCGAAGACGCGATCAGTCGCGAACACCTACATGGCTTCTAGATCTCCCTGTCCGATGCGGCCAAGCCTCACGCAGGGGATTTCGACATCCCAGAACCTCCAACTACACGCGCCTCGAAAAAGTCCAGAGAAACAAAGACTGTGGCCCTGGTCGACGACGACACAGAGAAGACCGCTGTGATAGGCGCCGGCCTTGCCCCAGAACAAGAAAGCGCGCTCGTCAGCCTCCTGTGGCGCAACATCAACATCTTCGCCTGGAAACCGGCCGATATGCCAGGTGTCCCCCCGGGACCGTGCCGAGCACTCGTTGAACGTGGTCGAAGGAGCCAAGCCGACTCGACAAAAGCTTAGAAGGTTCGCACCGGATTGCAAGGAAGCCATAAAAGCCGAAATAACCCCGTTCCTAGCTGCGGGATTTATTAGAGAAGTAAATCATCCAGACTGGCTGGCCAATCCAGTCCTTGTACGAAAAAAGAATAATGAATGGAGAATGTGTGTGGATTACATGAGTCTCAACAAGCATTGCCCCCCCGACCCCTTTCCTCTGCCGCGAATCGATGAAGTTGTCGACTCTACTATGGGATGCGAACTCCTCTCCTTTCTCGAATGTTATTCCGGTTACCACCAAATAGCCTTGAAGGTCGAAGATCAGATCAAAACATCGTTTATAACGCCTTTCGACGTCTACTACTACACGACAATGTCCTTCGGGCTAAAAAATGTCGGTGCCACGTACCAACGTGCCATACAAGAGTGCTTGAAAGACCTCATTCCGGGAAAAGTCGAGGCCTACGTAGACGACGTAGTCGTAAAAATGCACTCCGTTGAAACATTGATCGCCGACATAGAGGAAACCTTCAAGGCCCTCAACGAGTTCAGATGGAAGCTAAACCCAAAGAAGTGCATTTTCGGGGTACCTTCAGGAACGTCCTGGGCAACATTGTCAGTCAGTCTGGCATTCGAGCCAACCCCGAAAAAACCGCCGCAGTTCTCCAAATGAAACCTCCATCCAATACAAAGGAGGTACAAAAACGCGCAGGGTGCATGGCCGCCCTCAACCGCTTCATCTCTCGCTCGGGGGAGAAAGGACTTCCATTCTTCGGACTCTTGAAGGGTGGACAAAGGTTTGAGTGGAACGACGACGCAAATTGCGCATTCAACGATCTTAAGCGGTACCTAACTGAGCCACCAGTCCGGGTCGCACCAAAGAAAGACAAGCCAATGTCGCTTTACATCGCCGCCACAAATCGAGTCGTCAGCACTGTCATGGTGGTCGAGCGCAACGAAAGCGGCCGTGCTATTTTGTAAGCGAAGTACTAAACGAGTCAAAAACGAGATACCCCCAGGTGCAGAAGCTACTATACGCAGTCCTCATAACAGCACGCAAGCTCTGACATTATTTCGAGAGATTAACCACGGTGACAGTCATCACCGAGTTCCCGTTAGGCGACATACTGCGTAACAAGGACACCATTGGGCGAATAATCAAATGGGCGATGGAACTGGGAACCTTCAACATAGCCTTCCAGGGGAGGAATACGATCAAATCATAGGCACTCGCTGATTTCATCGCTAAATGGACCGACATACAGGTCCCTATAAGCACCGACGTCCCTAAACATTGGACCCTATTCTTTGACGGGTCACTATCCATCCATGGGGCTGGTGCCGGCCTATTTTTCATATCACCATCCGGCGATAAGCTACGATATGTCCTACGGCTATTGTTTCCAGCCTCCAACAACGCCGTAGAATACGAAACAACCCTTCATGGGGTCAGAATCGCAAACGAACTCGGCATAAAGTGCGTCATCATCTATGGCGACTCAACTCTAGTAATCAATCAACTCAGCAAAGCATGGAAGTGATCCAATGAGAAGATGGACGCATACTGCGCCGCAATTCGAAAGCTAGAAGGCAAGTTCTTCGGGATCGAATACCACCATGTTCCGCGAGATCGAAACCAAGCTACAGATGACATGTCCAAGTTAGGATCGTCACGATCGCCCATCCCGGCGGGAGTCTTTATTCAAGACCTACATGAACCGTCAATCGCCGACGAGCGCGTAGCTCCACCCGAGGAAGTACCACCACCGCAGGCCAGCATACTCACCGTCGCAAACACACAGCCAACCATTCGACTGACGAGATGATTTCGTCCAGTACATCTCCAACAACGCAGTGCCATTAGATGAGACAGAAGCAGAACGATTGACCCGCCGAGCTCACAACTATGTCCTAGTGGACGGTGGGCTGACAAGGAGAAACTCCAAGATGGAAGTGCTACAGAAATGCGTCTCCAAGGAAGAGGGCGCGACGATCCTACAAGACATCCACGCCGGCACCTGTGGGAATCATGCCGCCGCAAAGACACTAGTACGAAAAGCTTTCCGAGCAGGTTTCTACTGGCCGACGGTGGTCGCCGACGCAGAGCAAATGGTGCGAACCTGCAAGGGGTGCCAATTCTTCGCCAAACAAACTCACCGTCCCGCCCAGGAATTACAAATAATACCAGCCTCTTGGCCTTTCGCTTGTTGGGTTTTGGACATGCTAGGTCCCTTCCGACCAGCACCGACAAACTTTAAATGGATCTACGTGGTTGTCGACAAGTTCTCCAAGTGGATCGAAGTCAAACCAATCACCAAGGCATCGGCCGGAACCACGGTAACTTTCATCGATGAGATCATACACCGATTCGGCGTCCCAAATTCAATCATCACCGACCTGGGATCAAATTTCACCGGAACCTCTTTCTGGGATTTCTGCGAAGACAATAAAATATTGGTCAAGTACGTCTCCGTCGCCCACCCAAGAGCAAACGGCCAGGCCGAACGCGCAAACGGAATGATACTAGACGCACTCAAGAAAAGACTATACCAGGAGGAAGAGAAGAACGCAGATCGCTGGTTACACGAACTACCCGCAGTGCTTTGGGGACTACGTACGCAACCGAGTCGAAACACTGGCATCTCCCCGTACTTCATGGTTTTCGGCTCGGAAGCAGTAATGCCAACCGAGGTCTCCTTTGGCTCTCCACATGTGGAAAACTATGACGAAGAAACATCCGACCAGGCTCGCATCGACGACATCGACCATCTAGAAGAGCAAAGGCTAACTTCGTGCATACGCACGGCCAAGTACCTAGAAGGCGTTCGATGATACTACAACCGCAATTTCAATAACAGATCATTCACCACCGGAGATCTCGTACTCAAAAGGAAACTCAAGACCGAAGGCATGCACAAACTCTCGTCACATTGGGAAGGCCCCTACGTCGTCAAAGAGGTAACCCGACTAGGGTTTTACCGGCTCGCCGACCAGGAAGGCATCGACGTACCTAACTCATGGAGCATAGAACACCTTAGACGTTTTTACGCTTGAATACTTGTATGATTTCTCCCACCGATATCAATAAAGATCGACGATCTCGCCCATACACGCTCTCCCTTTTTTTCACCTATTTCACGACCACAGCGCCTGACGACCACTACAAAACGCATATGGCGATCGACGACCCTCCAAACGCATCGCGACGTTCTCCAAACAACCTGGCCATAACCAGAAAACCCCTAAAGCTGGTCTGCCAATGGGTCATAGCAAATAGAAGTAGCTACCCTACTCGTTACGACCACGGTGGCAGAACTCCCAACTGATATCTCCCCATAAACCGGGCGGTATCATTTGGGTTAGTGGCCATGAGGTTATGCGCCCAGAATCTGTATACAACCACAAAACGGTCGACGACTCTACAAGCAACATGGCTTTGCGCCTAGCGTTTGCAGGAACGGTCTCCACGGGCCCTGGTCACGCCACGATAGAGCCTCTTGGAAAAGGGCCCTGACTCTGGTATCATTCAAAGGTTGCATGAGTTGTTCGCCCTCTGCGCCACGGATTGCCAGGAGTGTACCTCCTTGGGAGTCCTTATGTACCCTACGCATGAAGTGGCGATAGCCCTACGATTTGGACCATTTGAGACCCAAGGCAGAACGCTTGATTCGCCATGGCTCACGACTCAGCAGGCATGAAGGGACATACAAGTGAAATAAAAGCTCACCGCCCGGATAAACAAAAGCTTTGACACAATTCACTTACACGTCCATACCAACCCCCCATCACATACAACAATAGCTATCCAGTAGCAAAGAACTCCACATCGCGAAGCAAACCCTCAGCTACAACGTCGGCTTCCCTCTCCAAATGACCAATATGTGAGTCTGAAATACCGACCGCATAACCAGTATCCAACCTTTGAAGTTTGACGCGCGGATAATGCGACTGCAACATCGATAGCCCATGGGAAAGCATCTCCTGGGACGCCAAAGTCACAAACGTCTTGAAGCGACCACAAAAGCCTTGCACCTTCGCCGCAAATTCACCAACAATATCATCCGACGCAGGAGCGGAAGTAAAAGCAACATCATCCACACAGGCCACCACTAGGCCTACCTCTTCAATCACATCCCAAAACCGACGACGTCAGGCAACAACTTGATCCGCCAGTTCTACATGCAACAAAAGGAGTAAGTACAAAAGCAACAACTAGAAGAACCACATAGACAACTATGAGCCAACCTTTCTTCGCCTATGAAAGATGATCGATGTCGCGATCCTTCTCCAGCAGAGCCCTCTCCAATTCATGTGTCCGCACATGAGATTCTCACAAAGACTTCTCCAAAGACGCAACGCGAAGCTTACGTTCCCGACCAGTTCTCAGCAACGCCTACGAAACAAGCGTCAGCATGCGGCCAGTTCATGATGAAAACAAGTTGACGACTCACCTCCATACCACTCAAGATGCTCCGACCAGAATCAGAATCTTCACCACCGACAATACCCTCCGGCGGGGGAGACATTCCCACAAAATCATCTTCAATTATAATAGAAGACCGCTTCCTCCTCTTCAAACGATGGGTAAATGCCAGTGGCACATCGTCATCATCAATTTCGGCGGCAATACCTGCAGGTATCTCGGGACTCCCTGAAGAAGCATGTCCACTATCAAGTCCCGGGGGATCTGACGCCCAGGGCTCCGACCTCAAAGGCTCCGGATCGACAACAGTTGTCCCAACGCCGGGAAGCTCTTCGCCGACAAGCCCCTCATCATCAACCCCCTTAGAAAGACCAGAACCCGTCAAGGGCGTACAAAACTCTGGCAACAGACTAGGGGTCGCTAAGATGGCAAAGTAGTGAGCATGGTCTTCAGCACAAACCTGCATAACCAAGGCACATAAGTACACCACTAGCTACAATGACACAACACAAAGCAAGATGTGGATCAAAACATGAGGAGGAGGACAACAAAGAGAAAAGGCCTCCCTCGAATGCGGTGGCTGGGAACGCTTCGATAGGTCAAAGTGAAGGACCAAGAACGGCAACCAGAGGGGGGGCGGTGAATGCGAGCCTCAAATTTCTCTCGAAATATTCGGGCCACTCTTCCCAAAAACCAAACCCAGTTGCTGGGTGCTCAATGGCAGTGGAGGAAAATCACCGGAAACCCCAAAACACAGGTTTTCCACCCCTGGGGAAAAGAGGCAAGAACCTAGGCAAAATGGGAGAAAACAACAACCAACAGGAAGCTCCGGACCAGATGGGACAAAGCCACCGGACTAAGGCAAGTAGTCCGGAGCTATGGTCCGACGCTGGCCAAACCGAGACAAAGAAGTGCAGGGAGCACCCGACCTCCGGACTACCTGCTCCGGACTAGTCCGGTGGTACGGGAGACTGGTCCAGTGCTCACTCACGCAGAAGTCCAGTAAGCTACCGACCTCCAGACCAGACCACCGGACTACCCCGTCGGACCAAGGAGAGTGGTCCAACGCGTGGTAGCGTTCCTCAGCAGAGCCACCGGACCACTCGTCAAAGGTCTGGAGCTAAAAAACCGGGAGGTCCGGAGGGTGGTCCGACGCCCCCTGCTGCTTGACATGGGAAAGGTCAAGACCATCAGACCACTCGCTATGGTCCGGAGCTTAGAAGGGAAGTGGTCTGACGCTCACAACCAGAAAACTGTTCCTCACGAAAACAAACTTCTCTCCGCCAAATCTTCCCAAAACTCAACCAAATGATCACCAACTGCAACCAAACTTTGTAGGCATGATCCTAGTGCAGTTGGAGAGCTATCCCCAAGAAATCATCACTCAATTTGGAGAGGATAAAGGGGAACACTCAGATTTGGAGGAAAAGAGAGAAAAACAAAGAACACCACAAAGAAATCGCCCGATCTACGCACTCGTGAGGTTTGAGGAGAATTCCTACGGTGCAAAGAAGCTCCTCACGATTATGCACAACTTGGTTCAAACGGATTTGCAAGAGCTACTCCCTACAAAGAGAAATCATCCCGGGAAAAGAGGGAGCAAAAGCAAAACGCGAAGAACACAAGCAAAACGGGGACACGATCAACAAAACGAAGCCAGCATGGCTTACGGAGGTTACGGCCTCCGATTCCTCACAACAATCACAAGTTCTTACAACCAAGAAGAATCTAGGGAAGGGAAAACCTAGGAATAGGTGGGAGAGAGAGTAATGCAAGAGATGAGGATGAGGATACCCCTTCATCCTCTATTTAACGAGGCTTTGGCTATTTCCCAAAGACCCCCCTAGATACAAGACCGAATTACCTAGCCCTAAGACATTGTAATTCAAGTCGGTAACTCTCAGCTACTCGTTTGAATCGACGGCCCCGCTTTCTGCAGGGAGTTGCCGTCGCCTCGACGCAACCTCCAGGATTTCGCCACGTGCCATCCCCGCTTCCTCGGAAGCTCCGCCCGGATTTTGAGGCCCAAACCCGCGAAACCCGCCACCGGTAGCTTTGGGCTCAACTACCGAACCCCGAGTTTTGTGGCCCAAACTCGGAAACCGACGCGGATGGTTTTGAGGCCCAAACCACCAAACCACTCAACGCGAGCCACCTTGTCTTTGCCCGGTCAGACTCCAGTCCCCTTAGCCTCCGCTCGACTCGCGCATCCATAGTATTGACTCGGCCGACTCAGTCTACCTCCATGTCTTCTCGCACTCGCCGGTGCCAAGTACTAGCCACCACAGTTAGTCCGTCGGTGCCCATGGTCCCTCAGTCCGAGCCCCGCTTCCGCCCTTCACCGCTCTCAGTCCATCGGCACGGCAAGCCTCTACTCGACCTTCTCCAAGCCATTGACCACTGTCACTAGGCATAGCACCTGCACACCACAAGCCGATAGACAAGCACATATTTCTGCTTTCGCAGAGGTTAGGGTAAGCCACTCAAACTAAAACACTCATGTGTTGGACGATCACTCATCATCAATGCTGAACATACATGGTCTTGATCTAATAGTATGACATTTCTCTCCTTGGATCTGGAGTTTGACTTTACAATATATGCAAGGGTAAGTATGCTACATTGTTTATCCCTACCTAAGCCCCACATAAGCCATTTAGAAATAGGGAGATACAGAGAAGGCAACCTCTTTATGCCTTGGTGAGGAAACATACACTTTGAGTGACTTAGAGTACTATAAGAGGTTTGAAAAATTTATCAAAAACTCCAAGTACTAAAATATGATTTGGGAAATATGAATTAGCCTTGAGAGTTGTTCCATTTCTCAACTTCTCAAGGATATATGTTAGCCAATACCACATATCCCATTGGTATGACAAAATGTCTTCAATGAATCCTTATGTTTGTTTTATACTTTGAATAACATAGTCTTGTTATCTTTTAACCTTTACTCGAGGACGAGCAAAGAGGTAACTATGGGGGATCTTGTTGACGATAATTACAAGCTATTTTATCACCATCAAAACACCGTCAACATCCTCATATTCAAAGGAAAACAAGAATAGCATGCACATAATTTACCCAATAACTAGTTCCACATGTCCCATGACTATTTGATGCAGGTAATGACAAATGGGGTCTTTTGGGAGCCAGTGGGCCCACTTAGGGGGTCAGCCGACCACCCTATGGACCCACTTGGCATCCTTAGCCCCCATGATCCATGTAACACCCTCAAGAATACTCTCTACCCTTGGATCCAAGTATATTCACCTCTCAATGGTCCAGATTCACATCACAAGGATCCATAGGCCCAACATGACATATTTCCAAGTATGGAAAATGTGCACAAGGCATACACCATCATGAATGGCATTACGTCCAGAAGCCACCTGCGAAAGATGAGCCCATTTGGCCACAAAAGGCATTCGGCCGAATGCCTAGGTGGGGCCAGAGACCACCCACAGAACCCCTGACCAGTGGGGTCAGCTTCTAGAAGAAAAGTGGCAGGACCCACCTGCCATAGGGTTCGGCTGAATCACCATATGGTAGTTCCAGCTCCCCACTGACTTCCTTCATGCCGCCATGCATCCACTTGATCTCCTCCGTTGATTTAAGACGGTTACAATGATGGTTTCATACTACGGTGGCTGATGGAGGTGGCGCGGATCGCTGACTTGGCACCGGAGTAGCCCCTACTCCACCTCTAGCTATAAATAGACCCCTAGGCCCTCACTCTCACTGATACCTCATTGGAGAAACTACTCCTTAGTAGTAGTGCTATGCTAGTTGGAGGAGAGTGAGGGAAGTCTTCTAGAGAAAGCCCCGGATCTATCGGGAATCTTCTCCGGAGCTCTACCTTAGCGGATGCGATCCTCTTGTAAGTTCAGCACTTGTAAGTGATACATCCGAGTTCTTTATAGCAATTAATATTCTAAATTTGGTTTAGCTGTTATACACCTTTTCACGCTTGTTCATCGCTTTACTTTAAGTAGAGTTCTTTAGCCCTAACGTAGGGTTAAAGTAGTAAGAATAGTGTAGACGTGGTGTCTAGACTAGATCTTGCCGTTGTAAACCTCTTATCGCGCGAATGGTTGGTGGATGCTAGTAGAAGGTGACAGCTCTATCTAGTCTTCGTATTCCACCACGTGTGTCAGATAAGTTCTTAAAAGGTAAGGCCTCAATACAACATGATGTGCGGACACATGGTGGATAAGTACCCATGTATGTTCAATTTTGTGATGAGTGATTGCCCAACACTTGAGCGTTTCAGTTTGAGTGGCTTACTACTAATCTTTGCGAAAGCAAATGTGTGCCTGTCTATCGGCTTGTGGTGTGCAGGTATTATGCCTAGTGATAGTGGTCAATGGCGTGGAGAAGGTCGAGTAGAGGCTTGCCGTGCCGATGGACTGAGAGCGGTGAAGGGCGGAAGCGGGGCTCGGACTGAGGGACCATGGGCGCCGGCGAACTAGCTGTGGTAGCTAGTACTTGGCACCAGCGAGTGCGAGAAGACATGGAGGTAGACCGAGTCGACCAAGTCAAGACTGTGGATGCGCGAGTCGAGCGGAGGCTCAGGGGACTCGGAGTCTGACCGGGCGAAGACAAGATGGCTCGGGTCGAGTGGTTTGGTGGTTTGGGCCTCAAAACCATCCGCGTCAGTTTCCGAGTTTGGGTTGCAAAACTCGGGGTTCGGTAGTTGAGCCCAAAGCTACCGGTGGTGGGTTTCCTGGGTTTGGGCCTCAAAACCTAGGCGGAGCTTCCGAGGAAGCGAGGATGGCACGTGGCGGAATCCTGGAGGTTGCGTCGAGGCGACGGCAACTCCTGGCAGGAAGCAGGGTCGTCCATTCAAATCGAGGGAGATATTTACCGGAGCTTGGATTGCAATGCTTAGGCTAGGTAGTTCACTCATTGTATCTAGGGGGGTCTTTGGGTAATAGCCAAAGCCTCTGATAAATAGAGGATGAACGGGTATCCTCATCCTATCTCTTGAACCCTAATCATTTGCCCCAACTCTCTCTCTCTCTACCCTCTCTAGTTCATGAGATCCCTAGGTTGATTTCACCAACCTCTGTAAGAACTTGAGTTTGTTGCGAGGAATCGGAGGTCGTAACCTCCGTTAGCCATGGTGGCTTCGATTTCGTGATTGGGTCCCCGTTTTGCTTGTGTTCTTCGCGTTTTGCTTTTGCTCCCTCTTTTTCCCGAGATGATTTCTCTTTGTGGGAAGTAGCTCTTGCAAATCCGTTTGAACCAAGTTGTTCGTATTCGTGAGGAGCATCTTTGCACCAAAGGATTTTTCCTCAAACCTCACGAGTGCGTAGATCGGGCGTTTTCTTTGCAGCATTCTTTGTTTTGCTCTCTTCTCCCCCAAATCCGAGTGTTCCCGTTTATCCTCTCCAAATTGAGCAATGATTTCCTTGGGATAGCTCCCCAACTGTACAAGGATCATGCCTACAAAGTTTGGTTGCAGTTGGTGATCATTTGGTTGAGTTTTGGGAAGCTCCGGACAACTTTCCCCTAGCTTTGGACCATAGCAAGTGGTCCGGTGGTCTTGACCTCAGCCGTGTCAAGCAGCGAAGGGCGTCGGACCTAGCTCCGGACTACTCAGCTTTTGAGCTCCGGACCATTGACAAGAGATCCGGTGGTTCTGCTGAGGAAGTCGGCCACGCGTCGGACCAGAGTGCATAGTCCGACGGTGCCATCCGACGGTCTGGTCCGGAGGTCGGTTACTTACTTTTCCTTTTTGGCAGTGGGAAGACTGAGCACCAGACCACTCTCCTTGGTCCGGAGGTGGCATCGGACTAGTCCGGAGTAGGTCGTCCGGAGGTCGGGTGCTCCCTGCTCGTTTTGGTCTCGGCTGGTGAGAGCGTCGGACTAGCCACCGGACCACTCGTCATTAGTCTGGTGGTCCAGTCTGAACTGGTCCGGAGCCTCTGTTGGTTTGCTGTTTTCGCCCGTTTTGCCTAGGTTCTTGCCTCTTTTCCATAGAGGTTGAGAACTTGGTCTTTGGGGTTTCCGGTGAGTTTTCCTCCACTGCCGGTGAGCACCCAACAACTATGTTTGGTTTTTGGGAAGAGTGGCCCGAATATTTCGAGAGAAATTTGAGGCTCCCATTCACCCCCCCTCTGGTCGCCGTTCTCGGTCCTTCATGATGGCGCGGTCCGGTTAGAGTTTTGCCCTCTTTCTGATCTATCCCATCGCCTCCTGCAAGAGAAGGGCTGATAAAGCCAGTATAACCAGCTTTGCCTTGTTAGATATCTTTGCTACATCGAACCTCTCAACCCAGTTATCATAGTCTCCCTTGATTCATCATAGGACATATCTTTAATCCTAGTTAGATCACTATCGTTCCCTAAGGAAAATACGATACCTGGAATACTCCCAGTGAAGTGCTACATCGGTATAATCTGTGCGCTTGCGGATTTATCCAATAGTCATAAGAAATACCAACACATGGGTACTTATCGACCATGTGTTCGCAATCTCCCCCTTGATGAGTGCATTGTCAACACAAGTGCATTTGAAATTTGAGCCACAAGGTAAAACTCTCCAAATGACCAAAAAGCTATAAAAGCCAAAACGTGGTGACTTGAGAGAAGCAAAACGATAGCAATAGAGATGACTTCAAAATACGATACCAATTAAAAGAATCCTTAAACACCTCATGACAAAGCCACTTACAGATGCGAAACAAAAGCACAAGGGCAAAACAAGGCTAGCCATCAAGAAGAGGCAGAAACGGGCTCAACACCGCTAGCAAAACCAAGATACCAATCACTGCTCTCAAAGCTCAGAAAACCAATTTAACCACTAGGGGAGCTCAAAAGATACCAATAGAAACCACTTACGTCCCCTAATGCTCAAGAAGCAGTCGAAACCTGTCGGAGCCAACAAAGCAAGCTAGACCCTCCAGAAGAGGCAAAGGCTCAACACATCTAGCAAAAGCTCCCCCTGAGCAAGATACAAATTGGAAACCTAAGAGATGCACTCTCCCCCTTGGAAGTAGATGGCTGAAAATGGAATGAAATGCACATCTCCCCCTTGTTGACACATGTAGCTCATCAAACATCAACAACTCAAGATCCGGCTACAAATGCCATGAAATGCAAAATGAGTGCAAAAGCTTCATACTTAGAGCTAAGACAATGAATAGATGCTTTAAGTGATGTGATCCTGTGAGAATAGGAAAAGCTCTACGTGCCCAACAAAGAATCAAGTTGAGCTTAAGATCACTTTAGAAGCTATTTTAGAGAGCATTACATGTGTGAGCAAGGAATGGGTATCACCTCCTAGAGACAACTAGACATGGCAAACAAGATAGGATTTATCTCAAAGCAATCTCATCTATAGCAAGTAAAACTATCCCTAGCAAAGTTCATACAACAAGCCAATGACCCGACTGAATGTTTTTTTTTAATTTTAGAGTTTTGCAGCCAATTTTTAGTTTTAGGCACATTTAAGTTGTATGCGAGTGGTTGTCAGCAAAGTGATGCCACTGCTTACCATCCGGGCGAAGTCAAAGGACTTGACACACCGGTTTTGGTCATACACGACACCGCTCAAGTATCGACCCATATGGGAAGCAGTCTCGAACACACGGTGAAGTGCTCACAATGCAGACCCAACTCGATCTTTCTAATTCACAAAACAGAGAGCAATTTCATTTTAGATATTAATCATGGTGCTCAAAGGTAGTGAATGAAACAATGAAGAGCCATAGATACAAGCTATATACAAGACAACCAAGAAGGATCTTCAAAAGCCTACACATGCTAGTGCCATTTCAGAGGTTACATGGGGAATTTAAATTTAGTTTTAAAGCTTTTCTAACTTAGCTCTATTGCATATCATATAGATCAAAAAGATTCTAAGTTAGGCAACACCATAGACACATAAAGCACCTCAAATAGAGTATAGATTCATTATATTGGCTATAAGTATGAAGCTTAAAATGAACTATGTCACAAATGCAAATGAGATGCAAAATGCATTGACACCAACTAAACACTAACAAGACACCAATTGAGAAGAAAGACAAAGAAAAAACAAAAACAACCAAAAAGAACTATGATACACAAAACATTTCTCCTCTAAAAAGGAAAGCAAACACCCAACTCGCCCCGAAGGCGAGAAAACGTAGCTTGATCCAAAGGCTTAGTGAGAATATCCGCAAGCTGGTTTTGGGTCTCGACATGCCGGAGGTCAATGTCGCCCTTCTCGTAGTGATCACGCAAAAAGTGAAAGCGGACCTCAATGTGCTTGGTCTTCGAATGAAGCACTGGAGTTTTAGCCACACTAATTGCACTCGTGCTATCACACAGCAGAGGCACCTTAGTAAGCTCAAGACCGAAATCTCTCAAAGTGGCAATCATCCAAATCAACCGAGAGCAACAACTAGCCGCGACAACGTACTCAGCTTCGCACGTCGACTGTGCCACGCTAGATTGTTTGTTAGAAGACCAAGAAACCAATGAAGACCCGAGAAACTAGAAACTCCCAGAAGTGGACTTCCGATCAAGATGACATCCGGCAAAGTCAGCATCAGAGTAACCGCAAAGCACAAGAGAGGAAGAGGTGGAAAACCAAAGACCAAATTCGGGAGTGAATCGCAGGTACCTCATGATGCGTTTCACCGCTTCCTTGTGCGAAGTCTGTGAAGACGCCTGAAAACGTGCACACAGGCAAACGGCAAACTGAATGTCCGGCCGGGTCACCATCAGGTACAGAAGCGACCCGATCATGTTTCTGTACTCGGTCTGGTCCACTGCCTCTCCTTCCTCGTCCGCATCCAAGGTAGTAGTAGTTGACATAGGCGTCGAGAGGGGCTTTGCCTCGCCCATGTCAAACTTCTTCAAGATATCCTTTGTGTACTTGCCTTTGTGCACAAACGTCCCTTCCCGGTTTTGCGCTATTTGCATCATGAGAAAGAAAGTCAACTCTCCCATCATGCTCATAAGATCTGCAAACTTGGCAACAAGAGCATGAGAAGAACCACCAAAAATGATATCATCCACGTATATTTGGACAAGGAGAGTGCCTTTGTCTTGCTTGAGGAGAAACAACGTCTTATCTACCGATCCCATTTTAAAACCCTTAGCAAGCAAAAAGGTTTTTAGCCTATCATACCATGCTCTAGGTGCTTGTTTCAAACCATACAAAGCTTTGTGAAGTTTAAAAACATGGTTTGGAAACTTGGGATTTTCGAAACCGGGAGGTTGTTTAACATAGACTTCCTCCTCTATGTAGCCGTTTAAGAAAGCACTTTTAACGTCCATTTGAAAAAGTTTAAAACCCTTAGAAGCCGCAAAAGCTAGAAGGATTCTAATGGCTTCTAAACGAGCTACGGGAGCAAAGGTTTCCTCATAGTCTATTCCCTCCTTTTGAACAAAGCCTTGAGCTACCAACCTATCCTTGTTGCGCACTACCACCCCATCCTCACATTGTTTATTTTTGAAAACCCATTTGGTACCTATGGGGTGGCAACTAGGTGGTGGAGGAATTAAGACCCAAACGCGGTTTCGCTCAAAGTTTGCTAACTCTTCATGCATGGCATTAACCCAATCCGGATCCATGAAAGCGTGTCCAACATCTCGGGCTCAAAAGAAGCGACAAAAGCCGAATGAGCAAAGTGAGAGATATAAGACCTGGACCGCGTGACTCGACGGTCAATGTTGCCGATGATGTTCTCCGGTGGGTGCTGCCGCTGGATGTGGCGGGGAGCCTGCATAGACGAAGTGGCCTCCTCCTCGACAGCAGCTGGAGCTCCCTTAGGTGCAATGGGCACGGATTGAGGAAGCTGCTCGAACGGCCCCCATGTAGAGGAAGTAGTCGGGTCAGGACCGTGAGCCAAAGTACACGTCACAGGGTCAACGGGGGCAGCCAGTGGAGTTGGCTCGGGATCACCCTAATCGGCATCATCCTGCTCCTCCTCCACAAAGATGCTAGTGTTCACCTCATCATCACCTACAAGCTCAAAAGCGGTGGAAACACAGGGCATAGTCTCATCGAAGGTAATCTCACAAGTCTCCATCAATCGGTTAGTCTCAAGGTTAAGTGCACGATAAGCACGAGAGTGAGTAGAATAACCAAGAAAAATACCGTCAGAAGACCGTGATTCAAATTTATCCAACTTACTGCCCTTTTTGAGGATGAAGCACCTGCACTCAAACACCCGTAGGTGACTTACCTTGGGTGGTCTCCCAAATCGCACCTCATAAGAAGTCTTCTTCTTGAAAGCTCGGAGGAAAATGCGATTGGAAACATAGCAAGCAGAACTGAGTGCTTCGGCCCAATACTGCCTAGGAGTCCTATGCTCATCGAGCATCGTCCTGGCCATCTCAGAAAGGGTCCAATTCTTGCACTCAACAACACCGTTCTGCTGGGGAGTGTGAGGTGAGGAAAACTGGTGATCGAGACCCAAAGAAGAGCAAAGAGTTGCAAATTGAGCATTCTTGAATTCTATGCCATTGTCACTGCAGATAGCTCTCATGGCTTTCTTAGGTAGCTCATTTTGCAATCTCAAAATCAGATCTTGAACAAGTGGAAAAGCCTCATCCTTACTCTCCAAAAAGAACACCCAAGAGTACCTCGAGTAGTCATCAACGACTACAACAACATACCACTTCCCTCCTTCCGACCTGACCCGAGCTGGACCAACTGTGTCCATGTGTAAGAGCTCGCCGGGTCGAGTGGTCATGATCTCAGTCATAGGAGGATGGGAAGCAGCAACCATCTTTCCATGCCTGCAAGGATGGCAAACCAAATCCTTCTCGAACTTTAGCTTTGGCAATCCTTGGATAACGTCCATTGAGCTAAGCCTTGCAAGCAAGTCAAAACTCAAATGTCCCAATCTCCTATGCCACTTCCAAAGCTCGGAAGAAGAACCGGCAAGAAGACAACAAGAAGGTCTGGAAGAGATAGAAAAATCCGCATGAAAAAACTTCCCAAGGGTAACATCCGGCAAACAAGCTCACCACGAGAGTCCAAAATCCGAGAGAGATTAGGCTTGAAACTCACTTCAAAACCGTCATCAAGGAGTTGCAAAACCGAAAGAAGGTTAGAATGCAAATTCGCAACCAAAGCAACATCCTTGAGGACAAAAGAAGAGTTCACTCGGATGGACCCTCGGGAGACAACCTTACCTTTACTCTTGTCCCCGAATGTGATATACTCGGTGTGGTGCACGGGGTCGAGGCTGGAGAACCACTTTGCACTTCCGGTCATATGGCGTGAGCATCCGAAATCCACAAGTCAAGTCTCCTCCAGTCCTCCTTCCTACATCAATAAAAAGACATAGGGTGAGCAAACGGACCAACACTAGGGTTAGTAAACTGTGAAGGATACCAGTGTTGTCCCACTTGCCCAAAGAATGGGTTAGGAGAAAAACCAAACATCTCCTGCCCCACGGGGAATAGCAATCACCACGATAGGGAAAACGTGGTCCACTAGAGAAGGGTGGAGTAAAGCCACCGCCACGAGGCCCGTAGTCATATGGGTCACGACCGGTACCCCGCTGGGCACGGCCACCACGTGGTCTCGCCTCCTGAGGCCTAGCACCTTGAGGCATGGTACCTCTAGGCCTAGTAGTGCGCCTCCGAACGTCTGGTCCATGCACCCCAACTCGTGGGTGGTACATGTCCCGGTTGTTCAACTCAACCTTCCTCCGATCATCTCTCTTCCTCCTAAAGCAAAACAAAGCCAAGTGCCCATCCCGCTCACAATACTCACAATGGTACCTCACCACACTCTTGGTAGGCACTCTCTTGTTTGGTTGGCTGGCTCTAGCTTTCTTAGGAAGGGGATCACTAGAGATGTCTAGCAGTGTGTGAAGTGGGTTGCGAAGATGGTTCGGTTTTGCAATCCACACTTACTTCTGTGGAGTGGTTTTGGGTGGCTCTTCAAACACACCATCTTTCACTGGAAACTCAGAGGGGTCGGTAGGCTTAGGTGGAGTGATCTTGGTAAGCTTGGGAGTTGTGGTGGGTTTCTCATTCTCGCTCAAACCACTGTACTCACCGATCTTACCGAACAAGCTATCGTCCTTCCCACCTATAGCAAAGTCTACTCCCGTGCTACCAGCCCTTTTGCATTGGCTGGGCATCATCCTCAACTGCGGCTCTCGACAAGACACCCAGCTCAAGATGGACCGAAGGTATGTGTTTTCTTCCTTGGTACGCATCTTGTGGTGTCTGCACGACGCGATCTCAAGCTCCAAAGCCTCAAAGCGTTCCAACTCTCTAGTGCTATCTGAGCTGACCTTCTCTAGCACAGCAATCCTAGCATCTCTTTGTGCCAGCTCAGAACGCAAGCCTAAGCAAGACTTGCACGCACCAAGTAAGCTAGGCCTAGCCTTCAGCTCACTGACCTCCTCAAGTAGAGTGCCATACTTGTCCTGGAGAGTGACAAGACTAGACATGTGGATGGCACAAGCATCACACTCTACCTCCTCGGTAACCACCACTGACGCCTTAGCAAACTCTAGCTCATGCAGCGTGCTATGATACTTAGCCTTGACATCATTCCTCTCGCACGCATCATGCTTGAGAAAAGCATCCTGACTCATCAAGGTGTCGTTCAAAGACTCAATCTCGAGAGAGAGGGATTCGACGCTGGGTGGTACCTCGGGTGTGTCGGAGTCGTAGTCGAGGCCATCCTTGCGCTTCCTAACCTTGCCTTCTTCAATCGCCATGGTACAAAAGCCACCTTGCTTGGCATCGGCATAGAAGCATAGGTCGTTGAACTTGTCCTCAACCTTTCTCTTCGACTCATCATCGCTTGAAGAAGCACCTCCGTCGGAGGACGCATCGATGTCGCTGAGGGAGGCGAGGAAGGCTCGGTGCTTGGCCTTCACCTTGTCAATCACCTTCTTGGAGGACCTTCGGTGGTATCCACCCTTGGGCTTGTGCTTGTCCTCAAAGTGGTGCACGTGCTTGTCCTTGCGCTTAGTGAAGTCGCCCACAGCTTTCTTGGGGCAGTTTGCGATGAAGTGATCCTCATCACTGCAATGGTAGCACCCCTTGGTTGAGCCACCATGCCGACGGTTCAAACGGTTGTTGTGAAACCGTGATAACTTGGTGATGATCAAAGCCAACTCATCATCTCCAAAAGCCTCCACTTGATCCTCTATCATAGAAATCAAAGACAAAGCAAATAAAGAGTGTGAAGGGTCAAAGTAGGAAGAAGACGTACCGCCGGGGCCAGAAACCAATGCCATAGATGGTTTCGACGGGTTTTCAAGCTTGGCCCGGGTATGGTAGTCAATCTCCGAGAACTTGAGCTTGCTGAACAGCTCATCCACGGTCAGGGCATCATAGCCCGGTGACTCCTGAATGGCAGCCACCTTCATCTCCCACACCTTCCAATCAAGAGCATGCAGAAGCTTGATAGCCATCTCATGATCATCATAAGGCAAGTTGGCCCGATTGGCACGCATCTTGTTGACGATAGATTGGAAGCGAGTGAACATCTCGTCAAAAGATTCGCCGGGCAACTGAGCAAAGTTCTCGTACTCTCTACGGTACGTGTCGAAGAGTCTGGACTTGATATGAGGGTTGCCCTCATGATATCTCAAGAGTGTTTGCCATATCTCCCGTGCCGTAGTGAGACTCAAAACCCGCTCAAACTCCGGAAGAGAGAGACAAGAGAAGAGAATGTTGCGGGCTCTTGCATTAGATGCATGCTGCGTGACTTGGGCATTGGTGATCCGAGCGTCAAGAACCGCGTAGTTATCATTCTCACAAATCTCCCAATTTTTGTCTAGCCCTTGGAGGTAAGCGGACATGCGCACCTTCCAATAGGCAAAGTTGGTTCCATCAATGTAAGGAGGTTTACCAGCACCTCGATCCATGTCGCCTTCGTGGATCAAGAACCATGTAAGGTGGATTGATCCTTAACTGGCTCTGATACCAATTGAAGGACCAGAAACAGTGACCAAAGGGGGTGAATGGGAGCCAAATAAAAATTCCTTTCAGAAGATCTTGACCCTTGTCCCAAGCACGACCGAAAGCACGAACCAAGCTCATGACCCACTAGTGGGTGGATGTTCTAGGAGATGTCCTAGGAACACAGCGGAGCTAGCCACGAACCCAGAGAAACAAACCGCGAAAAGAACGGAAGAAAAACAGCATCACTAGAGGCTCCGGATCAGTTGGGACAGAGCCACCGGACTATGGCGAGTAGTCCGAAGCTAAGGTCCGACGCTGGCTAGGCCGAAACAGAATTATCTAGGGAGCACCCGACCTCCGGACGACCTGCTCCGGACTAGTCTGGTGGTACCTCCGGACCAAGGGTGACTGGTCCGGTGCTCACTCTTCTCACTGCCGAAACTAAGCAGTAAGCACACAGGCTCCGGACCGAACCTCCGGACTACCCGTCGGACAATGGCGAGTGGTCCGACGCATGGTAGCAAGCCCTCAGCAGGACCTCCGGTCCATTCGCCTATGGTTCGGTGCTCAGAAGTTGAAAGGTCCGGAGGGTGGTCCGATGCCCCTTGCTGCTTGACACGAGGAAAGTCAAGACCACCGGACCACTTTCTATGGTCCGGAGCTTAGGGTAAAGTGGTCCGACGCTCACAGACTGAAAACTGCTCCTCGCGAAAACGAACTTCTCTCCACCAAATCTTCCCAAAACTCAACCAAATGATCACCAACTGCAACCAAACTTCGTAGGCATGACCCTAGTGCAGTTGGGAGCTATCCCGGAGAAATTATCGCTCAATTTGGAGAGGGTAAACGGGAACACTCGGATTTGGGGGAGAAAGAGGAAAAGGAAGAACGCCACAAAGAAATTGCTCGATCTATGCACTCGTGAGGTTTGAGGTGAATTCCTTTGGTGCAAAGATGCTCCTCACGAATACGAACAACTGGGTTCAAGTGGATTAACACTCACGTGTTGGTCAATCACTCATCATCAAAACTGAATATACATGGGTACTTATCCACCATGTGTTCGCATCATATGCTCTCTAAAATAGCTTCTAATGTGATCTTAAGCTCAACTTGAGTCTTTGCTAGGCACGTAGTGTTTTTCCTATTCTCACAGGATCACATCACTTAGAGCATCTATTCATTGTCTTAGCTCTAAGTATGAAGCTTTTGCACTCTTTTTGCATTTCATGGCATTTGTAGCCAGATCTTTGAGTTTTGAGTGTTTGATGAGCTGCATGTATCAACAAGGGGGATAAAAGGTGTGCATTTCATTGTCATATTCATCCAAGGGGGAGTTTTGGTGCATTTTAGTACTTGCACTAGTCAAGGGGGAGAAACTGTGGCTTTTGAGCTTTGTCCCTCAATTGGTATCTCTTTTGCGTTCTTGGCTCTTTTCACCCCTTCTAGGTATCTTGGGTGTGCATGTTCCCATGGGGAGCTTCTGCTGTGTTGAGCCTTTGCCTCTTCTGGAGGGTCTAGATTGCTTTGTTGGCTTTGACAGGTTTCGATGGCTTCTTGAGCATTGAGGTGTTTTAATTGGTATCTTTTGAGCTCCCTTAGTATTTCAACTGGTGTTCTGAGCTTTGAGGGATGTAACTGGTATCTTGGACTTGCTAGCGGTGTTGAACTCATTTTCTACCTCTTCTTGAGGGTTAGTTTTGTTTTGCTTGGTTGCGTTGAGTCATTGCCCATGTCTTTGGGAACTAGGTTTTGGATGCGTTTTGATTCTCTCAAGTGACCCCGTTTTGGCTTTCTTAGCTTTTTGGTCATTTGGAGAGCTTTACCTTGTGGCTCAAATCTGAAATGCATGTGTTGACAATGCACTCATCAAGGGGGATATTGTGGACACATGGTGGATAAGTACCCATGTAGTTTAGTTTTGTGATGAGTGATTGTCCAACACTTGAGTGTTTCAGTTTGAGTGGCTTACTTCTAATCTTTGTGAAAGCAAATGTGTGCCTGTCTATCAGCTTATGGTGTGCAGGTGTTATGCCTAGTGACAGTGGTCAATGGCGTGGAGAAGGTCGAGTAGAGGCTGGCCGTGCCGATGGACTGAGAGCGGTGAAGGGCGGAAGCGGGGCTCCGACTGAGGGGCCATGGACACCAGCGAACTAGCTGTAGTGGCTAGTGCTTGGCACCGGCGAGTGCGAGAAGACATGGAGGTAGACCGAGTTGACCAAGTCAAGACGGCAGACGAGCGGGTCGAGCGGAGGCTCATGGGACTCGAAGTCCAACCGGGCGAGGACAAGGTGGCTCGAGTCGAGCGGTTTGGGCCTCAAAACCATCCGAGGACGATTTCTGAGTTTGGGCCTCAAAACTCGAGGTTTGGTAGTTGAGCCCAAAGCTACCGGTGGCGGGTTTCCTGGGTTTGGGCCTCAAAACCTAGGCGGAGCTTCCGAGGAAGCGGGGATGGCACGTGGAGGAATCCTGGAGGTTGCGTCGAGGCGATGGCAACTCTTGGCAGGAAGCAGGGTCGTCCATTCAAAATGCGGGAGATATTTTTCTAGAGCTTGGACTGCAATGCTTAGGCTAGGGAGTTCACTCAATGTATCTTGGGGGGTCTTTGGGAAATAGCCAAAGCTCGATAAGTAGGTGGTGAAGGGTTATCCCTCATCCCATCTCTTGAACCCTAATCATTGCAGTCCAAGCTCCGGAAAAATATCTCCCGCATTTTGAATGGACGGCCCCGCTTCGTGCCAGGAGTTGTCGTCGCCTCGACGCAACCTCCAGGATTCCACCACGTGCCATCCCCGCTTCCTCGGAAGCTCCGCCTAGGTTTTGAGGCCCAACCCTAGGAAACCCGCCACCGGTAGCTTTGGGCTCAACTACCGAACCCCGAGTTTTGAGGCCCAAACTCGGAAACCAACCTCGGATGGTTTTGAGGCCCAAACCACCAAAGCGCTCGACTCGAGCCACCTTGTCCTCACCCGGTCGGACTTTGAGTCCCATGAGGCTCCGCTGGACCCGCTCGTCCACCGTCTTGACTTGGTTAACTCGGTCTACCTCCATGTCTTCTCGCACTCGCCGGTGCCAAGCACTAGCCACCACAGCTAGTTTGCCAGCGCCCATAGTCCCTCAGTCCGAGCCCCGCTTCTGCCCTTCACCGCTCTCAGTCCATCGGCACGGCAAGCCTCTACTCGACCTTCTCCACGCCATTGACCACTGTCACTAGGCAAAGCACCTGCACACCAAAAGCCAATAGACAGGCACACATTTGCTTTCGTAAAGATTAGAAGTAAGCCACTCAAACTAAAACACTCATGTGTTGGGCAATCACTCATCACAAAACTAAACTACATGGTACTTATCCACCATGTGTTCGCAAGGGGCTACTCCACCACCACGTCATCGATCCACGTGATGGATGATGAGAGCCCTTGGATCCTAACCGCCTTTAGATCAATGGTGGAGAGAAATTCGGCATGTGCATCTTTGCATGGCGGCATGCAAAGGAGGTGGGTGCCCCATAGGCCTTAGGGGGGTCGGTCGACCCCCCTATGATTGGTGGGACCTCCCCTGTCCTTCTAGAAGGTGGCCCACATGTCTTGGAGTGGGTGTGCATAGGTTGGACCACTTCTGGACGTCGGTTTTTACTCTTGTGGGCCCATGGATCCATGTGAAGTGAATATGAGCCGTTGGGAGAAAGCACAAGTTGATCCAAGAGTGGAGGATCACTTGGGAGTGCTTCTCCTGGATCATGGCCAGCGTGGGAGGCTGGTGGGCCCCATGGTGAGGTCGGCCAACCTGCACAAGGGGGTTAGTGACCCTCCTACTATGACCTGTGGGCCCTCTTATCATGTGGGTGCTTGGGATGTCTGGCGGGCCCCATAAGGTGGTCGGCCGACCCCCCTATGTGGGTCCACTAGCTCATTTCTCTCCATTTCGTATAGTCCTGCAAGAAATACTCCATGGACACGTGGAACTAGTTATTGGATAAAATATACTCATGATATGCTTATGTCCCTTCATTATGAGGCTGTTGACGGTGATTTTGAGTATAGAAAATTATGAAATTTTCACCGTCAACATTGTTGCACGGCATGCGGAATGTCGCCGCATCTTATTCGGAGGCGGTGGCCGTGGGTTTCCGTGCTGACCCCGCGGAGGGGACATGCATCGGGCTCGTGTCCCACCATATTCGTTCTGTCTCCGACCTCCTCACGAGTTCGGAGGCCGCCTCTTACGCCGACTCCAGCCGTGGGAGCATCGATCCCTGGGAGCCCCTAGACTTCGAGGGTCTGGGGGACAAGGAGGCCTTTAAGGGTTTCTTGCACGCCAGTGATTACCTACTTGGGTCCGGCTCGAGCGACCGCAGCGCCAGCCGCGTCCGTGAGTGCTTCATGTGTGCCTCACCGCCACCCGGTGCGACCGTCGACGCCACTCTCATCAAGGATGAGGATGGGGACGACGTCCACACACCCGTGGGTGTGACGGATGTTCCGGCACCCGCGCCACGGGGCGAACCACAACCTTCAGATCCCCAGCAACAACAGTTGCATGATCTCCATGACATGGAGCAGCAACTCGCGGAGCGCCAGCGAAAGGTAACGTTTGAGCGCAAAGCCGCCAGGGCCCCCGAAGAGCCGCGCGCTCGTAGGGAAGCCCGGACGGTGCACCAGCGCATCATCAATGACAAACACGGTACACCGCTGTTCGCGCGGGCGAGCTAGAACATCGCGGTGGCAAGAATGCTGCTCCGCAACCTTCCGGTCCCTGACGCTCCCGATGGGAAGCTCGCTCACGACGAGCTGAAGTCCCTTCTGGAGCGCGCCACAGCTCAACAGGCCAAGAGCTCCGCGTCGCGGAGGCGTGGGCTCAGCACCGGCCATCCGGCCGATACGACGCCCAACGACCGCGAGGGCTCAGTTCATTAGGATCCCACGTCGGACGGGCGCCGACGTCCGACAGTTCATGCTCGCGTAGGCGACAAGAGCGATGTCCGCGACACGGTCGAGCGCACAAGCACGCCAAACAGGATGGCTCAAGCAGAGGCTACCATGTCCGTCGTGGTGGCCGATACGACAGCGAAGAAGATCAGCCTCCCACTCCGGAACCGCCAGGCCCTTTGGCCTACATTTGCTACATTCGATGCGCACCTCTCCCACAACAATTTTGGCAACCTACCAACTGTTGACACCTCTTAACAATCAATTCTAAGTGTCAACTAAGGAGAAGAAAGCATGGGTTAAAGATGAATCCTAACAAGTGTGCATTTGGCGTATCGGCAGGGCAGTTTCTGGGTTTCATGGTGCATCAGAGAGGCATTGAAATCGGTAGAAAGTCTATTGATGCAATTAACAAGGTAGTTGCTCCTACAAACAAGACTGAGTTGCAGTCCTTGATTGGCAAGATTAATTTCATCAGAAGGTTTATATCTAATCTATCTGGTAAGATTAAATCCTTTAGCCCCCTGTTAAAGTTGAAAGCCGATCAAGAGTTTACATGGAAAGAAGAGCAGCAGTCAGCCTTAGAGGAGATTAAGAAATACTTGGTAAATCCTCCAGTCTTGGTTCCACCTAAACACGGGAAGCCTTTCAGGTTATATTTGTCTACCGATGACGGTGTTATCGGATCAGCCTTAATTCAAGAGTTTGAAGGGAAGGAACGTGTAATATATTACCTGAGCAGAAGGTTGGTGGATGCTGAAACCAGGTATTCGGCCATAGAGAGATTGTGCTTATGTTTATATTTCTCTTGCATTAAATTAAGGCATTATTTACTGTCGGCTGAATGCACTATTATCTGCAAAGATGATGTGGTCAAGTACATGTTGTCAATGCCGATTTTGAGTGGACGGATCGGTAAGTGAATTTTGGCACTGTCAGAGTTTGACCTAAGGTATGAATCGGCTAAGGCTGTTAAGGGTCAAGTAATGGCCGATTTTGTTACTCAGCATTGTAATATGGTGAGCTTTGTTGAGATTTCTCCTTGGACTTTATTCTTTGATGGGTCTACATGCAAGGATGGAGCAGGTGTCGGTATTCTCTTGATTTCACCCCGAGGACAGAAGTATGAAATCTCGTTGCCGATTGTTGCTACTTCAACAAACAATCAGGCTAAGTACCAAGCTTTACTCAAGGGGTTAGAATTACTCAGGGAAGTGTGTGCCGATGTTGTTGAAATCTTCGGTGATTTATGTTGGTGATTAATCAATTGATCGGGACATATGAATGCTGAAGTGAAGTTTTGATTGCAGCCCATGAATAGTGTTTGCAGTTGTTAAGAGAATTCAAAGAGTATCACCTTAAGCATATTCCTATGTTGCATAATGAAGAGGCCAATCGGCTAGCACAGAATGCCTCAGGATATCAGCCGATTCAAGAAATCATGACATCGGTAACCGTTGCCGATGACTGGAAAAAGGAGATTGCCGATTACTTAAGGAATCCATGTAAAAAGGTTGAGAGGCATCTAAGGTTCCAAGCTACTAAATATGTGCTCCTCAACGATGAATTGTATTATCGGACGATTGACGGAGTTTTACTTAGATGCCTCGACAACGAGGAATCGAAGGAGTTGATAGGTGAAATCCATGAGGGTGTTTGTGGAGCGCATCAATCGGCATTCAAGATGAAGTGGATGATTAGGCGGAATGGATATTATTGGCCGACAATCCTTGATAATTGCTTCAACTATTTCAAGGGATGCCAGGACTGTCAGAAGTTTGGTAATGTGCAAAGGGCACCTGCATCGCAATGAATCCTATAATCAAGCCTTGGCCGTTCAGAGGATGGGCTATCGATCTCATCGGCCAAATTTACCCGCCATCAAGTAAGGGGCATAAGTTTATACTTGTTGCTACCGATTATTTCACTAAGTGGGTGTCACACCCGTTTTCAAGAACAAAAAACAAGTGCATAAAAGGGCTCATGTGCACCCTAGGAATAGTCGCACACATGAGCCCTTTTATGCACTTGTTTTTGTTCTTGAAAATGGGTGTGACAAATTGGTATCAAAGCATGTGTTGACTGTAGGACGCAAGCCTAGTAGTTTTGGTCTCTATATAAAGTTTAGTTTGCTACAAAAAAACTATTTTCTTCAACCTTGCCCTTTGAATTGATTATTTCTCCATCCTTGTCTGTGTACCACCTCGTTGATAGCTTCCTTTGAGCTACTATTTCTTATCACCTTGTATATTTTGTTCCTCTTGGTTTTACTAAGTTTCTAAACTCATCTTGTTCAAAGTTTTTATGGCCCTTCTTTTCATGTCTTCCCTTTTCTAGGATGTCCACCAATTGAGCAGAAGTGCGAATAGTATCGTAGTTGAGCCTAGTAATCGAGTCTTTGGTGTAGTGTGATCCCTGTGTGCTTGAATTAATTGTCATTATGTGAATGTGTGATTTGGATCTTTGTATTGCTTGCTGGAACCTTGTGGTTATACCTACAAGTTTCCAAAGCTTATAGTGAATAGGTAGTGCCATACATATAGTTGGGTTGGGTTTGTCCTGTCTCTATCCTTGCTGTTTCCGGAGCGGTCTACAGTGTTTCTGTTGCATCTCGAGATCTTTCCAGAAAGTCCAGAACCAACTCCATCAGATATCTGTAACTTGGTTTGTGGCCGTTTTACTGCAGTGTTGTCAGAATCTCTCATCCAGAAAATTTCAGATTTGCTTATAATATGGTTTTGATGGTGTAAGAAATGTTCTAAACATAATCATTTGTGTTTTGGAGCACAGATGCCTCGTTCCAACAGGAATCCACCACCACCACCTCCTCCGGCACCCATGACCACGAAAGAGCTGATGGCAATGCAGGGACAGCTCATGCAAGCGATGATGCAATTTGTGCAGAACCCGCCTAACCAAGTTGCAGCTCCTGTCAACAAGCGTCGAGAGTTCCTACAAGGTCATCCCCCGGTGTTCTCTCAAGCTGCTGATCCCTTGGAAGCTGATGATTGGCTTCGAGCAGTGGAAAAACAACTCAACATTGTTCAGTGTAATGACCGGGAGAAGGTCCTGTATGCTTCAGGTCAGTTGCAAGGTGCAGCACAGACTTGGTTGGAATCATACCAAGCTGCACGTCCTGTCAATGCTCCTTCTGTCACTTGGGATGAATTCTCCAGAGACTTCAAGGCTCATCATATCCCTGAGGGAATTATCGAGCTCAAGCAAGAAGAGTTCCGTAACCTCAGGATGGGTCAAATGTCAGTTAGTGAGTATCATGATCAATTCTCTCAGCTGGCTCGCTATGCTCCTAATGAAGTGAGAGATGATGCAGACAAGCAATGCCACTTCCTGAAGGGAATCTACTATGATCTTAGACTGCAGTTGAAGGGTAATGTGTACCCAAACTTTCAGACGCTGGTGAACCGTGCCATTGTGCTTGACAATGAGCGCAAGGACATGGACAAGAAGAGGAAGATGAGAGCACAATCATCTGGGAGCAATACTCGCCCCCGTTTCAACTCTCATACAGGTTCTCAGCAAAGGTACCAAGGGCCTGTTAGCCAGTGGAACCGCAACCCAGGTCAGCAGAGGCCTCAGTATCAGCAGGGGAATACACAGAACCAGCAACACTCACCTTATCAGTTTCAGAGTGGGACTCGTACTCCTCATCAAGGTACACCTAGCTCTACTCCTGCTAAGAATAGTGCACCTCAGGCCAGCACTCCAAGAGTATGCTATCGATGTGGAGATCCTGGACACTATGCTCACAGCTGTCCAAGGAAGCAGAACCAGAACAATGACAGTAGCAGCAGAGGAAGACCCCAACCAACTCCTAGCTCTGGAAGGGTGAATCATGTATCTGTCGCTTCAGCTCAGGAGGCTCCAGAAGTCATGTTGGGTACGTTTGACATCAACTCCATCCCTGCATCTATTCTTTTTGATTCTGGAGCATCGCATACTTTTATTTCGCAAGCATTTGTTACCATACATAGCGTACCCATGATAGCTATGAAGAACCATATGCTAGTAAGTTCACCCGGAGGACCTATACAAGTTGCTCATAAATGCCCCTCAGTTAATCTAACCTTAAGGGGGGTAGACTTTGTGATTAGTCCAGTTGTGCTGAGAAGTTCTGGTATAGATGTGATTGTGGGTATGGATTGGATGAAAGCACATCGGGCAGTGATCCAGTTCAAAGAGAAGACGGTATCTCTTGTTACACCAAAGGGTGACCAGATCAGTGTTGATGTAGTCATGTAGCAGCCGGATACAGCCGTTGTGAACCGGATTGATGATGGAATTGATCAGGATGATCCAGTGGTGAGTGAATTCCAGGATGTCTTTCCAGATGAACTGCCAGGTATGCCACCTGACCGAGACATTGAATTTCTTATTGAGTTATTACCTGGTACTGCACCCATAGCTAAACGACCATATAGAATGGGGGTAAAAGAACTAGAAGAACTTAAGAAAAAAATAGAAGAATTGCAAGAAAAAGGTTTCATTCGTCCTAGTTCTTCACCATGGGGTGCACCAGTTATATTTGTTGATAAGAAAGATGGTAGTCAGAGGATGTGTGTTGATTATAGATCGCTCAATGAGGTTACCATCAAGAACAAGTATCCTTTGCCCAGAATTGATGATTTGTTTGATCAGTTGAGAGGTGCTTGTGTGTTCTCAAAGATTGATCTTCGTTCTGGATATCATCAATTGAAGATCCGTGCAAGTGACATTCCAAAGACAGCTTTCACCACAAGGTATGGTATGTATGAGTATACCGTTATGTCTTTTGGATTGACCAATGCTCCTGCATACTTTATGTACATGATGAATAAGGTGTTTATGGAGTATTTGGATAAGTTTGTGGTTGTGTTCATTGATGATATTCTGGTGTTCTCTAAAACTGAGGAAGAACATGCTGAACATCTGAGATTGGTATTGCAGAAGCTTAGAGATCACAAGTTGTATGCTAAGCGAAGCAAGTGTGAGTTCTAGTTAAAGGAAGTTTCTTTCCTTGGTCATGTTGTCTCTAATGGAGGTATCTCTGTTGATCCCAGCAAGGTGAGAGATGTATTGAATTGGAAACCACCAACTAGTGTTACTAAGATTCGTAGTTTTCTTGGTTTAGCTGGTTACTATAGAAGATTCATTGAAGGCTTTTCAAAACTCGCAAAGCCTATGACAGCCTTATTGGAGAAGAATGCCAAGTTTGTGTGGTCTGATCAATGCCAAGTCAACTTTGAAGAGTTGAAGAAGAGGTTGACTACAGCACCTGTGTTGATACTGCCAGATCTGAGTAAGAGTTTCTCTATCTATTGTGATGCTTCTCGTACTGGTTTGGGATGTGTTCTTATGCAAGAAGGAAGAGTTGTTGCTTATGCATCCAGGCAATTGAGGAAACATGAATTGAATTATCCGACTCATGATTTAGAACTTGCTGCGGTAGTGCATGCTTTGAAAATATGGAGACACTACCTGATTGGGCATAAGTGTGACATATATACTGATCATAAGAGTTTGAGATACATCTTCATCTAGTCTGATCTGAACTTGAGACAACGCCGATGGTTAGAACTGATCAAGGATTATGATCTAGATGTGCATTATCACCCTGGGAAAGCTAATGTGGTTGCAGATGCCCTCAGCAGGAAGAGTGGAGTCCATGAGTTGTTTATGTCAGCCATGTCAGATGAGTTGTGTGATGAGTTTGAACGCTTGAATTTGGGTTTCATTGTCAATGCAGTAGAGATGGTGATGGAACCTACGCTTGGACAAGAAATCCGAAAAGGTCAGTTGCAGGATGAGAAACTAAAGGAGATAGCAGAGAATCTGGTAATTGGTAAGTCACCTGGTTTCCGCATGGATGATAATGGAACTTTGTGGTTTGGTAATCGTTTATGTGTACCTGATGATAAAGCTTTAAGACAAATGATTTTGCGTGAAGCTCATGAGTCTGCTTATTCTATTCATCCTGGTAGTACTAAGATGTATATGGATGTGAAAGAGAAATTTTGGTGGGTTGGGTTAAAAAGAGATGTAGCTAAGTATGTAGCTTTGTGTGACACTTGTCAGAGGGTTAAAGCCGAACATCAGAGACCTGCTGGATTGTTGCAACCTATGAAGATACCTGAATGGAAGTGGGAAGAAGTTGGTATGGATTTCATTGTTGGGTTACCCCATACCCAGCGAGGTTATGATTCTATTTGGGTAATAGTTGATCGTCTGACCAAGGTAGCTCACTTTTTACCAGTCAAGACAAAGTACAATGGTGCTCGGTTAGCAGAGTTGTATATGGAACGGATAGTATGTTTGCATGGGGTTCCAAAGAAGATTGTGTCTGATAGAGGTACTCAGTTCACTTCAAATTTTTGGCACAACATTCATAGAGCTTTGGGAACTAAGTTGAACTTTAGTACTGCGTATCACCCTCAAACAGATGGTCAAACTGAAAGAACTAATCAGATACTGGAGGATATGTTGAGAGCTTGTGCATTGCAGTATGGTACTAGTTGGGATGAGAGTTTGCCTTATGCAGAGTTCTCCTACAACAACAGTTACCAGCAGAGCATCAAGATGGCACCGTTTGAGGCACTGTACGGTCGTAAGTGTAGAACGCCATTGTTTTGGAATCAAACAGGTGAGACACAAGTGTTTGGTGCTGATGTACTCAGAGATGCTGAGGATCGCGTGAGAGTGATCCGAGAAAGCTTGAGAATAGCACAGTCGAGACAGAAGAGTTATGCCGATAATAGAAGAAGAGACTTGTCTTTTAATATCGGTGATTACGTATATCTCAAGGTATCACCAATGAGAAGTGTAAAAAGGTTTAACATGAAAGGCAAGCTAGCACCAAGGTATGTTGGACCGTTTAAAGTTTTAGCCAGACATGGTGAAGTTGCTTATCAGTTGGAACTGCCTGAGAATTTATCCGGAGTTCATGATGTGTTTCATTTGTCACAACTAAAGAAGTGTTTGAGAGTGCCAGAAGAGCAAATACCTTTGGATGATCTTAATGTTGCTGATGATCTGACTTATGAAGAGTGCCCAGTTAAGATTCTTGAAACAGCAAAAAGGGTAACCAGAAGCAGAGTAATTAAGATATGTAAGGTTTAGTGGAATCGGTACTCAGAGGCAGAAGCAACTTGGGAAAGAGAAGATGAGTTGAGAAAATCATACCCGTAGTTGTTTGAGTAAGCCAGGTAATCTCGAGGACGAGATTCTTTTAAGGGGGGTAGATTTGTAACACCCAAATTTTGCATCACTTTTGAAAATGCTAATTTGATTTAATTATGCTTTCTTCGTTATGCATTTAATATAATTAAACTATAAATAGTTTGGGGAAATAAAATTTTGTCATGTAGAAACATGTTGAGCATTCATGCTAGAGCATTGTTGTCTTTGTTTGAGTGGGTTTGAAAAGTATCCAAAACTGTATTCGAAAATGCTTTGAAATTTTATTTGGAAATTCATTTGCTAAATCAATTCTGAAATTGAAAAGGGTTTTCTTTTCTTCTCTCTCTTTTTTTCTTTTTTTTCTTTTCTCTTTCTGGCCCATTCTTCTTTTGGTCACAGGCCTTGCTCTCTCCCTTTCCCCTAGACCCGGCCCAGTGCAAGCCGCAGGCCCCCTATCCCTCTTGGGCCGACTCGGCCGAGGCCCAAAGCGGGAGCCCGCACTCCCCCTTCTCCTCTCTCTCTGTGTCACTAACTGTAAAGCCCGCAGGTCAGAACCCTCCCTTCCTTTGCCTTGAGCCGCTGACGTCCTATCCCCACCTGTCAGACTCTTCTTCTCCCCTTTCCTTTCTTCTCCGCGCGCCGACGCAGAGACCCGGCCGCAAGGCAGCTCCTCGGCCCTGCCGAGAGCGTGCGGGAGCACCTTCCCTTCCTTCCTCCCTGTGCCGCTGGCACCGTGGACCCGCATGTCAGTCCTCCTCACCTTCCCTGCTCCGAATCGAATCAGAGCAAAGCACCGACTCCTTCACCGATTTCCTTCCCTCCCAATCCCCGATTCCCGGGATTCCTTGCCTCTTTGATCAACCCAGCACCTATATAAGCAATCCCGCGCACCTTACCGTCCCCGGTTCCCATTTAATCGGTTCGCCCTAGCTCACAGCGCCGCCGCCGCGAGCACAGAGGCCGCCACCGCCATTGGAGGCCACTAGAACTCCCTAGACCACCGTGATCCTTCCATCCTTTGCGGAATGAGTTTGGAGGTACCCCGAACCCTCCCCATGCTTGATTTCCTCTGTCCTTGCCCTCACTGGCCTTTTGACGGTTGCAGTGGAGCCGTAGCCGCCTCGCCACATCGCCAGCTGCCCCTACTCCTCGTCTACACACGTGGCGCACTCAGGTAGACTCGCCGTTGCCATCTCGATTTTCCGGACCTCTCCATTCGTGTTTTGGTGGACCGTAGCGCCGTATCCAGTTGCGCCGCCGATCTCCTCGCCGGAAGTCATGGAGAGCCGCCGCGTCTGCTCTGTCTCCGGCCGACGCCGCCTCTTCTCTCTCTCCCTTCTAATCTGCACCGTCCCCTTTAGATCTGACGATCCAAATCCAAGGATACCCCTTCGGCCACCCTTTAATTCTTCCTTCTAATCTCGGCACTTCAATCTGAGATCAACAGTGGGGAATCAACGATACCCCTTCGTCCATGCCATTTTGCTAAAGAGACCCTGGGAAATCTCAGTGCTCAACCCGCCGTCCTTGGCGCAGAGCCTGAATGCGCTTTCTCCTTTTGGAAAGCGTAATCTGCATCGGGAATTGTTTTAATTCAATTTAAACAAAAAATGCTTAATTACAGTTTTGCCACTCTATTTCAAATGTCTATAACTCCCTCATTTTAAATCCTTTTTGACCCGTTCAAATTGCGTTAGGTTCGTAATAAAATTCTCTTTATGTTAATACTACTGTTATTTACTTTTGAAAAAGTTTAATTTTGTGCTTAGATTTAATTTAATACCTTTCAATAGGAAACAATTTTGCTTTTTTTTGCTTTTTTTTTGCTTTTTTTTGCTTTTTTTTCAGGGATCCTCAAAACTGATTATATGAACAAAGAGATGTCAAAAGAGCAAAACACCACACACACACTCTCTCTCTCTCTCTAAAGTAAGCTTCACTGTAATATGGTATGAAACTTGTAGTCCCGACTTGGAGTGCGCGAACTTAATTATGGAAAACAACGCGGACGGAGGCAATTTATAGCAGCGAATACCAGGGTAGTACTCGGACTCGATTCCCGAAATCAACTCGGACTCAAACTTGATAGCAGCGAATACCAGGGTAGTACTCGGACTCGATTCCAGAACACAACTCAAACTCGAACTGGACAGCCGCGAATACCAGGGTAGTACTCGGACTCGAACTTGACAGCAACAAAATCTACTTAGACTCGGACTAGAACGTGACAAGAACTCGAAACTCTAAAGGACTATAACTAAAACCAGCAACTCGACACAACCGATGCAACCGACGACTCAACAAGCCCTAACTAAGTAGTACTAGCAAAAGGCTCAATGGGTTTATGGGATTATGGAAAACTAATCTACTATTTTTTTTGGCTTTTCTGGACTATAGGAAAATTTTTTTTGTGAAGAATTGGAAGTGTCTCACCGATAAACCTTGCTCTAATTACCAACTGATGACGACCCGTAGGGTTCTCAGTCCGATCTTTCGATGAGAGTTGGTGGATAACTCGATTGGTGGATGGAGATGACGCTCACGGGTCGACTACAACCGTCCAAGGACGCTGCGCCTTAGCAACCGATACACCACCTCCGATGGCTGCCATGATCTTGCGGCGCGACAACCAGCCACTAGGGCTCCCGTCCTGCAAGCAATCGAAGAACCAGCAAGAACAAGATGAACAAGCACTCAATTGCAAGATGAATATGAAGGTTTCAATCTGAGAACACAATATGGTGAGGTTCTGATGACAATCAGACGGACGGTTGATCCAACACGCGCGCTGAAAGGCGGTAGCAATAGCTAACTCGACGAAACAAAACCTAAACTGTTTGTGGCGGCTCTAAAGACTTATAAGGAGTTGGGAGGACGACCACAAGGGTGTTGGGGTCGTTCTCGAACCCTAGGACGCGTCCCTAATGGACCCAACTTGATACATGGCCCATCAGCCCAAATTAAGGCGACGCAGCACCGGTGGACAGAAAAGGACTCGGTACAAAAACGACTACTCTGGATGTGTCCGATAAGATATAACCTTGGTTCTGGATCCGTTGGAAATTATACTTGATAAGCTTTCCAAAAAGTGCGAGAATGTCCCACTCGAAGTCTGTATGAAGTTGTGGCATCCATCACAAGTTGGTGCTGTCCTGCAGTCCAAATCCAGCTAGCGCCCATCCCGTGTCCCGCTGATCCTCTCCATTGTTCCTGAGCAAAACACGAGTGCACGTGTCTCCATTGTCTAAATATAATGGACAAGAGTTTGAGAATAAACTTACTTGATGGTTGAGTTCACGGGCACGAGCACGAGTAATAGGACCAAGTGGTGCTGGAGATGGTGTTGGTGTGGTGTTGATGTCCTCATCATCCTTACCTTCTTGCATTTGAGTCGTCCTCGACTCAAGCTCATCTTCCTCTCCCAAATATGGCTTCAAATCTGTAATGTTAAATGTGGGACTAATCCCAAAAGCTACAGGAAGATCAAGCTTATATGCATTCTTATTAATACGTTTTAGCACTTTAAATGGTCCATCAGCTCTAGGCAGCAATTTAGATTTTCTCAATTCAGGAAACCTATCCTTTCTCAAATGCAAACAAACCAAATCACCAGGTTCAAAAATCAATTGCTTTCTACTTTTATCACCAGCAAGCTTATACTTAGCATTCATGCGCTCTATGTTTTCTTTAGTTGTTTCATGCAATTTTAACATCAACTCAGCACGTTGCTTAGCATCAAAATTCAATTATTCAGAAGTTGGTAGAGGCATTAAATCAATAGGAGCACGTGGTAACAAGCCATAAACAACCTCAAATGGGCACATCTTGGTAGTAGAATGCACGGAACGATTATAAGCAAACTCAATATGAGGCAAACAATCTTCCCACATCTTAATATTCTTCTTTAAAACAGCCCTTAACATAGTAGACAAAGTTCTATTCACAACTTCAGTTTGACCATCAGTTTGGGGATGACATGTGGTAGAAAATAAAAGCTTAGTCCCCAATTTACCCCATAAAGTTCTCCAAAAATGGCTAAGAAATTTAGCATCTCGATCAGAAACAATTGTATTTGGCACACCATGCAAACGAACAATTTCGCAAAAGAACAAATCAGCAATATGTGTAGCATCATCAGTTTTATGACAAGGTATAAAGTGTGCCATCTTAGAAAATCTATCCACAACCACAAAAACACTATCACGGCCCTTCCTAGTCCTTGGCAATCCAAAACAAAATCCATAGAAATATCTTCCCAAGGTGCGTTAGGAACAGGTAGAGGCATATACAAACCGTGGGGATGTAATCATGACTTTGCCTTTTGACAAGTTGTGCAGCAAGCAACAAATCGCTCCATGTCTCTCCTCATCTTTGGCCAAAAGAAATGACCAGCAAGTATGTCCTCCGTCTTCTTTGCTCCAAAATGTCCCATCAAGCCACCTCCATGCGCTTCCTGAAGCAACAAGAAACGGACGGAGCTAGCTGGGATGCATAGCTTGTTAGCTCTAAACACAAAGCCATCATTTAGAACAAATTTATTCCATGCTTTTCCATCCTTACATTGCAGCAACACGTCTTTAAAATCATTATCATGTATATATTGTTGTTTAATTGTTTCCAAACCAAAGATCTTATAGTCAAGTTGTGTTAATAAAGTATATCTTCTAGACAAAGCATCAGCAATGATATTCTCTTTCCCTTTCTTGTGCTTAATTATATAAGGAAAAGATTCAATAAATTCAACCCACTTAGCATGTCTACGGTTCAGTTTTACTTGACTACGAATATGCTTTAACGATTCATGATCAGAATGAATAACAAATTCTTTGGGCCACAAATAATGCTGCCATGTTTCTAATGTTCGCACGAGAGCATACAATTCCTTATCATAAGTAGAATAATTTAGAAGAGGCCCACTTAGTTTCTCACTAAAATATGCAATGGGTTTACCTTCTTGTAACAAAACACCACCCAATCCAATTCCACTAGCATCATATTCAAGTTCAAAAGTTTTATTAAAATCAGGAAGTTGGAGAAGAGGTGCATTTGTCAACTTATCTTTCAACATGTTGAAGGCCTTCTCTTGTGGGGTTCCCCAAGAAAACACGACTCCCTTCTTCGTAAGCTCATTCAATGGTGCAACAATGGTGCTGAAATCCTGCACAAAGCGATGATAGAACCCAGCAAGTCCTAGAAAACTCCGCACTTGGGTGATAGTCTTTGGTACTGGCCAACCCTGTATAGCGTCCACATTGGCTTTATCAACCTCAATTCCCTGTGGAGTAACAACATAGCCAAGAAAAGAAACACGATCTGTGCAAAAGGTGCACTTATCAAAGTTACCAAATAAACGTGCCTCCCGTAGAGCTTTAAAAACAACACATAAATGATCAATATGTTCTTCCATAGATTTGCTGTAAATTAATATATCATCAAAATAAACAACAACAAATCTTCCAATGAAACCACGCAAAACCTCATTCATCAATCTCATGAAGGTACTAGGTGTATTAGTTAACCCAAAAGGCATGACTAACCACTCATACAAACCGAACTTAGTTTTGAAAGCAGTTTTCCATTCATCTCCCAATTTCATGCGAATCTGATGATACCCGCTACGCAAATCCACTTTGGAAAACACAACAGCACCACTCAATTCATCTAGCATGTCATCTAATCGTGGAATTGGATGACAATATCGAATAGTAATATTATTAATAGCCCGACAATCCACACACATACGCCACGATCCATCTTTCTTAGGCACTAAAATAACCGGAACAGCACAAGGACTTAGAGACTCACGTATGTAACCTTTGCCGAGGAGTTCTTGCACTTGACGCCGAATCTCCTTTGTTTCTTCTGGATTGGTCCTATATGGTGCACGGTTGGGCAATGAGGCACCAGGAATCAAGTCAATTTGGTGCTCAATGCCTCGAAGTGGTGGCAGGCCCGATGGTATTTCACTTGGGAACACATCCGAATACTCCTGCAAAATGTTAGCGACAGTAGGAGGCAAAGAACGCTGCATATCATGAAGGGAAATCAATACCTCTTTGCATACTATAGCATAAGCAACAGTAGTGGAAGCATTCAACTCATTAATATCAGATTTAGTAGCAAGCAAACAATTTCCTTTCAATTTTGTCTCCTCTTTCATATCAGCAATAGATTGGTCATTTCTATTGCTCTCACTTTTAGCTTTTGAGGCTTTAGCTACATCATCTTGCATAATAGATTCAGGGACATAGGATGCAACACAATTTTTCTATCATGGTATAGAAAAGAATATTGATTTGTTCGACTAGAATGCATAGAATCTCTATCAAATTGCCAAGGTCGACCTAGCAGCACATTACAAGCTTGCATAGGCACAACATCACATTCAACCACATCTTTATAGGATCCAATGGAAAAATTGATTCGCACAAGTCTAGTTACCTTTGCCTTACCGCTGTTATTTAACCATTGAATGTAATATGGATGTGGGTGTGGTTTGGTGGTAAGCGCAAGCTTCTCCACCATGTCACCGCTTGCCAAGTTGTTGCAGCTACCTCCATCGATGATCATGCGACATGAACGCTCCTTGATGACACACTTTGTTTGGAACAACGTGTGTCGCTGATTTTGCTCCGCCTTCTCCATTTGTGCACTAAGCACACGCTGTACAATGAGGCTCTCATAGTGGTCGGCTGCACCTGCATTAATATGTTCTTCCACATATTCTTCACTACCTGCATGGTCAGCCGCAAGCAATGCAAGTGTATCATCATCAAAATCACTAGCAGATGAATACTCACCATCATCTTTGACTATCATAACGCGCTTGCTTGAACACTCGCGCATCATATGGCCATATCCCTTGCATCGATGACACTGAATGTCTCTTGTTCTGCCTGTAGATGCCACGGACAAAGCACTTGCCCTAGGCTTCTGTACCGTCTTCGCCACTGAATTCGCTGGAGTAGCACGAAGCTTGTCGCTAGTAGGAGCTAGTGTAGTCGTAGTAGTAGTCGTACGGGACTGCCATGAATTAGTCTTCCCTGCAGAAAAGTTAGTCCTAGCACTCGCACGTCGCCCCTGCACTTCCCTATCAGCTTTACAAGCAAGATGAAACAAACGGGTTACGTTAGTGTACTCTTTATATGCAAGGATGTCCTGAATTTCACGATTTAACCCACCCAAAAATCTTGCCATAGCAGGTTCCTCATCCTCCTCTAAATTACAATGCAACATACCCATTTGTAATTCTTGATAATACTCTTCTACACCTTTAGCACCCTGTCTTAGTTGTTGTAGTTTATGTAGCAAATCACGTGCATAGTAAGAAGGAACAAATCTAGCCCTCATGATTTTTTTCAAAGCATCCCAAGTCTGTGGTATGTTCCTAGGATTTTTCTTACTATACTCTATCCACCATATAGTAGCAAAGTCGGTAAACTCACTAGTAGCAGCCCTAACACGTGTATTCTCAGGAAATTCATGACATGCAAACTTTTGGTCAACAGCAATTTCCCATGAAATGTATGCATCAGGATCATACTTGCCATCAAAAGGAGGTATTTTAAATTTAATCTTACTAAAAGCATCATTGTTATTGTGTACCTCATGTCGACGGTGACCCATACCTCTTCGATTTAAGTGTAGGCGATGTCGATCACGAAGGTCATTGTCATCAAGATCCATATCTCCAGAGTAAGCATCCTCATCATTATCTTCGACCCGCTCCTCATCATTGTTGTCGTCATCATTCTTCTCTTTGTCTTTTATGTGGAAGTCATCAAAATGTTGTAGAAGAGCAACAAGGCTTTTGTCCATACGAGCCATCGATGCTTCAACTCTTGTAAGCTTGGTGGTGGTGGTGAGTTGAGCGGACTCCAACTGCCCAATCTTTTCATTGGTCACCTGTAAATCTCGATCAAGTCCATTTGCGTGCAGCTGCACCTATCTTGTAAAATGTTGAATGATGCCCTTGGTGCGTGGAGTTTGTGGCATCTGGTTATTGTCCTCTGTTCCTGACATGGTTTAAAAGACAAGAGCAACAAGAATACAAGTGAAGAAATAAAAGCCCTACAACTATTAGGATGTAGCTACAGCAAGGCACTCTCTCTCAACCTGTTTCTCAAGCTCTTACCAGTTCTTACCTTGCTCAAACAAGAGGGGTCAACAACCAGCAAGTCTGCAATCGTGGAAGTGAATGTATCGGTACCGTAGCACAACACCTGTCAAGTTGTAGTCGAATATGTGGAGCTGTAGGTGGCCAATGTTATGGACAAGGATAGATACTAGCACCACGTTAATCACAAAAGCAAGTTGAATAATCGTTCAAAGGTGGTACTGTGCTGGTCCTAGCCTAGACCGTGCTAGAGACGCGAGCCTGGACACAAAGGAACTCACAAACACCACCTATCCAAAGGAGGGAAACACAAAGATCAGCCCCCTTTTTTCTGTTTTTTTTTTATTTTTTTTTTGCTTTTTTTTCAGGGATCCTCAAAACTGATTATATGAACAATGAGATGTCAAAAGAGCAAAACACCACACACACAACACTCTCTCTCTCTCTCTAAAGTAAGCTCACTGTAATATGGTATGAAACTTGTAGTCCCGACTTGTAGTGCGCGAACTTAATTATGGAAAACACCGCGGACGGAGGCAATTTATAGCAGCGAATACCAGGGTAGTACTCGGACTCGATTCCCAAAATCAACTCGGACTCGAACTTGACAGCAGCGAATACCAGGATAGTACTCAGACTCGATTCCAGAACACAACTCAAACTCGAACTGGACAGCCGCGAATACCAGGGTAGTACTCGGACTCGAACTTGACAGCAACGAAATCTACTTAGACTCGGACTAGAACGTGACAAGAACTCGAAACTCTAAAGGACTATAACTAAAACCAGCAACTCGACACAACCGATGCAACCGACGACTCAACAAGCCCTAACTAAGTAGTACTAGCAAAAGGCTCGACCGGTTTTTGGGATTATGGAAAACTAATCTACTATTTTTTTTGGCTTTTCTGGAATATAGCAAAAGGCTCAACGGGTTTTTGGGATTATGAAAAAAAATTGTGAAGAATTGGAAGTCTCTCACCGATAAACCTTGCTCTGATTACCAACTGATGACGACCCGTAGAGTTCATAGTCCGATCTTTCGATGAGAGTTGGTGGATAACTCGATTGGTGGATGGAGATGACGTTCACGGCTCGACTACAACCGTCAAAGGACGCTGCGCCTTAGCAACCGATACACCACCTCCGATGGCTGCCGTGATCTTGCGGCGCGACAACCAGCCACTAGGGCTCCCGTCCTGCAAGAAATCGAAGAACCAGCAAGAACAAGATGAACAAGCACTCAATTGCAAGATGAATATGAAGGTTTCAATCAGAGAACACAATATGGTGAGGTTCTGATGACAATCAGACGGACGGTTGATCCAACACGCACGCTGAAAGGCGGTAGCAATAGCTAACTCAACGAAACAAAACCTAAACTGTTTGTGGCGGCTCTAAAGACTTATAAGGAGTTGGGAGGACGACCACAAGGGTGTTGGGGTCATTCTCCAACCCTAGGACGCATCCCTAATGGACCCAACTTGATACATGGCCCATCAGCCCAAATTAAGGCGACGCAGCACCGGTGGACAGAAAAGGACTCGGTACAAAAACGACTACTCTGGATGTGTCCGATAAGATATAACCTTGGTTGTGGATCCGTTGGAAAGTAGACTTGATAAGCTTTCTAAAAAGTGCGAGAATGTCCCAATCGGAGTCTGTATGAAGTCATGGCATCCATCACAAGTGGGTGCTGTCCTGCAGTCCAAATCCAGCTAGCGCCCATCCCGTGTCCCGCTGATCCTCTCCATTGTTCCTGAGCAAAACACGAGTGCACGTGTCTCCATTGTCTAAATATAATGGACAAGAGTTTGAGAATAAACTTACTTGATGGTTGAGTTCATGGGCACGAGCACGAGTAATAGGACCAAGTGGTGCTGGAGATGGTGTTGGTGTGGTGTTGATGTCCTCATCACTCACGGACAAGAGCGGCTTGGAAAACTCATAGAATTATTGGCTTCTTACTTCTATGTGGCTTATGCATGTGTTATTTATTTATTGTATATCTCTGTCATTTACTTTATGAGCATGGATATTTGAGCTTATGCAAACTACCTTGGCAATTGTTGATATTAATATAAATTGATCTACTTAAAATGCTTACCGCTATGAACCATGCATTCCCTTTTGAGCTTCATAAACCCTGTGTTATATTTGTTGAGTACGTATGTGCTCACCCTTGCATTCAAACACCACAAATGAAGATTTGGTTGATGACTACCACAATGATTACTAGTCTTGGAGTCAACCAGTCAACCAGTCCCTTTGGAGCTTCCGCAGTTATCGTCGTTTAGTTAAAGTTATTTGTTTCAGACTATGTAATGAATATTTATTCGCTATGTAATAAGCATTGTGATGGTAGTTTCTATAATTTGTGAACTCATGTGTGCGACTATTCCTGGGGTGCACATGAGCCCTTTTATTCACTTGTTTTTGTTCTTGAAAACGGGTGTGACAGTGGGTTGAGGCAGTCCCTTTGAAGAAGGTGACATCGGCAAACATGGTGGATTTCGTTAAAGAACACATTGTTTACCGATTCAGCATTCCTCAGACTGTTACTACCGATCAAGGAACTATGTTCACATCGGGAGAGTTTGATGAATTTGCTGCTAGTATGGGTTTAAAGGTGTTAAACTCTTCTCCTTATTATGCTCAAGCTAATGGTCAAGCTGAAGCGACTAATAAAGGAGTCATTAGGCTTATAAAGTGCAAGATTGAAGAAAACCCTAGAAGGTGGCATATGGTGTTAAACAAAGCCTTGTGGTCATATCGGATGGCTTGTCATGGTGCAACCAAGGTCTCGCCGTATCAGTTAGTTTATGGACACGATGTTGTCCTGCCTTGGGAAGTTAAAGCTGGTTCTAGGCGATTATCTTTTCAGGATCAACTGACGACCGATGATTATGCTACTCTGATGAAAGATGAGTTAGAAGATTTGGCAGGTCATCGGTTGAGGGCATTGATTAGCATTGAAGAGAATAAGAAGAGGGTTGCCAGATGGTATGACAAGAAAGTAAAGGCAAAGGAGTTTGCCGATGGCGATCTGGTATGGAAGTTGATTTTACCGATCGGGACCAAGAGCTCTAAATTTGGAAAGTGGTCTCCGAATTGGGAGGGTCCTTATTGGGTGAAACAGTCTGCTCCTGGTAATGCTTACATTTTGGAAACTCTCGAAGGAGTTACGTTCTCTAGAGCGATCAATGGCAAATAATTAAAGAGGTACTACCCTAGCATATGGGTGGATGCATAGTGCTCAGTTGAATGCCGATGAAAGAAAAATTATACAAGCATCGGTAAAACGTACTGACATTATATTACAAGGGCCCAAATCAAGTTTCAAAGTTACATTTTTGCCAATACAACAAATAAATTACAGCAAGGAGTGGATGGCTGATATCGCACGCAGGCGAATTTGCTCTATTTCGTCCATCTCCTTAGCGTCGGCATCGGCAGAACCCTCGACCGGCTTGATCTTTTTCTTCCACAAGATGGCTTGTCGGGCATTCTGGTCCCTTTCTTGCCGCAGGATCCTAATGGTGTCGGATAGTTTGGCTTTCTTCTGGTTGGCTGCAGTCAAAGCCTCCTCAACCTTTTGCAACTCAGCTAATAGTTCTTCTTTCTTTGCCGATAGCTGAATGACTTCTTGATCGAGGTTGGTGACGGAGACTTCTGCTTGGCCGATGCCCTTGTGCTTTTCATCGGCAATGTTTTTGAACTTGAGCTTCTCTTCCTCACTCTTGGATTGGGCGGCCCTATCGGCAATGCGACGGGAAAGCTTCTGGTACTGGATTTGTTTGATGTCGAGGAAGGTTCCCTGGAGAAGGATTTCTGCCATATCGGCAGGGAGATGGCCTTGGATATCCTTGAAAGCGATCCTTGCTGCCGATGAGTCCTGAATGAGCTGGGACGTATCTTGTAGCAGTAAAGAGAGCAATTCTTCAAGCTTGGACTTAGTCTCTATCGATAAAGCTGGGATAGAGCTCTCTTCCTCCTCATCGTCATCAGGGATGTCGACTGCGAAGGAGAACAAACTTTCTACTTGAACGGGGCCTTGGCGTTCATCTTCATCTTGGGGGTTGAGACTGAAGGAGAAGAGACTGTCCGAGGAGTCTTGGGCCTGAAAACAGAGAGGTTAAAATATGTCGATCGTAAGATTATACTATGAGCTTAGGGTGATTGATATACTGTCTTGAAGCGGATCTCTTGCCTAGGACTTGGCATACTGGATGGTCCAGCTTCATCCTGGGCATCGGCAGCAGATGCCGATGACTGGGCCTCTGCTGGAGAAGCAGCCGACGCCGCTGGTGCTGGTGGTGTTATTGCCGGCGTCGCTTCCGATGTGGTGGCCGGTTCTTGTGGCGGCGCTGCCGCTCTCTCATCGGGAACTTCGGCCGACGGTGCCGATGCCGATGTTGCCTACGCTACTACGACGGGTGGAGTTGTCTCTTCATCGGGAAGTCTGGCCGACGGTGCCGATGACGATGCTGCCTCCGCTGTTGTAGCAGGTGGAGTTGCTTCTTGATCTCGGACGTCGTCCATCGGTTGATCAGGCACAGGAGATGATGGAGGTTCTGCCGATGATACGCCGGCGGTTGGTGCAACTGGAGCCGACGGAGTTTCTGCCGATGGCGCGCCGGCAGTTGGTGCAGCTTGAGCCGATGGCGAAGGAGAAGCCGGCCTCAGGCGCCTCTTTTTCCTTGGCGCGGCAGCAGGGGATCCAACCCGCTTTGACGAAGACTGGTGGGCATCGGCAACTGAGCTTGGAGGTGCTTGTCTGCTGGAAGCGGCTGCCGATGACCACAGTGCCTGAGCATACAAAACAAGTTATACAAAATAGAATGTTGCCGATAAAACAGTATGTAATCGGTATGGGCAAAGATGAGTTTACTACATGAACCCGCGTCAGGGCAGCAGCAGCGGCCGATGTAGCCTTAGCTTTTGTAGGTATCGGTGTAGGTACCTGTTGAGGCGTGAAGGCGGCTAGTGAGGGAGCTTTGTTGCCGATGATCGATATGGGACCCATTATCCGAAGATTAAAGGGCCTGCCACTGTTGCTCGTTGTGGGGATCGGATCATCGGCCTGTCAAGTGCAAAAAAGGATAAATTATCGATGACAGAAGCAAAGTAACAAGGAACGCATCGGGATAAAGGACTTACTGCGTCATCGGAGAGGATGTGATTGGCGTCAATCATGTGCCGATAATAATACGATGACTTGGCGAACAGCGGACACCTCCATTCTTGCCACCAGGACTTGTACTCATTTGTGATGAAGGAGGTTGGTGACCAGGAGGACAATTCAATATCTGATACGTTAGCATCGGGAGGGAGATTGATGACCTTGTTCCAGACTAGAGCACTGGAGATTGTCTTCCTTGACTTCACTACTTTGGAGTAGCAGAGTTTAATTGGCAGTTGGCCAAATGCCAGTTGTCTCGCTGCTGCCGACGGATAGTAGAACTCATAAGATGCAGGGGCATTCTTCCGAGATCCGAAAATATTGACTGGAATAGCTCGGGGAGTGATGCTGGCCTTCATGATTGCTTGGTTCCCAGACACATTCCCATCGGTAAGGTTGAATAGTAGCGGGAACTGATTGTTTGCATCGACATATGGCCACCAGAGCCGTTCTGTGGAAGAGAGTCCATTATACAACTTCTGAAAAAATGCGCCGAACTGCTCTACATCGGCATCGGTCCCTGGCAGCACTATAATAGCCTCTCCAAAATTGAGTGGAGGGCGAGTTGCCGATTCATCATCCCTATACTGATAGTCTTCCGATATATCCCTCGGGAATTGTTGGGCGAACAGGTCAAACTGAAACACTTTCTGCATATGGGCGTTTAGCCACATGTTAATGAACCACCAGGGACCCCCAAGGTTGCCGATGGGTTCACCTAGCAGTAACTTCTGAGATACTTGGTGTAGAAGGCGGTATGCTGCTCCAAGAAGGTATCTGCCCAGGGGAAGCCTTGTTCTGTCGGCAAGTAGCTCGGCTGCAGGGAGGTGCATGGTGGTCGGTCTGACAGTTTTGCCGCAGAAGATGAATTTTTCTAGCCACATGTTCAGAAACGTGGCGTGCTCCCGTTGGTTTACCGATCCCGTCTTCCGGTACTCATGGATGTAACCTGACCAACCGCCGATGTTTCTAGTGTTCACCTTGTGTTCAGCCTTCCTGTTGAACAGGTTGAGAGTATCGGGAGAAGAGATGTCCAGGCCAGTCAACATGTGGACATCGGCAAGGGTGGGGGTGGTTGGTCCATGTCGGAAGAGGAAGGCATTCATAGTGTCCGACCAGAAGTAAGGGGCAGCCATCAGCATGTTCTCATTCTTCTCCATATCGGCAATGGAGAGCCTGATGCATTGGTCCAAGTTGCGCTCTTGCCAGTAGGCTTGTTGTGCCCTAGCTACTCTGAGGTACTAGTCCTTCCACCCCTTGGTAGGCTTGGGCCATGACCGAAAAGCGTCCTTCCACAATCCGAGGCCGAAACACTCAGATCTGAAGGGTACCCGGTTGGTTTCTGCATTGATTATGAAGGTGGGATCCGGATTGCCCATGGGGCCTAGGCAGCTGATGTTGGAATCGGCAAGTGGGATGACAACCTTGTTGTACAGTTCCTAGGGTTCGAAGAAGAGAAAGGGAAAAAATCAGGAAAGGAACGGGAATGATTCTAGATTCGTGCGGAAAAGAACCAAAAGGAGGTTGGTTTAGGAAGAGAGTAGGTTTTACCTTGGGGATGTCGACTTGGATCGCCATTGGAGCAGAAGGAGTGCTTGCGGTTCGTCCTTGGATTGCGGAAAGGAACTGTTGCTCGAACTCGTGTTCGTCGGAGGTGTCGGAGGTTGAAGACGAAGGCAGAGTGTGAAAGTGAAAATGAACTCGAGGTAAAAAGTAGTGTGGATCCCGGTAACTTTTATAAGCTTACTCAGGGGCATTTTGGGAGTCTGATTCATACTGTGCAGGAATGTGGAGAGACCCGCGGTAGATACGCACGGTGATCGAGGTGATCTGCAACTGTTTGTGCTACAATTGAGGGATTTTATTATTAAATTGCGGTTCCATGCGCGGGGATTGAGGGAACTGTGCATTTATCTCGAAGGTAACGGCTACAGCAACGGCTACAGTGGAGAGAATTTTGGCACGTAAAGTATTATATGCTCCGAAACTGGGGGGCATGTGTTGACACCGTTTTTCAGCACGTCTCAAATGAGAAGGCTTGACTGGTCAACGGCCGTTTTCTATCGGCATCGGGAAATCATGAGTCGGTATTGCCGATGAGAGTGCTGCGAGAATGCTAAGTGTATTGCCGATGGAGGCTGGGTCTTTGCCGACAAAGGTTAATTGGTGAAGTCGAATAGCTTAAGCTATGAAGTTGCTGATGCCGATTGCCGACAAAGAGGCATTGTCGATTGCCGATGAGGAGACATTGCCGATGGCCGATGAAGAGTGGATGCCGATTGCCGATGAGAAGCTGATGCTGAGTGCCGATGGAGAGTGGTTGCCGATTGCCGATAAGTTGGTGAAGATAGTTATCGGTACAAATCGGGAAGTATTACCGATGCCGATGGGCATGAGGTGCCGATAGAGTGACTTAGCGCTTGGTGTTAGCAGAAGACTGCTGGTGGTCAAAGAAGGAAGTCGTAGATTGAAGGGATCTGCCGATGGAAAGTTTCCATCGAAAGGAAGACATAAGGAAACTGGTGATTTTATACAAGTATTATTATAGCAGTTTGAGTCCGACTCTTGCATGAGTCGTTTGTTTTCCTTTAAAATAGGTGTGTTTGTTTAGGAAAATAATATTATTGTTTTAGATCCGACTCCTACGCGAGTCAGTTTCCTTAAAGTTAGGAGTTTGCTTTAGGAAGGATACGTGTCGTGTCTTTGTACAACTTTCCATGCGGGAGTATAAATATGTGCCCGAGGGCTACGAAAAGAGAATGAATCTAATATCAAACAAACCAATTTTACTCTTATTCTACTTTTTATCGCAATTTACCCTTTTTGCATTAGTTATAGTTTTTTAACGAGTTCTTCAAGCTTCGACGGGCTGCATCACCTTGATCTCTGTCAAATCCTTGCAAGTTCCGCGTGGGAGTACCTCTGAGCCTTGGCATCCGGGAGCATCGTTGTTGCCTCGTTCAGCTCTGCTCTAGTTATCCTGATCAAGCCTCAATCCCAGCATCCAGGCGCATCGCCGTTGTCTGGATTGGATCTTGCTCTAGTTATCATCCTTGTCGATTAACTGGTCAAATCGACTGGCACGCCTCCGGATATCGAATTTCGGGTATAAGCCCGAGGTGTTCGCAGATCCTTACGCTTTATGTGTCAACAACACATAACACCTCTGTACGAAAAAGATCAATCTAGAAAACTCCAGAACCAACCCCCTAGAAGGAGGGGACCACCTATCATCAGGGCAGGGCGGGCGCCCTACCCCCTAGGGTGGCCGACCTAGGTCAAGCTCCAATGAGTCTCTGCCTTGTGGACCCTGTCTCCACCGCCTTTGAGGTCACATCTACACCATCCATTAAGGTCGGTTTGATCCGACGGTTGACGATCATTTGAGGGGGCTATATAAGGAGGACCCCTGCCCCCTGGCAAAGAGCAATCCATTATTCATTTACATATTTTCCAGAGAGGATTTGCCAGAGAGGATCGCTTATGGATCTATTCTCTAGGGCTTATCATACAAGTGAGATTAGATTGAGAGAGTTAGAGTGGAGGTGTGGATTGGAGGAAGTCCGGCTTGTCGGTGTCTCTTCTTCAGTTTGTATCGACGAGATCAAGACTCCTAACCCGAGACTTACTCCTAGGATTTCTTTGGTAATTCGACTTCTAATTCTAGTAAGTTCCTTGATTATTAATTCTTTGGTTTGTGATTTTATTTTATTCTCTTCGCGTAGAGAGTAGGGTAATCGTCTCTAGCGTAAACGTGGTGTTTGGGCTGGGATCCTCATAGATATCCCTTGTCTAGCCGGATCTGTGGTAGTAGCTCGGAAAGTGACAATTCCGTAGATACCTTTGGAACCCACAATCCCATTAGAAGGACCGGTAGGGTTTTATAGGCCGCGTGGTAAGCATTCTCTAAGGTGTCTCTTATCACGACGGTTCTCCCCAATAGGATAATAATACATATCTTATCTAGACTAGAAAGAGACTACAGTCGCTATCTTCTCTAATCGCCCATATCAAGATCACCTTGTTAATAGCCTGAAGGTTAATAGCATAGATTCGTTAGTCAGATGCACCCTTTCTCCCTATAGAAATATAAATTACGATACTCTGGATAACTTCCCGGGTGAAGTGCTCACCGGTATTCGTGCGCTTGCGGATTACTTCCAAGTGATTTCTCTATTTGCATTAACAAATATCAACACCAACATCGTCCGGTACTCCGGGGAGACGAACCTCGGGCTCTGGCTCGATGACTACCGCCTGGCTTGCTAGGCCGGTGGCGCGGAGGATGATGAGTTCATCATCCGCAACCTGCCTCTCCACCTCTCGGACTTTACTCCCACATGGCTCGAGCACCTACCCCCCAACACCATTGACGGGTGGAGCTCCCTGCGGTGGGCCTTCATCGGGAATTTCCAGGCCACATACACGCACACGGGGAACCCCTAGGACCTACGCAGCTGCAAGCAGAAGGCGTACGAGTCCCTCCGGGACTACATCTGCCGCTTCTCCCTGCAGTGCAAGAAACACCTGACCGCGGCCGACACGAACGTGGTTCGGGCGTTTCTCGCGGGCACCACATGCAAACAGCTGGTCCACAAGCTGGGCCGTAGCAACCCTCGCACCACCGAGCGTCTCCTTGACATCGCCACGAGCTATGCTTCGAGCGAAGAGGTAGTCGGCGCAATCTTCTACCCCGACAAGAGGAAGGGCAAGGACGTGGAGGACGCCGACGAAGGCGGCTCCAACTGCGTCTAGAACAGGAACAAGAAGAAGGGCAAGCCGCAATGCGGCGTTGGCGACAACTTGGTCGCGACGGCGGATCGCAAGACCCCCCCGTCCCCAGGGCGGGAAGAAGGGGGGTGGTTCGACGACATGCTCACCAAGCTATGTCCGTACCACACCGGACCGGTCAAGCACACACTCCAGGAGTGTGAGATGATGGCCAGGTATTTCTCCGCCGTCCCCAAGAAGGACGACCAGTCGAAGCAGCTGGAGGGTCAGGACGGGGACGGGGTAGCGAAGACTCCTACCCCCACGTAAACAAGTGCCTCATGATCTTCGGGGTTCGGAGGCCAACGACTGCAAGCGCCGGCAGGAGCAGGAGCGGCACGAGGTCTTCGCAGCCACCCCGGCAACTCCAACTTTCCTCGACTGGTCGGAGTCCGACATCACGTTCGGTCGAGATGACCACCCAAGCCATGTTGCCCAGCCGGGTCGCTATCCACTCGTAGTGGACCCGATCATAAGGGACGTGCGCTTCACCAAGGTACTGATGGACGGGGGTAGCAGCCTTAACATCTTGTACTACAACACCTTCGAGACCCTGGGGATACGCAGGGAGAAGCTCCGGTTGTCGGGGGCTCCCTTTCAGGGAATTGTCCCCGGAAAGCCAGTGATGCCCATGGGGCAGATCAACTTACTCGTGACATTCAGGGAGTCGAATAACTTCTGGAGTGAGCTCCTCACTTTTGAGGTCGTGTCTTACCGTGGGGCATACCACGCGGTGCTAGGGAGGCCATGTTACACGAAATTCATGGTCGTCCCCAACTACACCTACCTCAAGCTCAAGATGTTGGGGCTATGCGGTGTCATCACAGTGGCCTCCGAGCCTGAGGTGGCGTATCAGTGCGACGTCGACTACTGCGAAAGCGCCATGGCTGGAGCGCGTAGCCAGGAGCTGGTGGCAGCAGCCGAGGCCGCAAGCAAGGAGAGGGTCGACTCTAAGGGCACAGGGAATTTCACTCCTCTCGAGGGGGTGAAGGAGATCCCCCTAGACCCTATTGACACCAAAGGTGGCAAACAGAAAAAGACCGCAAGCGTACGGTTGTTAAGTGTAGCTTTCACCGGGAGTATTCCAGGTATCGTATTTCCCACAGGTAACGAGAAGTGAGTTAACTAGGATTATGGATATGTCCTATGATGGATCAAGGCAGACTATGATAACTGGGTTGAGAGGTTCGATATAGCCAAGATGTCTAACAAGGGATAACTGGTTATACTGGCTTTAGCAGCCCTTCTCTTGCAGGAGGCGACGGGATAGATCAAAAAGAGGGCAAAACTCTAACCGGACCGCGCCGTCAAGTTGTATTGAAGCCCTACCTTTTAAGAACTTATCTGACACGCGTGGTGGAATACGAAGACTAGATAGAGTTGTCACCTTCTACTAGCATCCACAAACAATCCGTGCAATAAGCGGTTTACAAAGGTAAGATTGAGCTTAGACACCACGTCTACACTTATCTTAATACTTTAACCTTGGCCTAAGATTAAAATCACTTTACTCATAGCAAAGCGATGATCAAGCGTGAAAAGTTGTATAACAGCTAAACCAGATTTAGAATACTGAATACTATAAAGAACTCAGAAGAAGTCACTTACATGAGCTAAACTTACAAGAGACTCGCATCCGCTGAGGAAGAACTCCGGAGAATATTCCTGACAGATCCGGGGCTTTCTCTAGAAGAATTCCTCACTCTCCTCCAACTAGCATAACACTACTGAAGAGCTCTGCTAAGAGACTTGAGAGTAGTATTTCTCCAATGAGGCATGAATGAGAAGGGAGCTCTAGGGGTCTATTTATAGGTAGAGGTGGAGTAAGGGCTACTCCGGTGCCATGTCAACGATCCGCGTCACCTTCATCAGCCACCGTTGGATCCAACCGACTTCCGAACCACCATAGGATGAAGGGTGATGATTTCCACTATGTTGGGAGAGAGTGAAGCGGTTGAGGGGGTTGAAACCGCCATAGGGGCCGGTCAGCCGACCCCCCTACTAGCCTGTGGGCCCCCTCTGCTCCTCATGGTTGGTGTCCCACTGGTCAAGGACCAAGTGGGGGCTTGTTGGGCCCACCTCTAGGTCAGCCGACCACCTATAGGGGTCTGTGGCCCACCTCTACCTTTTGACTGCTGCTCCCACCTGTCATATGTGTTGGATGTTTGTTGTGTGTTGATTGTCACGCTTATCTCTTTGATGTGGGCCTATGGATCCTTGTGATGTAAATCTGAATCGTTGGGAGGAAACACACTTGGATACAAGGGGTAGAGAGTGCTCTAGAGGGTGGTTCTTGGATCATGGGGTCTTTGGAGGCCTAGTGGCCCCACAGGGTGGTCGGCCAACCCCCTAAGTGGGCCTACTAGCTCCCAAAAGTCCCCATTTGTCATTACCTGCATCAAATAGTCAAGGGACATGTGGAACTAGTTATTTGGCACAATATGTTCAGGTTATGCTTGTTTTCCTTCGAATATGAGGATGTTGATGGTGTTTTGATGGTGATAAAATAGCTCATATTTACCATCAACAAGATCCCCCATACTTACCTGTTTGCTCTTCCTCGAGTAAAGGATAAAAGATAACAAGACTATGATATTCAAAGTATAAAGCAAGCATAAAGATTCACTAAAGTCATTCTGTCGTACCAATGGGATATGTGGTAATGGATAACATATATCCTTGAGAAGCTGAGAAATGGAACAGTTCTTCAAAGCAAAGTCATCTTCCCAAATCATATTTTAGTACTTGGAGTTTTTGATAAATTTTTCAAAAGAAAGCTCATAAGTCAACTTACTCCTCTTATAGTACTCTAAGTCACTCAAGGTGTATGATTCCTTACCAAGGCATAAAGGGGTTGCCTTCTTTGTATCTCCCTATTTCTGAATGGCTTATGTGGAGCTCAGGTAGGGATAAAACAATGTAGCAAACTTGCATCACTTATATTGTAAAGTCAAAACAAGAATCCAAGGAGAAGAACGTCATAATCCTAGATCAAGATGTGCATGTGTGTGGACAAATGGTAGATGACTAACATGTACTCCTGAACTATGTATATGATCTCTCTAACTTTAGAAATACTTGAGACATGGCTATCATGACAATATTTTTTTAGAGAGCATTGCTCATCATCATTTTTCATTTATGATAGCCATATCTCTTTTTGAAGAATTTAAAGAGAGATCATTACATTCATTTCAAGAGTATTTATTGGATGAACATGGATCATGTAAATGAAAGGCATGTTTTGCGTACTTCCAGTGTAGAAGCAGCGAAAATATGTGGCGTGCACGTGATCTTGATCTTTGAACTATGACATAATTCTCAACAAGGGTCACAAGGTTTGACCAAACTCAAAGTAATTACAAGAAGCATATGAGGAAGGTTTTGAACTTGCATAAGTATTTATGGCTTTGGTAGGAATTTTTCTCACTATAGAGGAGTAGTGACATTATGGTTTTATGACATTTTCAAAAATTAATCTCCAAGAACTTTAAATAGAAAGGGTATGAATCATGACTATTTTCCCACTAGCATAAGCAAAAAGCAAGACATCATCTTTATGACGCTTTTGCCCTTTAAATGTCATAGATCATGTCACTTTTCCAAATTTTAGTTTTTGATGCGATCTTCTTTTTTTATTCAACATTAAAAGGAAATTAAACTAAGTGATGAATTTCATGAAGAAATTATTTTTATTTCATTTTTATTTTTTTAAGGAAAAATGAGTAAACAAAAGAAAAAGCATAGAGGAAAAAGGGAGAGACGTGGCAAACCAGTCAGAATAGATGTTTGAAGTTGAAAGGATGTTGGCTGGTGGGCCCGGGCCCTATAAGCACGGTCGTTCGACCTCCTTGTGGGGCCGTTTGGCCACTTCGAACTCTGCATTCAGATACCTTACCTCTGAATATTGCTCTGCTCTGTCTATTCTGAATTTTGGCCTCCAAAGTGCATCGGCCGATGCACAAAAGTGGTTGTTTCGGTCCAACTTTTTTGTGGAACGTGTCACGGATGTGTACATCATGATTCAGTGGTTGATCTGGTGTTTTGACATGTTGGAGTGTCGACCGACCTCCCCCATACTTGTTTCGGGGCATGCTGAAATCAGTGACAGAGACAACTCAAATGCAGGGGTTCTGCTGGGCAAAATACCAGCAGAACCAAACTTTTTATTCAATTCAAATCTTCTTAGGCACATGTTACATTGAAGAAGGGAAAATGAATGAAAGAAAATAAATCTAAATGCCTAACTTATTAGTGAACTAGTGATCTATGGAGATGGAGGGGCAAAGAGATTCTCTCTCTTGATTGTCTGGGTCAAGCGCTTGATCTGTGCACTAGTGCTAATGCGAAGATCATTGAAGTTGTCCTCTAGATCCAAGTGTGTCATTCTCTCCTCTGCTTCCCGCTCTGCTAACTTAGTGTTGTTCTCCCTAAGCCTAGCGACTATGCGCAACAGCTTCTCCATGTCACTTTCTTCATCTTCATCCTGGAACTGGCCTGGACCGACTTGCGAGACTCCTCTGTCTCAAGGGAGTTACGGGTCTCCCTCAACTCCTTGGAGGTGAGAGGGGGGATAAGCACCTTGCCTATCCCCGGTCTACCATGATCCCTTTGAAGGCGCATCCATGGCGGTGTCGATGGACAGTACGAGTGGGAGTAACCCGTGCTCGTGTCGCCGTCGGTGGAGGAGACGGGGGCCTTCTTCACCCCCAATTGGTCGGTGGTTGGCCTTTTGGGAGTCACTGAACGCGTCAGCATCTTGTTTAGGTTGCAGCGAGGGGACATCGATCAGGCGATGCTCCGCATCCTATCTGAGCTCCATGCCCCGGTCGACCGACCCCCCCCCTAGGGGTTGTTGGCAGGGCAGGCAGCGGTGCCATGGCAAGAGGGGCGACGTCTGATGAGGACACCACCACGTTGGAGTCGAGGACGACTCCAATTCAAGAAGGGGAGGATGATGAGGACATCGCCATGCTGGACACGCCTACGTCATCGCCTTTCCCAAGTTGCAACTCATCTCCAACTCAGCTGCCATGTCGACTTCGAGTGTGTTTCGGAGTCCAAGACCAGCAAAGAGTAAACCGGATGCCTAGGACGCATCCAGACTCCGTTTTCGATGATTCACCCACGGATGGAAAGATAATTTCATAAGGAAACCAATGGCGTTGGTTTGAGGTCTAAATTCCTTCTGAGTCATCATGAAACGTCTAAATGAGTCAGCATCCAGAATCTATCCCGGTGCTGCGTCACCCAATTTTGGGCCCATGGCCCATGTATCAACTTGGGTCCATTAGGGACTCATCCTATGGTTGTAGGACAACCCCAGGACCCTTGTGGTCATCCTCCCTCCTCCTTATATCCCCTAGAGCCGCCACAACAGATTGGGTTTTGTTTAAGAGTTTAGTTTTCCATCGAGAAACTGAATCATTCATTGTAACTGTGTCGATTAGTCCTTTTATAGTGATCCTGGGCCCCTCGTTCTTGATCTTCTCCACTGTGTCGATTATTCCTTTGGAACCAAGTTCTTCAACCTCTATTGATATTCACATCATTCTTATTTGCAATTTCAGATTAGTCCTTTACAGTGATCCTGGGCCCCTCGTTCTTGATCTTCTCCAGTGTGTCGATTATTCCTTTGGAACCAAGTTCTTGAACCTCTATTGATATTCGCATCATTCTTATTTGCAATTTCGGATTGTGTGTTTATACCTTCTTGCTTGTGTTCTTCGATTCGCTTGTAGGAAAAGCCTTATTGGCGAGGTCAATCAAGTTGTGCTTGGTTGATAACGAACGGAGCAGTGGTGTAACGGTTGCAGGGTTTGAATCGTGTCTGATTTGAAGCCGGATCGTCAACGTCGAGTTCTCCACAGATCGAATTTATCGGTTACCTCACGGAAGATCGGGCCACTCCTCATCAAAGGACGATGGACGGAACTCACAGAACAAGCAACTAGCCCGGATTTTTTCTTTTTGCTGAATTTCCCTAGATTTTCCCAAAAGGCACTAGTAGGAATCAAACTTTTTATTTTTTCACTATTTTTTTTTATATTTTTCTCTAAACAAGGATCACAAGAGATGCAACCACAAAAATTGTCACCTTCAACTAAGGTGAGATTTGGTCTACAGAAAATCCACAAGTTCTCTGAAAAGCGTGCAGATATTTTGACAATTTTATTTCTTTATTTTCCCGATTTTTTGGCACTTTTGAGAAAACCAAACAGACCCAAGGTTAGTTTGGGTCGGCTCCAAATGATGTCAAGAAGCTCCATAATTTTTTTCAGATTTTTCTGACCAACGAGCGAAAAGTTATGCCTGTTTTACCGAAGGTACTTTTCTGGAAGGAACAACACGACGACGGCGGCGGCGGCGGCGGCAGTTCGGGAAAAACGTGTCATGGCAAGAGGGGCGACGTCGAGGACCTCGATGGCCATGTTGTCGGTGTTGATGAAGTTTTGGACCTTGGAGGGGATTCCATCAACGGGAACGAGTAACATCTTGCCATTGTTTCTAGGTGGAGCCATGGTGGTGATCAAGGTGGATGTGAAGGGTTGCAAGGAGTGGTGCTGGTGCTGCTGGTTGTGAAGAAGAGCAAGGTGGAAGGAGGAAGAAGGAGAGGGGGTTAAGAAGGAGAGACCCAACGTGCAGGGCCTTCGTTCTCGCTCGGATCACGATGAAACCAAAGGGGAAAGTTGGCCCAACGTTCATATGCAACGGGAACTTTGAACAAGTTTGAACCACGGTCAGCCGATTGCTTTTTGAAATCTATGGTCCGATCGAGCCACGTTCTGATCCTGTTCGGATCAGGTGAGTCAAGTCGTGAAGTTTCAAGCTAATTGGCCCAAAAGAACGGTCGGCCGACCGCCTTTCGAGGCCAAATGGGCTGAACTTTTTTGAGGGTGGAATCAAGGATAAATCTAGGCTGCTTCTAAGGTCAATCTTGAAATTTGAACAAAAAGTTAAAACATGTAGATTTTAGTTCTAATTTGGATTAAGAACAAAATCTGTCATATCAATTTCTTGTTCAGGAGTTTCATGCTCATGGAAAATTTTAAGACGTTGGCCATTTACCTTAAAGATTTTGCCGTCGTCGTCCTAGAGTGTGATTGCTCCATGAGTTGCGGCGTTGACGACGAGGTATGGCCCTTCCCATTTGCTTCTTAATTTTCCATGGCCGAAGAGCTTGAATCTTGAGTTGAATAACAGGACCTTGTCTCCTGGATTGAATTCCTTGACCTTGATTCTCTTGTCATGCCATTTCTTGGTTCTCTCCTTGTATATACTAGCATTGTGGTATGCTTTCTCTCTCCATTATTCTAATTCAGAGATTTGCATTCTCCTGAATTTTCCAACAACTGGCAGATCCATGTTCCATTTCTTGATTGCCCAATGTGCCTTGAATTCCAATTCCACAGGAAAATGGCATGTCTTCCCATATACAAGTTGGTATGGTGTCATACCAATTGGCGTCTTGTATGTGGTCCGATATGCCCAAAAGTGCCTCTGGTAGCTTGTGCTTCCAAGCTGTACCCATCTCATCCACGGTCTTCTGCAGAATGTTCTTGATTTGTTTGTTGGATGTTTTTTCTTGACCACTTGTTTGAGGATGGTATGGACTTGCAACATTGTGCCAGATTCCTTGATTAGTGAGGAACTAGCGGAAGCCTTTGTCAATGAAGTGAGATCCCCCGTCACTTATGACTAACTTTGGGTTTACAAATCTGGGGAATATCACTTCATGGAACATTTTCTTTGAATTGGTCGCATCAGCTTTGCAGCAGGGTAATGCTTCTACCCATTTGGACACATAGTCCACCACTACTAAGATATACTCGTACCCTTTCGATGGAGGAAACGGCCCCATGTAGTCGATGCCCCATACATCAAAAAGCTCGACTTGTAGGTTGTTGTTGAGTGGCATGGCATCTCAGGCATTGGTGTTCCCGTGCTTCTGGCACCTTGCACATCTTCTGACATAGTCATGGGTGTCCTTGTACATGGTTGGCCAGAAAAACCCACTTTGCCAAATCTTGGCATGAGTTCTGAATGCTCCATAGTGACCTTCGTATTCTGCTCCATGGCATCTTTCCATAATCTTGACTACCTCCTCCATAGGTACGCATCTTCTTAGCAATCCATCATTGCATACTCTATAGAGGTATGGCTCATCTCAGAGATGCACTCGACTCTCCTGAACTAGTTTCTTCATATCTGCCCCTGGTGGGACGTGGCCTGCAACCATAAAGTTGACTATGTTTGCATACCAGGGGTTGGAGTCTGTTATTTTGAGGAGTGTGTCATCTCCGAGGAAGTCGTCGATGGGCAAATTTTGTGCTTCTTTCAATTGCATTCTAGACAAATGATCGGCAACAAAATGTTCTACTCCCTTTTATCTTTTATTTCAAGATCTAATTCTTGGAGTAGCAAGATCCATCTTATTAGGGGGTTTAGCATCTTTCTTAGTGAGCAAGTACTTAAGAGCAGCATGATTTGTGTAGACAATTACTTTTGCTCCTACTAAGTAAGATCTAAATTTGTCTATAGCAAACACTACGGCCAAAAGCTCTTTTTTAGTTGTTGCATAGTTTAGCTGTGGCCCTGTTAAGGTTTTGCTAGCATATGAAATAGCATGATGCTTCTTATCTTTGGTTTGGCCTAACACCGCACCAACAGCATAGTCACTAGCATCACACATTATTTCAAAGTGGAGCTTCCAATCAGGGGGTTATATGATTGGAGCTAAGATGAGTGCTTTCTTGAGAATGTAGAAAGCGTCTAAGCACTCATCATTGAAGTCAAAGGGTGCATCTTTGGCTAGCAGGTTTGTTAAAGTATGGGCAATTTGAGAGAAATCTTTGATAAACCGCCTATAGAAGCTTGCGTGTCCAAGGAAGCTACGAATTCCCTTGACATTCCTGGGAGGTGGAAGTTGTTCTATTACTTCTATATTAGCTCTATTCACTTCTATCCCACGTTCGGACACTCTATGTCCTAGCACTATGCCTTCACGAACCATGAAGTGGCATTTCTCCCAGTTCAGGACTAAGTTCTTTTATTCACATCTCTGTAAGACTCTATTCAGATTCTCAAGGCAATCATCGAAAATCTTTCCATAGACATAGAGAAGTCATCCATGAAGCTTCCATGATTTCTTCGATCATATCAGAGAAAATGGACATCATGCACCTTTGGAAAGAGGCAGTGGCATTGCATAGGCCGAAAGACATTTGCCTATATGCATATGTTCTATAGGGGCATGTAAAGGTAGTCTTACTTTGATCATCGGGGTGGATTGGTATTTGATGATATCCCGAATAACTGTCAAGGAAGCAAAAGAAAGAATGCTTTGCAAGCCATTCCAACATCTTATCGATGAAGGGCAACGGGAAGTGATCTTTCTTTGTGGCCTTATTAAGTTTTTGGTAGTATATACACATTCTCCAACCCGTGACGGTTCGTTGAGGAATCAACTCATTCTTGTCATTTCGAACGACTGTCATACCTCCCTTCTTATGCACAACTTGCACAGGGCTAACCCATTCACTGTGAGGAACAGAGTAGATGATCCTCGCGTGCAAGAGTTTCAAGACCTCCTTCTTTACTACTTCTCTCATCGCATTATTCAATCTACGCTAGGGCTCTCTAGATGGAAGGACCTCGGGTTCTATGGGGATGCAATGTGTGCAAAGAGCAGGACTAATGCACTTAAGATCTTGAAGATAGTAGCCTAAGACTGACTGATGCTTTTCTAAAATGGTGAGGAGCTTGAAGGACTCTTCAGAAGAGAGTTTGTCACTGATGATCACAGGGGCCTCACGACCATCATTTAGAAAGACATACTTTAAACCTGTTGGAAGGGGTTTAAGTTCTATAGAGGGTTTAGATGGGGGCTCAGTTTTCTCCAGATCTATGGGTTCTTCTAGATCGTCTTCTTCCTGAATGAAATCTTCAGCTTCTTCTTCTAGATCAGGATGAGATGATTCTATAAGATATGCAACCTTTACTTCCTCTATGGGGTCAGATTCTGGGAGTGATTCTGTCATGGTGTTCATGGAATTGGTAAGCAGAATTGAGAGTTTGATGCTACTCCCAAGATGACAACTCGAATTAACACTTAAGACTTCCATCAAGAGATCCATCAAGGAATCTCATGAGTGGATGTCCAATTAACAAGTCGAATTCATCTATATCAAATATGAAGAAATTCAAGAGGATATTGACTTTGTTAATTAGTGTAGGAATGGTTTGTGCGATCCCACAACTCTCAATCAATTGTCCTGAAGAAAGCTTCAAGAACTTTTTGGTTGGAGTCAATTTTACATTGCCTAGAAGAGCATTAGCTAATGACTTAGACATAATGCTAACTCCTACGGTGGGATCGTAAAGAGAGTCTAACTTGGCTCTATCGATTTGACAAGGAATGGTTGTAGAGGAAGAAAGAATTCGAATTGGCTCGAATGAAGATTCGGCCTCTTCTAACCACTCATTACTCATGATAGAAGCCAACTCTTGAATTGTCTCCTGAAGATAGGCTTCTTCTATGCGGCTAGGAATGTGAAGGTTCAGAGCTTTTCGAGCAGCAGACTTCTTTTGCATAGGGTGATTCGAGCTATTCCCAAAATCAAAAAATAGATCAGCCTCGATATCAAGGGGGAATTCCAAGGGATGAATTTCTTCTTCCCTTGGTGGTTCAGGTTCGATAGCACAATCTTGAGATGTAGAGGGGAGAGTTTCGGCTATCAAAGTTGTTTCTATTCTGGGGGCTGGTTTTTGTTCTTCCGCGGGTTCTTCATAATATACGTTAGTATAGGGGTGTTATCAAGAATCTTCGTGAGAAGACTCTTCCCTGCACTAACGGGTAAACACAAGAAGGCTCCCCCGGAAGATATGTCAAGGAGTTGGGGAGAATCTCTGCTAAGACCGCCATAAAAATGTTGTAACATTGTAGGCTCGGTTATAACGAGATCAGGGCCTAAAGATACTAGATATACAAGACGGGCCCATGCTTCACCTAGAGATTCTTTCTCTCTTTGCGAGAAATTGATAATCTTTTTTCGAAGACGAATGACACAAGGGATAGGGAAGAATGCCAAAGAGAATTTAGGCATCAATTTTTCCCAGTTTCCTGTTAAATAGAACGGAAATAGCTTCCACTTAAGGGTACCTGGCCTCATCTCTTGGATGTGGACACATGAACCATCGCTATGAGACCATCTCAGGCAAGTTGTTCAAAGTCACGTATATGAGTGTAGGGATTCTCGTCTTCGTCCCCAGAAAATGGTTTTTCCTGAACCATCGCTATGAGACTTGGGCGAAGCTCATAACGAACGGCTTGAGATCATTTAGGTGGCTCCAAGCTAGCGCCCGTTGGAGCATCATATTCGAAAAGTGGGGTTTGATCCATATGTGTATGTGGAATGAAAGGATGAAATCAATCAAAGATAAATTAGGACCAGAGGGTACTAGTTAAAATAGCTACCATTCCCTAGCAAACGGCGCTAGAAAGCTTGTTGACACCAAAGATGGCAAACGGAAAAAGACCGCAAGCGTACGGTTGTCAAGTGTAGCTTTCACCGGGAGTATTCCAGGTATCGTATTTCCCACAGGTAATGAGAAGTGAGTTAACTAGGATTATGGATATGTCCTATGATGGATCAAGGGAGACTATGATAACTGGGTTGAGAGGTTCGATATAGCAAAGATGTCTAACAAGGGATAACTGGTTATACTGGCTTTAGCAGCCCTTCTCTTACAGAAGGCGACGGGATAGATCAAAAAGAGGGCAAAACTCTAACCGGACCGCGCCGTCAAGTTGTATTGAAGCCCTACCTTTTAAGAACTTATCTGACACGCGTGGTGGAATACGAAGACTAGATAGAGTTGTCACCTTCTACTAGCATCCAGAAACAATCCGCGCAATAAGCGGTTTACAAAGGTAAGATTGAGCTTAGACACCACGTCTACACTTATCTTAATACTTTAACCTTGGCCTAAGATTAAATCACTTTACTCATAGCAAAGCGATGATCAAGCGTGAAAAGTTGTATAACAGCTAAACCAGATTTAGAATACTGAATACTATAAAGAACTCAGAAGAAGTCACTTACATGAGCTAAACTTACAAGAGACTCGCATCCGCTGAGGAAGAACTCCGGAGAATATTCCCGACAGATCCGGGGCTTTCTCTAGAAGAATTCCTCACTCTCCTCCAACTAGCATAACACTACTGAAGAGCTCCGCTAACAGACTTGAGAGTAGTATTTCTCCAATGAGGCATGAATGAGAAGGGAGCTCTAGGGGTCTATTTATAGGTAGAGGTGGAGTAAGGGCTACTCCGGTGCCACGTCAACGATCCGCGTCACCTTCATCAGCCACCGTTGGATCCAACCGACTTCAGAACTGCCATAGGATGAAGGGTGATGATTTCCACCATGTTGGGAGAGAGTGAGGCGGTTGAGGGGGTTGAAACCGCCATAGGGGCCGGTCGGCCGACCCCCCTACTAGCCTGTGGGCCCCCTCTGCTCCTCCTGGTTGGTGTCCCACTGGTCAGGGACCAAGTGGGGGCTTGTTGGGCCCACCTCTAGTTCGGCTGACCACCTATAGGGATCTGTGGCCCACCTCTCTGCCTTCTGGCTGCTGGTCCCACATGTCATATGTGTTGGATGTTTCTTCTATGTTGATTGTCACGCTTATCTCTTTGATGTGGGCCCATGGATCCGTGTGATGTAAATCTGAATCGTTGGGAGGAAACTCACTTGGATCCAAGAGGTAGAGAGTGCTGTGGAGGGTGGTTCTTGGATCATGGGGTCTTGGGAGGCCTAGTGGCCCCACAGGGTGGTCGGCCGACTGAGAGTCCCCATGTGTTTTGGTTTTGAGTAATTGATGAAACCCACCTAAGTACTAACCTTCATCTCTAAGTCTGAATCATGAGAGAGGTTGGTACATGCCATGTGATGGATCAAGGTGGATCAAGTGGATGGCACAAGCTCTAGCATGGTGGTGGAAAGGAAAATGGTGCCAAGGCAAAGATGATATAGGACCATTTTCGGTTTGGTGATCAAGACATCATAGAGGATGTGATCACGTTTAGGATAGATAGTCGTAATATCAAGGAGGGAGCTCTTAAGTATGATTACGGTTATCATGTGCCACTAGGTTCATATGCATTGCATTAAAATCTATTGAACTAGTGAAACAACCAACTAAATCCAAGATAATTGTGAGCTAAAAGCTAACACACGTGCACAAGTGTTGGGATCACTTTGTGTTGGCTCTTGGAAGCTTTGAGAAGTTGGAAGGTTGTTTGGGTAGAGAAAAGTAGTCCGGATGCAGGGTCCGGAAGCTAGGGGATGTGTTGTTCGGACCATGGCGCATGTGTCCGGAAGCTAACCCTATGCGAGTCTATCTATGAACAGGAGTCCGGACGCACCGTACTGACCGGAGTTGGGCTCTGGACTTGCGTCCGGTGGAGAGGAACTCTATTGTTTCTGTGTAAAAGGAACCGGACGCATGTGATGGTCCGGATGAAGGCTCCAGACTCGCGTCCGGAGGGGCTGGTTGTTCTCGGGCGCTCTCCGGGTGTTCTAGAAATATTTCCGGACGCTCGATGCTATGCGTCTGGACCCAAGCTACATGAGCAGCCGGAGCCACATGGCAAACTCTGGTGCGAGCGGGAAACTGAGTCGTTTGAACCGGGAGGCGACCGGACGCATATGGCTTGGTCCGGACGGCGCAGAGCGCGCGTCCGGAGGTCGCGACCGGAGTCTGGCTCAGAGCCATTGGGGCTCAGTGGTGAAGGGGTCCGGACACTGTTGATGGTCCGGACCCCCTGTGAAAAGCGCGTCCGGAGGTCGCGCAGAGGCTCTATTTTGAAGGGCAAACGGCTAGTGTTTGAGTGTGGGCTATATAAGTGATATGGTCGGCCTTTTGGGGGATCTCTTGCACTTCTACATCACGCATACACTTGTGCTTGCTTGAGAAGCTTCCACCACTCATCCTCTAAACATATTTGACATATTCATGAGAGATTGAGTGAATCCAAGTGCATTGCTCTTTGATTGCATACTAGTGGCACTTGGTGATCATCGTCATCGCGGAGCTCTTGTTATTCTTGGAGGTTGCCACCTCCTAGACGGCTTGGTGTGACGAGGATCGTTGAGCGGAGGAAGGTGATTGTCTCCATCTTCGATCGGTGGATTGTGAGGGGTTCTTGAACCTACCCCGCGGGAGTTTGCAAAAGGTATCTCTAGTGGATTACTCGTAGCTTGGGGATCCCCATCTTTTGTTGGTTGTGCAGCACCCGATGACGGGTTTGGCATGTGATTGCCAATTAGCATGTGAACCTCCAAGTGGGTGTATCGCTACAACGAGGACTATCTTGTTGGTAAACAAGTGAACCTCGGTAAAAAATCTTGTGTCACATTGTCTCTACCGAGGATTTCTATTGTGATTGATTGTTTATTCATTGGTATTCTCTCTGCGGCGGTATAACCCTCCTAACTCTAGCTTTGCATTACTTTCATTACATTCTTTCAAAGTAGATCCTATAGCTTAGCTTCACTAGTTATCTACCTCTTGTGTGTGACATAGGATTTATCTTGCTAGTAACTAGACTTGTGATAGGTGGCTTGCCGACCCTAGTAGTGCTAGTGCAAACTTGCTTCATGCTGTATTTTATTCTAACAAGTTTGCCTAAGTGTTGTTGTAGAAAATTTAATTAGGCTATTCACCCCCCCTAGCCATTCTAGACCTTTCACCGACCCCCTAAGTGGGCCCACTAGCTCCCAAAAGTCCCCATTTGTCATTACCTGCATCAAATAGTCAAGGGACATGTGGAACTAGTTATTTGACACAATATGTTAAGGTTATGCTTGTTTTCCTTCGAATATGAGGATGTTGACGGTATTTTGATGGTGATAAAATAGCTCATATTTACCGTCAACAGAGCCGTCCAGGTCAGACATCCGAGTACTGCACATCAGCGCCTCCTTGGATCCAAAGCAGGAATCGGCGCTCGTCGATTTTCTCCGCACGAACGGTGACATGTTCGCATGGAGCCCGTCGGAAGTTCTGGGCATATCAAGGGATGTAACCGAATCCAACCCGGTGCTCGGCCGGTGAAGCAGCGCCTACGCCGTTTCGATGAGGAAAAGCGGTGAGCCATCGGCGAGGAGATTCATAACCTCCTGGCGGCAGGATTCATCAAGGAGGTATTCCATCCCGAATGATTATCTAATCCGGTGCTAGTCAAGAAGAAGAGTGGGAAGTGGAGAATGTGTGTAGACTACACCACCCTAAACAAGGCATGTGGTAAAGATCCATTCCCCTTGCCACGCATTGACCAGATCGTCGATTCCACCTCGGGGTGCAAAACGCTTTCTTTCCTTGATGCACTCCGGTTACCATCAAATCAAGATGAAGGAGTCCTACTAGCTCGACATCACGCCGTTCGGCTCCTTTTGCTATGTCATAATGTTGTTTGGCCTCAGAAACGCAGGAGCCACGTACCAGCGGTGCATGCGCTCAGTTTTTGGGAACTTCATCGGGAGGACCATCCAGGCATACGTGGATGACCTCGTGGTAAAATTCCAACGAGCGGAAACCATGATCACAGAGCTCAAGATAGCGTTCGAAGCTTTGAAATGCAAGCATGTCAAGATCAATCCTCAGAAATACGTGTTTGGGGTGTCGCGCGACATGCTCCTTGGTTTCATTGTCTCTGAACGTGGCATCGAGGCCAACCCCGAGAAAATCTCCGCCGTCGCCAATATGGGGTCGATTCGCAATGTGAAAGGGGTGCAACGAGTCATGGATGCCTCGCATCCCTGAGCCGTTTCATCTCATGCCTCGGCGAATGAGGTCTCCCCCTTTACCGGCTCCTCAACAAGACAACACATTTCACTTGGACTCCCGACGCGCTGGAAGACCTCGACAGGATCAAGGCGACCCTCACAAGCGCGCCTATACTTGTCCCGCCGACGAAACACGAAGCTCTCCTCCTGTACATCGCCGCGACCACCCAGGTGGTAAGCACCGTCATCATCGTCGAAAGGGAGGAGGAGGGCCACGCGCTGAAGGTCCAACGCCCAGTATACTTCATCAGCGAAGTGCTATCCGAAACAAAGACCAGGTACCCCCAGATTCAGAAGCTCCTTTACGCAGTCCTCATTGCGCCAAGGAAGTGGGCCCACTATTTCGACAGCCACCCTGTCACCGTCGTATCGTCCTACCCTCTCAGGGAGGTGATACATAGCCACGAGGCCACGGGGTGAGTCATGAAATGGGGGCTCGAACTCATGGGAGAGTTCATCTCCTATGCGCCGCAGACAGCCATCAAATCCCAGGTGCTCACGGACTTCGTCGCCGAATGGACCGAGCTTCAGATGCCTCCGACGTTGAAAAACCATGAGTTTTGGATCATGTACTTCGACGGGTCGCTAATGAATACCGGTGTCGGTGTCGGCCTTGTTTTCATCTCCATGCTCGGAGTACGGCTCAAGTATATGATCAGAATATTCTTCCCAGCGTCCAACAACATCGCGGAGTACGAGGCCCTGGTGAACGGGTTGCGCATAGCCACGGAACTAGGCGTAAAAACACTCAATGCACGGGGCAACTCCCAACTTGTTGTCAAACAGGTCATGAAGGAGTCGAGCTGCCATGACCCAAGATGATGGCGTACTATCAGGCGGTCTGCCGCCTAGAAGAGAAGTTCGATGGCCTGGAACTCAACCACGACGCAAGAAAGTACAATGAGGCGGCGGACGAGCTCGCAAAGCTAGCTTCCGGCCGAGAGGCGGTTCCGCCCGGAGTCTTTGCCAGTGACCTACACAAACCCTCCATCACCTAGCACGTGGAGCCTGAGGTCGAGGCCCTAGAGAGACCCGCGGCAGAGGTCATGGATGTCGAAGAAGTACGAAGCGGCGCGGACGACACGCCGACCGGTGATGAAGGACCGAGAATGGCGACCAGAGGGGGGTGAATGGGAGCCTCAAATTTCTCTCGAAATATTTGGGCCACTCTTCCCAAAAACAACCCAAGCAAGCAAGCTTACTCCACCAGCAAGATCATGACCCTAAAGAGGATGGATACCTTTGGTGATGACTAAGAGGTACAACGGATCTTCCGGATACCAAAGACTCAAAACCGAGACACCGAAAGTGAGGCTTTCAAACCCTACAGAGAAGAGAAGAGGGCTCACCCAAAAATACTTATGAGAACTGGTCTCACAAGTGTTTCATCATGTTTCCTACGTGATTACGAAACCAACGCAACAAATGGAACTCAATTTGGAGTTCGGACGGAGGAGAAACGAGCTCAGGACTACTTCTGTCAGGACCACAAGACTATGCAGAGTGGTCCGACGGTACCACAGGACCAATGCAAGTGGTCCGGTGGTATGGTCCGAAGCACATAAGGACCACTTGCTATGGTCTGGTGCTATGGTCCGGAGGGTGGTCCGGAGGCTGGTCCGACGGAAAAATCAGCCAACATAGTACGCACCTGAGCTCCGGACTAGTGGTCCGATGGTACCAATGGACCAATGCAAGTGGTCCGGTGATATGGTCCGGTGCTAGGGGTTGTTCTGCTGGCTTTCGGCCAGACCACAGGACCACTCGCCTATGGTCCGGAGCCTGTCCAAGGTGGTCCCGAAAGTGGTCCGGAGCTCACGAATAGAGCGCAGAAAACCCGCAAAAACTGTTTTCACTCCGCCAAATCTTCCCAAAAGTCAACCAAATGAACTCCAACTGCAACCAAACTTTGTAGGCATGATCCTTGTATAGTTGGGGAGCTATCCTGAAGAAATCATCACTCAATTTGTCTTAGAGCAATGGGGGGAGAAGAGATTTGGGGAAAAGCTCAAGAACAAAGAACACTGCAAAGAAATCGCCCGATCTACGTACTCGTGAGGTTTGAGGAGAAACCCTTCAGTACAAAGATGCTCCTCACGATTATGAACAACTTGGTTCAAACGGAATTGCAAGAGCTACTCCCTACAAAGATATTTCATCTCAGGAACAAAGAGGGAGCAAAAGCAAAACATGAATAACACAATCAAAACGAGAGACGCGATCAAGTAATCAAAGCCGCCATGGCTTACGGAGGGTAAGGCCTCCGATTCCCACCGAAAACAAAGTGCAAATCCTTACAAAGGTTGGAGAGATTAACCTAGGGACCTCATGAACTAGAGAGAGGGTTCAAGAGGTGGGATGAGGGATACCCCTTCACCCCCTACTTATCGGGCTTTGTCTATTTCCCAAAGACCCACCTAGATACATTGAGTGAACTACCTAGCCTAAGCATTGCAGTCCAAACTCCAGAAAATATCTCCCACATTTTGAATGGATGGCCCAGCTTCCTGCCGGGAGTTGCCGTCGCCTCGACGCAACCTCCAGGATTCCGCCACGTGCCATCCCCGCTTCCTCGGAAACTCCGCCTAGGTTTTGAGGCCCAAACCCAGGAAACCCGCCACCGGTAGCTTTGGGCTCAACTACCGAAGCCCGAGTTTTGAGGCCCAAACTCGGAAACCATCCTTGGATGGTTTTGAGGCCCAAACCACCAAACTGATCGACTCGAGCCACCTTGTCTTCGCCCGGTCGGACTCCGAGTCCCATGAGCCTCCGCTCGACCCTCGCATCCACCATCTTGACTTGATCGACTCGGTCTACCTCCATGTCTTCTCGCACTCGCCAGTGCCAAGTACTAGCCACCACAGCTAGTCCGCCGGCGCCCATGGTCCCTCAGTCTGAGCCCCGCTTCCGCCCCTCACCGCTCTCAGTCCATCCGCACGGCAAGCCTCTACTCGACCTTCTCCACGCCATTGACCATTGTCACTAGGCATAGCACCTACACACCACAAGCCGATAGACAGGCACACATTTGCTTTCGCAAAGGGTTAGAATAAACCGCTCAAACTGAAACACTCACATGTTGGTCAATCACTCATCATCAAAACTGAACATTCATGGGTACTTATCTACCATGTGTTCGCAATCTCCCCCTTGATGAGTGCATTGTCAACACAAGTGCATTTTAGATTTGAGCCACAAGATAAAGCTCTCCAAATGACCAAAAAGCTAAAAAAGACAAAACAGGGTCACTTGAGAGAAGCAAAACGAGTCCAAAACTTGGTTCCCAAAGACATGGGCAACGGCTCGACGCAACCCAGCAAAACAAAGCTAGCCCTCAAGAAGAGGCAGAAGACGGGCTCAACACCGCTAGCAAGTCCAAGAAACCAATTACAGCTCTCAAAGCTCAGAACACCAATTGAGACATTAAGGGAGCTCAAACGATACCAATTAAAACACCTTAACGCTCAAGAAGCCATCGAAACCTGTCGAAGCCAACAAAGCAAGCTAGAACCTCTAGAAGAGGCAAAGGCTCAACACATCTAGCAGAAGCTCCCCCTGGGAACATGCACACTCAAAATACCAAGAAAGGGTGAAAAGAGCCAAGAAAGCAAAGAGATACCAATTGAAGGACCAAAGCTCAAAAGGCCACAATTTCCAATTTTTCCCCCTTGACTAATGCAAGTATGAAAATGCACCATTTTCTCCCCCTTGGATGAATATGAAAGAAATACACATTTCTCCCCCTTTTTGACACATGAAGCTCATCAAAACTCAAAACTCAAGATTTCGGCCACAAATGCCATGAAATGCAAAATGAGTGCAACAAGCTTCATACATAGAGCTAAGACAATGAATAGATGCTCTAAGTGATGTGATCCTGTGAGAATAGGAAAAGCTCTACGTGCCCAACAAAGACTCAAGTTGAGCTTAAGATCACTTTAGAAGCTATTTTAGAGAGCATTTACATGTGAGAGCAAGGAATGGGTATCACCTCCTAGAGACAACTAGACATGGCAAACAAGATAGGATCTATCTCAAAGAAATCTCATGTATAGCAAGTAAAACTATCCCTAGCAGAGTTCATACAACAAGCCAATGACCGAACTGAATGAATTTTCCAAATTTCACAGTTTTGCAGCCCAATTTCAGTTTTAGGCACATTACAAGTTGTATGCGAGTGATTGTAAGCAAGGTGATGCCACTGCTTACCAACCGGGTGAAGTCAAAGGACTTGACACACCGGTTTCGGTCATACACGACATCGCTCAAGTATCAACCCATATGGGAAGCAGTCTCGAACACACGGTGAAGTGCTCACAATGTAGACCCAACTTGATCTTTCCAATTCACAAAACAGAGAGCAATTTCATTTTATTAATCATGGTGCTCAAAGGTAGTGAATGAAGCAATGAAGAGCCATAGTTACAAGCTATATACAAGGCAGCCAAGAAGGATCTTCAAAATCCTACACATGCTAGTGCCATTTCAGAGGTGACATGGGGAATTAAATTCAGTTTTAAAGCTTTTCTAACTTAGCTCTATTGCATATCATGAGATCAAAGAGAGTCTAGTTAGGCAACACCATAGACACATAAAGCACCTCAAACAGAGCATAGATTCATTATATCGGCTATAGGTATGAAGCTTAAAATGAAGTATGTCACAAATGCAAATGAGATGCAAAATGCAAACTGACCCCAATTAACAACTAACAAGACACAAAAAGAAAGAAAGTCAAAGAAAAGACAAAAATAATTATGATACACAAAGAGCTTCCCTCAACTAAAAAGGGAAGTTAGGCACAAAAAAACTAAAAAGGGAAGCAAACACCCAACTCGCCCCGAAGGCACGAAAACGCAGCTTGGTCCAACGGTTTTGTGAGAATATCCGCAAGCTGGTTGTGGGTCTCGACATGCCGGAGGTCAATGTCGCCCTTCTCATAATGATCTCGCAAGAAGTGAAAGCGAACGTCAATGTGCTTGGTCTTAGAGTGAAGCATGGGATTTTTGGACACACAAATTGCACTCGTGCTATCGCAAAGCAGAGGCACCTTAGTAAGCACAAGACCAAAATCCTTCAAAGTTGCAATCATCCAAAGCAACTGCGAGCAACAGCTAGCCGCAGCAACGTGCTCAGCTTTGACCATCGACTGTACCATGCTAGACTGTTTGCGAGAAGACCAAGACACAAGAGAATACCCGAGAAACTGGCAAGTCCCAGAAGTGGACTTCCGATCAAGACGACAACCGGCAAAGTCGGCATCGGAATAACCACAAAGCACAAGAGAGGAAGCGGTGGAAAACCAAAGACCAAATTTGGGAGTGAAGCGCAAGTACCTCATGATGCATTTCACTGCCTGCTTGTGCGAAGTCCGTGGGGACGCCTGAAAGCGAGCACACAAGCAGACGGCGAACTGAATGTCCGGCCGGGTCGCCGTCAGGTACAAAAGCGACCCGATCATGCTTCGGTACACCGTCTGATCCACCGCCTCTCCTTCCTCATCCGCATCCAAGGCAGTCGTAGTCGACATGGGCGTCAAGAGGGGCTTTGCCTCGCCCATGTCAAACTTCCTCAGGATGCCCTTTGTGTACTTGCCTTGGTGCACAAACGTCCCTTCCCGGGTTTGCTTGATTTGCAACCCGAGAAAGAAAGTCAACTCTCCCATCATGCTCATCTCAAATTCCCTGCTCATAAGATCTGCAAACTTGGCAACAAGAGCATGAGAAGAACCACCAAAGATGATATAATCCACGTATATTTGGACAAGGAGAGTGCCTTTACCTTGCTTGAGGAGAAATAACGTCTTATCTACCGATCCCATTTTAAAGCCCTTAGCAAGCAAAAAGATTTTTATCCTATCATACCATGCTCTAGGTGCTTGTTTCAAACCATACAAAGCTTTGTGAAGTTTAAAAACATGGTTTGGAAACTTGGGATTTTCGAAACCGGGAGGTTGTTTAACATAAACTTCCTCCTCTATGTAGCCGTTTAAGAAAGAACTTTTAACGTCCATTTGAAAAAGTTTGAACCCCTTAGAAGCCGCAAAAGCTAAAAGGGTTTTAATGGCTTCTAAACGAGCTACAGGGGCAAAGGTTTCCTCATAGTCTATTCCCTCCTTTTGACAAAAGCCTTGAGCTACCAACCTAGCCTTGTTGCGCACTACCACCCCATCCTCACTTGTTTATTTCTGTAAACCCATTTGGTACCTATGGGGTGGCAACTAGGTGGTGCAGGAACTAAGACCCAAATGCGGTTTCGATCAAAGTTTTCTAACTCATCATGCATGGCATTAACCCAATCCGGATCCATCAAAGCATGTCCAACATCCCGAGGCTCAAAAGACGCGACAAAAGCCGAATGAGCAAAGTGAGAGAGATAGGACCTGGACCGCGTGACTCGACGGTCAATGTCGCCGATGATGTTCTCCGGTGGGTGTTGCCGCTGGATGTGGCGGGGAGCCTACCTGGACGAAGTGGCCTCCCCCGCGACAGCAACTGGAGCTCCCTCAGGTGCAACGGGCACCGACTGAGGAAGTTGTTCGAACATCCCCCATGTAGATGAAGTAGTCGGATCGGGACCATGAGCCGAAGTGGACGTCGCAAGGTCGACGGGAGTAGCCGGTGGAGTCGGCTCGAGATCACCCCAATCGTCATCGTCCTGCTCCTCCTCCATGAAGATGCTACTGTTCACCTCATCATCACCTGCAAGCTCAAAGCCAGTGGAAACACAGGGCATAGTTTCATCGAAGGTAATCTCACAAGTCTCCATCACTCGGTTAGTCTCATGGTTAAGTCCACGATAAGCACGAGAGTCAGTAGAATAACCAAGAAAGATACCATCAGAAGACCATGATTCAAATTTATCCAACTTACTGCCCTTTTTGAGGATGAAGCACCTGCACCCAAACACCCGTAGGTGACTTACCTTGGGTGGTCTCCCAAATCGCAGCTCATAAGAAGTCTTTTTCTAGAAAGCTCGGAGGAAAATGCGATTGGAAACATAGCAAGAAGAATTGATCGCTTCGGCCCAATACCGCCTAGGAGTCCTATGCTCATCGAGCATCGTCCTGGCCATCTCAACAAGGGTCCGATTCCAACGCTCAACAACACCGTTCTTCTGGGGAGTGTGAGGTGAGGAAAACTGATGGTCGAGTCCCAAGGAAGAGCAAAGAGAAGCAAGGTGAGTATTTTTTAATTCTATGCCATTGTCACTGTGGATAGCTCTCATGGCATTCTTAGGTAGCTCATTTTGCAATCTCAAAATCAGATCTCGAACCAAAGGAAAAGCCTCATCCTTACTCTCCAAAAAGAACACCAAGAGTATCTCGAGTAGTCATCAACGACTACAACCACATACCACTTCCCTCCTTCCGACCTGACCCGAGCTAGACCAACTGTGTCCATGTGTAAGAGCTCGTCGGGTCGAGTGGTCATGACCTCAGTCACAGGAGGATGGGAAGCGGCAACCATCTTGCCATGCCTGCAACGATGGCAAACCAAATCCTTCTCGAACTTTAGCTTTGGCAATCCTTGGATAAGGTCCATTGAGCTAATCCTTGCAAGCAAGTCAAAACTCAAATGTCCCAATCTCCTATGCCACTTCCAAAGCTCGGAAGAAGAACCGGCAAGAAGACAACGAGAAGGTCTAAAAGAGATAGAAAAATCCGCACGAAAAACCTTCCCAAAGGGTAAGATCAGGCAAACAAGCTCACCATGAGAGTCCAAAATCCGAGAGAGATTAGGCTTGAAACTCACTTCAAAACCGTCATCAAGGAGTTGCAAAATCGAAAGAAGGTTAAAATGCAAATTCGCAACCAAAGCAACATCCTCGAGGTCAAAAGAAGAGTTCACTCGGATCGACCCTCGGGAGACAACCTTACCTTTACTCTTGTCCTCGAATGTGATATACTCGGTGTGGTGCACAGGGTCGAGGCTGGAGAACTACTTGGCACTTCTGGTCATATGGCGTGAGCATCCGGAATCCACAAGCCAAGTCTCCTCCAGTCCTCCTTCCTACATCAATAAAAAGACATAGGGTGAGCAAACGGTGCAACACTGGGGTTAGTAAACTGTGAAGGATACCAGTGTTGTCCCATTTGCCCAAAGAATGGGTTAGGAGAAAAACCAAACATCTCCTGTCCCATGGGAGGATAGCGATCAGCACGATGGGGAAAACGTGGTCTGCTAGAGAAGGGTGGAGTAAAGCCACCGCCAGGAGGCCCGTAGTCGTATGGGTCAAGACCAGTACCCCGTCGGGCACAACCACCGCATGGTCTAGCCTTCTGAGGCCTAGCACCTTGAGGCATTGTACCTCTAGGCCTAGTAGTGCGCCTCCAAACTTTCGGTTCACACACCCCAACTGGTGGGTGATACATGTCCCGGTTGTTCAACTCAAACTGCCTCCGATCATCTCTCTTCCTCCTATAGCAAAACTCAGCCAAATGCCCATCCGGCTCACAATACTCACAATGGTATCTTACCGCACTCTTGGTAGGCACTCTCTTATTGGGTTGGGTGGCTCTAGCTTTCTTAGGAAGGGGATCACTAGAGATGTCTGGCATTATGTCAAGTGGGTTGCGAATATGGTTCGGTTTGGCAATCCACACTTGCTTCTGTGGAGTGGTTTTGGGTGGCTCTTCAAACACACCATCTCTCATAGGAAACTCAGAGGGGTTGGTAGGCTTAGGTGGAGTGATCTTGGTAAGCTTGGGAGTTGTGGTGGGTTTCTCATTCTCGCTCAAACCACTGCACTCACCGATCTTACCGACCATGCTATCGTCCTTCCCACCTATAGGAAAGCCTACTCCCGTGCTGCCTGCCCTTTTGCATTGGCTAAACATCATCCCCAACTACGGCTTTCGGCAAGACACCCAACTCAAGATGGACCGAAGGTATGTGTTTTCTTCCTTGGTACGCATCTTTCCGTGTCTGCACGATGCGATCTCAAGCTCCAAAGCCTCAAAGCGAACCGACTCTCTAGTGCTATCTGAGCTGACCTTCTCTAACACAGCGATCCTAGCATCCTTGTGTGCCAGCTCAGAATGCAAGCCTAAGCAAGACTTACACGCACCAAGTAAGCTAGGCCTAGCCTTCAGCTCACTGACCTCCTCAAGTAGAGTGCCATACTTGTCCTAGAGAGTGACAAGACTAGACATGTGAATGGCGCAAGCATCACACTCTATGTCCTCAATAACCACCACTTGTGCCATAGCAAACTCTAGCTCATGAAGCGTGCTAAGGTACTTCGCCTTAAAATCTTTCCTCTCACAAGCGGCATGCTTGAGCAACGCATCCTGACTCATCAAGGTGTCGTTCAGAGACTCAAGCTCGAGAGAGAGGGATTCGATGGTGGGTGATACCTTAGGTGTGTCGGAGTCGTAGTCGTAGTCGGGGCCATCCTTGCGCTTGCTGACCTTGTCTTCTTCAATCGCCATGGTGCAAAAGCCACCGTGCTTGGCGTCGGCATAGAAGCATAGGCCGTTGAACTTGTCCTCAACCTTTTCCTTCGACTCATCATCGCTTGAGGAAGCACCTCCGTTGGAGGAGGCATCGATGTCGCTGAGGGAGGCGAGGAAGGCACGGTACTTGGCCTTCATCTTGTCGATCACCTTCTTGGAGGACCTTCGGTGGTAGCCGCCCTTGGGCTTGTGCTTGTCCTCTAAGTGGTGCTCGCGCTTGTCCTTGCGCTTGGTGAAGTCGCCCGCAGCTTTCTTGGGGCAGTTTGCGATGAAGTGATCCTCATCACCGCAATGGTAGCACCCCTTGGCCGAGCCACCACGTCGTCGGTTCAAACGGTTGTTGTGGAACCGTGAGAACCTAGTGATGACTAGGGCCAACTCGTCATCTCCAAGAGCCTCCACTTGCTCCTCTGTCACAGAAATCAGAGACAAAGCAAATAAGGAGTGTGAAGGGTCAGAGGAGGAAGAAGACGTACCGCTGGGGCCAGAAACCAACACCATAGATGGTTTCGACGGGTTTTCAAGCTTGGCCTGGGTCTGGTAGTTAATCTCCGAGGACTTGAGCTTGCTGAATAGCTCATCCATGGTCAGGGCATCATAGCCTGGTGACTCCTGAATGGCAGCCACCTTCATCTCCCACACCTTCTGATCAAGAGCATGCAAAAGCTTGATAGCCATCTCATGATCATCATAAGGCAAGTTGGCTCGATTAGCACGCATCTTGCTGACGATAGATTGGAAGCGAGTGAACATCCTGTCAACAGATTTGCTGGCCAACTGAGCAAAGTTCTCGTACTCTCTACGGTACGTGTCGAAGAGTCTGGACTTGATCTAAGGGTTGCCCTCATGATATCTCAAGAGTGTTTGCCAGATCTCCCATGCCGTAGTGAGACTCGAAACCCACTCAAACTCTGGAAGAGACAGAGAAGAGAAGAGAATGTTACCAGCTCTTGCATTTGACGCATGTTGCATAATCTGGGCATCGGTGATCCGAGCCTCAAGAACTACGTAGTTCTCATTCTCACAAATCTCCCAAAACTTTGTGTCAAGCCCTTGGAGGTAAGCAGACATGCGCACCTTCCAATAGGCAAAGTTGGTTCCATCGAAGTAAGGAAGTTTCCCAGCACCTCGCTCCATGTCGCCTTCGTAGATCAAGAACCGTGTAAGGTGGATTGATCCTTAACCGGCTCTGATACCAATTGAAGGACCGAGAACGGCGACCATAAGGGGGTGAATGGGAGCCTCAAATTTCTGTCAAAATATTCGGGCCACTGTTCCCAAAAACAACTCCAGCAAGCAAGCTTACTCCACCAGCAAGATCACAACCCTAGAGAGGGTAGATACCTTTGGTGATGACCAAGAGGTACAGCGGATCTTCCGGATACCAAAGACTCAAAACCAAGACACCGAAAGTGAGGCTCTCAAACCCTATAGAGAAGAGAAGAGGGCTCACCCAAAAATACTTATGAGAACTGGTCTCACAAGTGTTTCATCAAGTTCTCTACGTGATTACAAAACCAACGCAACAAACAGAACTCAATTTGGTGTCCGGACGGAGGAGAAACGAGCTCAGGACTACTTCTCTCAGGACCACAGGACTATGCAGAGTGGTCCGACGGTATCACAGGACCAATGCAAGTGGTCCGGTGGTATGGTCCGGAGCACCTCAGGACCACTTGCTATGGTCCGGTGCTATGGTCCGGAGGGTGGTCCGACGGAAAAATCAGCCGACACAGTACGCACCCAAGCTTCAGACTAGTGGTCCGACGGTACTACAGGACCAATGCAAGTGGTCCAGTGATGAGATACGGTTCCGATCTTCACGACGTACGATCTTGTTCTTGATAACTAGCCAAAGATTGGCCGATAACTTGCTACAAGCAGCGATAACTAGTACAACCTGACGACATGCACCAGGAGCCAACCACCGTCTCTATACGGCAGCCTGAACCAAGGATTCGCCCAACCACACTCTCAAAGAAACCAACCTACGCAACATGAACTCGAAGATCAGGAGCATGGATTGGGTGCCGATGATGCGGCCGCTTCTGTAATCTCCGCGAAGGAAAACACAAGAGCAAAGGGGTAGAGAATCTCTCTCTGGGGTTTGTTAGCACACAGCTAAACAAAGGTTCTATATTCGATTATCAAAAGTCTGAGTTTTGCAAGGATGCAATGGGGTATATATATACTAGCAACAACCCTGCTAGATAGGTGTAAACATGAGATGGAAATGAAAAGACTAAGAATATGAAAAGGCCTCCACGAAATGTTCCTCTAAAGTGGATTCGCGAGGCTGTTGGTTTCTCCACAGTCTTCACTAAATTGGCAATAACTCCATCTTGGGAAGTCCAAATGACAAACCGTTAAATGCGTTGGAAAATAAACTTAACCATCTTTCCAACCATGTATACTATGAAGCACGAAACATTATAGGCTGACTGTTGACCTTCAGAGCAATCTTCACTAATCTGTTCGTATCTCAATATTAGTACGTCGACAAGTGGTGAGGTTTGCTGCATTGGAAAGGATACTTGAAGAACTTTCCAAAATGTCCTCTTGAGCCTCAAAAGCTTCACGGAGTAGAGAGATATGATCATTTCTTGAACTGGTCCGTTTTGGACTGGACTGGTCCGAACTGGTCTGTTGTTTTTCTTTACGTAGAGTAACATCCTCCTCTTGATGTATATACCTAAGTACAACAAAAGTATAACACTTAGGTATTATAATATTCTTAGAAGTATCAAGATTAAAATCAATAAGGAATGAATTCACCTGCTCTTGGAGTTTCTTAGCACGACTTCTTGTAAGTGGACCTTGAATTGTATCATTTATGTTTGATGATGGCTGCTTAGTACTTGAAGTAGCATGCATGGTTGAGATGTCCTCATCATTCTCCCCCTCTTGAAAAGGAGTCGTCCTCGACTCTAACCCATCTAAGGCCATTAATTGTAGTAGGCCAATAGGGGTAGATGATGTGTTTCTACTGCAACATTCTTCTTCTTCCATCACAACAATGTGTTTGAATCTGTAATCATATCAACCAAGTAGTAGTCTTGTAGATGAAAACCGAAAGAGTTTAGAATCAAGTTTAGCTTTCACCTTTAATGGATCCTTAGAATTAGGAGTAATTGTTGATGTCCTTGGCATGGTCATATCGTGCTCCCTCTTTTCAAGAAAAGTCATCCTCAACTTTTGTTGTTCTAAAAATAGTGAAAACAAAATATAGGGTGGATGTATATGCCAAATGCTATGATAATTTATTGAAGGTTGTTCATTGTGATTTTTATAATTCATATGTATATTGTTTCTTTTCTCATGAGCGAGGTAGGTTCTCCATTTTTCTGGACATGTAGTTAGCTTTGAAGATGGAAGCACAAAGATTTCTTTCAAACAACTTATTTGATTAATATTATCATGTTTAATCTTAGCAAAGTAAAATCTATCAAAAGATGATAATGGAGCATATTTGAAATTCCAATAATTCTTGATGCACAACTCATGTAAAGGTTTAGAAATGTACCTTTCATACTCAAAGAACATATGGATAGAGAATTCACAAGTGAATTGAAACATGTTTGCACACAATTTCTTTCTTTCAATGAAAAATATAAACAACAGAATAACATGGATTTTTCTAAACAATAAGCACTAAGGAATCTTTTTATCTCAAACTAGTCATTTTAATAAACTTCATTTCAGCAAGCTTGTCACATGTTATACAAAGGGCACAAGCATAAAATTTATTTTCATCATAATGTCCAATGAAGTTAAAAGTAAACTTGCAACTATATGTACTATTGAAAGATTTCATAGATGATATGTCCAGAACACTTTGAAGCATTTTATCAATCTCAAAAAAATTAATAAGCTTGACATAGAATACACATTCAGCAGGGATATCCTTGTAAAAAAATTCAGCATGAGTATACAATTTCACATGGTCCATGTTATTGGTATATAAAGTATCACATAGATTAGTCAAATCATAACATTGATCATGCTTGATGGAATATTGGTTATAAACTTTCAAAATTTCAGCACCTAAATGAACATGTGAATGTATCAAATTAGGACAAAGATTTGGTAATCCTAGATCTGAATTGTTTCCATTACCTTTCTGATCTGATGATGGTGTAAGTATATTAGAATGTACCTCTGAATTCTTACCTCCATTGTTGTCATGATTCAATCTTGGAACAACAATGATTTGATTATCAACATCGATTACCTTTTCACTTTTCTCATCAAGTATGGTGGTGTTATGAGAATCAATCTCTTCCTCACATTCATTGCACACGTGCACATTTTGAGAGACAACACTAGAACTATAAAATAGTGGGTTAGCGTTTAAATCATCCTCACATGTCTTGCAATCAAGCTCTCTCTTTTTATGTGGTGTATCCCTCACACTCAAAATGTTGATGCTCTCATCTATACATTGTGTAGAGTCACACAACTCACTTTTTTTTTCTCTCTCACTCAATTTGGCTATGTGGCTCTCATTCTCATGTGGGTGTGGATGCACAATATCTTCAATATCTTGTATATTGGCTTCTTCTATCTCACTTTCTTTGGCATGTGCAGCACATTTTTCTTCTTGATCTTGCTCATAACTGAGAGGATAGCATAACTCATCATTTCTCTTATGGACTTGAGGCACAAAGCTATCTTCTTGCTGCTCAACAGAGATCTTCTTGGGGTTGCATTGCTGATGTCCACTCCTTCTAGCACTAGATTCAACTGAAGAAAAATTACGGACAAGTCTTCTTGTCCTGCATGGAGTTGTTGCTTGCTTATGTCCAATAATAGAAGATACTTTGGGTTGCAGCTTAGCACATCTATCTTGGCACAAATTAGAGCTCTGCATGGTCTTGTCTTGCTGCACCTTCATCATTTTCTTCTCCACTCTAAGTGCATAACTTAGAAGTTCTTGCATACTTCTAAAATACTTTCCATCAATTGCAGCAGCAATTCTTGCATTGAAACCAATCTTGAAGTATCTGATTACTTCCATATCATCCACAACATTTGCTTGATACAAGGATGAATATAGCTTGTCATAATATGCTTGGACAGATTTACTACCTTGTTTCACATTCTCCAAACGACGAAGCAAAATCAGCCCATATTTTCTAGGAATAAATTCCTTTCTCATGGCTTTCTTCAAATCTTCCCAATTCTTGATGAGACGCTTATGTGGATATTGTCTCCACCAATCAAAAGCATAATCTTCAAATTCAAGTACAACTCGTGCTATTTGCTTAGCTTCTGAAAAATCTTGGACTTCAAGTTCAATTTCCATTTGCTCTTGCCAATCAAGAAACTCTTCGGGATCATTACTTCCATAGAATGGGAGATTGGTGTATCTTCGGCCTGTCAAGGTTAATGCATATACAAAACAAAAAGTTTATATGTGGTATAGGATAATATGTGGAACTCGCACAATCTCACCTCTCTTACCAACCAAAGCTCTTATGAATTCCCTGCAGATTACAGAGGGCCAATGCGAGGTGAAAACCGATAGTGATGCTTGGGAGAATACAAGATCAGCGTTCCTATGACGGTGGGTTATTTGTGGAGCTTGGTGGGAATATAATTAACAAGGAATGCAATCTGAATTCTCGATATTGTAAAGTTAAATCGCAGTTCAAAATAGAAGTTCAGTGCCTAGTGCTGACCACAAGATATGATTGGTGTAAATGGATCAAACACACACGCAAAGATAATTTCAGATTTGATACAAATAAGGAGTGTGCCTAGGATGCAAGTGTGGCAATCAAACCCAACCAATATTTTGCACCAAAGGATAGATAACAACTGATTGTGCAACTTGATATAAAATTTCAGAACTTGTGCACATAAACAAACTGAACTTTGACTTTTCTGTCACAACCTTTCTCAACTCTTTTTTTTTGCACTTCTTTCTTCTCTTTTTTTTGACACACTTTTTTTATAACTAAGAACAAGACTAGAGATAACACTTATACACCCTTTTTTTAGAAACAATACACAACCATCAACGTTCTAACTTGATAGGATCAAAGTTTACCCGAAGGATGATACGGGTTTCTGATTTTTTTTATATAGGGATTTGCAGATATATGAAAGAAGCTCAAAGGACACGCGAAGGATAATATGATCAGCAACTAAACAAAGACTCTAATGAACCAAAATTTAAACAAACTCACAAGAAAAACAGATTGAAACAAAGGGTTATGGCAGAATATTTTGTGACTTTTTAGTGGATAGGACGAACACAAATATATGTAGCTAAGGAAAAAAATTCCTACCGTGGCAACTAAAGCTTTGATACCAGATGATGAGGTACGGTCCCGATCTTCACGACGTAGGATCTTGTTCTTGATAACTAGCCAAAGATTGGTCGATAACTTGCTGCAAGCAGCGATAACTAGTGCAACCTGACGACACGCACAAGGAGCCAACCACCGTCTCTATACGGCAGCCTGAACCAAGGACTCGCCCGACCACACTCTCAAAGAAACCATCCTACGCAACCTAAACTCGAAGATCAGGAGCACGGATTGGGTGTCGATGACGCGGCCGCTTCTGTAATCTTCGCAAAGGAAAACACAAGAGCAAAGGGTAGAGAATCTCTCTTTCGGGGTTTGTTAACACAGAGCTGAACAAAGGTTCTATATTCGATTATCAAAAGTCTGAGTTTTGCAAGGATGCAATGGGTTATATATACTAGCAACAGCCCTGCTAGATAGGTGTAAACACGAGATGGAAATGAAAAGACTAAGAATATGAAAAGGCCTCCACGAAATGTTCCTCTGAACTGGATTCGCGAGGCTCTTGGTTTCTGCGCAGTCTTCACTAAATTGGCAATAACTCCATCTTGGGAAGTCCAAATGACACACTGTTAGATGCATTGGAAAATAGAATTAACCATATTTCCAACCATGTATACCATGCAGCACGAAACATTATATAATGGCACAGTTTTGCATGGGAACTTAACCATCAGGCTGATTGTTGACCTTCAGAGCAATCTTCACTAATCTGTTCGTATCTCAATATTAGTACGTCTACAAGTGGTGAGGTTTTCTGCATTGGAAAGGATACTTGAAGAACTTTCCAAAATGTCCTCTTGAGCCTCAAAAGCTTCACGGAGTAGAGAGATATGATCATTTCTTGAACTGGTCTGTTTTGGACTGGACTAGTCTGAACTGGTCTGTTGTTTTTCTTCACGTAGAGTAACATCATCCTCTTAATGTATATACCTAAGTATAACAAAAGTATAACACTTAGGTATTATAATATTGTTAGAAGTATCAAGATTAAAATCAATAAGGAATGAATTCACCTGCTCTTGGAGTTTCTTAGCGCGACTTCTTGTAAGTGGACCTTGAATTGTATCATTTATGTTTGATGATGGTTGCTGAGTACTTGAAGTAGCATGCATGGTTGAGATGTCCTCATCATCCGGTGGTATGGTCCGGTACTAGGGCCTGTTCTGCTAGCTCTCGGCCAGACCATAGGACCACTCGCCTATGGTCCGGAGCCTATCTAAGGTGGTCCGGAGGGTGGTCCGGAGCTCACGAACAGAGCGCAGAAAACCCGCAAAAATTGTTTTCACTCCGTCAAATCTTCCCAAAACTCAACCAAATGAACTCCAACTGCAACCAAACTTTGTAGGCATCATCCTTGTACATTTGGGGAGCTATTCCGAAAAAATCATCGCTCAATTTGGCTTAGAGCAACGAGGGAAGAAGAGATTTGGGGAAAAGCTCAAGAACGAAGAACACCGCAAAGAAATCGCCCGATCTACATACTCGTGAGGTTTGAGGAGAAACCCTTCGGTGCAAAGATGCTCCTCACGATTACGAACAACTTGGTTCAAACGGAATTGCAAGAGCTACTCCCTACAAAGAGATTTTATCTCAGGAACAAAATGGGAGCAAAAGCAAAACGCGAAGAACACAATCAAAACGAGAGACGTGGTCAAGTAATCAAAGCCGTCATGGCTTATGGAGGGTAAGGCCTCCGATTCCCACCAAAAACAAAGTGCAAATCCTTACAAAAGTTGGAGAGATCAACCTAGGGACCTCATGAACTAGAGAGAGGTTAGAGAGAGAGAGTTGGGGAAAATGATTAGGGTTCAAGAGGTGGGATGAGGGATACCCCTTCACCCCCTACTTATCGTGCTTTTGCTATTTCCCAAAGACCCCCCTAGATACATTGAGTGAACTACCTAGCCTAAGCATTGCAGTCCAAGCTCCGAAAAATATCTCCCACATTTTGAATGGATGGCCCCGCTTCCTGCCGGGAGTTGTCGTCGCCTCGACACAACCTCCAGGATTCTGCCAAATGCCATCCCTGCTTCCTCGGAAGCTCCGCCTAGGTTTTGAGGCCCAAACCTAGGAAAACCGCCACCAGTAGCTTTGGGCTCAACTACCGAACACCGAGTTTTGAGGCCCAAACTCGGAAACCGTCCTCGGATGGTTTTGAGGCCCAAACCACCAAACCACTCGACTCGAGCCACCTTGTCTTCGCCCGGTCGAACTCCGAGTCCCATGAGCCTCCGCTCGATCCGCTCGTCCACTGTCTTGACTTGGTCGACTCGGTCTACCTCCATGTCTTCTCGCACTCGCTGGTGCCAAGTACTAGCCACCACAGCTAGTCTGCCGGCGCCCATGGTCCCTCAGTCCGAGCCCCACTTCTACTCTTCACCACTCTCAGTCCATCGGCATGGCAAGCCTCTACTCGACCTTCTCTACTCCATTGACCACTGTCACTAGGCATAGCACCTGCACACAACAAACCGATAGATAGGCACACATTTGCTTTCGCAAAGGGTTAGAATAAACCTCTCAAACTGAAACACTCACGTATTGGTCAATCACTCATCATCAAAACTGAACATTCATGGGTACTTATCTCCCATGTGTTCGCAGGTGACGACGATCCCCTCCCCGACTGGAGGGTCCCCATCCCAGACTGGTTAGTTTGGGAGCACCTCCGAGCTGACAGAAACAAGGCACGCCACATCGCGCGACACGCTATGTCCTTCGTCATCATCGACCAAGAGCTCTATAGGTGTAGCCCTACAGGGGTCCTACAACGTTGCATCCCCACTGAGGAGGATCTGAGCCTGCTAGAGGACATACATGCAAGGGACTGCGGGCACCACGTGGCCCCCCGCACGATCGTCGGAAAAGCTTTCCGCCAAGGTTTCTACTGGCCAATGGCCATAGCAAACGCCACTGAGGTGGTGCACGCTTGCGAAGGGTGCCAGTTCTACGCCAGGAAGACTCACTTGCCCGCACAAGCACTCTAGACCATCCTCCTCACGTGGCCTTTTGCGGTTTGGGGCTTGGATTTAGTGGGACCCCTACACAGGGCGCCCGGGGGCTTCGACCACTTGCTCGTTGCCATCGACAAGTTCTCGAAGTGGATCGAGGCGCGCCCCATTGCCTAGATCAAATCAGAGCAGACAATCCTATTCTTCACGGACATAATACACCGGTTCGGAGTACCCAACACGATCATCACCGACAACGGCACCCAGTTCACTGGGAAAAGGTTCCTGGACTTCTATGACAGAAATCAAATCCGTGTGGACTGGGCGGCTGTCGCGCACCCCCAAATGAATGGGCAAGTTGAACGTGCTAACGGGGTGATCTTTCACGGTCTAAAGCCGAGGATTTTCAACCGGCTCAAAAAGTTCAGAGGCCGCTGGGTCACGGAGCTCCCAGCCGTCCTCTGGAGCCTCAGGACGACTCAAAGCAGAGCCATCGGTTGTTCCTCCTTCTTTATGCTCTACGGGGCGGAGGCCATGCTCCCAACCGACCTGGAATATGGCTCGCCACGGGTGAAGGCCTATGACGAAGAAGACAACCAAGCGAACATGGAGGACATCGTGGATCAGCAGGCAAAGCAAGGGACATCGCCCTCCTACACTCGGCAAAGTACCAGCAGGCCCTGAGGAGGTATCATGACCGTCGCGTCCGGAAGCACGAGTTCGGCGTCAGCGACCTGGTGCTTCGGCTTAAGCAGAGCAACAAAGACAAGCACAAGCTCACACCACCGTGGGAAGGGTCATATGTTGTGGCGGAGGTCCTCCGCCTCGGAAGCTACAAGATCGCCACCATAGGACCGGACAACCAGATCTTCTCGAACGCCAAGAACATCGAAAAGCTACGTCGCTTCTATCCTTAAGTACTTCCCCTCGAATTCCACGCATGTATCTTTCTATTAAAAGATTCGATATGTGTGATGCGATCAGCATGCAGCCCGAACGCTGAGCAAGATGCGCTCCCAACTCACGGGTCCACGTCTCGCTCGGGGGCTGGGAAAGGGGCTACATCCCCCGGTTTTCTCAAAAAAATCATGCCTCGCTCAGACCTCCTCCCAGGGAATCGTCGTCCCCGCTCCGGCACCATTCCCACGCGGACTCTCTTCCCATCCGCAAAAAGTTTTTTGTTATTCACAGGGACATCAGGGACCATGCAGTCGGTGAAAATCACCTAGGGCCAGGGGCACTCACCCTTGAGCGTAGGTCTGGCTCAGACAGACCTCCGACCCAGCTCAGCTGATGTACATAGAGATCAGACGAACTCCCATGCACCATCGCCAACGGGGACGGCCTATGGGCCCAGGTAAGACAAAGGGATAAGGGTTATAGACACCTCGACGGCCCACTATGGTCCAGAGATACGGAGGCCGACCCAGCGGGGTTCCAAACGGCCAACTCAGGACAACAAAGCGAGGGGCGAATAGGAAATGGACACACTAAGCGGTCATTAGCCTGGAAACCGGATGCTAAGGTCATTTCCAAATTTCGTATTTGAGTCCATCGTGGATGATTGGTTCATGGTATTCCCCCGGAGGAAGGCACCGAACCCCTGGGACCCGTCGAACGGACCCGGGTACTAGATGAAACTGATTTGGGGTGAGCCACGACATGGGCCATTAGTCGGAACCCTATCAAATGGGAACCAGCACCCCACTCAAATTTTCCCAATATCAGCTCGACAAGCATCCATGGTTCGTCCGCCTCGAGGATGGCATGGTTCGGCTCACATTCCCCCTTCTCGGGGAGAGATGCGCGGGGAACGTACAAAAGACGATACAGTCCCAAGACGATTTCTTTACTCCGAGTAAAGACTCGGGGGCTGGCATCGCACTTCGCCCCGGTTCTCGCAACCGGATGAGGAAAAGGTAGACGCATAAACCTCATGTGACAGAGCAACATACGGGTAAGACAGAGCAAATACATCATATCAGGATCAAGTGCTAAAGTAGCTGACTTAACTACCACCTAAAACACTTGAGCCCATATAATCCCGGTAGTCCGGAAATCTCGAAGGATTTCTAACATCAAATCAGGATCGCGTACACTCAGGTATGCACATTCGAACGAGCCACAAATAAACCGAAAATACTTAAAGTACGAAATAGAGTTATTACAACACTTGTTCCAAATAAAAGTAGTACTTACGCCACAACACTTGTGGCCAAATAAAACATTGTTTGAAACTTTGAACTTGGGGTTTTAAAAGATAGGGGTGCCACAATGCCATGTCCGACAACAACAAAAGACGAGCTTGTAGAAGACCTTGCCCAAGGCCTACTCCTCTTCTCCTTCGACAGGATAGAGACAGTGCTTACAATAGCCAAATTATACTTGGCCATCTGCAACAAACGGGATAAACCCTGAGTACGGGAATGTACTCAGCTAGACTTACCCGTCTAACTGAAAATAAAGACTCCAAGGATATGCATGGCTGTATCTGGAGTTGGGTAAGCTTTACTTTGCAGAAATGCTTAATTAAAGGAGTTCACTTTAATGATGCCATGAGCAGTCATCTTTTATCCTACTAATTATCTCTAGGTTATTGCACCTGTACTAGAGCACTCACTTGAACTACTCAATCAATATAATAACATATATCCAAATTCTTCATTAAAATTTTAGTAGAACCATTACGATGTCACATGGAGTTGTACCGTGGTGAAGCTCAGCATAATCCCCCATATCCAGTGGGGGCGGCAATTCGAATCGATATACACCAGCTGGTAAGATTACCTTTAACACACGCCCACACTTTCCCCGTCGGGTCAGCGTTAGGTTACCGCTCAACAAAGTCCAGGTGGTAAACGACGTGGGCTCGCATTGGTCCACCCAATTGTAGAACTCAGATGGCCACCACGGGGCAGATCGTATCTACAAACTAGAGGGTGCTCACAGCAGATTGAGCTCCGGCCCGGACAGTGTTTACTCGGCTTCGGGGTCGACACTCCCGATGGCCCCTATGTGAAAGGGCGCATTCAAAGATGTAAGAGGGCCACCATTGTGTACAAACCTATACGATCCAACGGACGGACTGCCCCCAAGTCTAAACCACTTGGTGCACTTGCCTTCCAGTTGACCGCATTTCATTACTACCATTGGTTCTTTCCACGATAGCAACTATAGCCAACCGTGATAGTATTACCCCCAAGGGATAACACGAAACAAAAAGATAAAAGGTAACCATTTATTCTAAGCAGGCTAAGCGGTTGCTTTTACTTTTATTAACAGGGTAGCAAGGTAGGTAAAACAATAATCATGGAAGGTAATGCATCAATTTGGGATTCAAACAACTCCTGTCACCTAATGCATCACAGTATAAAATACTCAAGTAGATTAATTGTAAATATTGGGAGGCTTAAGAATGCTCCGGGGCTTGCCTTGAACGAAGGTGGAGGGCTGGTGGTCAGGGCACTCGGGGAGGTTCGTGTCGAGCTCTTGGTACTCCTCGTATAGCTCCTGTACCTCCTGGACTTCTGTCTCTGTTGGCTCCTGATGTTCCTCCACGGATCCTAAATGATTGCAATGCATAAATAAATAACTGAATGGTGCAGGGATGATGCTTGAACAAGGTTTAACACACTAAAGAGATTCTAAGTATAGGACCAAAGAACTACCACAAAGCCACATAGAACTAGAGCTACTAGCTAGCAGGGTACAACATGTTGTAACTTATACTTAGCAGAAACTACACTGAAAAGCATATTTATCATGAAAGTTCCATGATTTAAACAAGCACATATTTATCACAGGAATTAATCTAAGAAAAATAGCAGAAACACATTTTAACTTTGATATATGCAGGAAACAACTAAATTAAACATTAGTACTGAAGACATTCTCCAAAAACATTTATATACACACAACAGACAGATCATCACATACAGAGTCTACAAAAACTAATTTCACCACTTTAGGATTTACCAAACTCTAGATATAACTTAAACAAGCATGAGCATATTACTAAAAAATAGAATAGGAAATCATTTCGGAAACGGGCTCGAGACACGCAGAGGCGCGCAGGGCAACTGACAGGCATGACCCTCGATTACTCGAGGTCCATCTACCGTCGAGCAGGAAACAGAGAACGGTGTTGATCGGCGTGTTCTCGCCGACAGTGAGGTCTCCGGTGGTGGGGTTGGTTGTGCTAGGCTCGGGATGACTACGCGCATCCACTGGTGGCGTCGGTTGAACCGGCATGACCATGAAAAGGGGTCGACGGCGTGTGGTGGCGGTGCAGCACGACGGTGCGACACGGCGAGGTGATCACCGGCGACGTGAGGCTCGGCGCTGGGTTGCGTGAGCATCGTGGTGACGTGGTGAGTGCGGCTCGAGGGTTAGTTGAGCCGGAAGGGCTCAGTGGAAACCGGTCCACGTGCAAGCTCCGCAGCGGCGGTAATGGCGCACGGCCAATGGTGCTATGCTGATAAAGGTCGAACTGGAGCTAGAGAACGGCGTTCTCACCTCGGCTAACTCTGGTGAAGCTTCCACGAAGATGGAGGCGTTGGAGGCGAGACGGTGGGGGATGAACACTGCTTGGTCGGTGCGGCGGCGACTCGAGATCGAGGAACGGCGGAGACGTTCCGACGACTAGAGTCCACTGCTGGTTAAAGCGAGGCGAGCAGCGTGTGTGCGGGGCGAAGGCGAAAGCTAGAGCGAGATTGATCGAACAGAGAAGCTCGGGTGGTGGTGTATTTGAGAAAGGAGGCCCTGGCGGTGCTCGGAGCTCTCGGCGCAACGATGGCAGAGAAATGCGAGCGAGTGAGCGAGTGCGGATGAGTGCGGACGAGTGAGGGAGGTGGAGAAGGTATAGGCGCTCCTCCTTACACGGTCATGGCCGACCGGCGCGGCCAGTGGGGCCGTGACGTGATGGTGCGGCGGTGGCAGCGGCGCTGGCGTGTTTGCGGCTAGCGGCGCAGGGCAAGACTTAACGCGCCGTTAACGCGCATTCGCGCTTGACTGCGAAAGAGACGAGGCGGGGCGCTGATCAGACGTGGCACTACGGCGGCGTTACTATGAAACGACGGTGGGGCGCGCGGCAGTGCGGCTGGCAGGTCTGTGGCGGCGAAGCAGGGCGTCAGTGGCGGGGAAAACGGTGCCGACTTGGTCCTAGCGCCGTTAACGCGGATTCGAGTGAGACAGAGCGAGCGGCGGTAGCGATGTCGGTGCAGGGCCGCAGCGGCGGCGATGGCGTGTTCCACTTCCGTGGTCAGGCATCGTCGGCCACGCGGCGGACAACGCCAACGTACGTTTCAGCCGTGGTCAGGTGAGTGCGCGCGGGCGAGGGGTCGATATCGAGGGGAGGGGTCGATCGACTGGTCGAGCTTCCGACTCGATCAGCCTCCTGCGAGGGCTCGTTCGATCGAGCCCTATCCGTCACTTCGAGGGGTCGAAGTCGAGGGGGGGTCGATGGACTGGCTGATCGAGCCTCTGGCCCGGGGTCGTTTGATCGACCCTCGGTCCGTCATGCTCATCGAGCGGTGGTCGAGGCTGAGCGGTGCTCGACCTGTTCTGGTTCTGATTTCCTTTTCCCATTTCTTTTATTTGATAAAACTAAGCAGGGTAAACAATCATAAAGTAGATCATACTTTACTCTAAGCATAGCAAGGTTTAACTAAACAGGTTGATCACAAGATTAAGCACAAAACACCTATTCAATTCTAGTTTCAAAACACAATACACACACACACATGAAATGATAGCATATGCAAACATGAATGCAATGCAATGTTTGTACTTAGTGGCTAATGATGATCCTAATGCAAGCTTGACACAGGATGTCACAGCCCTTCCCCCCTTAACGAAATCTCGTCCCGAGATTTGAGTTTAGTACCATTTATTATAAAAGACGGGGTAGTTTGCGATTAGGTAGGCCTCGGTCTCCCAGGTTGCATCATTGGGACCATGATGACTCCAAATAACTTTGAACGTCTTCACTTCTCGATTCCTGGTGACTCTTGTCTTTGTATCCAAGATCTTGTCTGGTTCTTCAAAGTATTCCATGTCCGATCTGATTACGATGCCTGAACTTGGAATAGATTCTTCTTCTGGAACTCGAAGACACTTCTTGAACTGAGACACATGGAACACTGGAAAGATGGTACTCATCTCTGGGGGTAACTGTACTTGGTAAGCCACTTTACCTTTCCTTGCGATGATCTGATAAGGTCCAACATATCGGGGTGCTAACTTCTTCTTAACTCCAAAGCGACGAACACCTCTCATTGGTGATACTTTAAGGTACACATAGTCACCAACTTGAAACTCCAAAGGTCTCCTCCTTTGATCTGCATATCCTTTCTGTCGAGATTGAGCTGCCTTGATATGTTGTTGAACAGTGCGGACTATCTCTTCTGCTTCTTTCACATAGTCCGTACCATAGAATCCTTTATCTCCTGATTCAACCCAATTGATAGGGTTTCTACACCTGCGTCCATACAAAGCATCGAACGGTGCCATCTTAATGCTTTCTTGGTAACTGTTGTTATAAGAAAACTCCGCCAAAGGTAACCATTTCTCCCATGATCCTTCTGCCGATACAACACATGCTCTCAACATGTCTTCCAACACTTGATTCACTCGTTCCTTTTGTCCATCTGTTTGGGGGTGGTAAGTGGAACTTCGAATCAACTTTGTTCCCAACTCTTTATGTAACTGCTCCCAAAAACGAGCGATAAACTGTGATCCTCTGTCGGATATGATGGTCTTAGGAATACCATGCAACCTTAAGATATTCTGAACATAAAGCTCGGCATACTGATGAGGTCGATGTGTAACTTTGACTGGTATGAAGTGACCGACTTTTGTCAAGCGATCCACGATAACCCATATCGAGTCATTTCCTTTCTGAGTGGTAGGCAAACCTGTGATAAAGTCCATACTGATATCTTCCTACTTCCATTCCGGTATAGAAAGAGGTTGTAACAACCCGGCAGGTTTCATGTGCACTGCCTTGATGCGACAACACGTATCACACTTTGCGACATATCCTGCGATATCCAACTTCATCTTAGACCACCAATACCTTGTCCTTAGGTCTTGATACATCTTACTGCTACCAGGGTGAATCGACAACTTTGAGTTATGTGCTTCATTGAGAATTCTTTCTCACAAGACTTGATCCTTAGGTACTACCAAACGCTGATTGAACCATAGAATTCCTTTCTGATCCACTTTGAAATTCAGAGATTCACTGGTTTCCAACCTTTGTTTGATTTGCACAAGCTCTTTATCCGATTTCTGTCCATCAATAATATCACTATCCAAGGTACACTGGATAACAATATTATTTAGGACCAAGGGGTGCATTAGATCAAAACCATCTTCTAACAAGGGTTACAACAAGTTGCAATGAGATTTGTGACTCAAAGCATCTGCTACAACATTTGCTTTTCTAGGATGATAATGCACTTCCAAGTTATAATCCTTGATTAACTCCAACCATCTTCTCTGCCTCATATTCAATTCAGACTGGGTAAACAAGTACTTCAAACTTTTATGATCAGTGAAGATGTGGCACAGATTACCCATCAAGTAATGCCTCCATATCTTCAAAGCATGCACGACTGCTGCTAACTCCAAGTCATGTGTCAGGTAATTCTCTTCATGAGGTCGGAGTTGTCGTGAGGCATAAGCAATGACTCTTCCATTTTGCATCAACACACATCCTAATCCAATGGTTGATGCATCACAAAACACATCAAAAGGTTCCTCCAAATTTGGCTGTGCCAAAACTGGTGCAGTTGTTAACAGTGTCCGCAAGGTACGGAACGCTGTTTCACAATCTACGCTCCATTCAAACCTCTTGTTTTTCTCTGTTAACCTTGTCATAGGTTTAGCTATCTTAGAAAAGTCTGGGATAAAACGACGGTAGTATCCGGCCAGTCCTAAAAAGCTGCGAACCTCATGCACGTTAACGGGTGCTTTCCAATTCATAACTTCTTGCAACTTTGAGGGATCCACTGAGATACCATCGGCTGACAAGATGTGGCCCAGAAAAGGTACTTTGGTCAACCAAAACTCACACTTGCTAAACTTGGCATAAATCTTATGCTCTCTTAACCGTTTCCGCACTATACGCAGGTGTTCTGCGTGATCCTTCTCATTTTCCGAATATACCAGGATGTCATCGATGAAAACTACCACAAACTTATCCAACTCTTGCATGAACACTGAGTTCATCAAGTACATGAAATGCGCAGGCGCATTTGTCAATCCAAAAGACATCACTAGATATTCAAAGAGACCGTATCTTGTGGAGAAAGCGGTCTTGGGTACATCTTCTTTTCTGATCTTAATCTGATGGTAACCAGATCGTAGATCTATCTTGGAGAACACTTTGGCCTTAGACAACTGATCAAACAACAAATCAATCTGCGGCAACGGATATTTGTTTTTGATGGTAACTGCATTGAGAGGGCGATAGTCCACACACATTCTTAAGGTTTTATCCTTCTTTTTCACAAAGATGGCGGGACATCCCCACGGTGAACAACTCGGACGGATCAAACCCTTTTCCAGCAACTCCTGGAGTTGTTTCTTGAGTTCTGCTAACTCATTGGGTGGCATCCTATATGGTATCCTAGATATAGGTGTTGTTCCTGGAGCTAGCTCTATAGCAAACTCGACATCTCTGTCTGGAGGTAACCCTGGAAGATCATCAGGAAACACATCTGGAAACTCACAAACTACAGAAATCTTATCCAACAACTCTGCAGTGATAGCAAACATCACTCCCAGCTGATTTGGATTCTTAGGTAAGAAGATTCCGAAGGTAACTCCATTCTGTGGGTTGGTGATAGATACTGCTCGTTGGGCGATATCTAGATGCACTTTCCAAGCTTTCATCCATTCCATACCAAGGATTACATCTAGACCTAGCTCAGGCATTACGATGAGGTTGACATATATCGACGCCGTCCCCATGGTAATTTCTACATCCTTTACCATCTTACGAGTATATAGGACAACTCCTGCTGCACTAATCTGATACTCCTTTTCCAAATCTACCACCTTCTGTTGACTTCGTAACACGGAGTTCCCACTAACGAATGAATGCGATGCTCCAGAATCAAACAAGATAACTGCAGGATATTGATTAACAAGAAATGTACCAGCTGTGACGGGTTCTCCTTCTGGTACTTCCTCCAAGGTGGTGTGGTGAACATTCCCCGTGTGAGGCTTCTGGGATAGCTGAACTGCTTTCTAGGCTTCGTACAGAAGCGAGATAGGTGACCGGTTTGTCCACAGTTGAAGCACGGTCCTACCACAGATGGCATCTTCTGACTTCCAATGGTAGGGGCTGTGGCTTTACCCTTGTTCTGCTGCAGGGGTGCACTGAAGGGTCTCTGGTAGACTGGTCGAGCACGAGCATTGGTCATCTTCCCTTGAAGAAGGTTAGCTCGCCAATCATTGACATCTCGAACTCCTTGGACATGAAGTCACCAAACTCCTTGCAATGGTCTTGGTTTGTTGACCCAAATATAATGTCATCGACATATACTTGGCAAACAAAGATCTCTCCATTAAGCTTCTTGGTGAATAGTGTAGTGTCGACGATCTCGATCTTGAAGCCCTTCTTGATTAGGAAGTCCCTTAGCCTCTCATACCAAGCTCTTGGAGCTTGCTTTAATCCGTAGAGTGCCTTGGACAACCTATACACATTATTAGGCAAGTTTGGGTCTTCAAACCCGGGAGGTTGTGAGACATAGACAAGTTCATTTATGAAACCATTTAAGAAGGCGCTCTTCACATCCATTTGAAAGAGCTTCATTTTGTGATGTGAAGCATACGCCAAAAGGATACGGATGGCTTCAAGTCTTGCAACCGGAGCAAAGGTCTCTCCAAAATCGAGTCCTTCTACTTGAGAGAACCCCTTTGCCACCAATCTTGCTTTGTTCCTCACAACCACGCCTTGATCATCTTGCTTGTTCCTAAACACCCACTTGGTGCCAATGATTCTTGCATCCTTTGGCTTCTCTTCAAGTGTCCACACTTGGTTCCGGGTGAAGTTGTTGAGTTCTTCATGCATGGCATTCACCCAATCCGGATCCGCAAGTGCTTCTTCTACACTAGTAGGCTCAACAAAGGAAACAAACGAGTGATGTTCAACATAAGATGCAAGTCTAGAGCGAGTCATTACTCCCTTTGATGGACTCCCTATGATTTGATCATGGGGGTGAGCTTGAAGGATGGATGTTGATTTTCTATTTGTCTCTTGAGGAGGAGGATGTGGTGCTTCAACATTGCTTGCTTCAGCCTCAGCTTGATCTTGAGGAATGTGAGTGTCTTCTTGAGCTTCTCTCACTTGATCTCCTTCATCAACTTGAGGCGTGTGAGGTGGAGAAGGATCTTGATTTGCTTCATCTTCAACTTCTTCCACCTCTTGCGGGTTGATAGCACCAATTGGCATATTCTTCATGGCCTCCCTCAAGGGTTCATCACCTACATCAATATCCTCAAGCGCTCCTTGGGAGCCATTAGTTTCATCAAACTCCAAGTCATACGTTTCTTCAACTAAGCCGGTGGCTTTGTTAAATACACGGTATGCCTTGGATTTAAGTGAATAACCAATAAGGAAACCAATGTCACACCGCCGTTGGAATTTACCCAAGTGTTGGCGCTTCTTGTAGATGTACAACTTGCAACCAAACACCCGGAAGAATGAAATATCCGGCTTCTTCCCATTGACAAGCTCATAGGGGGTCTTCTTTAATAGCCTTTGGACGAAGAGACGGTTTGTCGCATAGCAAGCGGTGTTGATTGCCTCCGCCCAAAACTTCTCGGGAGTGTTGTACTCATCAAGCATAGACCTTGCTAGAGTTATGAGTGTCCGGTTCTTCCTCTCTACGACACCATTTTGTTGTGGAGTATATGTGGCGGATACCTCATGCTTGATCCCAACTTCATCACAATAATCTTCAATCTTTGTGTTCACAAATTCGGTGTCATTGTCACTTCTAATCTTCTTGATCTTCACATTAAATTTATTTTGAGCTCTTGTAGCAAACTTCTTGAAGATGCCTTGTGTCTCTCCCTTGTCTTGAAGAAAGAACACCCAAGTGTACCGAGAGTAGTCATCCACTACCACTAAGCAATAGAGATTTCCTCCAAGACTATCATATGTGGTAGGGCCAAATAGATCCATGTGTAGCAACTCTAGTACTCTTGAGGTTGACATGAAAGCCTTGGTTGGATGAGTGTTTGCCACTTGCTTGCCGGCTTGACATGCACTACAAAGTTTGTCCTTCTCAAACACCACATCCTTGATTCCTCTAACCATTTCCTTCTTGACTAGCTTCTTCAAGGTTGACATGCCCACATGAGCTAATCTTCTATGCCATAGCCAACCCAAAGAATTCTTGGAGAATAGACAAGCTTGCAAGTTTGCTTCATTTGAAGTGAAGTCCACTAAGTAGAGGTTGTTGTGCCAGAACCCTTTGAATATCATTGATGAATCTTCAATCTTGGTCACAATCACCTCATTTGGTGTGAAGAGACAATGAAACCCGAGATCACAAAGTTGACCAACCGATAGCAAGTTGAAGCTCAATGATTGTACTAGCAAGACATTTGAGATTGATTGATCTTGGGAGATAGCCACTTTGCCTAAGCCTTGAACTTTGCCCTTTGAATTATCCCCAAAAGTAATCTTGTCTTGATTTGCACAATCCTCATCAAGTGTGGTGAACATCCGGGGGTCGCCGGTCATGTGTTGAGTGCAACCACTATCAATTACCCAATGGCTCCCACCGGTCATGTAGTTCACCTACACACAAGCAACTTGGAGTTAAGCTTGTTGTTTGGGAACCCCCTTAGTGCGGGGCCCCATTGCCTTATCAACCAACTCCTTAGCAACCCAAAGAACCCTAGGCTTGTTCTTCATTGGTGGTCCAAGAAACACCACAAGTGGTCTACCCTTGGAATCTTTGTTGATGACATAGTGAGCATCATGAGCAAATGGCCTAGTGTGCTTGGGCAAGGTCTTGGGAAGTGGAGTCTTGCATTGAAATGATAGATGACCAATTTGTCCACATCCAAAACACCTCTTAGGCTTAGGCTTTGGCTTCTCTTGATTGTAGCCATTGTACTTGTTCTTGTAGTAGTTCTTGGCTTCAATCTTGACCTTGGCCTTCATCACTTGGTTCTCCTTGTACCCAATACCGGTCTTGTCACTCTTCATGACGGTGCTCATTAGAAGCTCACTTTGGAGATTATGGCCCTTGGTGAACTTTTCAAGGCCACTTGTAAGCTTGGTCTTGTCATTCTTGAGCTTGGCAATTTCTTCTCGAAGAGAGTTGATCAAGGTGATAGCATCTTTGTCTTCTTCTTGAGCTGGCTTGATGGTGAAGGGCTTGTTTGCCTTGAGGTTGATTAGCTCTTCCTTGAGCTTTGAGTTCTCTTCACTCATCTTCACATAATCATCATACTTGTCGGCTTCTACAACTCTCTTGCCCTTGCACTTTGCACTTTGCTCAAGAGCCACATCATCAAGCTCGATATCACAAGAGGTAGCACTTGCACACTTAGCACACGGGTTAGTAGCAACATGTGTAAGATCTTGAGTAAGTAATTCATTTGCTACCACTAGTGTGCCATGATCACTTTTCACTTGGTTGTAGTCATCTTTTAGCAAGTTAAACCTTGTGAGGAGCTCTTGGGATGACCTCTCAAGCTTATCATATTTCTCATTGGCTTGCTTAAGAGAGGCTTTGAGCTCCCTAGTGCTAGATGTGAGAGAGTTAATCTCAAGCTTCAAATCATCATTAGCACTAGACAAGTTATCAAGCTTATCATGCAAGTTTTCCTTGATTTCAAGAAGTTTGTCATTTTTACTCTTGTACTTCCTTATGATGCTAGCATACTTGTTGCAAATTTTAATTAGTTCATCATAGGAAGGTGCTTCTTCATCATCGCTATCATCACTAGAGAGGTCATCACCATCATCCTCTTTTTGTACCTTCTTGTCACCTTTAGCCATAAGGCATAGGTGTGTAGAGGATGAGCCCGGCGATGAAGGAGGAGGTGGCGGTGGAATCGAAGAACCAATCACCAAAGCGGCCACCTTCTCTTCTTCACTCTCATCATCGGAAGAATCACTTGAATCAATATCGGTGAGCCAATCACCCACAATGTAAGCCTTGCCATCCTTCTTCTTGTGGAAGTTGAAGTTCTTCTTCTTCTTGTATGGCTTGTCTTGCTTCTTGTCATCATCACTTGAGTCATCATTGCCGCCCTTGTTCTTCTTGAAGTTCTTGAACTTGTTGTTCTTGAACTTGTCTTTCTTCTCTTCGGGACACGCATGGGCTAGATGACCAAGAGTGCCGCAATTGTAGCACTTCATTTGGGAGATTGGCTTCCTTGAAGAGCTTGTGAAGAATTTCTTCTTCTTTGAGTCAAACTTGACTCCATTCTTGTTTAGCCTCTTCAACATCTTGGTGGTCTTCTTCACCATGTGAGCGATGTTGTCTTCATCATCATCATCACTTGTACTCTCAACGACATATTGAATCTTGCACTTCTCCTTGGAAGATGCCTTGAGAGCCAAGTCCTTCTTCTCCTCCTTCTCTTTCTTCTTGGAGGATGATGAAGTTCCATCATTGATCTTCATGTACATCTCATGAGTATTGATCTTGCCCAACACTTGCGTTGGTGTAGTTGCGGAGAGATCGCCTTGATGAAGAACCGTGACGATGTGGCTATACTTGTCTATTGGAAGGACACAAAGTATCTTGCGCACCACATCGGCCGCTGTCATTCGAGAGAGTCCAAGGCCATTCAACTCCTCTACAAGCACATTCAAGCGAGAATACATTTCATTAGCATTTTCATGAGATAGCATGGTGAAAGCATTTAACTTAGCAATGATAAGGTGATAGCGCTCTTCTCTTTCACATTTAGTGCCCTCGTGTAGAGCACAAATGTTTGTCCAAATCTCATGTGCGGTTTTGCAATTCCGCACACGGTTGAACACATCCTTGCAAATGCCACGGAAAAGAATATTCTTTGCCTTAGCATTGTTCTTCTCAAAGTATGGGTCCTCGGCGAACACCGATCCACCTTGGGTGGCGGCTTTGTGAACGCCTATATCCACGGCCTCAAGGTAGGCCTCCATCCGCACTTTCCAATACGGAAAGTCATCCCCATTGAACATGGGTGGCGGTCCATCCCCATGGGACATCTTGCTCTAGGCGGTGAAGCCTAATTTAGAGCAACAAGGCTTTGATACCAATTGAAAGGATCAAGATGCCCAAGAGGGGGGGTGAATTGGGCTTATTTTAAATTTCTAAAGCAAATATAAAAACCTATCAAATGTCAATCACCCACTAGTGCCTACCGTCCGTGTGTCCTAGCTAGAAAGCGGTAGCAGTTCATAGGAAATAAAAACAACCTAAGCAATTCTAGTAGGAAATGTAAAAACAAGACGGAAAGTAATGCGGAAATGTAAAGAGCTAGGGAAAAGAAAATCTCATGAGCGCAGCGATTTTTTCCTGAGGTATCGAGGTGTCGACACACCCCCTAGTCCTCGTTGGAGCACCTCGCAAGGTATCGCTCCCCCTCTACCCGCGCAAGGGTAGAGTGCTCTCTACGGGCTGATTCTTCGCCACTCCGGCTCGGTGAATCGCCCACAACCGATCACAAGAGCTTGGAGAAGAGCCGCCAACAATCTCCCGGCGGTCACTTCCTCCGAACACCACCAAACCGTCTAGGTGCTGTCGAACACCAAGAGTAACAAGCACAAGACCTTCACTTGACCCACTCAAGGCTAGGAAGGTGGATGGATGCACACAAGTCACTCCTAATCACTCTAGGAGGGAAGAAAAAGATGAACTCTCTTTAATCTCTCCCTCACTAGCCTCTTGGCTCTCCAAAAGATTTCTCAAGGTGTCACCAGCTGAAACAATGGCCAAGAGTCACTCTAAGGACCAAGGGAGCAGCTATAAATAGTCCCCACCTTCAAAACTAGCCGTTTTTTACTTTTTCTTCTCTCAGCATAGCCACCGGACTAGTCCGGAGCTCACACCACCGGACCATGCGCACTGGTCCGGAGCTCACTCTCGTTTCAAACTCAGGCACCGTCGGACTACTCTGCTTGGTCCGACGCACTGGTCCGACGCTCTGGTCCGGAGCCTCGGTGCTCTCTGAGTGAAAACCTTTCTCTCTTTTACACACCACCGGACCACTCTCCTTGGTCCGGTGCCCTGGTCCGACGCTCTGGTCCGGAGCCAGGGTGCTCTCTGCATAAACCCAAACCCCTGTCATGAGGCGTCGGACTAGCCATCGGACTAACCGTCGGACTAGTCCAGAGCCTTCTGTCTCTCTGAACCAAGCCACCGGACCACTCTCCTATGGTCCGGTGCTTACCAGACAGGTGGTCCGGAGCTCCTCGAGCTAAGAAAACTGTCTAAGTCAGGGACCACCGGACCACTCTCCTTGGTCCGACGCCCACTTAGCAGAGTGGTCCGGAGCCTCTTTCTCCCTCTTTTTCAACCGTTTTCGCTGAGGTTTCTTAAGGGATTTTGCTCCTACCATTTCTAGGGTTTATCAAGGGCTGAAAGCAAGGTCTCTAGGACTAGTTGTGACAAGTGTGCATATACCCACTTTCCTAAACTCTCCTAGGTCAAGCTACTAATCTCATACCCCCTTTATAGTACGGTCAAAGGAAAAACAAAAGCCCTAGCTATACTTAGTGCCCTTCTCAACCTTACGGCACTAAGAACTAGTCTAGTCTTCAACTTGTATCATCCTCCTTTGCAACCGAAACGATTTCCATCTTGGGGGCATGAATATCCATTAAGCCCATTCACAATGCATCACTCATGACCTAACATAAATGACTTTGTCTCTGCAAAACACACGTTAGTCATAGTGATCTAGTATTGTCGTGAATCGCCTAAACACAAGGGTCCATGATTCTACAGGCTTATACAAGTGATACATCTAAATAGCATGTTGTCATGTTATTTGATTCAATATTTTAATTGTTCAATACCTTGAATACAAAACATGTTAGTTTCAATTAATTTAATATTCTTATCCTATTCTTGCAATTATAGGCGCTGAACCACACATAAAGTTAAGGAAATGGTTAACTGATACCCAGAGATATGCTGTGTACACAGCTTTGCACACAAAAAACAGAAATGGAAAGCTACCCAAGAAAGCAACAAAGGAGGTCGCCGCTTTCTTTCAAGTACAAATTCGAGTTATTCAAAAGATCTGGAAGTGTGCAACTGAGCAAATGGCATTAGGACAAGAAGTTGATGTTTCTAACCAAAAAACTGGTCATGTGGGCCGCAAGAAAGTTGTACTTGATGTCTCTCAAATGGCAACAATTCCACTAAACAGAAGGTCCACTTTAAGGTCCCTAGCTAAATCTTTAGATGTCAGTGTTTCTACATTGCACAGAAAATTCAAGCTAGGTGAGATAAGACGCCACTCAAGTGCATTGAAGCCACTGTTGAGAGACAACAACAAGAGAGATAGACTAAAGTTTTGCATTTCAATGTTAGATCAGACAACTCTATCAGATGCAGAACCAAAATTCATTGACATGTTGAATATTGTGCACATCGATGAAAAATGGTACTATATGACCAAAAGGGGAAGGACATACTACTTGCTACCAGAAGAAGATGAGCCCATGCGTACTATTCAAAACAAGAACAACATTGGTAAGGTTATGTTTCTCACAGCTGTAGCTAGGCCCAGATACAATGGACTAGGGAATGTGTCATTTTCTGGAAAGATTGGAGTATGACCATTTGTGAAAGTGGTTCCTGCAGCAAGAAGAAGCCACAACAGAATAAGGGGAACCTTAGAAACCAAATCTATCATAGTCAATAGAGAGGTGATGAGGGAATATTTGATTGACAAGGTTATCCCAGCCATCCAACAAATGTGGCCACAAGAAGATGCTGGCAACACTATTTTCATTCAACAAGATAATGCTAGAACACATGTTCAACCAAATGATCCAGCCTTTCTTCAAGCTATGGCAGCTACTGGGCTAGACATTCAGCTAATGCAACAACCAGCTAACTCCCCAGACATGAATGTCCTGGACCTTGGTTTCTTCAACTCCATACAATCATTAACTGACTGCGGAAGTCCAGAAACCATCGAAGATCTAATTCATAACGTGGAAGCAGAGTTCGAGGGCTACGAGGAGGCAAATTTGAATAGAGTATTCCTAACTCTTTAGATGTGCATGAAAGAGGTGATGAAAATTGGAGGAGGAAATGGGTAGAAAATCCCACATATGAATAAGCAAGGACTAGAAAGAGAAGGAAGGCTACCCCACCGATTGGCATGCGAGAACGGTCTCTATGCTAGTGCACTTGCCCAGCTAGCACAATTTGGTTGAGTATGTTAGTGAGTTGTTATAAGTCATTTTGTAAAGATTATGCTACTGACAGGCATGGTTTTTTAGATATGGTTTTTATTTAAAGAGGGGAATAAAAATGTATGGCTCAAGTATTTTTATTCTATACCGTGCGTTACAAGTATTTTAAATTTAGATTAATTACTGTACTAGCAACACACATATACAGAGTAAAATGGAATGCAATATTTGTGCACAATACTTATCCACAATGCTGATTTGTACTGGAGTTTTTCTAAGATGACCTCTCATTCTCTCACAGATCTTATATAGCAGCTGACAAGCATGCAGGTTCCTGCACATGCAACATCACAACATTATTTTTGTTATACCGTTGGTACCATCTGAGAAAAAAATGACTCTGGTTGCATTTACAGGACTAGGCATAAGCAAATAGCTGGAGCCTTTCGCCTCCATCAGTATTCTATACTGAAAGCAAATACTCTAGGCACAACCATCACTATTACATTGCGATCAGTATACTGAAAATATACTGAAAGCAAATATTCTATACTGAAAGCAAATAATTGAAGCAAATAGCTGGAGTAGCTTCCATGAGATTATCTAGAGTTGCTGCAACTTTCATTTCAATATATTGAAAACCTATTGTATTTCATTGCCATCAGTATACTGAAAGCAACATTACAATTTCAATAAAATATTTTAACATCCCAAGTTGATCTAGATGCATGAGGTTCTTTTCTGACAAAACCAATAGAATCCACGAGATTACTCAACACCTCACTGGGCATTGGCATGATGATGGCATGATACATACACCTGCTGTCCTTTTTATGTTCATACAGTACCTAAGTTTCTCCCCTATAATGGTTCACAAGGGCTTCCAGTAGCTCCTCCTCAGTATCCCAGGTACTGCATCCAAAATCAATCACAAAGACAGGTCATAAAAAGATTTCTACTCCTGAGAATAATCATCAAACACAGTTGGGATTTTTTTTTCTAACCTTTTCTGCACTCCTGGACACCAAAAGCTTATTTTCCCAATAGATCCGCATAAATCAATCGATCAGCCGGTGCTCTGCAATGTGCAAACAATATTCACGCAAATTTCAGGAAAAATCCATCAGCTCAACGAGAGATAGGATTGTGTGCGTACGTTGTATTTGTATGCTCCCTGCCGCCTTTGGCCTCGTGCACGGCTGATCCTACTGAATCCATTAGCTCAACGAGAGCGCGTCAGCAGAAGGTGTTGTCAAGAACAGCAAAGGAAATGCATATGCATCAGCGATGGTTGAGGAATCCGGACCTGGTGCGGTCAGAGGCATCGAGGATGTGGCGTCGCTGGCAACGACACCGTCGTTGTCGCGGTTCCCTCGTCCTTTTTCCTCCTCGCCGCGGTTCTGTTCCACGTGGTGGGGTCGCCGCCGCCGCCCACCGAGAGACCTCTTTGCCCCGTTCTTGGTCCGCCACGCTGCAGGGGTAGGACATCTTGGCCCGCACCTCATCATCGCGCTCTTCAGCGGCGCTCAATCCAGCGGGCTTGAGGTGGAGCGATGACGTTGGGCTACGTGCCGCCGTCGGCAAGGCGCAGTATTCTTGCGTCGACCCCTAGAGAGGGCGCAAGAAAAAAAAATGCAAACTTTATGAAACCGGGCAACAATCCTCACCATGATTAGATAAGGAGGGAGTACACGAGTTAGTGGAGAAGAGAAATATGGAGATTCAGAGGAAGCTGGACCTGTAATTGCTTGGCTGTGAAGGACGTGCGCCGCCACGTTCTTCTCGGGTCGCCCTCGCATCTTCCTCACCTTGGTTCGCCATCGCCTTCGCCATCGGTGTGCGGCGTGCGCCCTTCTCTGCCCGCGTTTGATGAGCAAGAGGACGGAGAGAGCTAGACGGGGGGGGGGGGGTTTCATGGGAGGAGCGGACTGAGGATGGGGCGGAGAGCTATACGGGGGTCACGGGAGGAGCGGACAGAGGGAAGGGTAGTTTTGGAATACACAGAAAGGAACACACTAGGGACCGGTGCGATGACTTATAATTTGGGAAAACTGGAAGACCCCAGAACGACCTATAAATCGGTACCGAGGGAGTAGCAAACAAGGTGTGGCGGTTGTTGCTACTACGGTACTACCGCTACCGTACCAAATACATAGTATTAACTCTAAGTTTTTTAGATTCTTTTATGCCTATATTTTAAGTGAAATTTTACGGTGCTTGGAAAAAACTAAGACCATCCATTTGAATAGATCTAATTGTTATAAAATAAGAAGAACCACTGAAAGAAACTTGACCAGAACCTATAATACGTAGGCCAGGACTGGATTCCAAATTTAGTTTGAAGGGCATAATAGTACTTTTAATTTCCAGAACTCATTGTCTTCTTTGTTCTTTCCTATTCTGCAACTCTCTCCGTCTTCCTTTGCGGACCGTGCGACGGCCCTGCCAAGTGCGGCTCGCCGAGTGTGGGCTCTGGTTCCCCGGAGCACGCGGGCCCCACAGATCCCTCCTTCTCCTAGCGCAGGCGGCGTGGCGACCCCCTGATGGGCGCACTAGCGGTGCGCAGGGGTGGATCATCAATTCAACTCCAGCCTACCAAGCTCCTCAGCCTCCTCTTGTCGCCGAGACACTCGCTTCCTTGGTGGCCAGTGGCTCCTTGTGTACACGAAAGAAACAATCGAGCAGCTGTCCAACGCGAATCATTCTTTGCAACGAAAATCTAGATTCCTTCTCCGCAGAGAAAATAGCGAGAAAGAAGAGAAAATTAGACACCCAGTGGCCTGTGCTCCTTCATGGGCAGCACTGGCTTCCACTTGTAGTCTCTTGGTGTGGGCTGCAGTCTGCACATATCAGAGGTGCCAAACTGCTGATTATCGGATGTCGATTTGGTCACTCGGCCATCGGCGACACGTTGGCTTGCTAGCTTCACCAGGAAGACGGGGAGACGGAAAACAAGCGGCATGGCCCTGGCAAGCGGGCACCGGCGACCCCTGGGAAAATGGAGGGCAGCTGCAGCAAGGCGGGTGGCAAGGAGCTAGAGCTCTGTTCAGTAGAGATCTCTCCCCTTCTGTCAGAGCCGCCGGTTTAGAGCGGCGGCGGCCACTCGTACGTGTTCCTCATGTGAAATTGAGTTAGGAATCAGTAGGAAAAGTACTAAATTATCCTTAAGTACGATTAATTATTATTTTTAATTACTAAAGACTGTAAATATTTTTTAAAGCCCAAGCATAAGTAACAAAGCTCTTATTTTAAATTATCAGTAATTTGCGAATGTTTTCAATTTGCAGAAGCATGTGCAGACAATGGTCTATCACCATCACCATCGCCGTGCCGTACTTGATTTCATAACGAGCTCGTCATTGACGATTCGCTCAGCGCCCCGGCCCAACTCCAGAATGGAATGCCGGCCAAGCCAATGGGCCATGCATGTGAGCCAGTCACATAGATAGATAGTATGGCCGGCACGCGTTTCCTTTCGGCAACAAGGACTGCTGTAGGAGAACGAAAAGCTCCACCTTTCTTCTCCACGCTCGATCAACGAACATGCGCATGCCCTAATTCACGCCCCCTCCTTGCTTTATGATCTATATAAATACTAGTTATTATATATTAGGTAAAGACTTTATTTGGGACGGCCGTGCTTTTGTTCAGCTGCACGCACAGGTCCAACCGTCAACACAGGATCGAAAGACCCTACTTCTTCAGCGCACAGCTAAGCATATACTAGGTGATGACTGATGAGTCCACCATTTTTTCCCGTCTCTTCGTTTCGTCCCCCATTCCTTTTCCCTCTCACTCTCTTTCCTCTCCCCTTTCATACGACAACATCCCAAAATCCATGGGGATTCTAGTACTCCAATTGCTACCAGCTATTACTGATGATGAGATTGGCTTTGGATCTGCCACTCCCCTTCTTCCTTCTCTCGAATTTGGACATGGCTAGGTTACAGTTAGGGTTAGGGTGAGGTGCAGAGTTTTTTTTTGGCTCAAATGGGCTGCAGCTCGGAGTTACGGTGCCCCGGGCATGCCACCCGGAACAACGCCGACGCTGCCGAGCAGGTTGTCCACGCTGTGTCGCCGGCACAGGCCGCTAGGCCGCAACCCCTGCTGGCCGGTTGCCACTCCGTGGAGCCCGCGCCAGACGCCTAGGAGTCCTGCCCGAGGCGCGTATCCTCCGAGGCATCAGGAGCTCGCGGATGCGCGTGGCGGCTCCTCCTCCCATGCTCCTCGTGATACTCGCCCAAACTCGGCCTCGCTAGCCAGCGGAGGAGGGGAGATTTGGCTTTCCCGTCAGGGGCCTAGGGAGCAGGAGAGATGCAGCGGCGGCGGGGGTCGGGAAGACAGTCCAGGCGGTGGTGGTGACGCACGTTGTGCTATTATGCTTCCACTCTCCTCCTCGTGCTCAGGGTCGACGGCCACACGACATACTCCTCGTGGTATAACATCCCCTTCCACCCTGTTCTCGTCCCTCTCATTCTGCTTGGATTGGATTATTTGATTTTGTTTCAGCGAGCTAGGGATTCAAGTTAGTGGGTCGCGTGGTGATTTGTGGGACAACGTTTCAGCGAGGTAGGGGATTAAAGTTTTAGTGGCTCGTGTGGTGATTTGTGGGACAACGTCACCCCTACGATGCAGATGTAGTCTTGGTATTGGCCGATTCCTATGCTCGCTTTTTTATGTGTTTGGTGCGAGTGAATCAGGGTTGGTTACTGGTAGTTGGTGCTAGATAACCTGCTCCGGTAATATGTGATTTAGCTACCTGTGTGGGGCTCAGATGAATGTCGAGAGTTGTTGGTGTATTTAATTAATGCTTGTCATTGTCAATGACCCCAGTTATAATCAAGCTGATGGTGGCCAACATTTCCTCACTCTATTGTACTAGGATAATAGGCAGTAGATTCATGCCAAATTTGTTCCTTTAGGCACTGTTCTGATATGCCAAAGGAAATGATAAAATCTTCTAGCTCCAATTAGCTAATACTGAATTATAGATCACTCTGACAACTATAAATCATCAATGCTAATGATGCTACTTTGATTATGTAGGATAGTATTCATTCCACTATGAATTGCCAATATGGATTGCTAATGACTGCAAGCAAAAGGTTTTCAATGTCTGCCCCTTCATTGCCTCATGCCCATTATGTGAGATTCACATACTGGCTCGTCTATTAAAGCTCACCTTCTCACTGTTTTGTATTACCATTGTTTATTTTGCATCCAATTGGCTCGATATGTTTCTTTTTTGCTTACAGTGGGCACCGTGTCATTAGATTGTTGCAGCACCTTTACTAATTGTGTTTCGAGCAATCCAGTTGCTTCTTTGCATATATCTTGAAATAATAAGAGGTAGTGTCAAAATCCATTGTGTAAACAAAACCTCTTGCATATATCTTGAAAGCATAAGAGGTAGGGTCAAAATCCATTCTGTAAATAGAACCTTGTCTGGCACTATATTGAGATTCCTAGAATTGTTTAGTTTGAGACACATGTTCAGTTTCTATGTTATGTTAGCTCTTTAATGGTCTCATTTCTTTTCCTTTGTGTTCGCCCAGTTAGAAATCATCCATCTGTTGACGGAAGATTGTGTTCCTTCCTCTTTGGCCTTTGAAGCAACAGTCCTTATCGACAATTTTCAAAAGGACATTTGTCAATTATGCTCTTGGTCATATGGTCATACTAGATCGACATCTATAGAAGATGGCATAGCGGTACCAGAAGGAAAGCAACGCTGTGCGGAGGGCCACCATAAATATATCTCATTACAAATGTTGAAAAATGTTATTATTCATATTTTTTCAGTTAAGATGGACTTCCTTTTTAGTTTATCTTTTTAGTGAATCATAGATATGTCTCATTCAAGTGCCTGAATTATTTATTCTTTAGGCTATATTTTTAGTTGTCTTTTGTGAATCTAGTATTCTGTATTTTCTTACCTGACCAAGTGATTGAAAACCTAGTACTGACATGGGCTTACAAGTTTTTGTGACCTTGAAAATGAATACCAAAATGGTACATACTGAATCTTTTGTAGACGTGTGTTTTCTTATATGCTTTGTGAATCAACGGTGATGGTTTAGTAAAAATAAATTTGATAGCAAGCAACTTGGTCTTTGTTTGTCATCATGAGTTTAGCAAGCTTGACTATTCTGTGGACTGCACTATATTAGTTCTAAAGAAATATGCTAGCTAGTGTTTTTCTATTTTTCATGTATTGAATGGATTTGTTTTTTTGCTGACAGTTTCTTGTTACTCTAACATGTGAGGAAATCTGATGTATGAATCGAAACTACACCGTGTTTGGATTTCCTTAGATCAAAGCTCACCCATGGCACAAGGTATGTGAAATTTATTTATCATACACTCACCTTCTCAGCTCACAATTAGACAGAGAGGATAAACTGACTACTAAATGCAGCACGAGCACACATCTGCTGGTGTAGTACACTATACTTGGATTAATTGACGATGAGATTTCAGATGCAGCATTGTTGGGCTTATGCGCAACCATGGGTTAGATCATGTCTGAGGTAAGCCCCACTCAACTTGTGGTTGTTAATGGTACTTGCTGTATTTTGCGTGACTTCTTTTAAGTGAAAAAAATTAAGCCTGTGGAACTGGTGTATTATGCAACAACCTTAGTTTTATTTTTGCACCCCACTGTTACATGTTTTGTTGGATGAACCGGTTTTGCTCACATTGCCTTTTTGCTTGTTCACATTAGGAAGCTTATTAAGGATTCAAAAGTTCATGCATATTTTTTAGTTTCTGTTTACCATGATTTAAAAACTGAACACATGTAGCACTAGATGTCCTTTTATGCATGATTTATCCAAAATTGAACTATTTTGGGTGCATACCGATTACAAAAAAAAGATTAGCCTTGAGTCGTCGTCTCTAAGAAGTTCTGTTTCGATACATTTTTTGAACTAAATGGTGGACACTAGACATGGTATTGATTTGATTAATGTGTCTTCATTTCATGGTTTGCTCTTTTTTGACAATATTGATTCATATTGTCCCTAGATGACGCATCAATGCGTGAGTCATCTGGGGTTGTGGGCTACAAATAAACATAGACACCATACTTGCTTTTTAAAATGGAAAAAATGTCTATTTAACATGACATTATTGCCTAATGCATGACACTTAAATTGCTTAAAAACATATAGCTTTTTGCAACCGTCTACTGCTATGTTTGGCTGCAAATTGAAACTAGACTATATATATTGTATGTCTAACTACATTAAACTAGATTATATTGTGGTTGTGAGGATTTTGTATGGTTTTTTCATGTCTCAGTTCTCGCAGAGTTTTGTTGCAAATCTTTGCTGCATGCACTTGCATCAGCCTGGAGATCAACTTTTCCACTTTGCTTTTTCTGTTGATTGGTTACTCCAGTTTTTATCTGCAGGTCACAACGGCTATAGCCTCAACTAGGCCAACCAGTTTGCATTCAGCCTCCTTATAGTAAGTAGTCCTACTCCACCTGAATGAATGAATAAATGATTCTTCGATTCGCATGAAATCTGAATTTCTTCTTGGCTTGTTGGAATGGAACTTGCTGACAGGCGAGCAAGATTTTTGCTTCCGATTCTAATTTTTCACGAGGCTCATCTCCATGACTTAGCAGGGATAGAGGCAGTACCACATGCAGTTGTGCCAGGTTAGTCCATCGACTGTCACTTTTCTAAATAAGTATCGTGGGGTGACTGTTCTGCTGTAGGGAAGCAATGGTCAGGAACAACAGCAACAACATGTCTTCCTAGTTCGCCGAGGATCAAAGCATTCATCTAGTGAATACAAATACATATATTTCTACCGTTCATAGTCCCTAGGTGTGAATACTGATGCAAATATGTTTGCAGTCCCTAGATATGTTAAAATAGCATAATGATTCAGGTGTTAGTGCTGCTCCGTCACCAGACTCACCACCCCTTCTCTTCCTGATGCATGATCATAGTGGATTACTTTTCATCATCGCTTGTGTAGTATGTTGATCCGTCCTTTTTTCCGTGATGGCCATGACTTTCATGAATCTTGTGTTCTAACCAGCCCCATTTTAGCATCTTCTTATTTTCTTAGACAATTTAAGTGTCATTCGTTAGGCAACGGTGTGTTCCTAAATAGGCAATTTAACATATTCTTGCTAGTAAACAAAGGTCATCCCTTTTGTTGCTTATATGATTGCTTAATAACTCTACTTGTTTTCCCTCACCCTTCATTCATGGGCCTGCACACAAGCTTTATATGAATCCTGTGGAGAGCACTCATTCTTCTTGTTCACTTTCACTCATTTTCTTGGGTTTTGTCTAAAATTTGCGTGGGGAAGTTTCATTCCATTACTTACACCTATTTTTTCCTTTCTTTTTGTCCATTGCAGAAAATGATGTTGCAGCTGGAGATAATTGTACAATAACATTACAAAATGTGTAGTAAGCAGTAGGAACATGTATGAATCAGACTTGCTTATGCAGTCAGCAGTAAGAATTGTATTACTATTTTTTGTGAATTGATTTGCTTAAGCAAAACAACTGAATTGTTTATGCAAAAGAACCAAATTGATTATCATTTTGGTTAGATCTGCTTCTAGTAACAGATTTGATATCACATGATGCAAAACAATTGTACTGCTTTCTAGGGACAGATCAATGTTTGAGTTTTATTCTTTTTTCTGTTGTGATATGATTTTGTGTAATTTTGGTGCCTAAATCTAATTTGTATAATTCTTTTATCTATAATTGGCAATTGGGCTGAGTCCGCTCGAACCAACAAAGCAACTTGAAAACAGCCGGAAAGCTTATCTTCTGCGCCAACAAGCAGTAATTGGCATCCTTGCAAAAAATAGTAATATAATAATAGCACTTTTACCAAAATGGACTGCGTGCGGGAAGACAAACGCATGCACGTGCGTGCGTTAGTTGCCTCCTATATACTGCCTCCATCCCAAATTGTAAGTCATTTCAAGAATCTTGGAGAGTCTCCATCCCAAATTGTAAGTCATTCCAAGAATCTTGGAGAGTTAAAGCATCTCAAGTTTGACTAAGAATTATCCCAAATTGTAAGTCATTCCAAGAATCTTGAGTTAAAACATCTCAAGTTTGACTAAGAATTATAGACAAAACTATAAAGGTTTATAACATCAAATAGGTATACTATGAAAATATAATTGATAACGAATCTAATGATACTTATTTGACATCATAAATATTATTATATTGTTATATAAATTTGGTCAAACTTGAGAAACTTTGACTTTCCAAGATTCTATGAAAATATAATTGATAACGAATCTAATGATACTTATTTGACATCATAAATATTATTATATTATTATATAAATTTGGTTAAACTTGAAAAACTTTGACTTTCCAAGATTCTTAGAATGACTTATAATTTGAGATGGAGGGAGTATTATATTAGGTGCAACCACACAATGACACAACACATAACTTGGTTTTTGCTCTCTACCTTATTTGTTTGGGTGGCCACACCCACACGGATAACATATTAGCAATGTATTTTCATAACGCTTAGAACATCTCCAACCATAGTTCCTAAATCAAGCCCCTACATTCATATTTGAGAGGTGGTCTGTAAAATTTGAGGGTCAAATTCAAAGTGTAACTCCAGCCATAGTCCCTAATTTGAGGGAGAGGAATAGGAGGGCCTCATTAATAGGGACTTGAAACTAAATTCTGAAAGCCATCCTAAAATGGGAGCTCAAATAAGAGGAGCATTAAAGTGAATTTTTTTAGACCAAGTCTCTAAATTTAATAATAAGGGCATGTTTAGGGGCTCCAGTGAATTCCTCTTAGATATGCAAGAGCCTAGCTTTTTTCGGTGATGGCAACAGTTCAAGGGAATTGGGAAGCATGTGGCGCGAAATTCGTAAAGTAGTAGCGCGGCGATGCTTGCCTCCACATGGACTTGGAGATTGCTTGTTGCATTGTGTTATGCAGCTAGCTAGCTAGCGGACGGTAGCGGCGATGGATGGGTGATCGGTCAGTCCCCGTACATGCTAAACAGCGTACATACTCTCTCCATGTCTGATTTATATGTTGTTTTAGACGAGGTTTGAGTTAAATATTAGGAATATAGTAGGTGCTTTCGTGGGCGACTGGCTAGTGGAGCTTGCTCTCATTCCGGAGACCCAGATTCAAGCCTTGCATCTGCGTATTAAAAAGCGGGGGTGCAGTCTGCTCCTTCCTGTCGTATTTTTTTTAATATTGGGAATATAAATCGTCAATAATTTGTCAATGCAACTGAATGCACCAGATGCTAATAACCAACCCAGCTCAATGCATATCATACATATTGTCTTCACTTTGTTGGAAACCTAGCAGCTAGCAGCCCCTACCGACCTCCCAGTCCCACCCGCGCGCGCTGGCGCCTCCCCACCCGGCACACCCGCACGACATGTCCACCCCAATGCCCCGCCCCTCTCCCCCACCGGCGCCATTGCACCGCCACAGTAAGAGGAAGGGGCAGGGCGGCGCCTCCTCTCCCCTCCTTGCCCCTCCAAGATCTATTGGCGCTCCTCAGAGATAGTGTGAGATGGCGGCAGCGTGGCTCCCCACCTACGTGCGGCGGTGGCGGTGGCTTGTGCGACTATAACGGCGGTTCCCCATCGGCATGACCAAGTGGTGCATGGTGTGCGCAAAGGCAGAGCCTTTTTCTCTTTTGTTTCATTTTTTTCTTGGCAAAAATATGGTCATATAGAAAATTGGTCAATTCGGTTTATAACTAGAACCAAACCGAATTTATCGAGTATCCAACTGCTCGGTCCTAAGAAATTTTAGGAATCAAATGGTTCTAGTTTTTAGGGAACCAAAATTCATCAGAATCCAAGGAATCGAACTGATTAGTTCAGTTAGAACCGAAAGTCCAGGGTGACGTGTGGCATGGGCGCGTCCAATGAAGTGGAGTGGAGATTGAAGCACCACCAAGGCACATATATCGTACTTGCATTATATTATTGCTCCTTTACTAATACAAATATTTACAATTTAATAATTAATAATTCAAATCTAGATACAGATATTATGGCATATGGATGTAAAATAAATGTCTCGAATTTAGATTTGCATTTAGTTTCTATTAGATTTTGATGATTACATATATCTACTAGTCAATATTTTTAGTAGAACAAAATTATCATGCACATAGAGAATATGTCCATATAACACCTGTAGATAATGACGACAACTTATATAATAACATCTACAAAAATATTTCAATATACTTAAATATATCAAAAATAATAAAGTTATATATAAATACTATCAATAAATAGCTTAAAATGTACAAGAAATAATCTTAGCAATAAAAGAATAATATAGCTAGAGTATTAAAATGAGCCATCTTAAAATAAACCTTGATATGTCATAAATAATGAAAACATTCATATAATCCTACTAGACATATAGATAAGTTTCAACATTTTAAATGGTGCATATTATTTGTCTATTAAAATTGATCGCATTTACATTACCAATTAGTTACGGATATAAATTTTAGATGGTTTTACAGGGTACTTTGGTATTTGCGGGTAAGGATAATGTGAAATATTTCACAACTTTTTTTTATTATGTGTGGAATCGGCCGGATAGAGAAACATATAGGAGTCGAATATGGATGCATCCATTTATTATCGATATTAGAACGAAATACGAATATGGATAATCATTAAAATGAATACAGATATCAGATCTTTTGGATCTTTTAACATCCGGAGCAATTTCAAGCTCATTGTACAGTCATCCATCTAATCTTGCGCATGTGCATACTTGGCGTATCGTGGCCGACAGCGACCTGCCTCACACAATGGTGATCTCATCAGCCTTTTCGAAGGCGTCCCAATGTGCCATCAACCCGTGCTCCGGCTTGAATTAAAATCTTAATTAGGGGACAGAAACATTTTATGCTCATATATTTAATATTCACATCATATTTCATGTTAGAAGAAGTTTTGATTTTTCGGGATACATATATTCTAATATGCACTTACATATACACTATGCCCATATATATATATATATATATATTAAAAAAATTATCTGGAAAAACTAAATGTTTTATAATTTAGAAAGGCAAGAGTAGCTGTGTAACTAATGAATTAATCTCATATAAATACTCTATAATCTCTATTGAGCTATGTCGTAAACTTATCAAATGCACATACTAGTTTCTTCATATATATCAATAGTTTTTTTTTCTTTCTACAGGGCACCTCTATATGTCATGAATATGCATTTACAGTTGAAGACCTTAGCTTCATTTATAGTGGATATCTTTACATCCCATATCTCATGACTTCTCAAAATTATATTTTAATTTTTCAAATTTTGATATCATCAATTATTACATTTTTAGGTCAGTTTAGATCATCAACCACAATGTTAATTATTATGACAACATATATGAGTAGTCAATTAAACCTACACCATGTCACTCAAAATAACCTAGTGGTAGAGTTTGAAGTGAGATATAGAATAAGTTAGATGTGCTAATATCGAAAGGATATTCATATTTAAACCGCGTCAAAATGTATAAATTTATCTAATATTATGGTCATGACAATTCGTGATGCATCAGTACATATACCTTTAATTCTTCATTGCTTCATCATACTGCCAATAGCAGTTAGCTTATCACGATGGCTATAATGGATAGGCGGTATTGTTCCTTATCCATCAGAAACCAGCCATCCCTGCATCTACAACTCCACATTTACAATTAGCGTGGTGGCTCTAAAGTTAGGAAAATAAAGATGTAAGTTGTTTTTATTCTTATCATCAATGTGTATGTGTGTTGATAGCTTTGTATTTGACCAAATGCAAGCTACTAGTACCTTTTAAGGAGGAGACCCCTAGGATCCAAAGGCCCGGTGCGGCTAAACAACTCGACCCCCACTCCCTTAAGTCAGGTTTGGGTGTCTTGAAGGACCGTGTCAATAGTTAGATTTATTCTCAATGCACATGCTATGACGACTCTGAATCCACTCTCATATGGTTGTGAAGTGAAATGGTTTAGCATGTATGCCAAAATCCTCTTTTCCATGCTTGGCATCTCTTATGCCATGTTCTGTTGCAGGGGGTTCCCCCCAAGATTATTCTTTCCACACTAGGATATTGGGTGGATCTCAGTCTATCTCTCTATCTCCTTTGGTGATTATTTCCAATCAGCCTTAATCCCCTTCCACCATGACATGTTTAGTAGGCAGGGATCACTAAGACCGACTTGCATTTGATAGAAAGGGAAGCAAGAAAAGCTGAGCACCTGAGCTATATATATGTTACTAATGTAAGAAAAATAGTGTAAGCAGCATGTATGAGTAATTTAGTATGCAATGCATGCAAACAAGGACGGACAGAGCATGTGCATTCAGGTAATTCCACACGTTTGCACTAGTCATTCTATTGTAAAATCATTGTGCATTGCATACTCCTGTGAGTTCATTCACGACATAGCAAGATTGCCCAAATATGTAACTATTATGGTAGATGCAATGTGCTAATATGTGAAGAATTACAAGACAATGGGGTTCATTACAAAACTAGTTTTAGTGCCGACACTTCATAGAGATAAAACAAAGATGATTTGTTCATACCGCAAGAATCAGCTACAACACAAAATTGCACCAGTTTTCTTTCTCACCATCCATATTGTCCTCAAAGACACAAGAGCAACAACAAGCAACAGAAGAGCAATTGTAATGTTGCAACTGTCTTCAAAACGATGAAGCATCTAAAGGTGCCGCCATCAAAGAGCACACACGCCGAGGTGCGGTCATAGATTGCCTTCTTAACGATGCTTCCTAGTTGACATGGGACATGTAGTGCTCCACCACCACGAGCCCTCCACAGGGATGCAAGACCTAGTGAGCCAATAGCATGCCCATCTGCTCGCCTCTGCTCGAATTTGTTCCATGATTCATGTGGAGGGTGTGCATACCACATAGGGGTGATGGAGAATTGTGGGAACATGTCAGGGAAGAATCAACGAGTGGACTAACCAAATGCTACTTTCATGGTGGAACAGGATCGAATCTGCCTAAAATCAAACCTATACATCAAGCCACAATCACCCCGACAGGGAATTTTCTAACCAAACAAGTCCTTAACAATTTCATGTTTAATGGTTGGATGAAAGGGTTAGCTTCATGTACTTTCATAGTCTTTGTTAGTTGGTATAGTTGGTCTTATCATATTGTAATACCCTAAATATACGCTTTTTAATGTAAGTATAAATATACACTTAAAAAGATTCGAAGTCCTTTTCACCTCTGTGTTTTGTTTGGGACTATTTTTGCAAGAAAATACATGAAAATGCACTATCAGTTCTTCATATGTGCAAAGCAATGGCTAGATATATATTACTTGTGTTCTAATTTGTGTTTTTGTGATTGTTGACATTCGTTAAGTGCAAAGAGAATATGAAAGATTTCTGCAAGCACACAAAATATCATTGTAGCATTTTACTAGGAGTATTCCAGGTATCGTTATTTATATTTTACCACTGGGAAACAATGGTTAAAGAATTTTTTAAGTTACCATCATGTATCTACTAACTTAATAAACCAACTAGACTAAAGCAGGGGTAAATGATATATAATAGTAATTAAGGATTACAATCATCACACACGAGAATCCTAAGATAAATGAGTAGTTAGCTAAAGGGGGGAGGACAACCAGAGAGATCAAGGTTCCTGAATACTTCTATATTACTTTGGTTCTATGATAACAAGAGATGGATAAATATAGCAATCACACAATAGCACTTCAGGACATCAAAACACTAGCCACAGAAAGGGATGAGAAGGGGGCTAGGAAGCTCCGACAACCATCCTACGAACACTAACCCTGACGTGGTGGAATACGTAGGCCATCAGGTCTGTCACATCCCGAGGCTACCACAACTATCCGTGAGGGCCAGGCACCACCTCAGGTAACCTCTAGTCTAGACACCATGTCTACACTATTAATTACTACACTAATTATCTAGGGTAACTAGAGCACTCGATGCAAGCGGAGATCCTATGCTAAAGTATAACAACTATATTAACCAATGATAATATGCATAAGACGATAAATATATTAAAGCATAAGTCTTACAACGATAAGATACAAGATATACCAGATCGCTGAAGACTCCTCCAGAACTAGAGCGCAGCCCCGCTCTCCCTAACTCCCAACTAGAACTAATGTACTACATTGGAAAGTCTAGCCCTAATTCTCTAGAGTTGAGAGAACATCCTTTCGAGGGACGCCTCTACAACTCCATGATCATGGATTCAATGAGATGCCTCCAGGGGGGGTCTACCCCTTTATTTATAGTCCAGTGGGATGCACGACAATCGTTGGATCAAGCCGACTTAACGTAGGGCCAAGATGACTCTTAGATGCAGTGGAGGAAGCTTCAAGAAGGCGGCGGCAGGCGGGCCCAGGGGGGCCGGTTGGCCCTCTAGGTGGGCCTCTTAGGCCCCGCTTCCTTCGGGGGGCTGTTGACGGTAAGAATAACCCTTTTTGTCAATATCAAAATACCGTCAACATCCTCAAAAATAGAAGAAAGGCAAGCATAACATGAGCACATTTTATCCAATAACTAGTTCCACATGTCCCTTGAATATTTGTTTGCAGGTAATGATAAATAGGGGCAATTGGGAGCCTGTGGGCCCACTTAGGGGGTCGGTCGACCTCCCTATGGGCCCACTAAAGCCTCCCATGCCCCCATGATCCGAGTAACACCTTCCCAAGTGATCTTGAACCCTTGGATCAACTTGTGTTTTCTCCCAATGGTTCAGATTTACATCACATGGATCCATGGGCCCACATCAAGGAAACTAACGTGACAAAACATTCCAGAAGCATCAGATGAAGTCCATGACAAGTGGGACCACCCTCTGGAGAGAGGTGGTGGGCCACAGACCCTTGTAGGGGGTCGACCGACCTCCCGAGGTTGGCCACCACACCCCACTTGGTCCCTGACCAGTGGGACACCTTCTAGAAGGAACAGAGAGGGCCCACAGGCCATAGGGCGGGTCGGCCGACCTCCCCTAGGGTCGGTTCAGCACCCAGTAACCGCCATACTCACTACACACATGTCGAAAATCAACACCATCCATCCTAAGGCGGTTTAGAGGCAGTGGACCCAAGGGTGGACATCTGAAGCCATCCAAATTGCTGACATGACACTAGAGTAGCCCCTACTCCACCTCTAGCTATAAATACCCCCTTAGAGCTCTCTTATCATTCATGCCTGTCACACCCGATTTTAAGGACAAAACCAGGATCACCATATGTGTGCCCAGAAAGTCCACACATACAACAACAGAATAGGAAAATATCAGATTCAATGTTATATAGCAGAAAACATACTTATATTAACACTTACATCAAAGTATAGCAGAACGATTACTAAACTTCTCTTCAAGCTCCAACTTCAACTTCACATGGACTTGTTGACTGGGGGTTGCATACGCCTAGCACTCCTTAGCAAACTCACTATTCCATCTTCTGTTACCCATCTGGGATTTTTATCCAAAGTATTGAAAATAAAGTAAGCGTAAGTACATGTCGTACTCAACAATATAACAGAGGGTTATGAAGCTCAAAAGGCTGACACTGGCTTACTGCGGTTGCTTTTAACTTGGTCAAGTTTTAACAACAATTAGCTTTAGTTATGCTTAACCCAGTTGGTAACCACATGATCATTAATGAAACCACCTTTTATCTCATAACTCCAAACTTACCATCATAAGTAGTTATAACAACAGGAGTTTCTAACACTGTGAGTTTTCCGAGCCGTTCATGACCGTGAGCACGGCTATCATGATAGATTTACACTCTGCAGAGGTTACGCACTTTACCCACAAGCCGTGTTGCCCTTTCGCCTGAGGTGATCAACCTCTTAACCCACTTCCAAGGAAGGTCGACAGGGTACACTATGAAGTCTTTCAAAAAGTCTTTCTAGCAAGTAGTAGACCCTACGGACCCAATGCAAAGGGGTGTATGGGACCTCCGATGGTACCACCCGCTGCGGTCCCCACACAAGCTATACCCCATAACCAGCTCGGCAAAGGTGCCTTTCACGAACTACAATCATGCTAGTCCAACTTCCATACTTGACTAAAACCAGAGCCATATTAGCACTTGTGGTTGCGTTATTATCCCAACTTTTGCCCTACAGTGGGGTCCTATTCCATGTTGCTACAAAAGCCAATTTTAATCATCGTTGCATATATCCATTAGTCAAGACTCATCTCAAGATCTATTATTGTAAAGCATAGCAAAGCTACCCATATGCATAGATCCCGTTGGTGACAAGGAAAAGGGATGACAAGCTATGATATAAATCTAGATAGGAATCAAATTAAGACACATGCAACATGACTAAAATTGATTAAGGTGAATAGGTAACAAGAATGATCCCATGTTATACTTGTCTTAAACACTTGCTCAACCCTCATACCATCAGCTTCGGGTCATCACCTTCTGATCTTCAGCACTCACAAGCGGTTCTCATTCTACTCGTAGCAAGCACCACACATAGAGAAACATACAAACAACAAAAGAGACAACTAAGAACAATACACCGCACAAAAGGAAACAACATACAAAAGATAGATCGATACTACGGTCAAGAGAACGCAAGAAACGCCGAGAACAAAGCTACCGTTAAAAGAAATGACTACCAGAAGATTTATTTTATTATAGAAGAAAACATGCATGCTTAATTTATTTTAGTTGATTAAAAATATGTGAAAGTGATTAATATCAGATTAGTCATAACATAAACTAATTCAAAAGATCAATTACAAATACTCATCTTTCATTTATAATGACACCACATAACTTTAATCAAGTTAAACTTTATATTTGCAAAAGAAGAGTATATCGAAAGCATCTAATCAAGTTTATCATACCTATACACAATGTGTTTAAACTAAAAAGGTATAACTAAGAGTATCTTTAAGTTAACAATTAATCATATTTTATCTTATAAACAGTATCATAGAATTTATTATAAGCGAGTTAAAGTTTACTTAACAAATGAAACAATCATGTGAGGGCATCTATCTTGAAATTAACATGCATATCTAGACTAGGCAAAATTATAATTTGATAGCATATTAACATCATCCATTAATCACATTTAAATCTTAAAAGTCGAGATAAACTAGTCATGGTTTGATGATAAGCATTATCAAATAATGTATTAAACAAGTTAAAATTTATAAAAGAAAATAAATATATGAGAGCATGAAATCCAAATATAGAATGCATGTTTAAACTAATCAAGTTACATTTTAGAAGCATATTAATATTGGAGATTAATCATACTAATATATTAGTATACAAAAGACTGGAGTATAAAGCCTATTTTGATTTGATTATTTGAATTAGCTGCAAACATATCTAATCAATTTAATATTTAACTATGTACATAAAATTATGTGTCATGATAAATCTTACCTCTAACATATAGATCATGGAACATGAATTAAACACAACCTAAACGATACAAACATGAATTAAAATTAAATTACTTCTAAAAGATTAAAAGCTATTAAATAAACATGAATTAAGCTAATATTTAAATTAACGAAGCATTATAATTAAATGATATGAAAAATATTAACACTACAGCGAGCGCGTCGATACATCATCTTGTACCTTGGTTTCTCTTGCTTCTTTATGCTGCACATGTACGTAAAGAGTAACAGCCACTAGAAGGACCTTGTGCTGCTCGCAAGGGAGGAACAGAGGCTCGGCCACTGGACTAACCGGCAGGTTGTCCAGCAGCGCCACGACGCGGTGGGGTGGCGCAAGCATGCGGGACTGGCCTGGCCCACAGCGCACTCCAGGCCTCGCGGCGGCCATGCTGTAACGGCCTCTGCTTGCTGCCCTGCCTGCTCGGTTAAGCACGCAGCCAGGACAGGGGCCGGGCACGGTGCGGGTTGCACGGAGACACGCAGGGCGCTCGGCCTAGGGCGGCGGCGGAGTGGGGCACGGGACTGGGCGCCAGTGTCCCGAAGGGGGGCACCTGTTGTGCTGGCCGAACAGATGAAGAACAACAGCAATCCAGGGATTACCTCGCTCGAAAAGAGAAGGGTGGGTTAGGGAAACGACGAAACATGCACGGATTCGAGGAACTAAAGACGCGACGGTGTAGAGGAGATCGAGACGAACCTGGTGGGGTGATGGTTGTCGCTGGAGAATTCATGGGAGTTGAACGACAGTGGTATGATACGATTCTACACGAGGAATTTCCCAAACTAGGGGCTCCCTTTACGGTAGATGAGGTATGTTTGACCAAGGTATGTGTGCATATTTATAGGGAGAAAGACTCTCCACCTCAACATCAACTAGCGATATGATACTAATTGATGTTGCACCACGTGTATATTTACTAACGGGCCAAGATTAATCATTAAAGCCCATTAGTATATAAACGCATGGACTTTTGAGATTTATTAGAATTATTGCACATGGGCTTGGAGAGCCGGTGGGAGATTGAGATGTTTATTATTTATTTTCGGAATAAGATATTTTCATGAATAAAATAATTCCAAAAAAGTCCAGAATTAATAATTAAGTCACGGAAAATACTCCGAAGGCTCCAAAAATATGGGGAAAATTCCTGGGGACACTTTGGAACATGATGAACTCAAATAAAATATTTGGAGCTTGTGAAGAAGTATTTTGAAGCATATAAAAATTAGAATATGCTCACAGATAAATGGGAAAAAGATCAGAAAAAACTAGGAAAATTTCCAAAAGGAATTTAGAGTCATGTTGATGAATGATGAACTCAAAAGAATGATTTGGATCAAGAGACAAAGGATCATGGGAATGTACAAAAGAAATATTAAGATCGAGAGAGCTAGAATTTGATTATAGAAAAAGATAGAGACGAGCCAGAGACCGATAAACGACTTGCTAAACGTGTTTTAAAAACTTTAAACACTCACGTGCATCAAGACAAGCAATGAACAACAACCACAACAACTAAAGCATGTCAAATTGATTTAGAAAAGTTTATAAATTCAGTTTTCCTATACTAAATTTGTGCAAACTTAAACTAATCTTGAAAAATTTTATATCAACATAGAAATCATTTATTTATTTAGTTGTTTTCTAAGCACAACCCAAAATAGAAAATTTTGGGGTGTGACAATGTCTTATTGGAGAAATTACTTAGCTTAGCTGTGCTCTGCGGTAGTGCTATGCTAGTTGGAGGAGAGTGAGGGAAGTCTTCTGGAGAAAGCCCCGGGCTTGTCAGGAATCTTCTCCGGAGCTGCACCTTAGCGGATGCGAGTCTCTTGTAAGTTCAGTACTTGTAAGTGATTCTTACGAGTTCTTTATAGCATTTAATATTCTAAATCTAGCTTAGCTGTTATACAACTTTTCACGCCTGTTCATCGCTTTGCTCTGAGTGAAGTGCTTTAATCTTAGGCCAAAGTCAAAGTAGTAAGATTAGTGTAGACTCACGTCTAAGCTTAATATTGCCTTTGTAAACCGCTTACCGCACGGATTGTTTGTGGTAGCTAATAGGTAGTGACAACCCTATCTAGCCTATGTATCCCACCGTGTGTGTAAGATAAGTTCGTAAAAGGTAGGGTCTCAATACAACATGATGGCGCGGTACGGTTAGAGTTTTGCCCTCTTTCTGATCTATCCCATCGCCTCTTGCAAGAGAAGGGCGGATAAAGCCAGTATAACCAGCTATATCTTGTTAGATATCCTTGCTATATCGAACCTCTCAACCCAGTTATCATAGTCTCCCTTGATTCATCATAGGACATACCCATAATCCTCGTTAACTTACTTCTCGTTCCCTGTGGAAATACGATACCTGAAATACTCCTGGTGAAAGCTACACTTGACAACCATACGCTTGCGGTCTTTTACCCATTTTTCACCTTTGGTGTCAACAGTGCCTTCTGGGTCCTTCCTGAGTCCAATAGAAACTATTTCCCCGTGGATTTATTTCGATATTTTCTCTGATTTGCTTTTCTTTATATGCTTTTCTAGAATAGTCCCTAGAAAATAATGAAACACCAAAATTCATGGATTTTGTTAGATAACCCCCTATATTTCTATTATATTAATGTGATTGATCCATTTATCATGTTTATAATTGTATTAAAAGTTAAAGCTAACGACCATCAACAAGCTCCCCAAACTTACCCTTTGCTAGTCCCTAGCAAAGTCTTTCCAATAAACTTGAATCAGGAGTTGCTACAATGCTTTGATACCTTAGAAGATCACATGCCTTCAAACAAAAATTCTTCTATGAATTAGAAAAACATACTCTTACTTTCGAACTCACCCGTATTACCTTTAACCATGGGGTTTCTTAACTATCACTTGGGTCTTGAGCAATCGAAAGACAGAGTAATCAAATCTGACACTATGTCTCAAACTCTTCACTCTAATAAAATTCTGGGTTTTGCAATATTTTGGAAATAAAACTCTGAGCTTAATTGTATGACACCCTCGAGTCTCTTATATATGTGGTATTTGTGGATTTCACTAAGGCAATAATGCCATGCCCTCCTATACTAGTAAATATAGTGGGGTTTCATAGGAATGGCTTAACAAGGTTAGAATACTTACTTTGTATATATTGTAAAGTCAAACAATAGATCCACAGAGAGTCAAGTCATACAATCAAGTCAAGATGTGCATGTGTATGGATATGGTGGATATATGGTGGTGATGATGGTGATGGTGGTGATGGTGAAAACCTAATTCTACTTTGCTCCTTGAGATAAATCTCTCTTTTGGAATTTTGAAATTTTGAATAACATGGCTAGAGAGTATGAGCTATCTTATTCTTTATTTATTTTTCTGACAGGTGTGTTGGAAACTTGTCCATTTTTAATTCCTCTCTTTTCTCTTTTTTTCTTCTTCTTTTTTTAAATAGCTTTTGCATAGCTCATACCCCTATCACCAAGAAAAAAACTGCTAAGAGATTATAACAAGAACTTGGAGCATTTATTGGATGAATGGAATGAATATTTTTGGTGGCGGTTACTTTCAGTGTTAAAGTAAAACCTTTTTTTGGTGGATGAACTGACATGTTGTTGCGCATACTCTAGTGTAGAGTAGTGCATCTTGATTTAAAAGCATGACGAGACTCTTCACAGGGTCTAAAGGTTGACAACACTAAATACAAAGATAAGTAGCATGAATGAGTCTTCCTAATCTAAATGTATATAAATGTATATGGCTTTGGTAGGAATTTAAACTATGTCATACAAGAGCTCATCATGTAAGATTTTGAATTTTCAAAAGATAAGTCATCATATCTTAGTATTGCTAGGAGTAAGATAAATAGTAGCTCAGACTTTCATATCATATCTCCCAACTACCTAGACTTAGTTTAAGTATATGTCTCCACAAGTTTCAGGTTCAGAGTAAATTCTCAAATCAAAATAGTTTTGGCCAAAACTTAGGAGAATTCAAGGTTCAAAACTAGGTACTTAAAAGGGATTACGGCAGAGCAACTATTCATCATGTCCAAGACAAAATTAATGTTCATAGCTTTTATTGACTCTAACAAATTAATAACAAACCCTAATTAAACATATCTATTTTTAGGAGTCTTAAGACTCGACAGCCATGGACCTTCATGTGCCCATATATTTTTGACAATTTTAAGTTTTCTTATGATACTATAGTGAACCTTTCATGTGCTCACATATTTTTAATATTTTATGATTATAAGATAGACTCGATAATCGCATAGGTATACTTACCTGATAACTGAGGGTGCCCTCCCCCAAGCTTGATTTTGCTATGCTGGATTTGAATGATCTTTGGAAGTAGCCTCTTGTTGGCTCACTCCTCCTTGGTGCTTTCAATCCTGCATGGTTATACTCCGACAAGAACAAACAAAACTCTAGGCTCCATTTTGATGATGGGTTAGCGGGCAACGAAAAGAGTAATTGAATATTCTCATGAGCTAATTTAAACTTTTATAGATTATAGCAGGAATTGAATATCTTTTTTTTGTAATTTTCTATTTTATAATGCAAGAGAGATAAAAATTATTTTTATGCCATCACAGTAAATTCCCTTATGGTATTACCATAAGTTCTCTCACATGGGGCTTAGTATTTTTATGATGCAATGATAAATAAATCTTTATTTTGTTTTCATTTAGATATGCAAAAAGATAAATGTGATAAAGATTACTAATAACTAATTAGGTAACTACCATTTTTACCTTGTGGCAAAGGAACGGAATTTATAGTCTACCGATAAGACTAAATAGGAGAGGATACGTACTTGTCTGATTTGTCATTTGAGGTAGGCTCAGATGACCAAGAAGGTTGCCTTTGAGTTGGTTGATTGCATTTCTCTAGTGGCACTTTTGTTCATCCACTTCCTATGAGTGTGCATGTCGACGAAATATGCGTCGCAGTCTACCTAGGGGGTACCCCACGGTAGTAGATTGTAGGCGGAGGTGTGGCGACGACGATCAAGCGTAACACAGAGAGCGTAGACACGACTATTTAGACTGGTTCAGGCCGGTAAATCACCGTAATACCCTACGTCCTGTGTTTTGGTGGCTGTTTTGATATGAGTATTAGGTTACACGAGGTGTCGATGAGATCTAAGAGATTGTATGGGGATGTTTTGGAGGGGGTCCCTGCTCGCCTTATTTTGGCAAAGGTATCACATAGGTTTTTATTTTGGCACTCAAGACACCATAGAGGGTGTGAGTGTGTTTAGAATAGATAGCTGTACTATTAAGAGGGTGAACTCGATGCAAAACGATTGTCTAAGTGCCACTAGGTGAGTGAATTCCATGCATATGCATTAGGACCTAGTGACCTAACATTTAACCCTTGATAATTGCTTGAAAAATATGCTAACACACATGCTTAAGTGATGGAACACTTGGATGTTAGCACATGGAAGCAAGGGCGAAGAAATAGAGAAGAGAGGAGTTGTCTAGAATGCAACGGACACTGAAACAGGCATCAGACGCTGCTGAAACAAACGACGGATGCTACTGACACAGGCGTCGACGCTGATGAAACAATCGACAGATGCTACACTCCTGGAGGTCACGAATCCGATGGCTGAGAGGATCTGCGCACATTGTGCGTCGGACGCTAGAGAGATTATGTCGGTAGGCCAACGGACGCGTCGGTAAAAATACCTCTTTAAAGCCTCTCTGTTAGGGTGACAAACGCTGAGTGAAACATCCGACGGACGCTGTCGAAACACCGACGGACGCTGGCTGAAACATGCGACGTACACTACTGCAACAAGCGACGGAGCGTCTGACGCAACATAAACAGAGTCCGTTGCTCGCGTAGTTTGAACATAACGGCTAGTTTTGAGATGGGCTGCCTATCTAAAGGGCTTGGCCGGTTCAAGCTCCATCTCTTGGTAATCTAACTTGTTGATACACCTTGTGAGCATATTCCCTCACCTCCCACTCATTCTCTTGCTTGATTGTGCATCCAAAGTGAGATTGGGTGAGATCCAAAGTGCATTTGCTTAGAGTTTGAGCATCTAGTGGCACTAGAGATCGTTGGGCAGCGGAGCTTTGGCATGAGTTGGTGTTTGTTCGTAGTCATCTCCCGGTGATTTGTGAGGGGTTCTTGCGCCTATTTTCTGCGGGAGTTCGCGAAAGGTGACTTTAGTGGATTGCCCATGTCATTGAGCTACCACCACTTGTGGGTAGGTGCTTGCAGCGCCTTGTGTTGGGCTAGGCAATTGAAAGGTCTAGGTATGTCTAGGGGAGGTGAATAGCCTAATTAAAATGTCTACAACAACACTTAGCAAACTTGTTAGAATAAAACACGGCATAAGCAAGTTTGCACTAGCTCTAAGGTTGGGCAAGCCACCTACCAATTCTAGTTACTAGCAAGATAACTAATAGAACACAACATAGCTAGCAACCTAGAAAGCTCTAACAAAGCTACACAAGCTAGAGAGCTACTCTACTTTGAAGTTATGAAAGAATGTAATGCAAAGCTACAGATAGGATGGTTATACCAACGTGAAGAGATGAACCGATAGATAACCAATCACAATATGAAATCTATGGAGAGACAAGTTGACACAAGATTTTTCTCCAAGGTTCACTTGTTTGCCAACAAGCTAGTCCCCGTTGTAGCGATGCACCCACTTGGAGGTTCACGCGCTAATTGGCAATCAAAGCCAAACCCGTTCAAGGGTGCCGCACAACCAACACAAGATGGGGATCCCCAAGCTACGCGGATTCCACTAGAGATACCTTTCACGAACTCCCGTGGGGTAGGTTCAAGAACCCCTCACAATCCACCGATCGGAGCTGGAGACAATCACCTTCCTCCGCTCAACGATCCTCGTCGCACCAAGCCGTCTAGGAGGTGGCAACCTCCAAGAATAACAAGACCTCCGCGATGACGACGATCACCAAGTGCCACTAGAATGCAATCAACAAAGCAATGCACTTGGATTCACTCAATCTCTCTAGAATATGTCAAATATGTTTAGAGGATGAGTGGTGGAAGCTTCTCAAGAAAGAACAAATGTGTGAGTGAGTAGAATGTGCAAGAGGTGCCCCAAAGGGCCGGCCATATCACTTATATAGCCCTCACTCACAACTAGCCGTTTTCCCACTGAAAAACACTTCCTGCGCCACCTCCGGACGCAAGGAACAGTGGGGGGTCCGAACCATCAACAGCGTCCAGATGCCCCCACACAGCAGAGAAAGCTCCTCTGTTGCACCTTCGGACGCAGCCTCTGGTCGCACGCAAACGCGCGGTCCGGACCAATGCTCCAGCGTCCGGTCGCATGACGATTCAAACGGCTCTTTCCCGCGCGCACCGCAGCGCGCCACATGCCTCCGGTCGCTCACAACAGTGCGGGTCCGGACCCTACAACAGTAGCGTCCGGACGCTACGCAGAGAGCAGTCCAGTGAGCACTTTCTTGCGGACGCGCGTCCGGTTCCTCCATCCGGACCATCACATGCGTCCGGTCCTTTTTACAGAGCGTTTACAGAGAGCTCCAAAGCCCGGACCCTGCGTCCGGAGCTGAGCGTCCGGACTCAAAACTGCGTCCGGACCTCTGTCCACAACAGAGCCACCTAGGGTGTGCCTTCGGACCCATCGCCGATGGTCCGGACACAGCAAACCCTAGCGTCCGGACTGCTTGCTGCTGCCCAAACACTTCCTCCAACTTCTCCAAGCTTCCAAGAGCTAACACTAAGTGATCCCTCCACTTGTGCACGCGTGTTAGCTTTTAGTTCACAATTATCTTGGATTAAGTTGGTTGTTTCCACTAGTTCAATTGATTTTAATGCAATGCATATGAACCTAGTGGCACATGATAACCGTAATCATACTTAAGATCTCCCTCCTTGATAGTACGACTATCTATCCTAAATGTGATCACATCCTCTATGATGTCTTGATCACCAAACCGAAAATGGTTCCTAACAATCACCTTTGCCTTCACACCATTTTCCTTTCCACCACCATGCTAGAGCTTGTGCCATCCACTTGATCCACCTTGCTCCATTACATGGTATGTACCAACCTATCTCATGATTTACACTTAGAGATCAAGGTTAGTACTTAGGTGGGTTTCATCAATTACTCAAAACCAAAACACATGGGGAATCTCAATCTCCCCTTTTTTGGTAATTGATGACAACCCTTCCATAAAGATATGAAATATAATAATTTTGAACTTGAGTTTCTTGTCCAAACATTTTAATCAAAGATTCAAGATTTGGACAAGTTACACAAATTCGGTTTTGGTAGTTATTAGCTCCCCCTACATATGTGCTTCATGAGTTTGGTTCAAGTTTTGCACATATGTATAGATAGGCATTGTGGGAGAGGAAATAGCTACCAAATGATGCTAAGGTATAAGAGTTAGACCTTTGAAGCGTGATACCATCGGAGTGCGGAATTTAGAATCACCCTTAGCACCATGATTAGCTAGACACCACTTGAAACAACAACTAGATAACCTTGTGAGATCAACATTAAGAGCAAGGTTTCTAGAGAATACTTGAAACTACAAGGGTCAAAGCCAATCAACCTATGCATGCTAGTTGATCAATCATCATTCAATTTGTATCACTATCAAGCACCACACAAGAATGTATTTTGAATTTGAAGTGCTTGTGAAACAATACATATGAGGATGCAAACATTCAAATGCAACAATAGAGTTCATGAGCTTGCTCCCCCTATTTGTATGTTCCTTTTCAAAATTGATTTTACATTTTCTCTCCTTATCATGTTTCTCCCATTTTTATATCTTTTCAATTTCTCCCCCATGATATCTTTTTCAATAACTTCTCCCCCTTTGTCATCCAATTGACCCAAAAAGGTGGGACCAATTATAGATATTAAAGTTTTAGCTCCCCCTAAGTGTGAGATAGGGTGAAAGATTGTTTTCTACTTTGGCTTGATCTAAGCTACTTGCCCAAGATATTTAATTCGGTTTAAACCATAGACAAGCTTCTTCACATATGCTAAGATGGTTATCTTGCCTATGTTGAATTAAACACTTTGAGTTCATAGACATAGAGCAAACACTAGGATTGCAAGCACATCAACATGTCATATGCCACCACTAGATCATATCAACTCATAGAAGCTATAGTGGTACCATATAAGCATCAAAGACATTTTAGTTTTCATGAATGAGCCTAGAAGCATGAGTGATGTCTATATGCTCTACACAAGTCCTAACAAGGTATGCATGAATGCTCTCAAATCAACTTTTACCTTGCATTGTTGGAGTAGAGGCATGTCATATAAGTGGGGGTGCATCAACTCATGTTGGAGAAATCAAGTATATTCAACTCATTCCTTAACTTGCAAAACCTTTTCTCATCTAGTGGCTTGGTAAAGATATCGGCCAATTGATCTTCAGTGCCAACATTAGTGATAGAAATGTCCCCTTTCAATTGATGATCTCTAATGAAATGATGGCGGACATCAATATGCTTTGTTCTTGAGTGTTGAACCGGATTGTTGGTGAGCTTGATTGCACTTTCATTGTCACATAGCAAAGGCACTTTCTTGAATTTGACTCCAAAGTCATTCAAAGTAGCTTTCATCCAAAGTATTTGTGCACAACAACTCCCCGCACTAATATACTCGGCTTTGACGGTAGAGAGTGCCACACTATTTTGTTCTTTGATGACCATGAGACTAGTGATCTTCCAAGCAATTGACAAGTGCCCGATGTGCTTTTCCTTTCTATCTTGCAACCCGCATAGTCTGAGTCGGAGTATCCAAGTAACTCAAAGTTTGATCCTTTAGGATACCTGAAAGTGCATCTAGCCCTTTAGTGGGTTTTGGTGAATTGAGTAACAACACAATTAAAGGTCTAATGAGTTTGCTAAGTGTATCAAAGGTTCAACAAGAAAAGCAAACTTGATGGTATTCCACACAATATTGAAATGAAGGTCAAATTGTGTATTGTTGTATTGGAAGACTATGGAAACAATCTAGATCAAGCAAAAGACAACAGTGCAAATGGAATCAATGAAATGACTTCTATGTTGTGGGATATCATAGTATCATGTCAAAGCAAGCACACTTGAGAAATGACAAATGAGACATGAGTTAATAGTTATGTATTGGTCTCTATATTGGCTTGCTTTGCATGAACAAGAAGAGTTGGGTAATGGACTAGTGTTGATCAAGGATTGAATAATGAATCAATAGTGTATAAGTGAGAAAACACCAAGCAAAGGTCAAATGACACGGAGACAATGTATATTGGATATAATATGGTCTCTACTTTGGTTTTCTTGTATGGATAAAGATTGAAGTGAGTAATAGGAGTGTCAAGCCAAAACAAGGAGGATATAAGGAATTGTGAATTGGCTTGACCATATTGACGTGGAGTATCATATATAAAAGCTTGATTGATCTCAACATTTATATCTACAAGATATTCAAGCAAGGATCACAATAGTGAAGAAATGGCTATTCAATGGATACTTGATATGATGTGACTTGAGTATGGCTTGATAAGGTGAAGATAGCAAGGAAAGATCTTTGAGGTACTAATCGGAGGTGAAGGGTAAGCAAAGGCTCTGACCGAGGTACCATGGCTAAGGTGAAGAGGAGATTACTTGCATTGAGTCGAGGTACTAATCAAACTATGATAAGTCATCTTGTGTTAAGGATCAAATCATTAGTAGAAGTGACTTGAAGCCATGAGTTGAACTAACATGTATGGAAATGGTTCAAGTCACATGCTCAAGGTATATTTGCTCACGAGAAGAGACAAAGTTGATTGCAACCCCTATGAAGCAATATTGAGAAGAAATGGCAATTGAAGACATTGAGAACTCAAGTGGTTTAAAATAGTTATTTTTCATTGATCTTGATTATAGGTATGTCGTACTATCAAGGGGGATGCAATACGAATGATAGACAAGTCTCAAGTGCTCAAACTAACCAAACCCAAGTGCTAACATGAGAGAAACACTTATAACTGCACCTACACTTGTTGATCTTGCACTTGTTCTCTATTGGGTTGGATAGCCCTCGAAACAAGCTTTCCAAAATGTCCAAGATCACTGAAAATGGAGTCTGGAATCAAAAGTTATAGTTGTTTCCGTGGGGTAGCTTTTGCTGTCTCTGGGAGGGTGGCAGTGCCGCGCTTCTAGGGTGGCAGTGCCGGCCTCAAACAGCCACACCGGCTAGTTTTCGTACCCTAACGGTTGGATTGAGTGGGGGGGGTATATATACCCATCCCACGCCTCCTGGTGAGGCTGCTGATGTTCAGAAGACTTCTAACCTTTGCAAAGCCATTTGAGAGCTCTCCCCAACCCTCTCTTTGTGAGATTGAAGTGCTTAGTGATTGATTAAGTGTTGGGGCTGTGTGATTGAGAGCTAGAGAGCATATTAGAGCTGACCAAACCTTGAGCACTTGTTGGGCTTCGTCGATCTTCATTGCGCATTTGTTACTCTTGGATGTGAAGCCTCCTAGACAGCTAGGCATCGCCCGACGAGCTCCCGTGCTTGTGGTGAGCAGCGGGATCAGTTTGTAAGACCCTTTTTGCAGCTAAGAAATCACCCCTCACTTCAAGAGTTCACTCTCTTGATTTGAGAACGAGGGAAAGGCTAGCCTTGTGTGGCAAGCCTAAGCATTGTGTGGCGAACCTCAACAACGTGGACTTAGGCCAGCCTTGGTGGCGACGCTGAACCACGGGATAAATCTTGTGTCACTTGTGTTTGTGTTATTTGTGTTGCTTGCATTTGTCCTCAAGGTGATTTTTAGGGTTTGGTCCCAATCTACTTGGTGGTGCAGCTCCTACCACTTTCAAGTGGTGCTAGAGGTTCCCTACACCTCTAGGAAAGTTTTCATTCAAGCACAATTTTCATTCTAGTTATACATTTTGAATTGTGCTCAGTTCTGTCCTGGAGGAGAGCACTGTCGGGCTTTAGAGCAGCAGTTCCGAGCACCCCGGCAGTGCCGGACCCAAGACCGGCAGTGCCGGACCTGTGCTGACAGAAAGTTTGCAAGTTTATTTTAAATAGGCCTATTCACCCCCCTGTAGTCCTGCTGGGCGACATCGAGGTCCTTTCAATTGGTATCAGAGCAAGACTCTCTATTTCGGGCTTAACCGCCTTGAGGGAACGATGTCGACAAATGGGGAGGTATCTCTAGAACTTCTATTTTTAGATGGCTCAAATTATGCATCTTGGTCTGCTCATGTACTTGATGTTTTTAGGACCATGGGTCCTCATATAGAGCAGATTATAGATGTGAGCATTTCACCTCCTAGTGATGATTTGGACTATCTATCTAGAGAGGAAGTGAAATTATTACAATACAATGCTCAAGCTACTAATGTCTTATTTAGTGCTTTGAGTGAAGATGTTCTTGATGCTGTCATATTTGGAGATGATGAACCACTTGGTGATGCTCATATCATTTGGATCATGCTCAAAGAAAGGTATGGTAAATCCAGATGTGATGAGAAGTTGCTCACATTGGAGAATTCACTTGAGGAGTGCTCAACTTCACCAACAAATGATGAGCCTCAAGTGATTATTCCAAAAGTCCTAGGTGATCATGCCACATCCATCTCCTCACCAACATATGACTTAATAAATGGTAATGAAATTATCGGTGAGAACAATATTTGTATATGTGGCACTTCTACTTCCTCTAGTTCTTGTGAAACTAACATTTTGAAGGAAGGAGAAGCTTTTGATCGGTGGAGGCCAAATGATGAATCCACCTCACCAAGAATCCCAACTCTCTATGCCACTTCTCATATGGGTCTCATGGCAAAGAATGAGAAGAATGTTGCAAGTGAGAGTGATAGTGAGAGTGAAGATGAAAGTGATGATGATGATATCACTCAACACATTGCTCGGCTAAGCAAGAAAGATAAGTTGTTGATGCTCAAGCTCATGGAGAAAATAAATGAGCAAGAAGGAACACTTCATAGGCAAGAAGACTTTCTTGTTGAAAAGATCAAATGCTTGGAGAAGTTGACCAATAAGCATGAAAAGCTTAAGTGCTCTCATGCTAGTTTGGTGGAAAGGTATGAAAACTTGTCAATTGAGCAAACTTGTACTATTAACTCTCTATCTTGTGTTGCTCAATTAGAAGATGAGAATTATATGCTTAAGGAGAAAGTGGAAAGGTTCACTAGCAAGAATGAGACTTTGCAAGAAAGTCATGATGAGCTATTGTGCTCTCATGAGAAGATTATGGATTATCATATGATGCTAGATATTGCTCATGAGGTTATGATAATAGCGGTAAAATCATATCAACCTCACACCCACAAATGCACATGTACACAAGTTCAATCTATTTTATCATGTGCTAACAATTGTTGCTCTCAAGTAAGCCAACCTTCCGTTGAGCATGTATATGTAGAAACTTGTGATGACTCCGTCACAAAAGAAAATGAACAGCTCAAAGAAGAGATTGAGAGGCTAAGAAGAGAATTGATTCATTGAAAGGGTAAAGTTGGTGCAAATCAGCCTGCACAGATGGTGGCACAACAGCACCCCCGAGCAGCACAACTACATAAGGGCGGCAGTGCCGCTCCCCACAGAAAAGGGAAGGCTACCACTTCTACCCCTCCTCAAGTCAATCTCAAGAAGAAGGTCTCCAAGCCAAAGCAAGAACCTCAGAAGCCAAAGAAGGTTTTCATCACTTGCTTCAAGTGCAAGAAAGAGGGTCACCATGTGAGAGATTGCTCTTTGGAGAAAGAAAAGAAAGACATGATCAAGATCCAAGAGAAGAATAAGATGGCTCATGTCAAATGCTTCAACATGGGACACAATGCCTCTATGTGTTCCAACAAGGTTGATGACCAAGCCACACTTCCAAAGAAGAACACAAGAATAAGCAATAGGAAGTGTTATGGATGCAATGAGAAGGGACATGAAATTGCATCATGCCCCTACATGAATGATGAAGGCTTGGCATCATCAAGAAAGAGGCTCACTAGCAAGGTAGCAAGCAAAAGGCAAGAAAAGAAGGCCAACAAGAACAAGAGCCTCCTATGCTACACTTGTAGAACAAAGGGACATTTTGGTAAGGATTGTCCCATGGGTAACACTCCTAAGCCAAACTCTTCAATTGATGAAAATTTGCTTAGGAGATCCAAAAATGACACTTGTGCTAGAAAGGTGATTGGTTCACCACATGCTAGCACAAAGGCCATTTGGGTGCCTAAGTCTCTTGTGACTAACCTTGATGGACCCATCTTTGTATGGGTATCAAATTGTGCTTGAAGTGTTGTAGGTACTTGAAGGTGATATAAAGCTTCGGGGTGCTTGAGCAAGTTGATTGAAAATATTCACTCAAGCTATCAATCAATTCATATTGTCCTTCTTATATGGTTGACCCGAAGATGGATTTATGGAAATATTTCAAACTTCATATTCACTTTGGTAACTAGTATCTAACCCTTACTAGCTAGCCACTCGACTTGTGTAGTCTCTTGCAAATTCACAAATGTGTGTATGTTTGTGAATGAGTAGAGTGGCTAGAATATTCTAGTAAATAATTCACTTTCCATATGATGCTTTTAATGGCTCTCTAGTAGAGCATGTTCTTATTATGTTGTAGGTTATGAAGTATAGAGACATGAGATCATTAAGTTGCTGCTACACCAAATTTCCGCTGACATACTCTATGAAGAAGTGTAGCACACCCACCTGCTAGAAATCAGCAGGGCGGCAGTGCTGCCCCTCCTACCTCAGTAGCAGCTGAGATCAGTCCAAACCATGGATGAAGCCTACATCATGAGCATCAGAAATGTGAAGATGAAAAGACCACCTCATCCATTACATTCATAAGGGTGGTAACAACTAAATCTCAAGTGCATGATATTTCACATCTTACTCCTTTGTGTCTTGTGTAGCCACTTAGGGAAATAAAACACTTGAGGTTATATATATATATTGGTTGCCGGTCATGGAAGAAAAGTATGATTGGAATTGAATTTATCATCCACACCAAGTAACATAGATGACTTGAGTCTCCTTTGTGGACTTCAAACCAAGAATTTCAAGATGATGAAAGCATACTTTGAGTTGGTTTGAGGGATTCAAATACTTGGCTCACATTGAAGAATACAAGTAAATTTCAAGAAGGCCAAGAATGAAGAATCAAGCTCAAGTCAAGTAGAGACACTTATCACTCACAATTCAAGAACTCTCTACTTGATGGATTCTTGTCACATGGTAGATTGGCAAAATCTCATTCTCATATTATGGTCATCTACATGCTCTAATGGTTGTAAGTATTTCTTGGCATATTTCAATTTGATTATCCTTTTGTTGCCATGACCTAGACATAGAGTGAAATCCTAAGTTCTTAATTGAATAAAGTGCTATATGACAAATTCAAATACTTAGAGCACTTATAAAAATGGACTCCTCTCTATGACTAGTGTTGTGAGACTAACCTTTCTCTCTAAGTGATATTTGTGTAGTCTCACTAGCTAATTGAGAATGTGTTTCTCAAATGGAGTGTGCTATCATAGGAAGGTCATTAATCCAAAACTATGTGATGTATTCTCTCTCTAGTTGATTTGCAGTTGATTTGTCTATGTTAGGAACTCGCCATAATATGGCTTAAACCTACCCTTTGGACTTAATTGACCAACCATGCACATTCACATTTCCATTCCACTAAAAGGGTGTGCATGAGGCATTAAGGGAGATTTAATCCATGTTATGAGGTTTCTCTATTTTGGTAGCCTACTTGCAATCCACATATAAAGGGTTACTAAATTAGAAACTAGTGCTTGTGTTACTAATAACATATTGTGATTGAGCTTGTTTATAGAAAGTCAAGAAGAAGAGGTTGTGCTTAAATTGGATGAATCACAAGCCTAAAGGTTGCTCTTCACCTAAAGTAAGAAGAGCTTGATTTGAATAAGCTATATTAGAAGAATTCACAAGATTATAAGAATTGATAAGATGAATGAATGGAAATACCATCTTGTGAGTATCCTCAACCAAAATCACCTCAAGATTGGACTAGAAGAGAAAAATTGTGAAATATCAAATATGTCCAGAAAAATTAGCAATCTGAGTTGGCTGCCTTCAAGAATGGATTTGGATGTTCAAACACTAATGACTTGGCATGAAACTTTGTGAGTATGCTATACACATGTATTAATTGCTGCTACACAATTGGCATGAAGATTGGTTTAGAATAATATCAGTTTCAAGTTGGTTTCTGTCAGCCTTAACAGTGTAGTTTCAGATTTGAGCAGTTGACTTCTGTCGGTGTTATGACCCAGGGGGTCAAGACCACCGGCTAGTAAATTGGTATATTGCGTGCTCCCTCTCCCAGACGTGATGCAAGAAGAACACAAGATTTATCCTGGTTCGGGCAAAGAAGGCCCTACGTCCAGCGGGGAGGATGGATTGTATTATCTCGCACCGAAGTGCTCGTAGGGGGGGGGGGGGGGGGGGTGGGGGGGGGGGGTACAAGCATGTTTACATGGGGGTGCTCAAGATGAGCTGAGTCCTAGGACTAGCAGGGCTACCCTAGGTGGTCGGTTGGTGGACTGCTTGATGTGTCGTTCAAGCAGTCGGGTGTGGTGTGTGCTGACACGTGTTGACACTGTTTTTTGGCATGTGTCAAATGAGCTAAGATTTGCATTGATCGGTAGCCGTTTTCCATCGGCATCGGGAGGTCGTCAGTCAATGTTACCGATGAGGATAAATGCTGCGAAAAGGATAAGTTTGTTGCCGATGGAAGCTGGACGTTTCTTGCCGATAGGGATATTGCTGATAAGGATGTTGCCGATGGAAGTAAAGAATGGACGATTGGAGACCTTACCGATGAAGAGATGATGCCGATGAGCACAGGATGACATGGCAGTTGATTGTCAGCAGAAGATTGCCGATGGCAATAAAAGGAAGTTGCGGATTGAAGAATCTGCCGATGGAAAGTTTCATCGAAGAGAAGATATAAGGAAATTGGTGATCTCATACCAGTATTGTTATAGAAGTTTGAGTCCGACTCTTGCATGAGTCGTTTATTTCCTTAAAAATAGAAGTGTCTGTTTAGGAAAATAGCATTGTTATTTGGATCCGGCTCCTGCGCGAGTCAGTTATTTCCTTTAAAATTGGAGTTTGTTTTGTTTAGGAAAGGTACAAGTCGTATCTGTATACAACTCCTATTGCTGGAGTATAAATATGTACCTAGGGGTCGTGAGAAAACAACAATCAATACATCAAACAAATCAATTACTCTTATTACTTTTACTGCAATTTACCCTTTTATTGCATTAGTCTTAGTTTATCTACGAGTTCTACAAGTCTCGACGGGCTGCATCTCTTCGATCTCTGTCAAAACCTTGCAAGTTCCGCGTGGGAGTAATCTGAGCTTTGACATCCGGGCATATTGCTGTTGTCTCATTTAGCTCTGCTCTAGTTATCCTGAAACAAGTCTGAGTCTTGGCATCCGGGCGTATCGCCGTTGTCTTGTTCAGATTTTGTTCTAGTTATCGTCCTTGTCGATTAACTGGTCAAATCGACTGGCACACCTTTAGATATCGAATTCGGGTAATAGCCCGAGGTGTTCGCAGATCCTGATGCTTTTTGTGTCAACACCTCTTTTGGCACGCCCAGTGGGACTAATTATACATCTATCATGGGTGATAACTCCGACGTTAACCAGAGGAACGTCATTGAAGTCTCCGAGGCCGATCTAAAAGATGATCAAAGGCTGGCTATGGAGCGGGCTATGGAGGAGTACAAGCAATTGTATCTGAAGTCCTTCAGCCTAAGCAGGAGCGACGAAGCCATCCAGAAGCAAGATCCGCCGTTGCCGCGACAGGTCACGTATGATGCCAATCCTGGTAAGTTACAAGAGATGGTTAATTCTGCCTTACATCAAGCATTAATTAGCCACTCTAGTGTGCTGTCCAATACTATATACAATGCTGTCATGCAATCTTTCAAAGAAGGAAAAGCACCTCAATATGTTGGTCCAGCGTATCACAACCTGGATCGGCATCTATAAACCCATCGGCAGACCCAGTGGCGTCTTCCACTCCCGTGGATCCGTCTGCCGATGTGGCTACACCACCAAGGCCAAGTCCTGAAAGCGTCACCAAGCTTAGTGCAGATCCGGTGGCGTCGGCAATGTCGGGACCTGTTATCTAGGATCATCCAGCTCCTGCCAACTGGTGGGGTTACGGTATGCCTTCAAATCTATCCGCTGGTTCCAATCTGGTGCAGGGAGACAGTTCAGCTTGGAGGGGCTCCATGGCATCGGCAATGCAATCACAGCCGATGATCCCTATGATGCATTACTCTACGTCTTCTCCAACTGTACAAGTGCCATCAGAAGATTTCTAGGTGGTGATTCCTAAAGTACCTTTGATGCCACCATCGGCGAATTCTGTGCCGATGCAACACAGTATAGCAACTGGAAGTCAACCTGTGGTTGTAAATCCTCAAGCCGGAGTACTAGCACATCAAGTTAACCAATTTGTTGATTACTCTAAGGTGCAGGAGTAGCAGGTGCCAGTCAGCTATCAGCCATCGGTAAGTCACATGCCGATGATTCATAATCCTGGATGGACTAATCAGCCGCCAGCTCAACAGCCTGGCATACTAATGTATCATTATGGAAGTCCAGCAAACACTCAGAATGGGGCATCGGTGCAGCAACCGATGAACATGATGACACAACATAACCCAGTAAGTGTGCAAAATTATCCATCGATAAGTCAGCCGATGCATAACGTCCAGATGACTGGTGCTGCGCCCATGCCAACTACTCTGAACCATCTTCTACCAAGACCTGAAGGGGCGCATCAGCCGGCTCCACCAGTCAACAACCAGCCAATGAGTCGGCAAGAGCAGGATACATATTGGACCGATAAGATTGCCGAAGTAATGTAGGAACAATTCGGCATTAAACCCAAGGTTAATACATATTCTTATCGGACATCGTATCCTCTAGCATATGATTTAATTCCTCTCCCAAATCGGTACAAGGTGCCTGATTTTACCAAATTCTCTGGCCAAGATGACACGTCAACAATGGAGCACATTAACTGCTTCATTATCCAGTGTGGAGAAGCTGTCAGCAGAGAAGAGCTAAGAGTGAGATTGTTCTCATCATCATTGTCTGGATCGGCATTCACATGGTTTATTTCATTGCCTCCAAACTTTGTAATCACATGGGCCGATCTAGAGAGGCAGTTTCATAAATACAACTTCGCTGGCATACATGAGAAGAAGATTACGGATTTGGTTAAGCTGAGGCAACGTAACGACGAATCAGTGGAAAACTTTGTTCAGAGGCTGCGAGACGTAAAGAACAAGTGCTACAACCTGGTACTTGATGATCGGCAACTGGCAGATTTGGGTTTCCAAGGACTACTGCCGCATATCAAAGATAAGTATGCATCTCAAGAATTTGAAAGCCTAAGTAATCTGGTGCAAAGGATTGCCGATCAAGATATCAAAACCTTTGAACCCAGGAAGACTTGGAATAAGAAGGTGACCTTCATTGGGCATGAAGAAGATTCCGGGTCAGATGAAGAGCTAAGCATCGGTGCGGCCGAATGGGTGAAGGATAAGAAATCTATGTCTTGTCCATTTGGCCAGAAGGAAGCTGAAAGGTTCACCTTTGACATCACCAAGGCCGATAGGATGTTTGACTTGTTACTTCAAGAAGGGCGAATCAAGTTAGCGCCTAACCAAGTGATTCCATCGGCCGAAGAGCTCAGAAAGATCAGGTATTGCAAGTGGCACAATGCGACTTCGCACAGTACCAATGACTGCAAAGTATTCAGGAAGCAGTTGCAGTCAGAAATTGAATCTGGATGAATGAAATTTGAAAATTCTAAAGTCCAGAAACCGATGAAGATTGATCAGCATCCATTTCCAAATAATATGGTGGAAACTAGTGGAAAAACTAAAGTGCTAACATCGGAAGCTACCAGAAAGAATGCATCGGTAGATCCTAACCATCAAGTAGCTGAGCGCGACGAGAGGAGGTTTGCCGATGACAGAAAGGGCAAGAAAGTTGCCGATGAAGGTAGGAATGCCAACAGGGCTCCTGGTGTTGTAATCACGCATAAGCAGCCAAGGCGAGAGTATCGACAATCGCGAGAGGAGCGGCATCGGCAGGAAGAAGAAGAGTACCAAGAGTGGCTTTGGCATAAGGACTATTGGAAGTGCCCCTTCTTCGTTCACTGCTGGGAAGAAGGCATCAAGCTACCTACTGCCGATAATTGTCCCGAATGCAATGGATATTACACTGCCGATCGGTCAGAAAAGAATCCTTGTTTCGACGATCGAGCATCCAGGTATGCTAGGCCACTCAGAGAAAAGAAATCGGCACATGACCGACTGGGGGGCAAGCTTAGCGCGCATAATAGGCTTGGCAGGCGTGTTGATCAAGAGGAGCTTGAGGAGAGGGCCAAGGCAAGAGTGCCTGATGAAGAAATATTCTCCAGAGATCCAAACATCGGGAGAGGCGCCGATGCAAATAGTGAGAAACAACACTAACCTATTTGGAAAACCAAGCTTCCTCAATGGTGCCCTAAGGGTCTTATGAAAACTCAGAAAAGGAGAATTCAGCGCGAACGCCGAAACAACTTGTATGACAATGGAGATCCTTCAAGGGAAAAGCAGTGGAGGCCAAAACGCAAGGATAGGGATCCATCGGCAGAAATCAATATGGTCGTCATATTGCCGATGGAGTTCATGGCGCTTGTCAGCGATGATGAAGAAGCTGCTGAAATGGCACAGTTAGTGTTGGATCCTATGGTAGCTGTCTTTGAGAAACCCGCTGATGATGAAAGGCAGCACCTAAGGGCTCTGTTCGTTAAGGGCAAAGTAGATGGACAACCTGTAACGAAGATGCTGGTGGATGGTGGGGCGTCAATCAACATAATGCCATACGTTATGTTCAGGAAGCTTGGAAAAGGTGACCAAGACTTAGTCAAAATGGACATGAAGCTCAAAGACTTTGAAGGCAATGTGTCACCAGCCATGGGAGCCGTATGTGTTGAATTGACCATCGGCAGTAAGACTTTGCCGATGACGTTTTTTGTGATTAGTGGCAAAGGCACCTACAACTTGCTCCTAGGAAGGATTGGATCCATGCCAATTGCTGTATTCCTTCCACCATGCATCAAAGCCTCATGCAGTGGGTCAGAGACAAAATTGAGGTCGTCCAGAGTGAGACTCCGTCGATTGTTGCATCGGCAGAATCAGAAACTTATGAGCAAACCAGGTGCATATCAGGTGAAGTCCAGGCCTACTTTTATTACTGCTAAGTTAGATTCCCAATGTAAGTAGCAATTTATTGACATATTAAAGGAATACAAAGATTGTTTTGCTTGGGATTATACAGAGATGCCTGGTTTAGACCGATCGATAGTCGAACATCGGTTGCCTATTAAGGCTGGTTTCCAACCACATCGGCAACCTGCGCGCCGATGTAATCCTACTATTCTACCTGATATTAATGCTGAAATTACAAAGTTAATTGAAGCTAGATTTATTCGGCAATGCCGATATACCGATTGGATTTCTAATGTGGTTCCTGTGTATAATAAGAATGGAAAACTTCGTGTTTGTATTGATTTTAGGAATCTCAACAAGGCTACACCAATGGATGGTTACCCGATGCCCATTGCCGATCTGCTGATTGATGCTGCTGCTGGACATCAAATCATTAGCTTCATGGATGGCAATGCTGGATATAATTAGATATTCATGGCTGAAGAAGACATATCCAAGACTGCTTTTAGATGTCCAGGTCATGTTGGTTTATTTGAGTGGGTTGTCATGACTTTTGGCTTGAAAAACGCTGGTGCTACTTATCAAAGAGCAATGAATTTTATCTTTCATAAGTACATCGGCACAATAGTCGAAATCTATATTGATGATGTGGTGGTTAAATCCGGAAATTTTGAGAAGCATCTTGCCGATTTGGGAAAAATCTTGGAATGCACAAGGGAGCATGAGTTGAAGATGAATCCTAACAAGTGTGCATTTGGTGTATCGGCAGGTCAGTTTCTGGGTTTTATGGTACATCAGAGAGGCATCAAGATCGGCAGAAAATCTATTGATGCAATTAATAAGGTGGTTGCTCCTACAAACAAGGCTGAGCTGCAATCCTTGATCGACAAGATTAATTTCATTAGAAGGTTTATATCTAACTTATCTGGTAAGATTAAATCTTTTAGTCCATTGTTAAAGCTGAAAGCCGATCAAGAGTTTACATGGAAAGAGGAACAACAGTTAGCCCTTGAGGAGATCAAGAAATATTTGGTAAACCCTCCAGTCTTGGTTCCACCTCAACACGGGAAGCCTTTCAGGTTGTATTTGTCTGCCGATGACGGTGTTATCGGATCAGCCTTAATTCAAGAATTTGAAGGAAAAGAACGTGTGATTTATTATTTGAGCAGAAGGTTAGTGGATGCTGAAACCAGGTATTCGGCCATAGAGAGATTGTGTTTATGTTTATATTTCTCTTGCATAAAATTGAGGCATTATTTATTGTCGGTTGAATGCACTGTTATCTGCAAAGATGATGTGGTTAAGTATATGCTGTCGATGCCGATATTAAGTGGGAGAATCGGCAAATGGATTTTGGCACTTTCAGAGTTTGATCTGAAGTATGAATCGGCTAAGGCAGTTAAGGGTCAGGTGATGGCCGATTTTGTTACTCAGCATTGCAATGTAGTAAGCTCTGTAGAGATTGCTCCTTGGACTTTGTTCTTTGATGGGTCTACATGCAAAGAAGAAGCAGGTGTCGGCATTGTTTTAATCTCACCCCGTGGACGGAAACATGAAATTTCACTGCTGATTGTTGCTACTTCAACAAACAATCAGGCTGAGTACCATGCTCTACTAAAGGGGTTGGAATTACTTAGGGAGGTACGTGCCGATGCTATTGAGATCTTCGGTGATTCTATGTTGGTAATTAACCAATTGATTGGGACATATGAATGCCGAAGTGAAGCTTTAATTGCAACCCATGAAAGGTGTTTGCAGTTATTAAAAGAATTCAAAGAGTACCGCCTTGAGTATATTCCTAGGTTGCATAACGAAGAGGCTAATCGGTTAGCACATAATGCTTCAGGATATCAGCCGATTCAAGAAGTCATGACATCGGTAATGGTTGCCGATGACTGGAGAAAAGAAATTACCGATTACTTAAGAGACCCATCCAAGAAAGTTGAAAGGAGTCTAAGGTTCCAACCTACCAAGTATGTGCTCCTTGACAATTAATTGTATTATCGAACAATTGATGGAGTTTTGCTCAGATGCCTTAGTAAAGAGGAGTCAAAAGAGCTGATGGGCGAGATCCATGAGGGCGTGTGTGGAGCACATCAATCGGCATTCAAAATGAAGTGGATGATTAGGCGGAATGGATATTATTAGCCGACAATTCTTGAAGATTGCTTCAATTATTTTAAGGGGTGCCAGGATTGTCAGAAGTTTGGTAATGTCCAGAGGGCGCCTGCATCGGCAATGAATCCCATAATCAAGCCTTGGCCGTTTAGAGGATGGGCTATTGATCTTATCGGCCAAATTTATCCGCCGTCAAGTAAGGGGCATAAGTTTATACTTGTTGCTACCGACTATTTCACGAAATGGGTTGAGGCAATTCCTTTGAAGAAGGTAACATCGGTGAACATGGTAGATTTTGTAAAAGAGCATATTGTTTACCGATTCGGTATTCCTCAAACTATTACCACCGATCAAGGAACTATGTTCACATCGGGAGAGTTTGATGAGTTTGCTGCTGGTATGGGGTTCAAGGTATTGAATTCTTCTCCTTATTATGCTCAAGCTAACGGTCAGGCTGAGGCGACTAATAAAGGAGTTATTAAGCTTATCAAACGCAAGATTGAAGAGAACCCTAGAAGGTGGCATATAGTGTTAAATGAAGCCCTATGGTCGTATCGGATGGCGTGTCATGGTGCAATCAAAGTTTCGCCGTATCAGTTGGTCTATGGACACGATGCTGTCCTGCCTTGGGAAGTTAAAACTGGTTCTAGGCGATTATTTTCTCAGGATCAATTGACAGCCAATGAGTATGATACTCTTATGAAAGATGAATTAGAAGACTTAGCAGGTCATCGGTGGAGGGCTTTGATCAGCATTGAAGAAAATAAGAAAAGGGTTGCCAGATGGTATGATAAGAAGGTGAAGGTGAAGCAATTTGCCAATGGTGATCTAGTATGGAAGTTGATTTTACCGATTGGGACTAAGAGTTCTAAGCTTGGAAAATGGTCTCCTAATTGGGAAGGTCCTTATCAGATAAAACAGTCTGCTCCTGGCAATGCTTATATTTTAGAAACTCTCGAAGGAGTTGCATTCCCCAGAGCAATCAATGGCAAATACTTGAAGAAATATTACCCTAGTATTTGGGTAGATGCATAGAGTGTCCGTTGGGATACCGATGGAAGAGAGTGCTATATAAAACATCGGTAAAAGTGTACTCACGTTATATTACAAAGCGAAATCAAGTGTTACATTTGCCGATATGACGAATTGTAGAAAATTACAACAAAGACTGAATAGCTGATATCGCACGCAGGCGAATTTGCTCTATTTCCTCCATCTCCCTGGTATCATCATCGGCAGACCCTTCAACTGGCTTGATTTTCTTCTTTAGCAGGATGGCTTGTCGGGCGTTCCTATCTCTTTCTTGTCGCAGAGCCTTAATGGCGTCGGGTAGTTGAGCTTTCTTTTGGCTAGCTATGTTCAGGGCTTCTTCAACTCTTTTCAGTTCAATCAGCAGCTCTTCCTTCCTTGCCAATAAGTGAATGATCTCTTGCTCAAGATCGGTGCCGGAAGCTTCTACTTGGCCGATGTCCTTGTGCTTCTCATCGGCAACGTGTTTGAACTTAAGCATTTCTTCTTCGAGCTGTGATCGAGCAGTCCTATTGGCTATGCGACGAGAAAGTCTTTGATACTAGAGTTGCTTGCTCTCAAGGAACGCTGCCTGGAAGAGTGTTTCTTCTGTATCGGCAGACATGTGGCCTTGGATGTCTTTAAAAGCTATCTTTACTGCAGTAGAATCTTGGACGATATGGAATGTGTCTTGTTGCAGTAAAGATAGCAATGTTTCAAGCTTGAGTTTGACATCTGCCGATAAAGCTGGAGCGGAGCTTTCTTCGTCTTCGTCTTCATCGGGAAGGTTGACAGTGAAGGAGAACAAGCTATTCACTGGAGCAGAACCTTCTCTGTCTTCGTCAGGGAGGTTTATACCGAAGGAGAATAAGCTATCGGGAGAGTCTTAAGCCTAAAAAAGGAAAAGTTAAAATTTGCCGATCTTAAGTTTATACTGCAAGTTTTTAGGTAATCGGCTTACCATCTTGAAGTGGATTTCTTGCCTGGGACTTGGGAAGTTGGCTGGTATGGCCTCATCCTGGAGATCGGCAACGGTTGCTGATGAACATGCTTCCGTAGGAGGAGCGTTTGGTGCTGTTGCTGGTGCTGTTTCTGCTGTGGTGGCTGGCTCCTATGGCGGTGATGCCATTCTCTGATCGGGGATTTCGGCTGGTGAAGGTGCCGATGCCGATGTCGCTTCCGCTGTCGCAGTGGGCGGTGGTGTTGTCTCCTGGTCGGAGATGTCATTCAGTGGATGTTCGGGAATAGGCGCCGATGATGGTTCTGTCATTGGTACATCGGCGGGGGTTGGCGATGCAACTGGGATAGCCCGCCTCAGGCGTTTCTTCTTCGGAGCAGCGGTTGGTGAACCGGCCCGTTTCGGTTGCGAAGCTTGGGGGGCATCGGCAGCATGAGTGGAAGAAGCTTGTATGTCTGGAGCAGCTGCCGATGACCTCGCTGCCTAAAATGTTCAGTGCAAGTTACATAAAGTAAATATTGCCGAAGAGCAGTTTGTGATCGGTATAAGTAAAAATAAAGCTTACCGCAAAAGCCCGTGCCAAGATGGCAGCAGCAGCCGATGGAGTAGCAATGGTCTTTGCAGGTGTCGGCTTGGGCTTGAGGGTGACCTTGGGTACCCTCTGAGGGATGAAGGCAGCTAATGTAGGAGCATTGTTGCCGATGATTGATACAGGGCTCATTACTCGAAGATGGAAAGGCTTGCCACTCCTGCTCATTTGGGGGATTGGATCGTCAACCTGTTAAGCATAAGGTCAGATGCCGATGATAGGGATAAGTAATAAGAAATGCATTGGAATAAAAACTTACTGCATCATCGGGAATGATATGATTGGCGTCGATCAAATGCCGATAGTAATGCGATGACTTGGCGAACAGTTGATTTCTCCATTCTTGCCACCAAAATTTGTATTCCTCTGTGATGAAAGATGTTGGTGTCCAGGAGGATAGGTCGATGTCTAATGTATAGGCATTGGGGAGGAGATTGACGACCTTGTTCCAGTCCATGGCGCTGGAGATGATTTGTCTTGGTTTTATCACCTTGGCGTAGCAGAGCTTGATCGGTAATTGGCCGAATGCCAGTTGTCTTGCTGCTGCCGATGGGTAATAGAACTCAAAGGATGGAGGAGCATTCTTCCCAGTTCTGAAAATGTTAACTGAAATAGCTCGGGGAACAATGCTGGCCTTCATGATTACTTCATTCTGAGGCACGTTCCAATCGGTAAGATTGAACAACAGAGGAAATCGGTTGTCATCATCAATGTAAGGCCACCAAAGCCGTTCTGAAGCAGGGATTCCGTTGTAAAGCTTTTGAAAGAATCTACCAAACTAGTCTGCATTGGCATCGGTTCCTGGCAGCACTAAGATAGCCTCCCCGAAATTGAGTGGGGGATGAGTTGCCGATTCATCTTCATCAAATACATAATCTTCTGATATGTCCCTTGGGAATTGCTGATTGAATAGGTCAAATTGGAGGACCTCGTACATGTGTGCGTTTAACCACATGTTTATGAACCACCAAGGACCTTCGAGGTTGCCGATGGACTCGCCCAACAATAGCTTCTTGGACACTTGGTGTAGGAGACGGTATACCGATCCAAGGAGGTATCGGCCGAGAGGGAGTCTTGTTCCATCGGCTAGGAGTTCTGCTGTAGGAGATACATTGTAGTAGGTCTGACGGTTTTGCCACAGAAGATAAACTTTTCTAGCCACATGTTCAGAAAGATAGCGTGCTCTCTTTGACCCACCGATCCAGTCTTTTGGTATTCCTGGATGTAACCAGTCCAGCCGCCGATATTGCATGTGTTCACCTTATATTCAGCCTTCCTATTGGACAGAGCAAGGGTATCGGCAGAGGAGACATCGAGGTCGGTAAGCATGTGCACATCGGCAAGGGTGGGGGGTGGCAGGTCCATGTCTGAATAAAAAGGAGTTCATGGTATCGGACCAGAAGTAAGAGGCGGCTATCATCATATTTTCATTCTTTTCCATATCGGTAATGGAAAGTCTTATGCACTGATCTAGATTGCGCTCTGACCAATAGACTTGCTGTGTCCTAATTATCCTGAGATACCAGTTCTTCCAACCTTTGGTATACTTGGGCCATGAACGAAATGCGTCCTTCCATAATCCTAAGCTGAAGCATTCGGATCTGAAGGGGATATGGTTGGTTTCCGCATTGATCAGATTGGTAGGATCAGGATTTCCCATTGGGCCTAGGCAGTTGAAATTGGATTGCTCAATTGGGATTACTACCTTGCTGTACAGTTCCTAGGTTTTAGAAAAAATCAAAGAAAGAAAGGGGAAAAGAGATTATAAAATTGATACGGAAAAGGAACTTGCAGAAGATGAAGTAAGGAGGGGATAGATTTACCTAGGGGACGTCGAACTGGATCGCCATTGGAGCTGGGGGGATCTTTGCGATTTGTTCTCTGCTTGAAGAAATTATTGTTGCTTGAACTCACGGAGCTGTTCTTCGGAGTCGCCGCCGAGGTTGAAGACGAGGGTAGGTGAAAGTAAAAGTAGGCTTAGGGTAAAAACAGATTGGATGGTGGTAACTTTTATAAGCCTGGTCAGGGGTATTTTGGAATTTTCTTCACACTGAGCAGGAATGTAGAGAGGTATGTAATAGGTATGCGCGGCAATCGAGGAGATATGACTGGGCTTGCAACTGTTCGCACTGCAGTCGCGGAATTTCGTTAATAAATTGCGATTTTTACGCGCGGAAACCAAGGAGGTCGTGCAAGTATCTTGGTGGGAAAGGTTACAGTAGAGAAAATTTCGGTGCGTAAAATATTCTACAGTCCGAAATTGGGGGGCATGTGTTGACACTGTTTTTCGGCATGTGTCAAATGAGCTAAGACTTGCATTGATCGGTAACCGTTTTCCATCAGCATCGGGAGGTCGTCAGTCAATGTTACCGATGAGGATAAATGCTGCGAAAAGGATAAGTTTGTTGCCGATGGAAGCTGGACGTTTCTTGCCGATAGGGATATTGCTGATAAGGATGTTGCCGATGGAAGTAAAGAATGGCCGATTGGAGACCTTACCGATGAAGAGATAATGCCGATGAGCACAGGATGACATGGCGGTTGATTGCCAGCAGAAGATTGCCGATGGCAATAAAAGGAAGTTGCGGATTGAAGAATCTGCCGATGGAAAGTTTCATCGAAGAGAAGATATAAGGAAACTGGTGATCTCATACCAGTATTGTTATAGAAGTTTGAGTCCGACTCTTGCACGAGTCGTTTATTTCCTTAAAAATAGAAGTGTCTGTTTAGGAAAATAGTATTGTTATTTGGGTCCGGCTCCTGTGCGAGTCAGTTATTTCCTTTAAATTTGGAGTTTGTTTTGTTTAGGAAAGGTACAAGTCGTGTCTGTATACAACTCCTATTGCTGGAGTATAAATATGTACCTAGGGGTCGTGAGAAAACAACAATCAATACATCAAACAAATCCATTACTCTTATTACTTTTACTGAATTTACCCTTTTATTGCATTAGTCTTAGTTTATCTACGAGTTCTTCAAGTCTCGACGGGCTGCATATCTTCGATCTCCGTCAAAACCTTGCAAGTTCCGCGTGGGAGTAATTTGAGCTTTGACATCCGGGCGTATCGCTGTTGTCTCATTCAGCTCTGCTCTAGTTATCCTGAAATAAGTCTGAGTCTTGGCATCCGGGCGTATCGCTGTTGTCTTGTTCAGATTTCGTTCTAGTTATCGTCCTTGTCGATTAACTGGTCAAATCGACTGGCACACCTTTGGATATCGAATTTGGGTAATAGCCCGAAGTGTTCGCAGATCCTGACGCTTTTTGTGTCAACATCACGAGTGTGTCTCTTGGATCTCGGGTGCGAATGCCAATGCCCCTTTCTTCTATCCCGGCGTCCCCTTTTATAGATCAAGGGGAGGCACGGGAGTACAGAGCCCTAAACTGTAGCGGCATAGGGGGCGCGTTCGTGGTGCCATGCTGGCGAAGGGACGTCGATCGCTGTAGCAACGTGGCTCTCCCGTCCTTCCGGTGTTTCGGAGCATGGTGATGGCGGACTAGACGTTACGTACGTCACGACACAGCGGGGTTGACCTTCTGTAGACGGGTACGAGTCCCACAGCTGAGGCGGGACGGAGCGGATAGGACGGGTCCCATTCCAGAGTGGTTGGAGACGATGGTCGAGCCCCCTGATCGAGGGGGGGTCGAGGCCGGCGTGACCCTGCCGTATCCCTGCGACGTGGCTACAACGGCAGCACTGTTAACGGAGGTCCAGGGCATGGGCGGTGAGTCGATGGATTTGACCGCGGTAGTGGGCACCCATGGCGTTAGGCGGGGCCAGGTAGGCGCATCGGATCCCTTTTAACCCATACCGGGAGCAGGTAAATCGGTCGAGCTTCCTTCTGAGGGGTCGTTCGTTCGACCCCCTATCCGTCATTCGAGGGGTCGAGGCGGAGGCGGCGGCGGAGGGGTCGTTCGTTCGACCCCTGTCCGTAAGTTGAGGCAGGGGCGGGGGGTCGTTCGTTCGACCCCTATTCGTCAGTCGGGGCAGAGGCGTGGGGTCGTTCGTTCGGTCCCTGTCTGTCTGTTTTTCCAGTAATGGGCCGGTCCGCGACTGGTTGCTGTCGCCGGTGAGGGAGGCCTTTGCGTGATGGGCCTTTCTCCATTGACTTGAATGGCTGATCGGATCCTGTCTTAAAAATGGTTGCTATGTTGAGCATTAGTTTATCACAGGTTTAGGGTACCCCTTACCTTTGTACCCGACAGTAGCCCCCCAGCCTTTATGCGGATAAGGAAAATCCGCATAGAGGTTGTTGCTGATGATCTGCAGGGTTAGTACGATGTCTGATTCTCCGCGGGGTAGCCCCCGAGGCCCTAGAGGAGTGATTAAGAACTCCTCTGGGGGCTTTGACATGTGTTCTATCGAGGGGAGTTAGGATTACCTAGAGCCATAGCGCCCTATCGAGCGGTCAATTCTTATCGACAGGCTACGAGCGTTTCACTTCTCGGAAAGGGGGTGCTCGAGGGCGGCTGTCGAAACCCTTCCGAGGGCCAGCCTTCGCTCCCTCGAGGGTTAAACTGGAGTCATAGTGCCCTACCGAAGGGTCAACTCTGTCTGCCAGGCTACGAATGTTTTCGACCCTCTTTCGTCGAGGGGTGTCGTGCGTAGTCTAGCCCTCGAGCCTCGTGTGGCTGGGCTTTCACTACCTCCTAACGTCCTTCCCACGGGTCCTTGCGCTCGGATTGTGGGGCGAAGAGCATCGTGCTATCCTCAATAGGACGAGCCTCGACGTCCTCTGTGGGCCTTCATAAGGACGAGCCTCGAAGTCCTGTGCGAGGTGGTAACGGGTATAAATTCAACTGAAATCCAAGTGAGAACTCGTGCCCCCTTCGACGGGGGTTGATAGAAGCCCTGAGGCGTTCTCATTTAAGAAATACCACGTGGATTACCTAGGTCCAACTCTATTCGATGAGAGTCGGTGGCCTGATGCCTCCCGTCGAAGGGATCCTTGGGTATTCCGTGGTTATGCCTTGGATATGTCCCGGGGGGCCTCGAGAGTTTGGTCTTGAGCTAGGGGCACGCGCCGTCCCCCACTGGGTCATCCCTGACTCGCGTTCTCGAGGGCGGCTGTGAACCTCGTTCGTGGGGCCAGCCTTCACCCCCTCGAGATTTGGGGGTGGACCGGAGTGCGTAACCCTGGGTCCTCCCTGACCTCAGGTACTCGAGGGCGGCTGTTGAACCCCATGCAAGGGCCAGCCTTCGCTCCGTTGAGATTTTGACGGACGGGTCAACGTCCGTTGCTTCCTGTGGGGGTAGGTAGGTAGGTATATTAAATGCGGGGACATACCTATCTTTTTGTTGGGTCCGCTTTGTGGGGCTCGCGCCGGCCCCTCCCGGATCATTCCTGATTCGAGTACTCGAGGGTGGCTGTCGAACCCCGTTCGAGGGCCAGCCTTTGTTCCCTCGAGATTTAGGGGTGGACTGGAGTCCATAACCCTGGGTCTTCTCTAACTTCAGGTACTCAAGGGTGGCTGTCGAACCCCGTTTGAGGGCCAGCCTTCGTTCCCTCGAGATTTGGGGGTGGACTGGAGTCCATAACCCTAGGTCTTTTCTGACCTTAGGTACTCAAGGGTGCCTGTCGAACCCCGTTTGAGGGCCAGCCTTCGTTCCCTCAAGATTTTCGTCGGACGGGTCGACGTCCGTTGCTTACCTCCGAAGATAATGCCCACTGTTGCACGTTGCCCGCCGTAGGCGCGTCTTTTTAGGAGATGTCCGTTCGACTTCGGCCATGGCAGGCATAGGGTGCAGCGAGGCATGTGGCGTGGAGCCCGATGACACGACGGGTGCAGCTTATCTTACGGAATACGAAGAGGCGGTAGGTGAGCGCATTAAATGCGGAAACTCACTTGCCTTTTTGTCGGATCCGCCCGTTGGCCTTTCGGTTATAAATACTGGGGGTGGGGGTCTAGCTTCCGCATGTTTGCCATTGCCTTCCCTGTCTCCTTCCTCTCGCCGTTGCCTTCGTCGCCCACCGAGCCGGATCTCTGCGTGCGCGAGAGAGGGAGAGGAGAGATCGGAAACATACCTTCCATCCCCACTTCCCTGCTCCTATGGCCACCTACAGCTTGTGAGGCCCTGACGCCTGGCTTCCGTCGTCGGCGACCGTGGCACGCGTGGGAGACTTGGTGGAGAGCGGCCTTCTCCGACCCATCACCTCCGTGGACCGGCCGTAGTGGATAGTGCCGTCGCGGGAGGACGCTGAGCCCAACCCGCCGGAGGGTTATGTGGTTAGCTTCGAAGCTTTCCACCAGGCGGGGTTGGGATCCCCCCCAACCGTCTTCTCTATGGGATCCTCCACTACTACAGCGTGGAGCTCCAACACCTCTCCCCCAACGGCATTTGCCACGCGGCGGTATTCATAGCCATGTGCGAAGGTTACCTGGGGATGGAGCCACATTGGGAGATGTGGCTCCATCTGTTCGAGGCGAGCCTGTTCCATGCCTCGGTCGGGAGCGGCAGCCGTAGGATGGTCAGGGTAGGCTGCTGCAGCATCTCCCTCAAGAGGGCGGACAGCTGGATCCCAGTGAAGCTCACGTCGAGCCACTCCGGATGGCACTCCGGGTGGTTTTACCTGAGGAACGACGACGGTCTGTTCCCCGCTTACACCGAGAGGACGATCGACTTGAGGCCCAACCACTGGAGGTACGGCGTCGTTCAGAAGAAGCAGAAGCTCCTCGACCACCTGCTCGGCGCGATCTCCTGCCTGAAGAAGGCGGGACTTACGGTGGCCATCGTGGCATCGGCCTTCCACCAGCGGCGGGTCATGCCACTGATGGCTCGCCCGCGACGCCTCGACGAGATGTGCCCGGAGGTAGACCTCACGGGGTATCGCCTCATGGAGGACGAGCTACCCCTCGAGAGGGTGGTTCGCCGATTATGCGCTTCCTTCGCCGGCGCGTTCGAGGTGGGGGGCGTTGCTTGCGTCCCCATGATGCCAGACCAAGGCCACGTCAGCTCGGCCTCGTCTCGAGGTCAGGCAATCGTCGTCTCGAGGTAATCCATCCTCTAACTTAGTCGACCCGCAGTGAGCCTGCGACATTGGGTGCTGATCGTTTTCTTTCTTCACCGTGCAGGTTTGTTCTCCCGGCGGTGACTTCTTCCGCCTAGGGGCGATGACTCGGAGGGGCCGGCCGCGGCCCCGCAAGGTGACCCCGAGGCCAGGAGAGCCTAGCTCGAGGGGGCGGCTCCCTTCCCTACTCTGGCAGAGCGGGTGGTGCTCCACGGGGGTGGCCCCGAGATACGCTAGGGCATCATGCGAGAGGTCCAGGAGAGGATCGACCGCAGCAGCCGGTTCTGGGGGCAGGAGCCCCTCGAGCTGGCCGACCCCCGAGACCCAGGGCGCACCCTCTTCAAGCTCGACGATCAAGCCGAGCTCGAGGAGTGGGAGCACCTGGAGGAGTTCCGGGCGTGGCTTGCGCACATGGTGCGCCTGTCAGTGGAGGTTGCTTCCGCAGATCTACACTGGGGGATGGAGGTAAACCTCGTTCTTCCTTTGATCTTGCTTGGGTTACCTGGCTGCTCTTTTCTGATGACCTTCCTTTTCATCCCTGTCAGGCGTTGAGGGCGAGGTCGTACGATAAGTCCCAATTCATCCTCCGAGCGCAGGAGCAGCTTCCTACACTCCGCGCTTCGCTGGAGAAGGCGGAGGCCGAGGCCGCCCAGGCGAAAGCCGAGGCGGCAGCCGCGCAAGAGGAGGCCAAGGCCGCCTAGGAGGAGGCCTCCCGGGCGCGGTCGAGGGCCGAGGCCACCCTCAAGGAGGTCGCCGAGGTCGGGCAGCAGCGGGACACTGTCCAGGAGGCCCGGCGCAAGGCTGAGGAGGAGTCCGCCCAGCTGAGGGAGGAGCTGACTCTAGCGGCGGAAAGTATCCAGGAACTCCAGGGGGACGTTGACGCCATCTCCCGCGAACACGACGCACTGGGTGTCGCGGAGGAGAAGGCTCGAGCCCAGATCGCCGCTCTGGAGGAGGTGGCGGCTAACCAGAAGAGGGCCCTCGATGTTACTGGCAAGATCATCGAGGACCTCCGGGCTGAAAATGGCGACCAAGCTACGGAGCTTGTTGACGTCCGCCGTCAACTTCAGAGGGCCGAGTAGGGCTACGTCACCCTGGAGGCACATGCCAAAGGTGAGTTTTTGGATGTGTTACTGAGCTTGCCTGGTCTTGACCCTTCCCCTGCTTTTTGGTTTTGACTGAGTCATGTGCTCGTTCTGGCAGAACTCGCAGGGGACAAGGCCCGAGCCCACGAGGATCTGACCAGTCTTCAGGACCTCCTCGGGGCGGAGACGAGCCTGAACGAGAGGCTCGAGGGCGTCATCTCCTCCTTCTGCGACGACATGGGGGTCGAGCCGGAGCCGGCGGTCGAAGGCGACGAGTGAGGAGACTCCCTCCTGCGCTGCTTCTACTCCATGACCCGAGAGGTGATGGAGCAAGTCCATGCTGCTCTGCACATGGGCGTGAAGCGGGCGCTCGCAGTCGTCCGCTCGGGCTACGTCTATGACCTTGACGTCGTCGCCAGCGGCTTCGTCGTCGACCCGAGGCTGACTGATGAAGAGAACGTGGCGAGATGCCATGAGCTGATCAAGGCCGCAGAGGTGCCCGGAGGCGAGCTGGCAAAACTCTTCGAGCCTGAAGTGTTCCCTTCGGCGAATGGAGATGACGACGAGTAGTCGAGGCCTGTGGGCCAAATCTGGACAAGAAGGTCCATGTAATTGATTAGCCTTTGTGACAATATGATGTCGAGCCCCCGAGGGCTTCTTATGTTTAATGCATTTTATTCGAGATGCATTTGAGTGTTTTATTTTCTCAAGCCGTCTCTACTTCTCTTCGCCTGAGTCGTTGCTTATGGACTAAGTATTCGATGCACGCTCGTATCCCTGGAGGGGGGGAGCGAGTGGGGGTACCATAGCCCTGAGGCATAGGAGTGTCCCCGGCTCGGCGGCAATCGACCCTTAGGGAGTCCGAGGCGTTTTCTACTTAGCCGTGAAGCGTGCTCGGGGCAAAGGTGGAAAGAGAGGTGCTGAGTTTCAAAAAAACGTTCGAGTTTTTAGAGAGCTTAGGAGGGCGGTCCCCCCCTGTCAGCCCCCGAGGGAGGCTTGACTTTGCCGGAGCAGAGTCGAGGCTACCTTAGAGTTATGAACGAATGTGAAATGTATATCGAGAACATTTTGTTCATTCATAATGCGATAAATGTACATAGTGCGGAAAATGTACGAGGCCTCAAGGGCTTAGGGATAGAAACGACGTAGCTGTTTGATGTTCCATGCATTGGTGAGGATCTCGCCCTTGTCGTTCTTCAGCCTGTAAGTCCCTGGCTTTAGCACCTCTGCCACGATGAAGGGTCCTTCCCAAGGTGGCGTCAGCTTGTGACGTCCCTTGTTGCTTTGTCGGCGGTGCAGTACGAGGTCGCCGACGTCGAGGTCCCTTTTGCGTACGTGCTTGTCGTGATAGCGCCGCAGCGTCTGCTGGTACTTTGCTGATTTGAACAGGGCCACATCCCGGGCTTCCTCGAGCTGGTCGAGGGAGTCCTCTCGGGCTGCTGCGTTGGCTTGCTCGTTGTAGGGTTTTAGTCGAGGGGACCCGTATTCGAGGTCAGTGGGGAGGACGGCCTCGGACCCATAGACCAAGAAGAACGGGGAGAACACCGTGGCTCGACTTGGTGTTGTTCGGAGACTCCATAGCATAGAGGGTAGTTCGTCGACCCATCTCTTGCCATGTTTGTTCAGCCGATCGAAGATCCTTGGCTTGAGGCCCTGCAAAACCATACCATTGGCGCGCTCGACCTGGCCGTTAGTTCCAGGGTGGGCGACTGCAGACCAGTTCACTCTGATGTGGTGGTGGTCACAGAAGTCCATGAACTTTTGGGCGGTGAACTGCGTGCCGTTGTCGGTGATGATGACGTTGGGGACCCCGAAGCGGTGGATGATGTCGGTGAAGAATAGCACGGCTTGTAGAGATTGAATGTTGACGATGGGTCGAGCCTCGATCCATTTCGAGAACTTGTCTATGGCCGCGAGGAGGTGGGTGTGGCCACCTTTTGTTTTCTTCAGGGGACCGACCATGTCGAGCCCCCATACTGCGAATGGCCAAGTTATAGGTATCATCTGAAGAGCTTGGGCGGGTAGGTGGGTCTGCCTGGCATAGAATTGGCATCCCTTGCAAGATCAAACAAGTTTGGTAGCATCGGCGACGACTGTCGGCCAGTAGAATCCTTGTTGAAAGGCGCTTCCTACCAGCGTTCTTGGCGCCACGTGGTGGCCGCAAGCCCCCGAGTGTAGGTCCTTCATTAGTGCCCTCCCCTCCTCGAGGGTGAGGCAACGTTGAAGTAGACCGGAAGGTCTGCGTCGATATAGCTCGCGGCCATCCCCATACAAGACGTAGGTTCTGGCGTGCTGGGCTATGCGTTGGGCTTTGATGCGGTCTTCTGGGAGCTCACCCCATATTAGATACTCGAGGTAGGGTGAGCGCCAGTCCGTCGAGGGGGTTGGTGTTGAGTCCGTTTCGTCGATCTCCATGACTTTTTCCCCGTTCGATGGGGGATCGGTCGGTGGAGGTGGGTCGGCCCCTTGCTCGAGGGCAGGAGCCCCCGAGCCCCTGCCCCCGAGCCTAGGTCGACGGATGGCTTGTGAAGGTCCCTCGAAAAGACGTCGAGAGGGACTGTACCTCGAGTGGACGCGATTTTGGCCAGCTCGTCAGCAGCTTCGTTGTACCGACGGGCGATGTGGTTGAGCTCGAGGCCGTAAAATTTGTCGTCGAGCCCTCAGACCTCCTTGCAGTAGGCTTCCATCTTGGGGTCGTGGCAGCTCGAATATTTCATCACTTGGTCGATTACCAACTGCAAGTCCCCCCGAACGTCGAGGCGTCGGACCCCGAGCTCGATGGCGATGCGCAGACCGTTGACGAGGGCCTCGTACTCGGCTACGTTGTTGGAGGCGGGGAAGTGGAGGCGGATGACGTAGTGCATGTGGACCCCTGAGGGTGATATGAACAGCAATCCGGCACCTACCCCCGTCTTCATCAACGATCCGTCGAAGTACATGGTCCAGAGCTCGGTTTGAACTTGCGCCGGAGGTAGTTGGGTGTCGGTCCATTCTGCAATGAAATCTGCCAATACCTGAGACTTGATGGCCTTCCGAGGGGCGTAGGAGAGAGTTTCCCCCATGAGCTCGACCGACCACTTGGCGATTCTTCCAGACGCCTCCCGGTTCTGGATTATCTCCCCGAGGGGAAAGATGAGACCACAGTAACCGGGTGGCCCAGGAAATAGTGCTGTAGCTTGCGTCGGGTGAGGACGATGGCATACAACAGCTTTTGGATGTGGGGGTATGTCGTCTTAGTCTTAGAGAGTACCTCGCTCATGAAGTAGACATGCCTCTGAACCGGTAGGGCATGTCCTTCTTCCGCCCTCTCGACTGCTATGGCAGCGCGGACTACCTGGGTAGTTGCTGCGACATAGAGCAAGAGGGGCTCGGCTGGGCTTAGGGGCACCAAGATAGGTGGCGAGGTGAGCAAGGCTTTGAGCTTGGAGAGCGACTCCTCGGCCTCGAAGGTCCATGCGAAGCGTTCAGTCTTCTTTAGGAGGCGGTATAGGGGTAGTGCCTTCTCCCCGAGCCACGAGATGAACATGCTGAGGGCGGCAAGGCACCCTATGACCCTTTGTACACCCTTAAGGTCCTTGATCGGGCCCATCCTGGTGATTGCGGTTACCTTCTCAGGGTTTGCCTCGATCCCGCGTTGGGAAACTATGTACTCTAGGAGCATGCCTCAAGGGACCCCTGAGGCACCCAAACACGATCTCAAGCTCCCCGACCAGGCTCCTGACTATTTTCGATTTGACCACGATGTCATTGACGTAGGCCTCGACGGTCGGCCCTATGTGTTTTCCAAAGACATGGAGCATACATCTCTGATATGTGGCCCCGGCGTTTCGCAAACTGAAGGGCATAGTGATTGATTAAAACATGCCAAAGGGGGTGATGAAGGAAGTCACGAGCTGATCGTACTCCTTCATCTTTATTTGGTGATAGCCAGAATACGCATCAAGGAAGCAGAGGGTTTCACATCCCGCAGTGGAATCTACTATTTGATCGATACGTGGTAATGGAAAGGGAACCTTGGGACATGCTTTATTTAAACTAGTGTAGTCTACGCACATCCTATCCTTTCCATTCCTTTTCTTGACAAGTACGGGATTTGCTAACCACTCAGGATGATGTACCTCCTTGATGAATCCGGCCTTAAAAAGCTTGTCGACCTCTTCCCCGATGATTTTGCGCTTCTCCTGTTTGGATCTGGCCCGGATGTCCAAGGAGTGATCGGCGACATCCCTCGGAATTCCCGGCATATCTGAGGGACCCCACGCAAATACGTCAGTGTTCGCGCGGAGAAAGTTGACGAGCACGGTTTCCTATTTGGGCTCGAGGGTAGCGATGATCGTCAGCGCGTTCCTATCCGCGTGGCCGAGGTCGAGCCGGATGGTCTTGGTGTCCTCCGCAGGCTTGAAGTTGCCGGCGTGTCGCTTGGGGTCCGGGATCTCCTTGGAGAAGTCGTCGAGGGCCGCGAGGATGGCTGACTCCTCGACCGCCTCGGTGTTTTCCACGCACTCGACGTCGCAGTCGTAAGCGTGCTCGTAGGAGGTGTCGACAGTGATGACTCCCCTGGGCCCCGACATCTTTAGCTTGAGGTAGGTGTAGTTTGGGACCGCCATGAACTTGGCGTATCCCGGTGGACCGATGATGGCGTGGTAGGTACCGTGGAATGCGACCACCTCGAAGGTCAGATCTTCCTTCAGGAAGTTCGAGGGGGTACCGAAGTAGACTGGTAGTTTGACGCGGCCGATAGGGAGTGCCTTCTTTCTTGGGGCGATCCCGTGGAATCCCCCCACGCTGGGCAGGAGCATGGTCCTTGGGATCCCCAGGAGGTCGAGGGTCTCGGCGTAGACGATGTTGAGGCTGCTTCCCCCATCCATGAGCACCTTGGAAAGGCAGGTGTTGAGTATGATCGGGTCGACGACGAGTGGGTAGACCCCTGCATTGGGGACGTGCTCGGGGTGGTCGTCCTGATCGAAGGTGATCGGCACGTGTGACCAGTCGAGGTATCGAGGACCATGAGCTCGAACGGAGAAGACCTCTCGATGCTCACTCTTGCGCTGACGCGTGCTGAGTCGGGTCGAGGGTCCCCCGAAGATCATGAAACAGTCGAGGATCTCGGGGAAGCCCCCGTTCCTGCCATCGCCCTCGTCCTGTGGGTCCTCCTTCTTGTCGTCTCTCTTGAGGCCGAGGGGACAGAAGTGCCTCTTGAGCATGCGACAGTCCTCGAGGCTGTGGTTGGCTGGTCCCTTGTGATAGGGACAAGGCTCCTTCAACATTTTGTCGAAGACGCGCCCCTCGAGAGGGGGCGTCGAGGCTTCTTCTTGTCTGTCGCAGTGACAAGATCGTGGGGCTCGACGTTGCGTCGACCCGGCTAGTTCTTTTTCTTCATGTTGTTGTTATTGTTCTTCTTGGGCACATCATTCGAGCCCCCGGGCTCATCCGCCTTGGCCTTCCCCTTGCTCGGGGATGCATATAAGAACGCGCCAATAGCTTCCTCGCCGGCTGCATAGTTGGCGACGATGTCCATAAGCTCGTTGGCGGTCTTGGGGGTGTTCCTTCCCAGTTCCCGCACCAGCTCCTTGCAGGTTGTCCCGGCAACGAACGCTGTGATGACGTCGTGGTCGGAGATGTGGGTGAGCTTAGTACGTTGCTTCGAGAACCGTCGGGTGAAGTCGCGGAGGGTTTCTCCTAGCTTCTGGTTGCAGCTACGGAGGTCCCAGGAGTTTCCTGGCCGCACGTAGGTGCCCTTGAAGTTCCCTTCGAAGATCCTGACCAAGTCGGGCCAGCCATGGATCAAGTCCAGGGGGAGCTCCTCGAGCCACCTTCGAGCGGTGTCGGAGAGGAAGAGCGGGAGTTGCCCAATGATGACTGGTTCACTGTTGGCTCCTCCTAGCTGACATGCCAGCCTAAAATCAGCAAGCCAGAGCTCCGGCTTGGTTTCGCCCTTATACTTGACCAGGCTGGTGGGTGGACGGAATCGAACAGGCAAGGCGGTTTGCCGGATTGCCTTGCTGAAGACTCGTGGCCCTGGTGGTTCCGGGGATCGACGTTGATCCTCGTCGCTGTCGTAGCGCCCACCTCGATGAGCACTATAACCTCGAGCCTTAGCGTCACCGTGTCGGCGTCGTTTGTTGTCATTGATGTCGTACCGCGCGTATCTCGGTTGTCGGTCGTCGAGGATGCGGTCTCGAACTGGTTGCCGCTCTGCTCTGCCTTGGGGCGCCTTGTCTTGGTGGACAGATACCTCTCGATCTTGTCGAGGGGGTATGTCCCGTCGCTCGGAAGCAGCTCCTCTGCGCCTCGAGACCGAGCTCTCCGCCTGCTGAACGGCCGCGGTTTGGAGAAGCCCCTAGATTTCATTCTTGATGCGTCGCGCCTGGGGCGTCGATGGTGCCGGCATGTCGCGAAGCAGCATTGCGGCCGCCACGACATTTTGGCTGGCACGGTTGTAGACGTGGCGCTCGTTTGCCCCCTCCTCGACGATCTGTCGATGGACTTCCCGGGCCCGCTCGCGGGCTCCTACACCCTGTGGCCGCCCGCGATCTCGCTTGAGGGCGTGCTCGAGCTACTGGAGTCATAGATGCTCTTCCTCGAGCTTGGCGAGCAGGTCTCGGACTTGCGCGATCTGAGCATCCTGTGGTGGATCGGCTTCGACTAGAACCGGGGGGGCGACGTCTCGTGCCGAGGTAGCGTTGCCCCCTCCCCCTTCATCCGTGGTCGCGGCGTCATTGATGTCGTCCTGGGAGTAGACCGGATCGACGAGGTGGAAGCACTCCTGTGTGGGATCGTAACCCTCGTCGGGGGAGTACGAGTTAGGGTAGTCGTGGGATCCCCAGCATTCCTCCTCTAGCCATTCCCATACCGTCCCCCAGGTCTGACACCCTAGGGGTGGGGCTCGTCGTGACTCCGGACGCTCGTCCGGTGGATGAGTGGTGATGAGGTTGATTTTCGTACATAGCAGGTTCCCTGAGGAGCCGTAACATGCCTGCATCTACGAGCCTACAAAAGCAGAACAGAGTCTGGCACTGTTGTAGAGCCCATGTGGAAACAGGTCCTGCGGTGGTGCAGCCGAGTATGTCGGAGAAGCCACGGGAATCCTCTGAGATGACGGTATGGCAGAGCCAAAGTCAGGCTCAGCGAGGTACCCACCCCCAACCCGCAAGCATGGGTCAAACATGCTCCCGAAGGGAGGAACTGTGTCGCCAGCTGAGGCCGGGGGGACGACATCCGGCGTCTCGGGATCCGCGCGGTGAAGAGTGCGGTGGCGTCGTTCGTGCCCCCTCCTGGTCGCAGGCAAAAGGTGCGAGTGGTGGGACCGTCGTCTGGTCCACCTTGGCCCCGGAGTACCGGAGCTGCTGCTATCCATGCCACTAGCTGAGAGTAGAACCATGTCGTGGCCGTGGCCCGTGGACATGAACTCTAGACTCCCGAACAAGACGGTGGTGGCGAATGGAAGTAATGGGATCGTGGAATCCATCTGGGAGAGTAGTTCGGAGTTGATCGACACGCAAAGCCCCCCTACCTGGCGCGCCAACTGTCGGTGTTATGATCCAGGGGGTCAAGACCACTGGCTAGTAAATTTGTATATTGCGTGCTCCCTTTCCCAGACGTGATGCAAGAAGAACACAAGATTTATCCTGGTTCGGGCAAAGAAGGCCCTACGTCCAGCGGGGGAGGACGGATTGTATTATCTCGCACCGAAGTGCTCGTACAGGGGGGGTACAAGCACGTTTACACGGGGGTGCTCAAGATGAGCTGAGGCCTAGGACTAGCAGGGCTACCCTAGGTGGTCGGTTGGTGGACTGCTTGATGTGTCGTTCAAGCAGTCGGGTGTGGTGTGTGCTGACACGAGTGTGTCTCTTGGATCTCGGGTGCGAATGCCAATGCCCCTTTCTTCTATCCCGACGTCCCCTTTTATAGATCAAGGGGAGGCACAGGAGTACAAAGCCCTAAACTGTAGCGGCATGGGGGGCGTGTCCGTGGCGCCATGTTGGCGAAGGGACGTCGATCGCGGTAGCATCGTGGCCCTCCCATCCTTCCAGTGTTTCGGAGCATGGTGATGGTGGACTGGACATTGCGGTACATCACAACGCAGCGGGGTTGACCTTCTGTAGACGGGTACGAGTCCCACAGCTGAGGCAGGACGGAGCGGATAGGACGGGTCCCATGCCAGAGTGGTTGGAGACGATGGTCGAGCCCCCTGGTCGACGGGGGGTCGAGGCCGGCGTGACCCTGTCGTATCCCTGCGACGTGGCTACAGTGGCAGCACAGTTGATGGAGGTCCAGAGCATGGGCGGTGAGTCGATGGATTTGACCGCGGTAGTGGGCGCCCATGGCATTAGGCGGGGGCAGGTAGGCGCATCGGATCCCCTTTAACCCATACCGGGAGTAGGTAAATCGGTCGAGCTTCCTTCTCAGGGGTCGTTCGTTCGACCCCCTGTCCATCATTCGAGGAGTGGAGGCGGAGGCGGCGGTGGAGGGGTCATTCGTTCAACCCCTGTCCGTAAGTCGAGGCAGGGGCGGGGGGTCGTTCGTTCGACTCCTGTTCGTCAGTCGGGGCAGAGGCGGGGGGTCGTTCGTTCGACCCCTGTCCGTCTATTTTTTCAGTAATGGGCCGGCCCGCGACTGGTTGCTATCGCCGGTGAGGGAGGCCTTTGCGTGATGGGCCTTTCTCCATTGACTTGAACGGCTGATCGGATCCTCTTTTAAAAATGGTTGCTATGTTGAACGTTAGTTTATCGTAGGTTTAGGGTACCCCTTACCTTTGTACCCGACAACTTCAAACATGGATTTGGAAATTCAAATATTGATGAATTGACCTAAAACTTTGTGAGCATGATATATATATCTAGTATTTGATGCTGTACAGTTGACATTGATATTGGTTTACAAGAAAGTCATTTTTCAATTGGGCTCTGTCACCTTCAGCATTGCAGTTTTCAGACCTAGCAATCTTGGTAGAAAATAGATTTGACTGAGCAAATTGTGTCCAATTGAGCTGAAACTTTCACAGCAGTTATAGGACTCCTATATACACATCTCTACCAACTGTTATGCTTATTGGACAAGTGGTCTGAGATATATAGATTTTTCTCCAAGAAAGGCAAATCTGAAACTTCAGTGTATTTCAGACTTTAGCAGTTAGTGGAAAGTTAATTTGACTAAACAAATGGACTCCAAATGAGCTGAAATTTTTACATCAGTTAGAGGAATCATGGATGCACATCTCTGCTAAATTTCATGCATAATGGTCTAATGGTCTGAGAGATATGAATTCTTTTCAAAAGAAGACAGAATCTGAAAATTCAATGTTTGGAATTGAATTGCAAGTTGCTTGAAGGTGAATTTAGTTGGAACATAGTATAAACTTCTCCCTTCACTCTAGGATCATTGATATGCATGTATATACCTTGTGTACTCTTGTGTGCAAACATTGAGGGGGAGTTTAGCTGATATCTTGTGGGACAAATGGTTTCTTTCAAATTCATGATTATGTTGTCTCACACATTGGAGAGACAAGGATGGATGGTTCCTTTAGATTCTTTGGCTGCCTCACATTTATTATTGGATGTCTTGGTCTTTATAAACCAAGAGTTTCTGGTTTAGTGTTGAATGCCCCAATCCTTGGTGGAACCAGCTGTAAATGGATTGGAGAGAAATAATTAATTTGTGGACCTTCATTGTTAGTTCTCCACTCTATAGCTCTTCAAGTGCTCATGATCCATCCCATTGATTACCCAGGATCTTATCAACAAAAGTGGTTACTCCTAGTTTACAATTTGCAAGTTTTATGAATTTTACCTCTTTGCTCTCTATGTGACTTGCTTTAGGTAAAGAAAGAACTAGGAGCCTAATATGGATCTTGGATGATCATGAAAGCTCTATTTCACCACATTTCATCAAGTGAAAAACTATTGCCATCCAATTCATTAAAGTCTCACTTATGATGGCATTGTGTGGTGATCTATCTACCTTGGTGGTGGTATGTGTCCTTGACATAATTTCAATTGTTGCAACTTTATCATGCTTTGACCAAGATATAGGATGAACTCCTCTAGACTCTTAAACCGATTCAAGTGCATTTCACAAGTAATTTGAGTACTTGATACACATATGAAGGGGGAGCCCATTATTTGTCTTGTGTCCTTGAGACTAATCTTTTCTTGTAGTGAATTTGTATAGTCTCTCGGTAAGAATGAGTTTCTCATGAGTATGCTACACTAACTCCAAATCAGTAAAGTTATCTCTCATATTTATTTGGATTGTAATTTTATCTCTCAAGTAGCTACTCTCCATAATATAGCTTAAATTCCCTTGTTTGGACTTAAAAGACGAAAAGTGCATATGTTCTTGTCTTCCACATATATATGTATGCACTATCAAAAAGGGGGAACTTAGTCTATGTTATGAGGTTTTGCAATTAGTGATCTACATGCCTTCCACATCCAAAATGGTCACTAGTTGTGAAACTCTAGCTTGTGCAATTTAATGTCATCTCTTGTTTTTGTAAGCCTTTATTAGGAGACATCTATGTGATATGATGAGATACAAACATCTATTCCAATTGGTACCAACTTGGGAAGATTCCTTCAATTGGTGTCATACTATGAAGATCATATTTCAATTGATATTGATGGACAATCTTTCAATTTGGTATATCAAGAAATATGTCTTCAATTGGTATCTCAAAATTACAACAAGAGCTAGATATGGACTTTCAATTGATATCAAGCACAAGTTTGTGATATATCCTTGAAGATGATGATGATGATAGATGGGCACAAATAAGATCTTTTTGCTTGAACAAGTTCCAAGTCCATCAAAGCACTAAATTCTAAATAATCATCATGATGGAGATTATGAGGCTTAGAACAAAGGTATACCACTCCATGAACTCTTGTACTACCTTTGTGCATCTAGGCCCTTACATGCTAGTTTGTGCATGTGTATGCAATACTTTGAGCCACACCATAAGTTTGTTCTTGTGGTGACGATTAGAGAATGAGTTAGATATTTGGTTGATACCTCTTGTGGTGATGGCATGAGTTTGTCTCATGTTTTAAACTTCATCTAAGTGAGGTATGAGCTAAATATGCTAACTTCTCAAGAATCTTGACTTAATTTGTTGCATACTTTGTTTGGTAGCAAATATAAAAATGAAATCCTATCTACTAAAACTTCTACCTACCTCTTGCCCTCTCTTGTCTACCATGATTTCTTCCTTTGGTAGAGAGATCCTTTTTGGAGATTAATGCCAAAGGGGAGAAATATTAAAAGTGTAAGGGGGGTATAAAAAAGATTGATATGTAAAGGGGAGGAATATGTTGTGTGTGCAAGGATAGTTGTGCTGACTGCCACAGGTGCGGCAGTGCCGCTCTCAGAGCGGCAGTGCCACCCAGTGTAATTTTAGTATTTATTATCTCTGTTGTGTATAACTGTCATGAGCATCACGTTTATCTTGATGACACCTTGCACCCCACAGATGCTATGATTAAGGAGAGTTCTCACACTTGTTCCTTAATATGTGCATTTGGCATTTGAGGCCAAATTTGAATTCCCTTCAATGCACACATTTAGGGGGAGCTCATTATATCATAGGATCCAAAATCTTAATGTTTATCAATCTCTTGTAAGCTTTAATTGTGTTGTCATCAATCACCAAAAAGGGGGAGATTGAAAGTGCATCTAGCCCTTTAGTGGGTTTTGGTGAATTGAGTAACAACACAATTAAAGGTCTAACGAGTTTGCTAAGTGTATCAAAGGTTCAACAAGAAAAGCAAACTTGATGGTATTCCACACAATGTTGAAATGAAGGTCAAATTATGTATTGTTGTATTGGAAGACTATGGAAACAATCTAGATCAAGCAAAAGACAACAATGCAAATGGAATCAATGAAATGACTTCTATGTTGTGGGATATCATAGTATCATGTCAAAGCAAACACACTTGAGAAATGGCAAATGAGACATGAGTTGATAGTTATGTATTGGTCTTTATATTGGCTTGCTTTGCATGAACAAGAAGAGTTGGATAATGGACTAGTGTTGATCAAGGATTGAATAATGAATCAATAGTGTATAAGTGAGAAAACACCAAGCAAAGGTCAAATGACAAGGAGACAATGTATATTTGATATAATATGGTCTCTACTTTGGTTTGCTTGTATGGATAAAGATTGAAGTGAGTAATAGGAGTGTCAAGCGAAAACAAGGAGGATATAAGGAATTGTGAATTGGCTTGACCATATTTGTAACACCCTAAAATTTTCTTTCTAGAAAAATAGAGTTACATTTATTTAATTCTTAATTTTGTGCTCATAAAAATATAGGAAAATAAAAAAATTTCATTAAATTAAAGTTTTCCCTTTCATTAGCAACATGTTTGAGCATTCATGCCTTTGCATTGGTTTATTTTGTACTGAGTGGATCTTTCAAAATCCAAAACAAGATTTCAAAAAGGTTTTGGACTTGACTTTGAAGCAAAAGAAAAGAAAAAGAAAATAGGAAAAAAGTAAACCCTCTCCCACACCCTTCTGGCCCGAAGGCCTGCTCCTACTCCTTCCCCCGCAGGCCCAACGAAGCAACAGGCCCAGCTCTCCCTCTCCCCACCTCCCTTTTTCCCGCGTGGGCCTCGCCCCAGCCCAGCTCCCCTCATCCGGCCCAGCTACTAGCGCGGACGGCCCCTCTTCCAGCTCAGCCTGACAGCCCGGCCCCGTGCCTGACAGGCGGGACCCGCACGTCAGTGCCCCGCGGCCCTTCTTCCACCTCCAGACGGAAGGCGATATTGCCTTCCTTCTTCGATGCCGTGCAAATCCTAGCCCTGATCCCATCCTTCCTTTCTCTGCTGAGCAGCTCGGGCTATTTAAGCCGAACCCCGCACCCCACCGCCTCCATCTCGACCTCCTCCAAGCACCACAGAGCCACCAGCCGCTGCCGTAACCCTAGCTCCGAGCCGTCGTCGCAGCTTTGCCGTGGAGTTGCACCGCCGATGCCTTCACCCGTTCCCGAGCTCCACGTCGTGGTAAGGGAGCCTGCAGGAGCTCTAATTTCCCTCTTCCGCGCCACTTTTCCCCTGTATCCGCGCACCGCGACCTTGTCGGTGTTGCAGCACCGCGCAATCACGGGCACCGCCGTGACCGAGCTCGATCGGCTTCAACCGATGGCATGGTCGAGTTCGTCATCACTCTCTCTCCCTCCCTGTACTCTTTGCGCTGAGAACCGTATACCGCATCGGCGGATTGAATCGCGCCGCCCAACTCTGGCCATGGCTCCGCCGTCCGCTCTGTCTCCGGCGAGCCGTTCTTCTCCCCCTCTCGTGGATCTAATCTGGACCGTCCGTTTCTGATCGGACGGATCCCCACGTCCGATACCCATTCGTCCTCCTCTTTTGCAAAAGAGACCCTTATGTTTTTAATGCTGAACCCGCAGTCCTCGGTTCGATTTTAAAAGAATAAAACAAATCGTTTTAATTCAAAAAGAGTTCAAACTATTTACAATTTTGCCACTAGTTTTCTTTTACCCTTAAAATGCTCATTTTAACTCCGTTTTGATCCAAACAAAGTTCGTTAGATTCGTAATTTTATAATATATCCATTAGTGTATAATTCATCTATTTTAACCACCTTTGAAAATAAAGTTTTGATTAATCTCTTTTAATGTTTTAATCTTGCTGTATAAACCTTGTTTAAATCGTATCTTCTATGTTTTAGATCCGTTAGAACTCGTTCAAGTTGCGTTGGTTTCGTATCGATATAATATTTGCATAAATGATCTTTAATACCATGTTAATAGATCTGTAATTTCATGGTTAACTCCTAACTTGATTAATAATTATGTAACTTGTTTTAAATATAAAATATGATTAGTTCTACTTTTGTTTCGAGATCTAAATATAACTTTGACTTAATCTAACTTGGGTGTTTCTCTGAAATGCCTTATCCATTCTTTTATATAGTTAAAATTGATAAACCTATAGTTCTCTTTGATAAAAGAAAATCTTCCGTTAGTTGTATCTCGATCATCGTAGCTCCGATTAGTGTGTTCTTCACGACTATGTGGTCGTAGAGATGCGTAGATTTATTTTTAAATCATTTTCATTGATTGGTGTATTGTTCTAATTTAGCCATGTTTGTATGCTTTATATGATTAGATGCTTGTGTGGTGATTTATTAATTATTGTCCAATCAGTGAGTTTTGCGTAGGAGATCAAGAGAAGAAGTTGGTATTTTTGGAGATCTTGGAAGACTTGAACTAGAAGAGGAATCGGTGTTTTAAGGCAAGTATTACATGGGATTATCCTTGTTGTACTATTCATGATAATCACTCATTAATCATATGCATGAGTTTCCTTGTTACCCTATAAGGTTATCCTAGTTTTGTACCTTATACCTTGTTACCGTGGGATTATGCATTTGGGTAATACGATGCTAGTGCCAAGAAAATGACTATGATCATGTAAACTTGATTAATGATATATGCAATGACAATAAAAGATGACTTTTTAGCAACGTGGACTATAGGTGGAACAACAGACACCTCAACTTGTATTCTTACTCATAGGGATATTTCTGTAAGTAGATTACCCCAGGACTTACAGTGCAACCACAAGCTATATGGCTCTGGCTTGACTCAGTATTAGACTTCTACTGGTTTGTGGCAACTTACCCGAAAGGGCGCAAGAGGGTCTCACCTTAGTGCCCTCGTAAGAGGGGTAGCACTAACCATTGAGGAAACTTGTAGCGGGTTGTTACCTACCAGTGGAACCTGTGAACGGTCTCGTAGTGTACCCTGCTCCACTTCCTTTGTAGAGGTGATGGCATATGGGGATCACGACTTGTGGGTAAAGATGTACGACCTCTACAGAGTGTAAAACTATTATAATAGCCGTGCTCATGGTCAAGAGCGGCTTGGGCTCCTAACTATGTGATGTCCTTATGTCATGGCTTATTAGTTGTTATTTATTATTTATTATTGTCACTTGTTCATATAAGCATTACATCCTGTTCACCTGATCATATGGTTATTGGGCTATTTGATTATATTGATGCTATCCTATGCTAAAATTGAGATAACTTAAAAGCTTATGCAGTTAAACCAGTGTCATACCTTTTTGAGCCTCATGAACCCCATGTATACTTGTTGAGTGCAAAAGTACTTACGCTTGTTTATTCTTTTCAATTTTTTGGATAAAAATCCCGGATGGGTACCAGAGTGCGAGAGTCTAGAGCAGTTAGGCTTGTGATCAACCAGTCAGTTGGTCCCTGTGGAGTGGAGTCTTCACCTGGAGATCGGAGTGTCTTTCCGTTGTTTGCTCTCTTAAGGTTATTTCTTTGACCTTATATGTTATGTATATAAGTATTATGTTTTGATATTACCTTCTTCTGTGGCTATATATGAGAATTGACTTCCTGGGCTCACATATGGTGTATATCTGGTTTTGTTCTTAAAACTGGGTGTGACAATATTGATGTGGAGTATCATATATAAAAGTTTGATTGATCTCAACATTTATATCTACAAGATATTCAAACAAGGATCACAATAGTGAAGAAATGGCTATTCAATGGATACTTGATATGATGTGACTTGAGCATGGCTTGATAAGGTGAAGATAGCAAGGAAAGATCTTTGAGGTACTAAGCAGTGGTGAAGGGTAAGCAAAGGCTCTGACCGAGGTACCATGGCTAAGGTGAAGAGGAGATTACTTGCATTGAGTCGAGGTACTAATCAAGCTATGATAAGTCATCTTGTGTTAAGGATCAAATCATTAGTAGAAGTGACTTGAAGCCACGAGTTGAACTAACATGTATGGAAATGGTTAAAGTCACATGCTCAAGGTATATTTGCTCAAGAGAAGAGACAAAGTTGATTGCAACCCCTATGAAGAAATATTGAGAAGAAATGGTATATGAAGACATTGAGAACTCAAGTGGTTTAAAATAGTTATTTTTCATTGATCTTGAGTATAGGTATGTCATACTATCAAGGGGAATGCAATACGAATGATAGACAAGTCTCAAGTGCTCAAACTAACCAAACCCAAGTGCTAACGTGAGAGAAACACTTAGAACTGCACCTGCACTTGTCGTTCTTGCACTTGTTCTCTATTGGGTTGGATAGCCCTCGAAACAAGCTTTCTGAAATGTCCAACATCACTGAAAACGGAGTCCAGAATCAAAAGTTATAGTTGTTTCCGTGGGGTAGCTTTTGCTGTCTCTAGGAGGGCGGCAGTGCTGCGCTTCTAGGGCGGCAATGCCGGCCTCAAACAGCCACAACGGCTAGTTTTCGTACCCTAACGGTTGGATTGAGTGGGGTGGGTATATATACCCATCTCACGCCTCCTGGTGAGGCTGCTGATGTTCAGAACACTCCTAACCTTTGCAAAGCCATTTGAGAGCTCTCCCCAACCATCTCTTTGTGAGATTGAAGTGCTTAGTGATTGATTAAGTGTTGGGGCTGTGTGATTGAGAGCTAGAGAGCACATTAGAGCTGACCAAACCTTGAGCACTTGTTGGGCTTCGTCAATCTTCATTCCGCATTTGTTACTCTTGGAGGTGAAGCCTCCTAGACGGCTAGGCATCGCCCGACGAGCTCCCGTGCTTGTGGTGAGCAGCGGGATCAGTTTGTAAGACCCTTTTTGCAGCTAAGAAATCACCCCTCACTTCAAGAGTTCACTCTCTTGATTTGAGAAAGAGGGAAAGGCTAGCCTTGTGTGGCGAGCCTAAGCCTTGTGTCGCGAACCTCAACAACGTGGACTTAGGCCAGCCTTGGTGGCGACGCTGAACCACGTGATAAATCTTGTGTCACTTGTGTGTGTGTTATTTGTGTTGCTTGCATTTGTCCTCAAGGTGATTTCTAGGGTTTGGTCCCGATCTACTTGGTGGTGCAGCTCCTACCACTTTCAAGTGGTGCTAGAGGTTCCCTACACCTCTAGGAAGGTTTTCATTCAAGCACAATTTCCATTCTAGTTATACATTTTGAATTGTGCTCAGTTCTGTCCTGGAGGCCAGCACTGCCGAGCTTTAGAGCAGCAGTGCCGGGCACCCCGGCAGTGCCGGACCCAAGGCCGGCAGTGCCAGACCTGTGCTGACAGAAAGTTTGCAAGTTTATTTTAAACAGGCCTATTCACCCCCCTCTAGTCCTGCTGGGCGACATCAAGGTCCTTTCAATACCACAACCCAACATTAGGTGTATGCTTCAAATATCTCAATATCCTCTTTGTGGCTTTCAAATTACTCTCTCTTGGAGAAGCTTGAAACCTTGCACACATGTATACACTAAACATGACATCCGGTCTTGATGCGGTCACATAGATCAAGCTACCAATCATTGATCTATATAGCTTTTGATCTACCATGTTGCCACTAGCATCACCATCCAAATTTCCATTTGTTCCCATTGGTGTACTAATAGACTTTGCTTCATCTAGATTGAACTTCTTGAGCATGTCCTTGATGTACTTGCCTTGACTAACAAAAGTCCCATTTTTCAATTGTTTGACTTGAAGACCAAGGAAGTAACTAAGCTCTCCAAGCATAGACATCTCAAACTCTTTAGCCATCATTGTGCCAAACGCTTCACAAAACTCTTGATTGGTTGACCCAAAGATAATGTCATCCACATAGATTTGCAACACAAACAAGTCCTTCCCAATCTTCTTGGTGAATAGGGTAGTGTCAACCTTGCCCATAATGAATCCCTTAGAGAGGAGGAAATCTCTCAACCTCTCATACCATGCCTTTGGAGCTTGCTTCAAGCCATATAATGCTTTCCTTAGCTTGTACACATGGTTGGGTTTCTTGTCATCTTCAAAACCAGGTGGTTGCTCAACAAATACTAATTCATTGATGTACCCATTGAGAAATGCACTCTTCACATCCATTTGATAGAGCTTGATGTTGTGAGCACAAGCATAAGCCAATAGAATCCTTATTGCTTCTAGCCTTGCCACCGGTGCATATGTTTCTCCAAAGTCAAGACCCTCTACTTGAGTATAGCCTTGTGCAACTAGTCTTGCTTTGTTTCTCACCACTATTCCATCTTGATCTTGCTTGTTGCGAAAGACCCATCTAGTGCCAATGACATTGTGGTTCTTTGGTCTCTCAACTAGCTCCCAAACTTGATTTCTAGTGAAGTTGTTGAGATCTTCATGCATAGCATTCACCCAATCAATATCTTGCAAAGCCTCTTCAATCTTGGTTGGCTCAATAGATGATACAAAAGAAAAGTGTTCACAAAAATGAAGCCAATATTGATCTTATTTGTACACCACTAGTGATATCTACAATAATATGATCTATAAGATGATCTCTTGCAATAGATGTAGGTTGGAGTGTTGGAAGTTGATTTCTTGTATTTGGTTGATCATTGGGTAGAGTAGATGAACTAGCTTCTTGATCATGAGTTGGAGAGGATGAACTAGCTCGATTGTCATTTAGTTGCACATTGGATGGAGGATTCACTTGATCTTCAATATCTTGGTCATCATCTACTTGCCTTGGTCGAATGTCCCCAATATCCATATTCTTCATTGCATTGGCCAATGGTTCACCTCTCACATCATCATGGTTGATATTATCATCTTGAGATCCATTTGTTTCATCAAACTCCACATCATGCACTTCCTCAACTATGCCATGAGTAAGATTCCATACTCTATATGCTTTGCTTGTAGTTGAGTAGCCAAGTAGGAAGCCTTCATCACATTTCTTCTCAAATTTACTCAATCTTGCACCTTTCTTCAAGATATAACATTTGCATCCAAATACTCTAAAGTATGCAATATTTGGCTTTCTTCCATTCAATAGCTCATAAGGTGTCTTCTCAACCATCTTGTGGCAATAGAGTCGGTTGCTATAGTAGCAAGCCGTGTTGATAGCTTCGGCCCAAAAAGAATCACTCACATTGTATTCACTAAACATAGATCTCGCCATATCAATGAGTGTCCTATTCTTCCTCTCAACAAACCTATTTGATTGAGGTGTATACTTGGCCGAGAATTGATGTTTGATTCCATATTCATCACATAGCTCATCAACTCTTGTATTCTTGAACTCACTACCATTGTCACTTCTCACTCTCTTGATAGTTGTTTCAAATTCAATTTTGGCATCTCTTGACAAATATCTTGAATGTTTCAAATGTTTCACTCTTGTCACTCAAGAAGAATACCCATGTATATCTAGTGAAATCATCAACTATCACAAAGCCATACTTGTTACCACCAATACTTGTATATGCGGTTGGTCCAAACAAGTCCATGTGCAAGAGCTCAAATGATTTGCAAGTCATGATCTTACTAGGGTGAGTATTTCCAACTTGTTTGCCGGCTTGACAAGAGCTACATAGCTTATCTTTCTCAAAGACCACATCCTTCAAGCCTCTAACTAGATCATGCTTGACTAGTTTGTTCAATTGTTTCATTCCAACATGTCCAAGCCTTCTATGCCATAACCAACCCATGCTAGATTTGGATAGCAAGCAAGTTGACAATTGAGTTTCTTTGGCATTGAAATCAACTAAGTATAGATTCTCATATCTAAATCCTTTGAATATCAAGTTAGAGTCATCTACACTTATGATCTCTACATCATCAACTCCAAAGATGCATTTAAATCCAAGATTACAAAGTTGAGCTACGGATAGCAAGTTGAAGTTCAAGCTCTCTACTAGCAACACATTGGATATGCTCATGTCATTGGATATAGAAATCTTACCAAGCCCTTTGACCTTGCCTTTGCCATTGTCACCAAATGTGATAGATTCAATCCCATTGCAATCATTTGGCTTGATAGAGTTGAACATTCTTGAATCTCCGATCATATGTTGAGTGCACCCACTATCAAGCACCCAATGCCTCCCTCCGGCTTTATAATTGACCTACAAAACAATTCAATTCTTCTAAGGTACCCATACTTGCTTGGGTCCTCCAAAGTTATTGACTAAGGACTTAGGTACCCAAATAGCTTTCTTCTTTGAGCTCTCATTGGGTGTACCCATGTACTTAGCTATCACACCTTTCTTGCCCTTGGTAAGCATATAACTAGAGTCAAAGCGAATAGATGCATGTGTAAATTTTATCTTGCTTTGGTTTAGCTTGCAATACTGCTCATCATGCCCTACTTGCTTGCAACTAGTGCAAAACCGACCATTACTCTTCACAAAGCAAGGCTTTGGAGTTGCAAAGGCCGCCTTGCCTTTCTTGGGGGTATAGCCAAGTCCCTCTTTGCAAAGGGAGAACCTTTGGCTACCCAAGCACTTAAGCAAGCGGGAGTCTCCACCATAGGCATTGCCTAATGCTAGAGTGAGCTTACCAACCTCCTTCTAAAGGGTCTCATTTTCAACCATTAGTGTAGTGTCAAAAGTGACAATATCACTAATAGAAGAGGTAGAGTTAGATGTGCTACAAGAAGGGTTAGTTGGGGTGATGATGATGGGTTCATAGAAAGATTCATTAATTATATCACAAGTTATTCCCATGTTACTTGTTGAAACATGCTCTTTCTCATTTTGCTCAACAAGAAGTGAATGAGCCTTTTCAAGCTTAGAGTGAGATTTTTCAATCTTAGAGTGAGCTTTGCCAAGCTTCTCATGGGCATTCATTTGCCTCTCATGAGTAAGGTTGAGCTCATCAAAGGATTGCTTGAGAGAATGATTCTCTTTTCGCAATGCTTTGCAGTCCTTTCTTGTGAGGAAGAAGTGAGTCTTAGCATCTTCCAACATTGCAATTAATTCATCTTTAGTGGGTTCATCATCATCATCATCATCATCACTAGAATCACACTCATCATCGGATTATACCTTAGTTGGCCTAGCCATGAAGCATGTCGATGGAGTGTCAAAGAGAGAGATCTTGTTCTTCATAGCAATGCTAGCAAGAGCCTTCTTCTTGCTTGATCTCTTCTCATCATCACTTGAGTCCTCATCTTCACTTGAATCACTATCCCAAGTGACAACATATGAGCCTCCCTTCTTGCTCTTCTTGAGAAACATCTTGCTCTCTTTCTTTTCTTTCTTCTTGCCCTTTTTCTCATCTTCATCATCACTATGATGTGGGCAATCCGAAATGAAGTGATCCTTGCTATTGCACTTGAAACACCTCTTGTCATTGTTCTTGCTCTTGAAGGAGTTCTTCTTCCTTCTAGCTCTATAGCCCTTCTTCATGAACTTGCCAAATTTCTTGACAAAGAGGGCCATTTGTTCTTCATCATCACTATCATCATTGCTTGAGCATTCATCATTGCTTGATTCATCACACTTTCCTTTGCCCTTAGATGATGATGTGGCTTTGAATGCCACACTCTTCTTCTTGTCTTCTTTCTTGTCATTCTTCTTTTCCTTGTTCTCTCTAATCTTATCCTTGTGTTCTCTAAAGGTGTCATCGGTCATCACCTCACCAAGAATTTGGTTTGGTGTGGTTGTGTCCAATCCACTTCTCACCAATAGAGTGACTAGCATCTCAAATCTTTAGGGAAGACTTCTTAGGAACTTGAATGAGAAGTCTTTGTTCCCCACCTTCTGTCCAAGTGACTTAAGGTCATTGAAAAGCACCTCAAGCCTATTAAAAATCTCGGGCACATTCTCATCTTCCTTCATCTTGAAGCTAGCAAACTTCTCCTTCAAGATATAGGCCTTTGCTCCTTTCATGGATGTAGTCCCTTCATATGACTCTTCTAGCTTCTTCCAAGCCTCATGAGCACTATCCAAGTTTTTGATTTGCTCAAATACCTCCTTGGAGATTGCCTCATGTATTGCACTCAAGGCAATATCATTGTTTTGGAGCTTCTTCTCTTCGGCCGGGGTGGGTGCCTCTTAATTTACCACCTCAAACTTCTTGTCGACCAGCAACCATATCTTCCGGTTGATTGATTTAAGATAGGTGGTCATCAAGGCCTTCCAATAGCTATAATTGTTGCCATCAAACTTAGGCGCCCTCTTGGTGTTGTTGATTTGAGCCATTTTAACACCGTGGGATGTTAAGCCTTTGAGTACGGTGTACTAGCTCCGATACCACTTGAAAGGTCTAGGTATGGCTAGAGGGGGGTGAATAGCCTAATTAAAATTTCTACAACAACACTTAGCAAACTTGTTAGAATAAAACACGGCGTAAGCAAGTTTGCACTAGCTCTAAGGTTAGGCAAGCCACCTACCAATTCTAGTTACTAGCAATCTAACTAATAGCACACAACTTAGCTAGCAACCTAGAAAGCTCTAACAAAGCTACACAAGCTAGAGAGCTACTCTACTTTGCAAATATGAAAGAATGTAACGCAAAGCTAGAGATAGGATGGTTATACCAACGTGAAGAGATGAAACGATAGATAACCAATCACAATATGAAATCCACGAAGAGACAAGTTGACACAGGATTTTTCTCCGAGGTTCACTTGTTTACCAACAAGCTAGTCCCTGTTGTAGCGATGCACCCACTTGGAGGTTCACGCGCTAATTGGCAATCAAAGCCAAACCCGTTCAAGGGTGCCGCACAACCACAAGATGGGGATCCCCAAGCTACGTGGATTCCACTAGATATACCTTTCGCGAACTCCCGCGGGGTAGGTTCAAGAACCCCTCACAATCCACCGATCGGAGCCGGAGACAGTCACCTTCCTCCGCTCAACGATCCTCGTTGCACCAAGCCGTCTAGGAGGTGGCAACCTCCAAGAATAACAAGAGCTCCACGATGACGACGATCACCAAGTGCCATTAGAATGCAATCAAGAAAGCAATGCACTTGGATTCACTCAATCTCTCTAGAATATGTCAAATATGTTTAGAGGATCAGTGGTGGAACCTTCTCAAGCAAGCACAAATATGTGAGTGAGTAGAATGTGCAAGAGGTGCCCCAAAGGGCCGGCCATATCACTTAGATAGCCCTCACTCACAACTAGCCATTTTCCCACTGAAAAACACTTCCCGCGCCACCTCCGGAGAAAGCTTCGCTGTTTCACCTCCAGATGTAGCCTCGAGTCGCGCACAAACGCGCGGTCTGGACCAATGCGCCAGCGTCCGGTCGCATGCCGATTCAAACGGCTCTTTCCCGCGCGCACCGCAGCGCGCCACATGCCTCCGGTCGCTCACAACAGTGCAGGTCCGGACCCTACAATAGTAGCATCCGGACGCTACGTAGAGAGCAGTCCAGTGAGCACTTTCCTCCGGACATGCGTCCGGTTCCACCATCCGGACCATCACATGCGTTCGGTCATTTTTACAGAGCGTTTACAGCGAGCTCCAAACCCCGGACCCTACGTCTAGAGCTGAGCTTCGGACTCAAAACTGCGTCCAGACCTCTGTCCACAGTAGAGCCACCTAGGGTGTGCCTCCGGACCCATCGCCGATGGTCCGGACATAGCAAACCCTAGTGTCCGGATCCTGCGTCCGGACTGCTTGCTGCTGCCCAAACACTTCGTCCAACTTCTCCAAGCTTCCAAGAGCTAACACTAAGTGATCCCTCCACTTGTGCACGTGTGTTAGCTTTTAGTTCACAATTACCTTGGATTAAGTTGGTTGTTTCCACTAGTACAATTGATTTTAATGCAATGCATATGAACCTAGTGGCACATGATAATCGTAATCATACTTAAGAGCTCCCTCCTTGATAGTACGACTATCTATCCTAAATGTGATCACATCCTCTATGATGTCTTGATGACCAAACCAAAAATGGTTCCTAGCAATCACCTTTGCCTTCACACCATTTTCCTTTCCACCACCATGCTAGAGCTTGTGCCATCCACTTGATCCACCTTGCTCCATTACATGGTATGTACCAACCTATCTCATGATTCACACTTAGAGATCAAGGTTAGTACTTAGGTGGGTTTCATCAATTACTCAAAACCAAAACACATGGGGACTCTCAGCATTGGAAGCCTATTAGCTTGCGCACCACCAAAGTGATTGGTCGACACAACAGGGACTAGCGTGCTGGCAAGGACGTGAACCTCGGGATAAAATCATTGTGTTCATTGTCTATTATTTGTTCTCCCGGTATTCATTTGGTGATGATATTGTGATTCATTGCCTCTTGCCAACTTTGGTAACTATCTCTATCACTTGCATTACTTTCACATATTCTTGTGTAGTGGTAGTCTTAGTTGCTAGAAGTAGATCACTAGCTTAGAGAGTAGTGACTTATCTTGTTGCTTGACATAGAGATCATAAGTGTTTAGAATTGCAAATAGGTGGCTTGCATAATGTTTAGAGCTAGAGCAAACCGCTTTATCGCGTTGTTATTTACTAACAATTTGCTCTAGTGTATTTGTAGAATTTTAATTAGGCTATTCACCCCCCTCTAGCCATTTAGGACCTTTCGAGTGGTATCAAAGCCGTGGTCGCCATATTATCAAGGCTTAACAACCTTTGGTATTTGTGATGGATCAAATATCATTCAACCATGCGGGGGGAAAACCACCTATGTTTGATGACACTTCCTTTGATTATTGGAAGAGAAAGATGAAGATGCATCTAGGCTCAATACATTAGAAGGTATGGAGTGTGACCGAGAAGGACTATGTCATTCTTGATGAAGATAGTCCCACACCTAGAGAGCAAGAGAATCGACAATGCAACACCATGACACTCAATGTCATATACAACGACATTGACTCCAAGGTGTTTGAGCAAATCAAAGATCTTGAAAAGGCAAGTGAAGTGTGGAAAAGACTTGAAGATACTTATGAAGGCACTTCAACGGTAAAGAATGCCAAGTTGTACATGCTCAAGGACAAGCTATCTCATTTCAAGATGAAGGATGATGAGTCTATCCCAGAGATGTTTCATAGGCTCCAAGTGATCATCAATGATCTCGAGAGCTTGGGTGACAAGGTCAAGGATGAGGACTTCTCAAACCGGTTTCTTGGTTGTTTGCCTAAGAAATACAAAACCTTGAGGAAAATAACTAGGAGAGATGGTTTGGACAAGATCACTCCAAATGAAGTACTTGGTGAGATCATGACCGAAGAGCAATATAATGAAGAAAGTGAAGAAGAAGAGGTCAAGGAAGAAGAAAAGAATAAAAAGAGCTTAGCACTCAAGGCATTATCATCCAAGAGCAAGGGCAAAGCAAAGAAGCAAGAATCAAGTGATGATGAAGATGCAAGTGATATTGATGATGAGATGATGGCCCTCTTTGTACGCAAGTTTGGCAAGTTCATGAAGAAGAAGGGCTATGGTGCAAGAAAGAGAAGAGACAACTTCAAGAGCAAGGAATATGTGAGGAAATGCTACAAGTGCAAGAGCACAAATCACATGATTGCGGATTGCCCCAACAATAGTGATGATGATGAGAAGAAGAAGGGCAAGCATGACAAGAAGGAGAAGAAGCTATCATTCACAAGAAGAAGAAGGGTGAATCATACATGGTGACTTGGGATAGTGATGATTCCTCCGATGAAGAATCTAGTGATGATGAGACGAAGAAGACCAAGAAGAAGGCATTGGCAAGCATTGCTATCAACAACAAGCCATCTATCTTCGACACTCCGTCATGCTTCATGGCTAAGCCAACTAAGGTACAATCTCATGATGATAGTGATAGTGATCATGATAGTAGTGATGATGAGGAGGAGTGCTCCAAGGAGGAACTCTTAGACATGATTAAGCAAACTTATGCTTGATTGGAAACAAAGAGGAAGGAGTGCAAAGAATTGAACAAGAAGCTTAAGGCTCTCGAACAATCCTTTGATGAGCTCAATGGCTCTCATGAGAGGCTAATGGAAGCCCATGAGAAGCTTGAGAGGACTCACAAGAAGCTTGAAAAGACTCACTCCTCCCTCCTTGATCAAAACAAGGAGAAGGTTGTTTCATCATGTGATATTGGAGTAACTTGTGATATTCTTGATGAATCATTTTTCACTCCTATCATTGTTGCACCAACCGACACTAGCACTTCCACATTCACATCTACCTTGAGGCTGAGAAGGTCAAGGATGAGGACTTCTCCAACCGGTTTCTTGGTTGTTTGCCCAAGAAATACAAAACCTTGAGGCAAATAATTAGGAGAGATGGCTGGGATAAGATCACTCCCAATGAAGTACTTGGTGAGATCATGACCGAAGAGCAATACAATAAAGAAAGTGAAGAAGAAGAGGTCAAGGAAGAAAAGAAAGAAAAGAAGAGCTTAGCATTCAAGGCTTCATCATCCAAGAGCAAGGGCAAAGCAAAGAAGCAAGAATCTAGTGATGATGAAGATGCAAGTGATGATGATGATGAGATGATGGCCCTCTTTGTGCGTAAGTTTGGCAAGTTCATGAAGAAGAAGGGCTATGGTGCTAGAAAGATAAGAGATAACTTCAAGAGCAATGAATATGAGAAGAGATGCTACAAGTGCAAGAGCACCTGTCACATGATTGCGGATTGTCCCAATCATAGTGATGATGATGAGAAGAAGAAGAGCAAGCATGAAAAGAAGAGAAAAAAGCTATCCTTCACCAAGAAGAAGAAGGGTGAATCTTATATGGTGACTTGGGATAGTAGTGACTCTTCCGATGATGACTCTAGTGATGATGAGAGGAAGAAGTCCAAAAAGAAGGCATTGGCAAGCATTGCTGTCAACAACAAGCCTTACATCTTTGACACTACATCATGCTTCATGGCTAAGACAACTAAGGTACAATCTCATGATGATAGTGATAGTGATGATGATAGTAGTGATGATGAGGAGTAGTACTCTAACGAGGAACTAGTTGATATGATGAAGCAAACTTATGATTGCTTTGAGAAAAATAGGAAGGAGTGCAAAGAATTGAACAAGAAACTTAAGGCTCTTGAACAATCCTTTGATGAGCTCAATGGCTCTCATGAGAGGCTAATGGAAGGCCATGAGAAGCTTGAGAGGACTCACCACAAGCTTGAAAAGGCTCACTCCTCTCTCCATGATCAAAACAAGGATAAGGTTGTTGCATCATGTAACATTGGAGTAACTTGTGATATTCTAGATGAATCATTTTTCACTCCTATCATTGTTGCCCCAACCGAAACACAATGTAGCACCTCCACTTGCACATCTACTAGTGATTGAAAATGAAAAATTGAAACATGATGTTAATGAACTCACTCATGCTTTGGGTAAGTGCTTGGGTAGCCAAAGATTCTCCCTTTACAAAGAGGGATTGGGCTATACTCCCAAGAAGGGCAAATCGGCCTTTGTGACTCCAAAGCCTAGCTTTGTGAGAAGTAATGGTCGGTATTGCAGTAGTTGCAAGCAAGTAGGGCATGTTGACCAATATTGCAAACTTAACATGAGCCAAACCAAGTTTGCTAAAGCTACCTCTATGCACTTTGATTCTTGTTATATGCTTACCAAAAGTGCTAAAGGTATCATGGCTAAGTATGTTGGTACACCCATTGTTGGCCCAAAGAAGAAGGCAATTTGAGTGCCAAAATCCTTGGTCACTAACTTTGGAGGACCCAAACAAGTGTGGGTACCTAAGAAGAACTAATTTGTTTTGTAGGTCAATTACAAAGCCGGAGGAAGACATTGGGTGCTTGATAGTGGGTGCACTCAACACATGACTGGGGATTCTAGAATGTTCAAATCAATCAACTCCAACAATAATGATGGCATTGATAGTATTACTTTTGGTGATAATGGAAAGGGCAAGGTCAAAGGGCTTGGTAAGATTGCAATATCCAATGACTTGAGCATATCAAATGTTTTGTTAGTTGAGAGCTTGAACTTCAATTTGCTATCCGTGGCTCAATTGTGTGATCTTGGATTCAAGTGCATATTTGGGATAGATGATGTTTAAATCATTAGTGTAGATGGTTCAAACTTGATCTTCAAAGGCTTTAGATATGAGAACCTCTATCTAGTTGATTTCAATGCTAGTGAATAACAATTGTCTACTTGCTTGCTCACTAAATCAAGTATGGGTTGGTTATGGCATAGAAGGCTTAGTCATGTTGGAATGAAGCAATTGAATACATTGATTAAGCATGACTTAGTAAGAGGCTTGAAAGATGTTGTGTTTGAGAAGGACAAACTTTGTAGCTCTTGTTAAGCCGTCAAATAAGTTGGAAACACCCATCCCAAGAAGAGCATGATGAGCACTAGTAGAGCATTTGAATTATTGCATATGGATCTATTTGGACCAACAACATACACTAGTATTGGAGGCAACAAATATGAATTTGTGATAGTTGATGATCTTACAAGATATACATGGGTATTCTTTCTCAATGACAAGAGTGATACATTTGCTACATTCAAATCTTTTGTCAAGAGATGTCACAATGAGTTTGAGACCACCATCAAGAAAGTGAGAGGTGACAATGGTAGTGAATTCAAGAACACTAGAGTTGATGAGCTATGTGATGAACTTGGAATCAAACATCAATTCGCGGCCAAGTATACTCCACAATCCAATGTCCTTGTTGAGAGGAAGAATAGAACATTGATTGATATGGCAAGGTCTATGCTTAGTGAGTACAATGTGAGTCATTCATTTTGGGCCGAAGCTATCAAGACGGCTTGCTACTCTAGCAACCGATTATATTGTCACCCAACGATGGAGAAGACACCATATGAGCTATTGAATGGAAGAAAGCCCAACATTGCATACTTTAGAGTGTTTGGTTGCAAATGCTATATCTTGAAGAAAGGCACAAGACTTGGAAAGTTTGACAAGAAATGTGATGAAGGGTTCTTACTTGGTTATTCCACTACAAATAAAGCATATAGAGTATGGAACTCGGCTACTGGTGTGCTTGAGGAAGTCAATGATGTGGAATTTGATGAAACCAATGGGTCCCAAGTTGAAAATGAGAATCTAGATGATGTGAGTGGATCTCAATTGGCAAATGCTATGAAGAGCATGGATATTGGTGATATTCGGCCAAGGCAAGTGATTGACATTGAAGATGACAAAGATCAAGTGCTCAACTCTCCAAATGTGCAAGCTAGTGGATCTCAAGTGCAAGACCAACTTGTTGCTAGTTCATCTCAACCAAGTACAAGCAATCAAGTTCCTCTGCTCCAACCAACCAACATTGCAAGAGATCATCCAATTGATCAAATAGTTGGTGATATTACTAGTGGTGTGCAAACAAGATTGAGATTGACATACTTTTGTGAAAACTATTCATTTGTATCATCCATAGAGCCAACCAAGATTGAAGAGGCCTTACAAGATGTTGATTGGGTAAATGCAATGCATGAAGAGCTCAATAACTTCACAAGAAATCAAGTTTGGGAGCTAGTTGAAAGACCCAAGAACTACAATGTGATTGGCACAAGATGGGTATTTAGAAACAAGCAAGATCAAGATGGTATAGTGGTGAGAAACAAAGCAAGATTAGTAGCTCAAGGATATACTCAAGTTGAGGGTCTTGACTTTGGAGAAACTTATGCACCGGTTGCAAGATTAGAGGCAATTAGAATTCTATTGGCCTATGCATGTGCACACAACATCAAACTATACCAAATGGATGTGAAGAGAGCTTTCTTGAATGGATACATCAATGAGCTAGTATATGTTGAGCAACCTCCCGGTTTTGAAAATGACAAGAAGCCCAACCATGTGTACAAGTTGAGAAAGGCTTTATATGGCTTGAATCAAGCACCTAGAGCATGGTATGAAAGATGAGGGATTTCCTTCTATCTAAAGGGTTCATCATGGGGAAGGTTGATACTACTCCCTTCACAAAGAATCTTGGCAAGGATCTATTTGTGCTACAAATCTATGTTGATGATATCATATTCGGTTTAACCAATGAAGAATTTTGTGAAGAGTTTCGCAAGATGATGGCAAATGAGTTTGAGATGTCAATGATTGGTGAACTTAGTTACTTCCTTGGTCTTCAAATCAAGCAATTCAAGCATGGCACCTTTGTGAGTCAAGGCAAGTACATCAAGGATATGATGAAGAAGTTTGGCTTAGAGGATTCAAAAGGCATTAGCACACCAATGGGAACAAATGGACACTTGGATAGTGATGCTAGTGGTAATATGGTGGATCAAAAGTTGTATCGGTCTATGATTGGAAGCTTACTCTATGTGACCGCTTCAAGGCCGGATGTCATGTTTAGTGTATGCATGCGTGCAAGATTCCAAGCCTCTCCAAGAGAAAGTCACTTGAAGGCTACAAAGAGAATATTGAGGTACTTGAAGCGTACACAAGATGTTGGATTGTGGTATCCCAAGGGGTCTAACTTTGAGTTGATTGGATATTCGGACTCCGACTATGCGGGATGCAAGATTGATAGAAAGAGCACATCGGGCACATGTCAATTGCTAGGCATGTCACTTGTATCTTGGTCATCAGAGAAGCAAAATAATGTAGCACTCTCTACCGCCGAAGCCGAATATATATCCGTGTGTAGTTGTTGTGCTCAATTGCTTTGGATGAAAGCAACTTTGAATGACTTTGGAATCAAATTCAAATAAGTGCCATTGCTATGTGACAATGAAAGTGCGGTCAAGCTCACAAACAACCCGGTTCAACACTCAAGAAGAAAGCACATTGACATAAGGCACCACTTCATAAGGGACCATCAACAAAAGGGTGATATCAAAATCACAAGTGTTGGCACCGATGATCAGCTTGCCGATATATTCACTAAGCCATTAGATAAGAAAAGGTTTTGCAAGCTAAGGAATGAATTGAACATTCTTGATTTGTCAAATATGTGTTGATCCACCTCATATATATGACATGCCTCTCCTTCGAGCAATGCAAGGTAAAAGTTGTTTGACATGTCATACATCCAATATTCAGGACTTGTTAGTGCATCTAGACATCAATTCATTAGGCTCATTCATGAAAATCAAATGAATTTGATGCTTATATGGTACCACTATTGCTTCTATGTTTCTATGATCTAGTGGTAGCATATTGCATGTTTGTGGGCTTGCAATCCTAGTGTTTAATCTAGAATATGAACTTCAAATTATTAACTCAACATGGGCAAGATAACCATTCTAGAATGTGTGAACTGTCCATGGTTTAAACCAGGTTAAACACCTTGGGGCAAGTAATCTATATTGAACCACAACTAAGCTTCTCTCCAATAATCAATCCTTTTGAGCACATGTTTTATGATAATATATGACAAAGGGGGAGAAGTAAATAAGTAAGGTCACAAATTTTTTTTTGAAAATAAAATCACACAAGTAGGGGGAGCAAGCCTATGAACTTGGTTGTTGCATTTCTATGTGCATTCATAAGTGCTTGCTTGCATATGAATTTATATTCATGACATGCTTGTGTGGTGAATGCTAGAAACTTAAATGATATGGTGCTTGAAGAACTAGCATGCTTAGGCATTTATATTTTCTAGTGGTATCTAGTTCTCTCAAGTTGTTCTCAAGTGGTTTCTAGGCATTTATGGTGCTAAGGATGGTATAAAATTGCATTCCGATTGGTATCACACTTCAAAGGTCCATTCTTTATACCTTAGCATCATTTGGTAGTAGTGCGAACACATGGTGGATAAGTACCCATGTAGTTCAGTTTTGTGATGAGTGATTGCCCAACACTTGAGCATTTTAGTTTGAGTGGCTTGATTCTAACCCTTTGCAATAGCAAATGTGTGCCTGTCTATCGGCTTGTGGTGTGCAGGTGCTATGCCTAGTGACAGTGGTTAATGGCGTGGAGAAGGTCGAGTAGAGGCTTGCCATGTCGATGGACTGAGAGCGGTGAAGGGTGGAAGCGGGGCTCGGACTGAGGGGTCATGAGCGCCGGCGGACTAGCTGTGGTGGCTAGTACTTGGCACCGGCGAGTGCGAGAAGACATGGAGGTAGACCGAGTCGGCCGAGTCAAGATGGTGGACGCGCGAGTCAAGCGGAGGCTCAGGGGACTCAGAGTCCGACCGGGCGAAGACAAGGTGGCTCGCGTGGAGTGGTTTGGTGGTTTGGGCCTCAAAACCATCTGTGTCGGTTTCCGAGGTTAGGCCGCAAAACTCGGGGTTCGGTAGTTGATCCCAAAGCTACCAGTGGCGGGTTTCCTGGGTTTGGGCCTCAAAACCTAGGCAAAGCTTCTGAGGAAGCGGGGATGGCACGTGGCGGAATCCTGGAGGTTGCGTCGAGGCGATGACAACTCTTGGCAGGAAGCGGGGCCATCCATTCAAATCGAGGAAGATATTTTCTGGAGCTTGGATTGCAATGCTTAGGCTAGGTAGTTCACTCATGTATCTAGGGGGTCTTTGGGAAATAGCCAAAGCCCTATTAAATAGAAGATGAAGGGGTATCCTCATCCTCATCTCTTGCATTACTCTTTCTCCCACCTATCCCTAGGTTTTCCCTTCCCTAGCTTCTTCTTGCTTGAGATCCACCGTGTCACCGGTGTAAGAACTTGTGATTGATGTGAGGAATCGGAGGCCGTAACCTCCGTAAGCCATGGTGGCTTCAATTTTGTGATTGTGTCCCCGGCTTGCTTGTGTTCTTCTTGTTTTGCTTTTGCTCTCTCTTTTTCCTGAGATGATTTCTCTTTGTTGAGAGTAGCTTTGCAACATCGACTTGAACCAAGATGTTCGTAATCGTGAGGAGCTTCTTTGCACTGAAGGATTTCTTTGTGGTGTTCTTCGTTTTCCTCTTTCTCCCCCAAATCCGAGTGTTCTCATTTATCCTCTCCAAATTGAGCGATGATTTCTTCGGGATAACTTCCCAACTGCACTAGGATCATGCCTACAAAGTTTGATTGTAGTTGGTGATCATTTTGAGAAGATTTCGCAGAATGAAAATGATTTTCACGAGGAACAATTTTTCTCCTGTGAGCGTCGGACCACTTTGCCTTAAGCTCCGGACCAAAGCAAGTGGTCTGGTGGTCTTGACCTTTCTCGTGTCAAGCAGCAAGAGGCGTCGGACCACCCTCCGCACCTCCTGGTTTTTTAGCACCAGACCTTTGACGAGTGGTCCGGTGGCTCTGCTGAGAAACACTACCACGCGTCAGACCACTCTCCTTGTTCTGACGGTGTAGTCCGGTGCTCTGGTCCAGAGGTCGGTACCTTACTGGATTGTTTGACGTGTGTGCACCGGACCACCTTCCTTGGTCCGGAGGTGGTGTCGCACTAGTCCGGAGCCTCTGGTCCGGAGCTAGGGTGCATACTATTTTGATTTGTCTCATCTGGCGTAGGCGTCAGGCCTGAGCTCCGGACTACTTGCCATAGTCCTGTGGCTCTGTCCTCAACTGGTCCGGAGCCTCGTTTGGTGCTGTTTTTCCTCAGTTCGTTTCGCAGTTTGTTTCTCCGGGTTCGTGGCTAGCTCCGTTGTGTTCCTAGGACTTCTCCTAGAACATCCACCCACTTGTGGGTCGTGAGCCTAGTTCTTGCTTTGGGACGTGCTTGGGACAAGGGTCAAGTTCTTCCGAAAGGAATTTTTATCTGGCTCCCATTCACCCCCCCCCCTCTGGTCGCCGTTTCCGGTCCTTCAATTGGTATCTGAGCCGATTAAGGATCAATCCACCTTACATGGTTCTTGATCCGCGAAGGTGACATGGAGCGAGGTGCTGGTAAACCTCCCTACTTCGATGGAACCAACTTTGCCTATTGGAAGGTGCGCATGTTGGCTTACCTCCAAGGGCTTGACACAAAGTTTTGGGAGATTTGTGAGAATGAGAACTACGTGGTTCTTGAGGCTCGGATCATTGATGCCCAGGTTACGCAGCATGCATCTAATGAAAGAGCCCATAGAATTCTCTTCTCTTGTCTGTCTCTTTCGGAGTTTGAGCGGGTTTCGAGTCTCACTACGGCCCGGGAGATCTGGCAAACACTCTTGAGATATCATGAGGGCAACCTTCAGATCAAGTCCAGACTCTTTGACACATACCGTAGAGAGTACGAGAACTTTGCTCAGTTGGGCGGCGAATCTGTTGACGGGATGTTCACTCGCTTCCAATCTATCGTCAACAAGATGCGTGCAAATCGAGCCAACTTGCCTTATGAAGATAATGAGATGGATATCAAGCTTTTGCATGCTCTTGATCGGAAGGTGTGGGAGATGAAGGTGGCTGCCATTCAGGAGTCACTGGGCTATGATGCCCTGACCGTCGACGAGCTGTTCAGCAAGCTCAAGTCCTCGGAGATTGACTACCAGACCCGGGCCAAGCTTGAAAACCCGTCGAAACCATCTATGGCGTTGGTTTCTGGCCCCGGCGGTACATGTTCTTCGTCCTCTGACCCTTCACACTCCTTGTTTGCTTTGTCTTTGATTTCTGTGATAGAGGAGCAAGTGGAGGCTCTTGGAGATGATGAGCTGGCTTTGGTCATCACTAAGTTCTCACGGTTTCACAACAACCATTTGAACCATCGGCGTGGTGGCTCAGCCAAGGGGTGCTACCGTTGCGGTGATGAGGATCACTTCATCGCAAACTGCCCCAAGAAAGCTACGGGCGACTTCACCAAGCGTAAGGACAAGCGCGAGCACCACTTCGAGGACAAGCACAAGCCCAAGGGTGGCTACCACCGAAGGTCCTCCAAGAAGGTTATTGACAAGGTGAAGGCCAAACACCGAGCCTTCCTCGCCTCCCTCAGCGACATCGATGCTTCCTCCAACGGAGGTTCTTCTTCGAGTGATGATGAGTCCAAGGGAAAGGTTGAGGACAAGGTCAATGGCCTATGCTTCTACGCCGATGCCAAGAACGGGGCCTTTATCACCATGGCGATTGAAGAAGGCAAGGTCGGGAATCGCAAGGATGGCCCCGACTATGACTACGACTCCGACACACCCGAGGTACCACCCACCATCGCATCCCTCTCTCTCAAGATTGAGTCTTTGAATGACACTTTGATGAGTCAGGATGCTTTTCTCAAGCGTGCCACATGCGAGAGGAATGATTCCAAGGCTAAGTATCTTAGCACGCTGCATGAGCTAGAGTTTGCTAAGGCATCAGTGGTGGTTACCGAGGAGGTAGAGTGTGATGCTTGTGCCATCCACATGTCTAGTCTTGTCACTCTCCAGGAGAAGTATGGCACTCTACTTGAGGAGGTCAGTGAGCTGAAGGCTAGGCCTACCTTACTTGGTGCATGCAAGTCTTGCTTAGGCTTGCGTTCTGAGCTGGCACAGAGAGATGCTAGGATTGCTGTGCTAGAGAAAGTCAGCTCAGATAGCACTAGAGACTCGGATCACTTTGAGGTTTTGGAGCTTGAGATCGCATCGTGCAGACACGACAAGATGTGAACCGAGGAAGAAAACACATACCTTCGGTCCATCTTGAGCTAGGTGTCTTGCCGAGAGCCGCAATTGGGGATGATGCTCAGTCAATGCAAAAGGACTGGCAGCACGGGAGTAGGCTTTGCTATAGGTGGGAAGGACGATAGCATGTTCGGTGAGTGCAGTGGTTTGTGCGAGAATGAGAAACCCACCACAACTCCCAAGCTTACCAAGATCACTCCACCTAATCCTACTGACCCCTCTGAGTTTCTTGTGAGAGATGGTGTGTTTGTAGAACCACCCAAAACCACTCCACAGAAGCAAGTGTAGATTGCAAAACCGAACCATCTTCGCAACCCACTTGACACACTGCCAGACATCTCTAGTGATCCCCTTCCTAAGAAAGCTAGAGCCACCCAACCTAACAAGAGAGTGCCTACCAAGAGTGTGGTGAGGTACCATTGTGAGTATTGTGAGCGGGATGGGCACTTGGCTGAGTTTTGCTATAGGAGGAAGAGAGATGATCGGAGGCAGTTTTAGTTGAACAACTGGGACATGTACCACCCACAAGTTGGGGTGCATGAACCGGAAGTTCAGAGGCGCACTACTAGGCCTAGAGGTACAATACCTCAAGGTGCTAGGCCTCAGGAGGCCAGACCACGGAGTGGTCGTGCCCGGCGGGGTACCGGTCATGACCCATACGACTACGGACCTCGTGGAGGTGGCTTTACTCCACCCTTCTTTAGTGGACCACGTTTTCCCCATCGTGGTGATCGCTATCCTCCCATCGGACAGGAGATGTTTGTCTTTTCTCCTAACCCATTCTTTGGGCAAGTGGGACAACACTGGTATCCTTCGCAGTTTACTAACCCCAGTGTTGGCCCGTTTGCTCACCCTATGTCTTTTTATTGATGTAGGAAGGAGGACTGGAGGAGACTTGGCTTGTGGATTCCGGATGCTCACGTCATATGACCGGGAGTGCCAAGTGGTTCTCTAGCCTCGACCCCATGCGCCACACCAAGTACATTACATTCGGGGACAAGAGTAAAGGTAAGGTTGTCTCCTAGGGGTCCATCCGAGTCAAATCGTCTTTTGTCCTCAAGGATGTTGCTTTGGTTGCGAATTTGCATTTTAACCTTCTTTAGGTTTCGCAACTCCTTGATGACAGTTTTGAGGTGAGTTTTAAGCCAAACCTCTCTCGGATTTTGGACTCTCGTGGTGAGCTTTTCTGCCGGATTTTGCCATTCGGGAAGGTTTTTCGTGCGGATTTTTCTATCTCTTCCGGACCTTCTCGTTGTCTTCTTGCCGGTTCTTCTTCCGAGCTTTGGAAGTGGCATAGGAGATTGGGACATTTGAGTTTTGACTTGCTTGCAAGGCTTAGCTCAATGGACCTTATCCAAGGATTGCGAAAGCTAACGTTCAAAAAGGATTTGGTTTGCCATCCTTCCAGGCATGGCAAGATGGTTGTTGCTTCCCATCCTCCTGTGACTGAGATCATGACCACTCAACCCGGCGAGCTCTTACACATGGACATAGTTGGTCTAGCTCGGGTCAGGTCGGAAGGAGGGAAGTGGTATGTGGTTGTAGTCATTGATGACTACTCGAGATACTCTTGGGTGTTTTTTTTGGAGAGTAAGGATGAGGCTTTTCCACTTGTTGGAGATCTGATTTTGAGATTGCAAAATGAGCTACCTAAGAATGCCATGAGAGCTATCCGGAGTGACAATGGCACAAAATTCAAGAATGCTCACTTTCCAACTCTTTGCTCTTCATTGGGTCTCGATCACCAGTTTTCCTCACCTCACACTCCCCAGTACAACGGTGTTGTTGAGCGCAAGAATCGGACCCTTGTTGAGATGGCCAGGATGATGCTCGATGAGCATAGGACTCCGAGGCGGTATTGGGCCGAAGCACTTAGTTCTGCTTGCTATGTTTCCAATCACATTTTTCTCTGAGCTTTCAAGAAAAAGACCTCTTATCAGCTGCGATTTGGGAGACCACCCAAGGTAAGTCACCTACGAGTGTTTGGGTGCAGGTGTTTCATCCTCAAAAAGGGTGGTAAGTTGGATAAATTTGAATCACGGTCTTCTGACGGTATATTTCGGGGTTACTCTACTCACTCTCGTGCTTATCGTGCACTTAACCTTGAAACTAACCGAGTGATCGAGACTTGTGAGATTACCTTCGATGAAACTATGCCCTGTGTTTCCACTGCTTTTGAACTTGCAGGTGATGATGAGGTGAACACCAGCATTTTTTTTTGGAGGAGGAGCAGGACGACGCCGATTGGGGTGATCCCAAGCCGACTCCAATGGGTGCCCCCGTCGACCCTGCGACGTCCACTTCAGCTCACGGTCCCGATCCTACTACTTCCTCTACATGGGGGCCGTTCGAGCAGCTTCCTCAGTTGGTGCCTGTTGCACCTGAGGGAGCTCCAGCTCTTGTCGAGGGGGAGGCCACTTCGTCCAGGAAGGCTCCCCACCACATCCAGTGGTAGCACCCACCGGAGAACATCATCGGCGACATTGACCGGCGAGTCACGCAGTCCAGGTCCTATATCTCTCACTTTGCTCCTCAGCTTTTGTCGCTTCTTTTGAGCCCCGAGATGTTGGACACGCTTTGATGGATCCGGATTGGGTTAATGCCATGCATGAGGAGTTAGAAAACTTTGAGCAAAACCGCGTTTGGGTCTTAGTTCCTCCACCACCTAGTTGCCACCCTATAGGTACCAAATGGGTTTTCAAAAACAAACAAAGTGAGGATGGGGTGGTAGTGCGCAACAAGGCTCGGTTGGTAGCTCAAGGCTTTTGTCAAAAGGAGGGAATAGACTATGAGGAAACCTTTGCTCCCGTAGCTCGTTTAGAAGCCATTAAAATCCTTCTAGCTTTTGCGGCTTCTAAGGGTTTTAAGCTTTTTCAAATGGACGTTAAAATTGCTTTCTTAAACGTCTACATAGAGGAGGAAGTTTATGTTAATCAACCTCCCGGTTTCGAAAATCCCATGTTTCCAAACCATGTTTTTAAACTTCACAAAGCTTTGTATGGTTTGAAACAAGCACCTAGAGCATGGTATGATAGGCTAAAAACCTTTTTGCTTGCTAAGGGTTTTAAAATGGGATGAGCATGATGGGAGAGTTGACTTTCTTTCTTGGGTTACAAATCAAGCAAACCCGGGAAGCAAAGCCCCTCTCAACGCCTATGTCAACTACTATTGCCTTGGATGCGGACGAGGAAGGAGAGGCGGTGGACCAGACAGAGTACCGCAGCATGATCGGGTCGCTTCTGTACCTAACGGCGACCCGGCCGGACATTCAGTTTGCCGTCTGCCTGTGTGCTCGCTTTCAGGCGTCCCCACGGACTTCGCACAAGCAGGCGGTGAAACGCATCATGAGGTACTTGCGCTTCACTCCCAAATTTGGTCTTTGGTTCTCCACCTCTTCTTCTCTTGAGCTTTGTGGTTATTCTGACGCCGACTTTGCCGGTTGCCAACTTGATCGGAAGTCCACTTCTAGGACTTGCTAGTTTCTCGGGTGTTCTTTGGTTTCTTGGTCTTCTCGCAAACAATCTAGCGTGGCACAGTCGACATGCGAAGCTGAGTATGTTGCCGCGGCTAGTTGTTGCTCTTAGTTGATTTAGATGATTGCCACTTTGAGAGATTTCGGTCTTGAGCTTACTAAGGTGCCTCTGCTTTGTGATAGCACGAGTGCAATTAGTGTGGCTAAAAATCAAGTTCTTCATTCGAAGACCAAGCACATTGAGGCCCGTTTTCACTTTTTGCGTGATCACTACGAGAAGGGCGACATTGACCTCCGGCATGTCGAGACCCAAAACCAGCTTGCGGATATTCTCACTAAGCCTTTGGATCAATCTGCATTTTCTCGCCTTCAGGGCGAGTTGGGTGTTTGCTTTCCTTTTTAGAAGAGGAAAGTTTTGTGTATCATAGTTCTTTTTGATTATTTTAGTCTTTTCTTTGTCCTTCTTCTCTCTTGATGTCTTGTTTGTCCTAGTTGGTGTTATTGCATTTTGCATCTCATTTGCATTTGTGACATAGTTCATTTTAAGCTTCATATCTATAGCCAATATAATGAATCTATGCTCTGTTTGAGGTGCTTTATGTGTCTATGGTGTTGCCTAACTTAGACTCTTTTTGATCTATATGTTATGCAATAGAGCTAAGTTAGAAAAGCTTTAAAAATGAACTTAATTCCCCATGTCACATTTGAAATGGCACTAGCATGTGTAGGCTTTTGAAGATCCTTCTTGGCTGCCTTGTATATAGCTTGTAACTATGGCTCTTCATTGTTTCATTCACTACTTTTGAGCACTATGTTTAATATCTAAACTGAAATTGCTCTCTGTTTTGTGAATTGGAAAGATCGTGTCGGTGTTATGACCTAGGGGGTCAAGACCACTGGCTAGTAAATTTGTATATTGTGTGCTCCCTCTCCCAGACGTTATGTAAGAAGAACACAAGATTTATCCTGGTTCAGGCACAGAAGGCCCTACGTCCAGCGGGGGAGGATGGGTTGTATTATCTCGCACCGAAGTGCTCATACAGGGGGGGTACAAACAGATTTACATGGGGGTGCTCAGAGTGAGCTGAAGCCTAGGACTAGCAGGGCTACCCTAGGTGGTCGATTGGTTGCTTAAGAGGTTGATCAAGCAATCGGGTGTGTGGTGTATGCAGGTCAGAGAAGATGTCCGAATGCGAATACCAATGTGTGAGCCGATATCCGTGTCTCTCTCATTTCTTCTATCCCGGCGTCCCCTTTTATAGATCAAGGGGAGGCACGGGGGTACAGGGTCCTAAACTATAGCGGCATGGGAGGCATGTCCGTGGCGCCACGCCGGCGAAGGGACGTCGATCGCTGTAGCCGCGTGGCCTTCCCGTCCTTCCGGTGTTTCGGAGTATGGTAATGGTGGACTGGACGTTGCCGAACGTCATGGCGCAGTGCGGTCGGCCTTCTGTAGACGGGTGCGAGTCCCATAGCTGAAACGGGACAGAGCGGATAGGACGGGTCCCATGCCGGAGTGGATGGAGACGATGGTGGAGCCCCCTGGTCGAGGGGGGGGGGGTCGAGGCTAGCGTGACCCTATCGTATCCCTGAAGACACGGTCGAGGGCTACCCTGTTCATGGCTCAAGGGGGTGCCTCTGGATTTCGTACCTACAACGTGGCTACAGCGGTCACACGGTCAACGGAGGTCCAGGGCATGGGCGGTGAGCTGATGGATTTGACCGCGGCAGTGGGCGCCCATGGCGTTAGGCGGGGGCAGGTAGGCGCATTGGATCCCCTTTAACCCATACCGGGAGTAGGTAAGTCGGTCGAGCTTCCTTCTCAGGGGTCGTTCGTCCGACCCCCTGTCCGTCATTCGAGGGGTAGAGGCGGAGTGGGTCGTTCGTTCGACCCCTGTCCGTCAATCGGGGTCGAGGCGGAGGCGGAGGGGTCGTTCGTTCGACCCCTGTCCGTAAGTCGAGGTAGAGGCGGGGGTCGTTCGTTCGACCCCTGTCCGTCTGTTTTTCCAGTAATGGGCCGGCCCACGACTGGTTCCTGTCGTCGGTGAGGGAGGCCTTTGTGTGATGGGCCTTTCTCCATTGACTTGAACGGCTGATCGAATCCTGTCTTAAAAATGGTTGCTATGTTGAGCGTTAGTTTATTGCAGGTTTAGGGTACTCCTTACCTTTGTATCCGACAGTAGCCCCCGAGCCTCTATGCGGATAAGGAAAATCCGCATAGAGGTTTTTGCTGATGATCTGTAGGGTTAGTACGAGGTCCAATTCTCCGCGGGGTGCGCGCGAGCGCATCCCGCGGGGGTAGCCCCCGAGGCCCCAGAGGAGTGATTAAGAACTCCTCTAGGGACTTTGATGTGTGTTCTATCGAGAGGAGTTAGGATTACCTAGAGTCGTGGCGCCCTATCGAGCGGTCGATTATGTTTGCCAGGCCACGAGAGTTCCACTTCCTGAAAAAAGGGGGTGCTCGAGGGCGGCTGTCGAAACCCTTCCGAGGGCCAGCCTTCGCTCCCTCAAGTGTTAAACTGGAGTCATAGTGCCTTATCGAGGGGTCAACTCTGTCTACCAGGCTACGAGTGTTTTCGACCCTCTTTCGTCGAGGGGCGTCGTGCGTAGTCTAGCCCTCAAGCCTCGTGTGACTGGGCTTTCACTACCTCCTAGCGTCCTTCCCATGGATCCTAGCGCTCGTATTGTGGGGCGAAGAGCATCGTGCTATCCTCGTTAGGACGAGCCCCGAAGTCCTCTGTGAGCCTTCGTAAGGACGAACCTCGAAGTCCTCTGCGAGCTGGTAACGGGTATAAATTCAAATGAAATCCAAGTGAGAACTCGTGCCCCCTTCGACGGGGGTTGATAGAAGCCCTGAGGCGTTCTCATTCAAGCAACACCGCGTGGATTACCTAGGTGCCAACTCTGTTCGATGAGAGTCGGTGGCCTGATGCCTCCCGTCGAAGGGATCCTTGGGTATTCCGTGGTTATGCCTTGGATATGTCCCGGGGGGCCTCAAGAGTTCGTTCTCGAGCTAGGGGCTCGCGCCGGCCCCCCTGGGTCATCCTTGACTCGCGTACTCGAGGGCGGCTGTGAACCTCATTCGTGGGGCCAGCCTTCACCCCCTAGAGATTTGGGGGTGGACCGGAGTCCGTAACCCTGGGTCCTCCCTGACCTCAGGTACTCAAGGGCGGCTGTCGAACCCTGTGCAAGGGCCAGCCTTCGCTCCCTCGAGATTTTGACGGACGGGTCGACGTCCGTTGCTTTCCTCCGAAGATAACGTCCACTGTTGCACGTTGTCCAGTGGAATATAAGGGGGTGGTGGGTTGGTATATTAAATGTGGGGACATACCTGTCTTTTTGTTGGGTCCGCCCGTGGGGCTCGCGCCGACCCCTCCTGGATTATTCCCGACTCGAGTACTCGAGGGTGGCTATCGAACCCCGTTTGAGGGCCAGCCTTCGCTCCCTCGAGATTTGGGGGTGGACCAGAGTCCATAACCCTGGGTCATCTCTGACCTCAGGTACTCGAGGGCGGCTGTCGAACCCTGTTCGAGGGCCAGCCTTCGTTCCCTCGAGATTTGGGGGTGGACCGGAGTCCATAATCCTGGTTCATCTCTGACCTCAAGTACTCAAGGGCAGTTGTCGAACCCTGTTCGAGGGCCAGCCCTCATCCCCTCGAGGTTTGGGGGTGGACCGGAGTCCATAACCCTGGGTCCTCTCAGACCTCAGGTACTTGAGGACGGTTGTCGATCCCTGTTCGAGGGCCAGCCTTCGTCCCCTCAAGATTTTGACGGACGGATCGATGTCCGTTGCTTACCTCCGAAGATAACGCCCAGTGTTGCACGTTGTCCGCCGCAGGCATGCCTTTTTACGAGATGTCCATTCGACTGCGGTCGTTGCAGTCATATGGTGCGGCGAGGCGTGCGGCACGGAGCCTGATGACGCGACGGGTGCAGTGAGGCGTGCGGAATACGAGGAGGCGGTAGGTGAGCGCATTAAATGCAGAGACTTACTTGCCTTTTCGTCGGGTCCGCCCGTTGGGCTTCCGGTTATAAATATTGGGGGTGGGGGTCTGGTTTCCGCACGCTCGCCATTGCCTTCCCTATCTTCTTCCTCTCGCCGTTGCCTTCGTTGCCCACCGAGCCAGATCTCTACGTGTGCGAGAGCAGGGAGAGGAGAGATCGGCAACATACCTTCCTCCCCCTGCACCCGAGCGCGTTCGCTTTCCTGCTCCCATGGCCACCTACAGCTTGCGCGGCCCTGACGCCTGGCTTCCGTCGTCGGCGACCGTGGCGCGACTGGGAGACTTGGTGGAGAGCGGCCTTCTCCGACCCATCACCTCCGTGGACCGGCTGGAGTGGATAGTGCCGCCGAGGGAGGACGCTGAGCCCAACCCGCCGGAAGGTTACGTGGTTAGCTTCGAAGCTTTCCACCGGGCGGGGCTGGGATCCCCCCCAACCGTCTTCTGTGCGGGATCCTCCACCACTACGGCGTGGAGCTCCAACACCTCTCCCCCAACGGCATCTGCAACGCGGCGGTATTCACTGCCGTGTGTGAAGGTTACCTAGGGATGGAGCCACATTGGGAGCTGTGGCTCCATCTGTTCGAGGCGAGCCTGTTCCATGCCTCGGCCAGGAGGGGCAGCCGCAGGATGGTCAGGGCAGGCTGCTGCAGCATCTCCCTCAAGAGGGCGGACAGCTGGATCTCGGCGAAGCTCACGTCGAGCCACTCTGGATGGCACTTCGGGTGGTTCTACCTGAGGAACGACGACGGTCTATTCCCCGCCTACACCGGGAGGACGATCGACTTGAGGCCCGACCACTTGAGGTACGACGTCGAACAGAAGAAGCAGAAGCACCTCGACCATCTGCTTGGCGCGGTCTCTAGTCTGAAGAAGGCGGGACTTACGGCGGCGATCGACGCGTCGGCCTTCCACCAGCGGCGAGTTGTGCTGCTGATGGCTCGCCCGCGACACCTCGACGAGATGCGCCCAGGAGTGGATCTCACGGGGTGCCGCCTCGTGGAGGACAAGCTGCCCCTCGAGAGGCTGGTCCGCCGAGTATGTGCCTCCTTCGCCGGCGCGTTCGAGGTGGGGGGCGTCATCGGCGTCCCCATGATGCCTGACCAGGGCCACGTCCAGCTGGTACGACACCTCTTTTCTTTGTCAGTGCCCTCTCGCCTGTCTTGTTTGTCTCCTTTGCCTACGTTCTAACCACGCCTCGCATTCCTTAGGGGAACGTCTTTTACCGGGAGTCGCTACCGCCGATGAAGGAGGAGCGGAACGACTCCCAGGCGATATGCTTGCAGGCCGAGCAGGATAAGAAGGCCAAAGACAAGGCCAAGCGGGAGAAGGGCAGAAAGGCCCGAGAGAAGCAGGAGCGCGAACAACGCTGGGCACGGCAGAGGCGGGCCAACCTTCCCGAGGAGGAGTCCCCCTCGGAGGAGGATGAGGATGAGGGGTCGAGCGGCGACGAGGTTGTTGGCGATATGGCTGTGTGGCGCAGGGTTGTGACCGTTACGCTGATCCTGATGGAGATTGCTCTTATGCAGGAAGAGGAGCGGGAGCTGGAGGAGGAGGAGGCCGAGCCACAGCGAGGGCTCGCGGAAGAAAGAGCGGTGCCCAGGCATCAGGGGGCGGCCGCCAGTATTGGAGGTGGAGAGGGGTCGACGTCGAGGTCGACCCCAACCGTTGGAGTTGAGTCGCGGGGTGAGCGACCCGCAGCTCTTCAAGGTGAAGCGTCGCGGCGGACGCGTAGCCGTTCGTCGCGGTCCCCGTCGAGGGGTCGGTCGAGCACTCCCCCGGCGCCCACTCGGTCGAGCGCACGGGCGTCAAGCCCGTCGACCCAGGAGGAGACCAGGGCAGTGGCGGCGGGGACGTCGTTGGCCCCTGCCAAGGAGGCGGCTCCGGGGGCGGCCTCGACCCCTGCCGCGGCCAGCGCTGGCGGGAGGGTTGGCCCTCGTCGTCCCTCACAGAAGCCCCCGAGTGGCTCGAGGTCCATTGGTCGGACCCCCATGACTCCGCTGGGGTAAGTTGCTTCCCTGTCGATCCTGAGTATTTTTCGTTGGTTGTGACTTGTGCTTATCGTCGCGTATGAGTTTCTTTTTCACGGCAACGCGCTAGTCGGAGGACGCGACCTTCACCCCGGGCAAGAGGCTAAAGACGGAGGCCGCGGCCAAGATGGCCGTCGGGGCCAGTCCTGCTGCCTCGTCCCCTTCGACCCCCGCCCTAGGTGCGGCGTGGGCGGCCAAGGCGCGGGAGGCGATAGGGCGCGGGCAGGCGCAGGCCGTCGCGGATCTGACTCGAGCGTGGGAAGAGACGGGTCGACCCGTCGAGTCGGCGGGGTCTGCCGGAGTGGCGGTCGAGGCCGTGCTCACCATCCCGTCGGAGGGGGCATGCCCGCAGCCTCGGAAGGTGCGGAGCCGGCGTCGACGACAGCTGTGGCTGAGGGGGTCGAGCCCCCAGCTGTCGTAGAGGTGGAGGTGGTCGACTTGACCTCCGCCGGCGAGGGAGAGACGCCGGAGCGCTTGGCGCCGAGGCAGTGGCCCGAGAACCTCGCGCCGTGGGAGGCACGTTTGCAGCGCGATCACGAGGGTGCGGTTGCTGCCGCGCCGGAGGTGCCATCGTCGTTGGAGATCCTCGCCGCTGCCCGAGCCTGCCCAGGAGGGAGGACGGGCCGAGGAGCTCGAGGCGACGCGCGTGGCGGAGATGACGGCCCCCCGGTCGGAGCCGGAGGGGGCTGTCATGGCGCTGCAAGGAAGCCGCGCGGCAGACGTGACAATGTCCGAGGCGGCTGCTCGGCCTGTTGTCGAGGTCGGGCAGTCGTCTTCTTGAGGTGATCCGCCCTCTAACTTAGTCGGCGTGGATCAGGAGGGGCTGGCGGTGGCCCCGCAAGATGGCTCTAATGCCAGGAGCGCCCGGCTTGAGGGGGCGGCCCCCTTCCCCACTTTGGTGGAGTGGGTGAGGCTCCACGGGGTTGACCTCAAGATGCGCCAGGTCCTCACGCGGGAGGTCAAGGAGAGGGTCGACCGCCGCAGCAAGTTCTAGGGGCAGGAGCCCCTCGAGCTGGCCGACCCCCAAGACCCAGGGCGCACCCTCCTCAAGCTCGATGACCAAGCCGAGCTCGGGGAGTGGGAGCACCAGGAGGAGTTCCGGGCATGGCTTGCCCATGTGGTACGCGTGTCGGCGGAGGTTGCTTTCGCGGATTTGTTCCGGGGGATGGAAGTAAGTTTCGTCCTTTCTGTTTCGATTTATCTTGGTTATTTTGCTGCTCTTTTCTGATGAATTTCCTTTCTATCCCTAGTAGATGCTGAGGGCGAGGTCGTACGACAAGTCCCAGTTCATCCTCCGGGCGCATGAGCAGTGGAGCCAGCTCCCCATCCTCGGCACCTCGCTGGATAAGGCGGAGGCCGAGGCCACCCAGCCGAAGGTCGAGGCGGCCACCGCGCAGGAGGCGGCCAAGGCCGCTCAGGAGGAGGCCTCCCGGGCATAGTCGAGGGCCGAGGCTACCTTCAAGGAGGTCGCCGAGGTCGGGCAGCAGTGGGACGCTGCCCAGGAGGCCAGACGTAAGGCGGAGGAGGAGTCCACCCAGCTGAGGGAGAAACTGGCTCGAGCGGCGGAGCGTGTCCGGCAGCTCGAGGAGGACCTGAAGCAGGAGGCTGCCGACCGCACCTCCCTCGAGGGGTGGGTCCAGGAGCTCCAGGCGGATTTTGACGCAGTCTTCCGCGACCGTGTCGCTCTGGGGGAGGTGGTGGCTAACCAGAAGAGGGCCCTCGATGGTACGGGCAAGATCATCGAGGACCTCCGGGCTAAAAACAGTGACCAGGCTGCAAAGCTCGTCGACGTCCACCTCCAACTTCATAAGGCCGAGCAGGACTACGTCGCCGTGGAAGCACACACCAAAGGTCGGTTTTTTATTAAGCTTGCCTGTTTTCCACCCTTCCTCTGCTTTTTTGGTTTTGACGGAGTCCTCTATTTGTTCTGGCAGAACTTGAAGGGGACAAGGCTCGAGCCCACGAGGATCTAACTAGTCTTTAGAACCTCCTCGGGGTGGAGACGAGCCTGAACGAAAGGCTCAAGGGCGCCATCTCCGCCTTCTGTGATGACATGGGGGTTGAGGCGGAGCCGGCGGTCGAAGGCGACGCGCGAGGAGACTCCCTCCTGCGCCGCTTCTACTCCATGACCCGAGAGGTGACGGAGAAAGTCCGTGCTGCTCTGCACGTTGGCGTGAAGCGGACGCTCGCGGTCGTCCGCTCGGGCTACATCTACGACCTCAACGTCGTCGCCAGCGGCTTCGTCGTCGACCCGGGGCTGACCGATGAGGCTAACATGGCGAGATGCGATGAGCTGATCGAGGCCACAGAGGTGCCCGGAGGCGAGCTGGCGAAGCTCTTCGAGCCTGAAGTGCTCCCTTCGGCGAATGGAGATGGCGACGAGTAGTCGAGGCCTGCGTGCCGAATCTAGACAAGAAGGTCCATGTAGTATATTAGATTTTGTGACAATACGATGTCGAGCCCGTAGGGGCTTTTTAATGCATTTTATTCGAGATGCATCTGGGTGCTTTTATTTCTGGAGCTGTCTCTATTTCTCTCTGCCTGAGTCGTTGCTTGTGGGCTAAGTATTCGACGCACACTCGTATCCCTGGAGGGGGGAGCGAGTGGGGATACCATAGCCCTGAGGCATAGGAGAGTCCCTGGCTCGACGGCCCTCGACCCTTAGGGAGTTCGAGGCGTTTTTTACTCAGCCATGAAGCATACTCGGGGCAAAGGTGGAAAGAGAAGGTCGAGTTTCGAAAAAACGTTCGGGTTTTTTAGAGAGCTTAGGAGGGGGTCCCCCTTGTCAGCCCCCGAGGGAGGCTTGACTTTCCTAGAGCAAAGTCGAGGCTACCTCAGAGTTATGAACGAATGTGAAATGTATTTCGAGAACATTTTATTCATTCATAATGCGATAAATGTACATAACGCGGAAAATGTACGAGGCCTCGAGGCCTTAGGGGTAGAAGCGACATAGCTGTTCGATATTCCATGCGTTGGTGAGGATCTCGCCCTTGTCGTTCTTCAGTTTGTAAGTCCCTGGCTTTAGCACCTCCGCCATGATGAAGGGTCCTTCCCAAGGTGGCGTCAACTTGTGACGTCCCTTGTTGCTTTGTCGGCGGCGCAGCACGAGGTCGCCGACGTCGAGGTCCCTTTTGCGTATGTGTTTGTCGTGGTAGCGCCGCAGCGTTTGCTGGTACTTTGCCGACTTGAAGAGTGCCACGTCCCGGGCTTCCTCGAGCTGGTCGAGGGAGTCCTCTCGGGCTGCTGCATTGGCCTGCTCGTTGTAGGCCTTTAGTCGAGGGGACCCATACTCGAGGTTAGTGGGGAGGACGGCCTCGGACCCATAGACCAAGAAGAACGGGGAGAACCCCGTGGCTTGACTTAGTGGGGAGGACAGAGGGCAACTCATCGACCCATCTCTTGCCATGTTTGTTTAGCTGGTCGAAGATCCTTGGCTTGAGGCCCTGCAAAACCATACCATTCCGCGCGCTCGACCTGGCCGTTAGTTCGAGGGTGGGCGACTGCAGACCAGTTCACCCTGATGTGGTGGTGGTCACAGAAGTCCATGAACTTTTGGCTGGTGAACTGCGTGTCGTTGTTAGTGATGATGACGTTGGGTACCCCGAAGCAGTGGATGATGTCGGTGAAGAATAGCACGGCTTGTCGAGATTGAATGTTGGCAATGGGTCGAGCCTCGATCCATTTTGAGAACTTGTCTACGGCCACGAGGAGGTGGGTGTGACCACCTTTTGTTTTCTTCAGGGGGCCAACCATGTCGAGCCCCCATAGTGCGAATGGCCAAGTTATGGGTATCATCTGAAGAGCTTGTGCAGGCAGGTGAGTCTGCCTGGCGTAGAATTGGCATCCCTTGCAAGACCGAACAAGTTTTGTAGCGTCGGTGACGGCTGTCGGCCAGTAGAAGCCTTGTCGAAAGGTGCTTCCTACCAGCGTTCTTGGCGCCACGTGGTGGTCGCAAGCGCCCGAGTGTAGGTCCTTCAGTAGTGCCCTCCCCTCCTCGAGGGTGAGGCAACGCTGAAGTATACCGGTAGGGCTGCGTCGATACAGCTCACGGCCATCCCCATACAAGACATAGGTTTTGGCACGTCGGGCTATGCGTCGGGCTTTGGTGCGGTCTTCTGGGAGCTTGCCCCGTATTAGATACTCGAGGTAGGGTGTGCGCCAGTCCATCGAGAGGGTTGGTGTTGCGGCCGTTCCGTCGATCTCCATGACTTCTTCCCCGTTCGAGGGGGGGATCGGTCGAGGGGGTTGGATCGACCCCTTGCTCGAGGGTGGGAGCCCCCGAGCCTAGGTCGAAGGACGGCTTGTGAAGGTCCCTCAAAAAGACGTCGGCAGGGACTGTACCTCGAGTGGACGCGATTTTGGCTAGCTCGTCAGCAGCTTCGTTGTACCGGCGGGCGATGTGGTTGAGCTCGAGGCCGTAGAATTTGTCCTCGAGCCTTCGGACCTCCTCGCAGTAGGCTTCCATCTTGGGGTCGTGGCAGCTCAAATCTTTCATCACTTGGTCGATTACCAACTGCGAGTCCCCCCGAAGGTCGAGCTGTCGGACCCCGAGCTCGATGGCGATGCGCAGACCGTTGACGAGGGCTTCGGACTCGACTACGATGTTGGAGGCGGGGAAGTGGAGGCGGATGCCGTAGCGCATGTGGACCCCTGAGGGTGATATGAACAGCAATCCGACGCCTGCCCCCGTCTTCATTAAAGATCCGTCGAAGTACATGGCCCAGAGCTCGGTATGAACTTGCGCCGGGGGTAGTTGGGTGTCGGTCCATTCTACAATGAAATCTGCCAATACCTGAGACTTGATGGCCTTCCGAGGGGTGCAGGAGAGAGTTTCCCCCATGAGCTCGACCGACCACTTGGCGATTCTTCCGGACGCCTCCCGGTTCTGGATTATCTCCCCGAGGGGGAAAGATGAGACCACAGTAACCGGGTGGCCTAGGAAATAGTGCTGGAGCTTGCGCCGAGTGAGGACGATGGGATACAACAGCTTCTAGATGTGGGGGTATCTCGTCTTAGTCTCGGAAAGTACCTTGCTCACGAAGTAGACAGACCTCTAAACCGGCAGGGCATGTCCCTCTTCCTCCCTCTCGACCACTACGACAGCGCTGACTACCTGGGTAGTTGCTGCGACATAGAGCAAGAGGGGCTCGGCTGGGCTCAGGGGCACCAAGATAGGTGGTGAGGTGAGCAAGGCTTTGAGTTTGGAGAGCGCCTCCTCGGCCTCGATGGTCCATGTGAAGTGTTCTGTTTTCTTAAGGAGGCGATAAAGGGGGAGGGCTTTTTCCTCAAGCCGTGAGATGAACCAGCTGAGGGCAGCGAGGCACCCTGTGACCCTTTGTACACCCTTAAGGTCCTTGATCGGGCCCATCCTGGTGATTGCGGTTACCTTTTCTAGGTTGGCCTCGATCCCGCGTTGGGAAACTATGTACCCTAGGAGCATGCCTCGAGGGACCCCGAAGACACACTTCTCTGGGTTCAGCTTTATGTGATTTGCCCTAAGGCACCCAAATGCGATCTCGAGGTCCCCGACTAGGTTCTCGACTTTCTTGGATTCGACCACGATGTCATCGACGTAGGCCACGACGATTGGCCCTATATGTTTTCCAAAGACATGGAGCATGCATCTTTGATATGTGGCCTCGGCGTTTCGCAAACCTAAGGGCATAGTGAGGTAGCAAAACATGCCAAAGGGGGTGATGAAGGAAGTCGCGAGCTGATCGGACTCCTTTATCTTTATTTGGTGATAGCCAGAATACGCATCAAGGAAGCAGAGAGTTTCACATTCCACAGTGGAATCTACTATTTGATCAATACGTGGTAATGGAAAAGGAACCTTGGGACATGCTTTATTTAAACTAGTGTAGTCTACGCACATCCTATCCTTTCCATTCTTTTTCTTGACAAGTACGGGATTTGCTAACCACTCGGGATGATGTACCTCCTTGATGAATCCGGTCTTCTTGAGCTCGTCGACCTCCTCCCCGATGATTCTGCGCTTCTCCTCGTCGAAGCGGCGCAGCCGTTGCTTCACCAGTTTGGATACGGCCCGGATGTCCAAGGAGTGCTCGGCGACCTCCCTCGGAATGCCCAGCATATCCAAGGGACTCTAGGCAAACACGTCAGCGTTCGCGCGGAGAAAGTCGATGAGCATGGCTTCCTATTTGGGCTCGAGGGTGGCGCTGATCGTCAGCGCCTTCCCATCCGCGTGGCCGAGGTCGAGCGGGATAGTCTTGGTGTCCTCCGTAGGCTTGAAGTTGCCGGCGTGTCGTTTGGGGTCGGGGATCTCCTTGGAGAAGTCATCAAGGGCCGCGAGGATGGCTGACTCCTCGACCGCCTCGGCGTTCTCCACGCACTCGACGTCGCAGTCATAAGTGTGCTCGTAGGAGGTGTCGACGGTGATGACTCCCTTGGGCCCCGACATCTTTAGCTTGAGGTAGGTGTAGTTTGGGACCGCCATGCACTTGGCGTATCCCGGTCGACCGATGATGGCGTGGTAGGTACCGTGGAATGTGACCACTTCGAAGGTCAGATCTTCCTTCCAAAAGTTCGAGGGGGTATCGAAGCAGACGGGTAGCTTGACGCGGCCGATCGGGAGTGCCTTCTTTCCTGGGACGATCCCGTGGAACCCCCCCGCCCCCGCGCTGGGCAGGAGCATGGTCCTTGGGATCCCCAGGAGGTCGAGGGTCTCAGCGTAGATGATGTTGAGGCTGCTTCCCCCATCCATGAGTACCATGGAAAGCCGAGTGTTGAGTATGATCGGCTTGACGACGAGTGGGTAGACCCCTGCGTTGGGGACGTGCTTGGGGTGGTCGTCCTGGTCGAAGGTGATCGGCACGTGTGACCAGTCGAGGTATCAAGGAGCTTGAGCTCGTACGGAGAAGACCTCTCAACGCTCACTCTTGCGCTGACACGTGCTGAGTCGGGTCGAGGGTCCCCCGAAGATCATGAAACAGTCGAGGATCTCAGGGAAGCCTCCGTTTTTGCCATCGCCCTCGTCTTGCGGGTCCTCCTTCTTGTCATCTTTCTTGAGGCCGAGGGAGCAGAAGTGCTTCTTGAGCATGCGGCAGGCCTCGAGGCTGTGGGCTGCCGGTCCCTTGTGATAGGGGCAGGGGTCTTTTAGCATTTTGTCGAAGACGCCCCCCTCGAGAGGGGGACCTCGAGGCTTCTTCTTGTCTGTCGTAGCGACAAGATCGTAGGGCTCGATGTCGCGTCGACCCGGTTGGTTCTTCTTCTTGTTCTTCTTCTTGTCATTGCTCTTCTTGGGCCAATTATTCGAGCCCCCGGGCTCATCCGCCTTGGCCTTCCCCTTGCCCGGGGATGCATAGAAGAACGCGCCAACGGCTTCCTCGCCGGCTGCATAGTTGGCGACGATGTCCATAAGCTCATTGGCGGTCTTGGGGGTCTTCCGTCCCAGTTCCCGCACAAGCTCCTTGTAGGTTGTCCCAGCGACGAACGTCGTGATGACGTCGTGGTCGGAGATGTGGGTTAGCTCAGTACGTTGCATGGAGAACCGTCGGGTGAAGTCACGGAGGGTTTCCCCTGGCTTCTGGTTGCAGCTGCGGAGATCCCAGGAGTTTCCTGGCCACACGTAGGTGCCCTTGAAGTTCCCCTGGATGATCCTGACCAGGTCGGGCCAGCCATAGATCAAGCCCGGGGGGAGCTCCTCGAGCCACCTTTGAGCGGTGTCGGAGAGGAAGAGCGGGAGTTGCCGAATGATGACGTGGTCGTCGTCGGCTCCTCCTAGCTGACATGCCAGCCTGAAATCAGCAAGCCAGAGCTCCGGCTTGGTTTCACTGTTGTACTTGACCAGGCTGGTGAGTGGACGGAAATGAACAGTCAAGGCGGTTTGCCGGATTGCCTTGCTGAAGACTCATGGCCCTGGTGGTTCCGGGGATCGACGTTGATCCTCGTCGCTGTCGTAGCGCCCACCTCGATGAGCACTATAACCTCGAGCCTTAGCGTCACCGTGTCAGCATCGTTTGTTATCGTTGATGTCGTATCGCGCATCTCGCGGTTGTCGATGGTCGAGGATGCGGTCTCGAACTGGTTGCCGCTCCGCTCCACCTTGGGGCGCCTGGTCTTGGTGGACAGATACCTCTCGATCTTGTCGAGAGGGCACGTCCCGCCGCTCGGAAGCAGCTCCTCTGCGCTTCGAGGCCGAGCTCTCCGCCTGCTGAACGGCCGCGGTTTGGAGAAGTCCCTGGATTTCATTCCTGATGCGTCGCGCTTGGGGCGTCGATGGTGCCGGCATGTCACGAAGCAGCATTATGGTTGCCACGACATTTTGGCTGGCACGGTTGTAGACGTGGCGCTCGTTTGCCCCCTCCTCGACGATCTGTCGATGGACTTCCCGGGCCCGCTCACGGGCTCCCGCACCCTGTGGGCGCTTGCGATCTCGCTCGAGGGCGTGCTCGAGCTGCTGGAGTCGCAGACGCTCCTCCTCGAGCTTGGCGAGCAGCTCTCGAACTTGCGCCATCTGAGCGTCCTGTGGTGGCTCGGCTTTGTCAGGACTCGGGGAGTCGGCGTTTCGCGCTAGGGTAGCGTTGCCCCCTCCTCCTTCATCCGTGGCCGCAGCGTCATTGATGTCGTCCTGGGAGTCGACTGGATCGATGAGGTGGAAGCACTCCCACGTGGGATCGTAACCCTCGTCGGGGGAGTCCGAGTCAGGGTAGCCGTGTTAGAAGTTTGGGAAAGATCCCCAGCATTCGTCCTCTAGCCATTGCCGTACCGTCCCCCAGATCTGACACCCTAGGGTCAGGGCTCATCGTGACTCCGGGCGCTCGTCTAGTGGAGGGGTGGTGACGAGGTTGATCGTCGTACGTAGCAGGTTCCCTGGGTAGCCGTAACGTGCCTGCATCTGCGAGCCTACAAAAGCAGAATAGAGCCTGGCGCTGTTGTAGAGCCCAAGTGGAAACAGGTTGTGCGGTGGCGCGGCCGAGTATGTCCGAGAAGCCACGGGGACCCTCTGAGATGACAGTATGGCAGAACCAAAGTCAGGCTTAGCGAGGTACCCGCTCCCGACCCGCGAGCATGGGTCAAATAGGCTCCCGAAGGGAGGAACTGTGTCCCCAGCTGAGGCCGGGGAGATGACATCCGGCGTCTCGGGATCCGTCGGTGAAGAGTGCGGCGGCGTCGTTCGCGCCTCCTCCTGGTCGCAGGTGGCAGGCGCGAGTGGTGGGACCGTCGTCTGGTCCTCCTTAGCCCGGGAGTACCGGAGCTGCTGCTATCCATGCCACTAACTGAGAGTAGAACCATGTCGTGGCCATGGCCCGTGGACATGAACTCTAGGCTCCCGAACCAGACGATGGTGGCGAATGGAAGTGATGTGATCGTGGAATCCATCTGGAGAGTAGTTCGGAGTTGATCGACATGCAAAGCCCCCTACCTGGCGCGCCAACTGTCGGTGTTTGACCCAGGGGGTCAAGACCACCGGCTAGTAAATTTGTATATTGCGTGCTCCCTCTCCCAGACGTGATGCAAGAAGAACACAAGATTTATCCTAGTTCGGGCATAGAAGGCCCTACGTCCAGCGGGGAAGGATGGGTTGTATTATCTCGCACCGAAGTGCTCGTACAGGGGGGGTACAAGCAGATTTACATGGGGGTGCTCAGAGTGAGCTGAAGCCTAGGACTAGCAGGGCTACCCTAGGTGGTTGATTGGTTGCTTGAGAGGTTGATCAAGCAATCGTGTGTGTGGTGTATGCAGATCAGAGCTGATGTCCGAATGCGAATACCAATGTGTGAGCTGATATCCGTGTCTCTCTCCTTTCTTCTATCCCGGCGTCCCCTTTTATAGATCAAGGGGAGGCACAGGAGTACAGGGTCCTAAACTGTAGCGGCATGGGAGGCGTGTCCGTGGCGCCACGCCGGCGAAGGGACGTCGATCGATGTAGCGGCGTGGCCTTTCCGTCCTTCCGGTGTTTCGGAGTATGGCGATGGCGGACTGGATGTTGCCGAACGTCATGGCGCAGTGCGGTTAGCCATCTGTAGACGGATGTGAGTCCCACAGCTAAACCAGGACAGAGCGGATAGGACGGGTCCCATGCCGGAGTGGTTGGAGACGATGGTCGAGCCCCCTGGTCGAGGGGGGGGGGGTCGAGGCCAGCGTGACCCTGTCGTATCCCTGAAGACACGGTCGAGGGCTGCCCTATTCATGGCTTGAGGGGGTGCCTCTGGATTTCGTACCTGCAATGTGGCTACAACGTTCGTTCAACCCATGTCCGTCTGTTTTTCCAGTAATGGACCGGCCCACGACTGGTTGCTGTCGCCGGTGAGGGAGGCCTTTGTGTGATGGGCCTTTCTCCATTGACTTGAACGGCTGATCGGATCCTGTCTTAAAAATGGTTGCTATGTTGAGCGTTAGTTTATCGCAGATTTAGGGTACCCCTTACCTTTGTACCCGACAGATCGAGTTGGGTCTGCATTGTGAGCACTTCACCGTGTGTTCGAGACTGCTTCCCATATGGGTCGATACTTGAGCGGTGTCATGTATTGACCAAAACTGGTGTTTCAAGTCCTTTGACTTCGACCGGTTGGTAAGCAGTGGCATCACTTTGCTTACAACCACTCGCATACAACTTAAATGTGCCTAAAACTGAATTGTGGTTGCATAACTCTGAAATTTGAAAAATTCATTCAGTTGGGTCATTGACTTATTGTATGAACTTTGCTAGGGATAGTTCTACTTGCTATACATGAGATTGCTTTGAGATAGATCTTATCTTGTTTGCCATGTTTAGTTGTCTCTAGGAGGTGGTACCCTTTCTCTGCTCTCACATGATATGCTCTCTAAAATAGCTTCTAAAGTGATCTTAATCTCAACTTGAGTCTTTCCTAGGCACGTAGAGCTTTTCCTATTCTCACAGGATCACATTACTTAGAGCATCTATTCATTGTCTTAGCTCTAAGTATGAAGCTTTTGCACTCATTTTGCATTTCATGGCTTTTGTTGTTGGATCTTGAGTTGTTGATGTTTGATGAGCTACATGTGTCACCAAGGGGGAGAGATGTGCATTTCATTATATTTTCAGCCATCTACTTCCAAGGGGGAGAGTGCTTTTTAGGTTTCCAATTGGTATCTTGTTCAGGGGGAGTTTTTGCTAGATGTGTTGAGCCTTTGCCTCTTCTAGAGGGTCTAGCTTGCTTTGTTGGCTCCGACAGGTTTTGTTTGCTTCTTGAGCATTAGGGGACGTAAGTGGTTTCAATTGGTATCTTTTGAGCTCCCTAGTGTTTAAATTTGAGGTCTGAGCTTTGAGAGCTGTGTCTGGTTTCTTGGACTTGCTAGCGGTGTTGGGCCCGTTTTCTGCCTCTTCTTGAGGGATAGCTTTGTTTTGCTTGGTTGCGTCGAGCTGTTGCCCATGTCTTTGGGAACCAATTTTTGGACTCGTTTTTGCTTCTCTCAAGTGATCCCGTTTTGGCTTTCTCAGCTTTTTGATCATTTGGAGAGCTTTACCTTGTGGCTCAAATCTGAAACGCACTTGTGTTGACAATGCACTCATAAAGGGGGAGATTGCGAACACATGGTGGATAAGGATCCATGTATTTCAATTTTGTGATGAGTGATTGCCCAACACTTGAGCGTTTCAGTTTGAGTTGCTTGATTCTAACCCTTTGCAATAGCAAATGTGTGTCTGTCTATCGGCTTGTGGTGTGCAGGTGCTATGCCTAGTGACAGTGGTCAATGGCGTGGAGAAGGTCGAGTAGAGGCTTGCCGTGCCTATGGACTGAGAGCGGTTATGGGCGGAAGCGGGGCTCAGACTGAAGGATCATGAGCGTCGGCGGACTAGATGTGGTGGCTAGTACTTTGCACCGGCGAGTGCGAGAAGACATGGAGGTAGACCAAGTCGGCTGAGTCAAGACGGTGGACGCGAGAGTCGAGCGGAGGCTCAGGGGACTCGGAGTCCGACTGGGCGAAGACAAGGTGGCTCGCGTCGAGTGGTTTTGTGGTTTGGGCCTCAAAACCATCTGCGTCGGTTTCCGAGGTTGGGCCGCAAAACTCGGGGTTCGGTAGTTGAGCCCAAAGCTACCGGTGGCGGGTTTCCTGGGTTTGGGCCTCAGAACCTAGGCGGAGCTTCTGAGGAAGCGGGGATGGCACGCGGCGGAATCCTGGCGGTTGCGTCGAGGCGACGGCAACTCCTGGCAAATCGAGGAAGATATTTTCCGGAGCTTGGACTGCAATGCTTAGGCTAGGTAGTTCACTCATGTATCTAGGGGGGTCTTTGGGAAATAGCAAAAGCCCTGTTAAATACAGGATGAAGGGGTATCCTCATCCTCATCTCTTGCATTACTCTTTCTCCCACCTATCCCTAGGTTTTCCCTTCCCTAGCTTCTTCTTGCTTGTGATCCACCATGTCACCGGTGTAAGAACTTGTGATTGTTGTGAGGAATCGGAGGCCATAACCTCTGTAAGCCATGGTGGCTTCAATTTCGTGATTGTGTCCCCGGCTTGCTTGTGTTCTTCTCGTTTTGCTTTTTCTCTCTCTTTTTCCCGAGATGATTTCTCTTTGTGGAGAGTAGCTTTGCAACATCGACTTGAACCAAGTTGTTCGTAATCGTAAGGATCTTCTTTGCACCGAAGGATTTCTCCTGAAACCTCACGAGTGCGTAGATCGGGCGATTTCTTTGTGGTGTTCTTTGTTTTCCTCTTTCTCCCCCAAATCCGAGTGTTCTCATTTATCCTCGCCAAATTGAGCGATGATTTCTTCGGGATAGCTTCCCAACTGCACTAGGATCATGCCTACAAAGTTTGATTGCAGTTGGTGATCATTTGGTTGAGTTTTTGAGAAGATTTGCCGGAGTGAAAACGATTTTCGCGAGGAACAGTTTTTCTCCTGTGAGCATCGGACCACTTTGCCTTAAGCTCCAGACCATAGCAAGTGGTCCGGTGGTCTTGACCTTTCTCGTGTCAAGCAGCAAGAGGCGTCGGACCACCCTCCGCATCTCCTGGTTTTTGAGCACCGGACCTTTGACGAGTGGTCCGGTGGCTCTGCTGAGAAACACTACCACGCGTCAGACCACTCTCCTTGTTCCGACAGTGTAGTCCGGTGCTCTGGTCCAGAGGTCGGTACCTTACTGGATTGTCTGGCGTGTGTGCATCGCACCACCTTCCTTGGTCCGGAGGTGGCGTCGCACTAGTCCGGAGCTAGGGTGCGTACTGTTTTGATTTGTCTCGGCTGGCGTAGGCGTCGGGCCTGAGCTCCGGACTACTTGCCATAGTCCGGTGGCTCTGTCCTCAACTGGTCCGGAGCCTCGTTTGGTGCTGTTTTTCCTCAGTTCATTTCGCAGTTTGTTTCTCCGGGTTCGTGGCTAGCTCCGTTGTGTTCCTAGGACTTGCCCTAGAACATCCACCCACTTGTGGGTCGTGAGCCTAGTTCTTGCTTTGGGACGTGCTTGAGACAAGGGTCAAGTTCTTCCGAAAGGAAATTTTATTTGGCTCCCATTCACCCCCCCTCTGGTCGCCGTTTCCGGTCCTTCAAGTAGTAACTCTCCCACAATTCATATTCATGCATATGTGATCAATTTGAACCAAACTTATACATCACATATGTAGGGGGAGCTAATACTACCAAAGTTGAAATACTTATTCAATATATTCAATTGTGAAAGGTTGTCATCAATTACCAAAAAGGGGGAGATTGAAAGCCCAAGTTTAGTTTTGGCTAATTGATGAAACCTAGTGTACTAAACTTTGTCATTGAGTGATATATATGAGCTAGGTTGGTACACACCAAGCAATGGAGCTAGATGATGGTCATGGTGATGGAGGTGACCAAAAGATGATGTGCTCCAACTTGAAATAGTGAAAGAGAGACAAAACCATGACGATCAAGGCAAAGGTATCACATAGGTTTTTATTTTGGCACTCAAGACCCCATAAAGGGTGTGAGTGTGTTTAGGATAGATAGCCGTACTATTAAGAGGGGTGAAATCGATGCAAAATGGTTGTCTAAGTGCCACTAGGTGAGTGTATTCCATGCATATGCATTAGGACCTAGTGACCTAACATTTAACCCTTGATAGTTGCTTGAAAAATATGCTAACACACATGCTTAAGTGATGGAACATTTGGTTGTTAGCACATGGAAGCAATGGCGAAGAAATAGAGAAGAGAGGAGCTGTCCAGAATGCAACGGACGCTGAAACAAACGTCAGATGCTGCTGAAACAAACGACGAACGCTACTGACACAGGCGTCGGACGCTGATGAAACAATCGACGGATGCTTCTCTCCTGGAGGTCGCGAGTACGATGGCTGAGAGGATCTGCGCATTTTGTGCGTCGGACGCTAGAGAGAGTCTGTCGGTAGGCCAACGGACGCGTCAGTAAAAATACCTGTTGAAAGCCTCTCTGTTAGGGCGACGGACACTGAGTGAAACATCTGACGGACGCTATCGAAACACCGACGGACGCTGCCTGAAACATGCGATAGACGCTACTGCAACAAGCGACGGAGCGTCCGACGCCACATAAACAGAGTCTGTTGCTCGCACAGTTTGAACATAACGGCTAGTTTTGAGATGGGCTGCCTATTTAAATGGCTTGGCCGGTTCAAGCTCCATCTCTTAGTACTCTAACTTGTTGATACACCTTGTGAGTATACTCCCTCACCTCCCACTCATTCTCTTGCTTGATTGTGCATGCAAAGTGTGATTGGGTGAGATCTAAAGTGCATTTGCTTAGAGTTTGAGCATCTAGTGGCACTAGAGATCGTTGGGAAGCGGATTTGCATGTTACTCTTAGTGATTGTCGTCACCTAGACGACTTTGAGCTGTGGAGGAGCTTTGGCATGAGTTGGTGTTTGTTCGTAGTCATCTCCCGGTGATTTGTGAGGGGTTCTTGCGCCTATTCCCCGCGGGAGTTCACGAAAGGTGACTTTATTGGATTGCTCATGTCATTGATCTACCACCACTTGTGGGTAGGTGCTTGCAGCGCCTTGTGTTAGGCTAGGCATTGGAAGCCTATTAGCTTGTGCACCACCAAAGTGATTGGTCGACACAACGGGGACTAACATGTCGGCAAGCACGTGAACCTCAGGAGAAACCCATTGTGTTCATTGTCTATTATTTGTTCTCCCGGTATTCATTTGGTAATCATATTGTGATTCATTGCCTCTTGCCAACTTTGGTAACTATCTCTATCACTTCTATTACTTTCACATATTCTTGTGTAGCGGTAGTCTTAGTTGCTAGAAGTAGATTTCTAGCTTAGAGAGTAGCGACTTAGCTTGTTGATTGACATAGAGATCATAACTGTTTAGAAATCTTTAGAGCTAGAGCAAACCGCTTTATCGCGTTGTTATTCACTAACAATTTACTCTAGTGTATTTGTAGAATTTTAATTAGGCTATTCACCCACCCTCTAGCCATTTAGGACCTTTCAGCAGGCCCATAAGGTCCCTTGGGATATGCCAAGGTAATATCCCCAACAAGTCCCTGAGCACGTTACATTCTTCTAGCGAGTTAGCAACATCGTCCTTTGAGGTGTACATCTGGTCGCCATCGCATAAATTCGTCGTCGCAGGGTCCCGACCAGGCTAGCTGGGCGGGGCACTGCTCGGAGAAGTCTCCCGACCAGGTCGAGCTGGTCGAGATCGTCGTAGCTTGATGTGCAAGAAGGTCACCTTTGATGTATGCTGCAGCTGCTTGTCAGGAGGATGTGACGTGCTGAAGAAGAAAAACTTTTTGAAAGGCTTGTTCCCCTGGTGAAGTGTACCCACTTAGGCTCTGCAAAAAGACAACAGAAAACAGGAGAGCTTTGCCGAGAAGAAAATCAGTACATTCACCGCAAGGTGAAGTGTACCCACTTAGTCCCCGAGCTTGGTAGTAGGTGAAGTATGCACGGGGTGCCAAGCTTTATAAGAAAGATAAAGGATGTATAAATAAGCATAAATAATGAGTAAAGCATGAGTTTTGTAAAAACGACTGTGAATACCAACAGTCGTCGAGCCTGATGTAAGAGGTTGTAAGTTTCTTTTATCAGGATTATAGAAGAAAGACTGAAATATAAGTTTGGTAAAAACGACTGCGAATACTCGTAGTCCCCGAGCTCGATGCAAGGAGCTAGAAGGTTCTTGCGTCGGGGTCATATTGCTTCATTCGCAGTCCCCGGGTTCCAGTCCCTGGGTGTTTTGTTATCCCGTGGTGCCGCTCCTTGTGTCGTGGCAGGAGTCCCCAAGCCTTGCTCGTTGTAGTCCTGGACGGAGTCGCCGAGCCTGGTCGAGTCTTCGGGCGTGCGGCTGAGTCGTCGTTTACGGTCGGCGAAGTCCCCGAGTGAAACTGTAGTCTAGGCCCTGCGGGGTTTGGCAACTAGCGTACTGTGGCTGTGTTACTGTTCCTACAAGAAGAAATCACAACGAAAACCACACGTCCAGTCCCTGGGACTGTGGTGTTAGTGGTAATTCCAAAATTATTAGCCGAAAATCAGGGATGTTATTTGGGAGAAAATACGAAGTAAGGGAAACGGAGTTATTGGGCCGAATTAACCCCACGGTTGAAGGCCCAAGTCACATCGTAAGAAGTTGGTGTCGTGGCGGTTCCGTATTTGGTCGTTGCGGTTTCCCAAAAACCCTGGGAGACGAAGCACCGCACCACTTGGTATAAAGGGCGGATTTAGCGGCGGAACAGGAAAGGTCACGTCTTTTTGTCCCTGCCAGAGCGCGTGTAGGATTCGGAGAGGCGTATCTTCATTGCTCAAGGTGTTCGAGGGGACAGAGGTTCGACTATAAATTCGGGTGGAGATCAGGGTGAGTTCCGATCGCTCTTGTTTCAACTTCCTTCGCATTGTTCGGTTGCCAGGTCTTTAGAGGGTTTCATCGACGCTTAGTGAGGCGTGCATCTTGCGATGGGTCTTGCCGCCGTAATGACCCTGCCGGAGGACATGCTTTTTCCAGATTCTTCGTGTCATCGATGATGGTGAGAATGTGCGCGAGTATGTGAAGATTCGCCTGGTCTATCGCTTCTTCCGCAACTTTTCTGGTGTGTGCAGGATTATTGCCGGCCGTACTTCCCTTTTCTGGAGACTGCCTTCGAGCAGCGCTTTCTCGATGTCGACCACTAGGAGGCTTTGTTCTTTCATGGTCTAGAGCGATTGATCTTGCAGGGGTGGGATTCTGTTGGGCAGTCGCTTATTGGTAGGGCGATGGCGGCTTGAGACGACGTCGCGATGTACTTCAGGGCCATGATGTTTTATTATGCTGATTCGGCAAACTTTGAGACGCCTTCTATCATTGATTGTCTCAGCGGGGGTGCCCTTCCCGATGGTCGATTTGGTAATCGAGCCTTGTGTGGTCTTCAGGAGCGCTCTCATGATGATCTTCACGTCATCTGGCGGCGGTGGTGGATTCGTGCTCCAGAGGATGTGCCTGATTTAGTCATCGTCGTCGGTCCTCATCCTTGTGTCTGGGGGAGTGTCGTTGTTTTGGTCTGTTAGGTAGCAATATTTCTAAGATCATCATGTACTGTAGCCGGCAATGTCGAATTTGACATGAGTTCGATCTCTGGACTAGGCATATCAGTGAGGTGGTCTCTTATCGCATTAGTAGAATGAGGTTGTAGTCGTTGAACGCTTTATCCAAAGTATTGTCCTTTCTCTTTTGGTGTGTCAAGATATTTTGTCATCGGCTATTTTGCTGCGGGACAGCTATGGTTTGTATCCCAGGTACAAGTGGTCGGACATGTAAGTGAAAACTGCAAAGCTGTTATATATCCGGTCGGTGAGCTTTTCTTTCACTTGTATGTCCTTTCCTGCCTGTTAAGTCGTGAGCTGTAGGGATGAAACATTCGGCCTTGGGTCTCAAATGGTCCATATCGTAGGGCTAGCGCCACTGCACGCATAGGATACATAAGGATTCCCAAGGAGTGAAGGACCGAGAACGGCAACCAGAGGGGGGGGTGAATGGGAGCCTCAAATTTCTCTCGAAATATTCGGGCCACTCTTCCCAAAAACCAACCCAGTTGATGGGTGCTCAACCACGCCCGAGCAATGCGAGCAGGGATTCAGACGAAATCGGAGCAATGAGAGCTCACCGGCAGTGGAGGAAAACTCACCAGAAACCCCGAAACGCTAGTTCTCGGCCCCTAAGAGAAAGAGGCAAGAAACCTAGGAAAAACAGGCAGAGCAGACAGGCGACGGACTCTATGGTTGCTAGCGACGGACGCTCTGACGCGGTGCGATGGACGCTGGGTCAGAAGTGACGGATGCTGTGCTTAGCGTCTGACGCCAACATAGAGCCAACCAGAGAGGTCCTCCATGCGACGGACGCATCTGCTGGTCACCCGACGGACGCTGGCGAGCATCCGTTGCAAAACGAACTGAGAGCTTGTCAAACTAAAAAACCGACGGACGCTCCGGCGGGCAGGTGACGGATGATGGAGGGCGTCCGACGCGAACTTGAGCTGCGCAGACAGACCGAGTGACAAACGCTGACGTCAGCATGTCCTAGTGTCCAGCGCCTTTTGACGGAGCGTCCGGCGCCCCCGAGCAGAGCGCAGTAAACACAAAAACCCCTGTTCTCTTCACCAAATCTTTCCAAAACCGAACCAAATGTTCACCAACTGTAACCAAACTTTGTAGGCATGATCTTAGAGTAGTTGAGGAGCTATCCCGAAGAAATCATCGCTCAATTTGGATTGGTTAAATGAGCGTAAAAGGATTTTGGGAAGAAACCCCAAAATGAAGAACGCCAATAAGAAAATGCCCAATCTATGTGCTCGTGAGGTTTTAGGAACATTCCTTTGGTGCAAAGTTGCTCCTCACGAGCACGAAGAACTTGGTTCAAACGGATTTGCAAGAACTACTCCCTACAAAAAGATCTCATATCAGGATCAAAAGAGGAGCAAAAGCAAAACGCGAGGAACACAAGCAAAACACGGACGCAATCATGAAATCGAACTAACCATAGCTTACAGAGGGCAAGGCCTCCGATTCCCACCAAAAGATTCGCGAGTTCTTACAAAGGTTGGAGAAATCAACCTAGGGCCCTCATAAACTAGAGAGAACATAGAGAGAGAGAGTTTGGGCAAAATGATTAGAGTTCTAGAGGTGGGATGAGGGATACCCCTTCATCCCCTACTTAACAGGCTTTGGCTATTTCCCAAAGACCCCCTTAGATACATGACCGAATTACCTAGCCCTAAAACATTGTAATTCAAATCGGTAACTCTCAGCCACTCATTTGAATGGACGGCCCCGCTTCATGCCGGGAGTTGTCGTCGCCTCGACGCAACCTCCAGGATTCCCCCACGTGCCATCCCCGCTTCCTCGGAAGCTCCGCCTAGGTTTTGAGGCCCAAACCCAGGAAACCCGCCACCGGTAGCTTTGGGCACAACTACCGAACCCCGAGTTTTGAGGCCCAAACTTGGAAACCATCCTCGGATGGTTTTGAGGCCCAAACCACCAAACCGCTCGACTCAAGCCACCTTGTCCTCACCTGGTCGAACTCCGAGTCCCATGAGCCTCCGCTCGACCCGCTCGTCCACCGTCTTGACTTGGTCGACTCGGTCTACCTCCATGTCTTGTCGCACTTGCCGGTGCCAAGCACTAGCCACCACAGCTAGTCCGCCAGCGCCCATGGTCCCTCAGTGAGCCCCGCTTCCGCCCTTCACCTCTCTCATTCCATCGTCATGGCAAGCCTTTACTCGACCTTCTCCACGTCATTGACCACTGTCACTAGGCATAGCACCTGGATGCCACAAGCCGATAGACAGGCACACATTTGCTTTCGCAAAGAGGTTAGGGTAAGCCACTCAAAATGAAACACTCATGTGTTGGAAGATCACTCATCATAAAGCTGAACATACATGGGTACTTATCCACCATGTGTTCGCAATCTCCCCCTTGATGAGTGCATTGTCAACACAAGTGCATTTCAGATTTGAGCCACACGGTAAAGCTCTCCAAATGATGAAAAAATTGTGTAAGCCAAAATGGGGTCACTTGAGAGAAGCAAAGCGAATCCAAAACTTGGTTCCCAAAGACATGGGCAACGGCTCGACACAACCAAGCAAAACAAAGCTAGCCCTCAAGAAGAGGCAGAAAACGGGCTCAGCACCGCCAGCAAAGCAAGATACCAATAGAAGTTGACCACAACTTAAAGACCAATTGAGACTCCAAGGGAGGCACAAAGATACCAATTGAAATACCATGAGAAGCTCAAAGAACCAATTAAAGCACATGAAGCTCAAGAGGCCAAGCAAAACCTGTCAACGCCAACAAAGCAAGCTAGACCCTCCAGAAGAGGCAAAGGCTCAACACATCTAGCAAAAGCTCCCCCTGGGAACAAGCACACTCAAGATACCAAGAAGGGTGAAAGGAGTCAAGTACGCAAAAGAGATACCAATTGAGACAAACGAGATACCAATTGAAGGATCAAAGCTCAAAAGGCCACAATTTCCAAAAACTCCCCCTTGACTAATGCAAGTATGAAAATGCACTATTTTCGCCCCCTTGGTCTATTTTTCTCCCCCTTGGTTGAATATGAATGAAATGCACACACTTCTCCCCTTGTTGACACATGTAGCTCATCAAACATCAACAACTCAAGATCCGGCTACAAATGCCATAAAATGCAAAATGAGTGCAAAAGCATCATACTTAGAGCTAAGACAATGAATAGATACTCTAAGTGATGTGATCCTGTGAAGATAGGAAAAGCTCTATGTGCCCAACAAAGACTCAAGTTGAGCTTAAGATCACTTTAGAAGCTATCTCAGAGAGCAAGTCATGTGAGAGAAAGGAATGGGTATCACCTCCTAGAGACAACTAGACATGGCAAACAAGATAGGATCTATCTCAAGGAAATATCATGTATAGCAAGTAAAACTATCCATAGAAAATATCATACAACAAGTCAATGACCCAATTGAATGAATTTTCCAAATTTCAGAGTTTTGCAGCCAATTTTCAGTTTTAGGCACATTTAAGTTGTATGCGAGTGGTTGTAAGCAAAGTGATGCCACTTCTTACCAACCGGGCGAAGTCAAAGGACTTAACACACCCGTTTTGGTCATACACGACACCGCTCAAGTATCAACCCATATGAGAAGCAGTCTTGAACACACGGTGAAGTGCTCACAATGCAGACCCAATTCGATCTTTCCAATTCACAAAATAGAGAGAAATTCATTTTAGATATTAATCATGGTGCTCAAAGGTAGTGAATGAAGGAATGAAGAGCCATAGTTACAAGCTATATACAAGGCAGCCAGGAAGGATCTTCAAAAGCCTACACATGCTAGTGCCATTTCAGAGGTGACATGGGGAATTAAATTCAGTTTTAAAGCTTTTCTAACTTAGCTCTATTGCATATCATATAGATAAAAAAGAGTCTAAGTTAGGCAACACCATAGACACATAAAGCACCTCAAACAGAGCATAGATTCATTATATCCGCTATAGGTATGAAGCTTGAAAATGAACATGAGATGCATAATGCAATGACACCAACTAACACTAACAAGACACCAAATGAGAACAAGGACAAAGAAAAGACAAAAAGACCCAAAAAGAACTTTGATACACAAAACTTTCCTCCTCTAAAAAGGAAAGCAAACACCCAACTCGCCCCGAAGGCGAGAAAACGCAGCTTGATCCAAAGGCTTTGTGAGGATATCCGCAAGCTGGTTTTGGGTCTCAATATGCCGAAGGTCAATGTCGCCCTTCTCGTAATGATCTCGCAACAAGTGGAAGCGGACCTCAATGTGCTTGGTCTTTGAATGAAGCACATGATTCTTAGCCACACTAATTGTTCTCGTGCTATCGCAAAGCAGAGGCACCTTAGTAAGCTCAAGACCAAAATCTCTCAAAGTGGCAATCATCCAAATCAACTGAGAGCAACAGCTAGACGTGATAACGTACTCAGCTTCGCACGTCGATTGTGCCACGCTAGACTGCTTGCAAGAAGACCAAGAAACCAAAGAAGACCCGAGAAACTGGCAAGTCCCAGAAGTGGACTTCCGATCAAGTCGGCAACCGGCAAAGTCAGCGTCAGAATAACCGCAAAGCATAAGAGAGGAAGAGGTGGAAAACCAAAGACCAAATTCAGGAGTGAATCACATGTACCTCATGATGCGTTTCACCACCTGCTTGTGCGAAGTCTGTGGGCACGCCTGAAAGCATGCACACAGGCAGACGGCAAACTGAATGTCTGGCCGGGTTGTCATCAGGTACAAAAGCGACCCGATCATGCTGCGGTACTCCGTCTGGTCCACCGCCTCTCCTTCCTCGTCCGCATCCAAGGCAGTAGTGGTTGACATAGGCGTCGAGAGGGGCTTTGCCTCGCCCATGTCAAACTTCTTCAAGATATCCTTCGTGTACTTGCCTTGGTGCACAAACGTCCCTTCTAGGGTTTGCTTAATTTGCAACCCGAGAAAAAAGGTCAACTCTCCCATCATGCTCATCTCAAATTCCCTGCTGATAAGATCTGCAAACTTGGCAACAAGAGCATGAGAGGAACCAAAAAATATGATATCATCCACGTATATTTGGACAAGGAGAGTGTCTTTCCCTTGCTTGAGGAGAAACAACGTCTTATCTACCGATCCCATTTTAAAGCCTTTAGCAAGGAAAAAGGTTTTTAGCCTATCATACCATGCTCTAGGTGCTTGTTTCAATCCATACAATGCTTTGTGAGTTTTAAAAACATGGTTTGGAAAATTGGGATTTTTGAAACCGGGAGGTTGTTTCACATAAACTTCCTCCTCTATGTAGCCGTTTAAGAACGCACTTTTAACGTCCATTTGATAAAGTTTAAAACCCTTAGAAGCCACAAAAGCTAGAAGGATTCTAATGGATTCTAAACGAGCTACAGGAGCAAAGGTTTCCTCATAGTCTATTCTCTCCTTTTGACAAAAGCCTTGAGCTACCAACCTAGCCTTGTTGCGCACTACTACCCCATCCTCACTTTCTTTATTTTTGAAAAGCCATTTGGTACCTATGGGGTGGCAACTAGGTGGTGGAGGAACTAAGACCTAAACGCAGTTTCGCTCAAAGTTTTCTAACTCCTCATGCATGGCATTAACCCAATCCGGATCCATCAAAGCGTGTCCAACATCTCGGGGCTCAAAAGAAGCGACAAAGGCTGAATGAGCAAAGTGAGAGAGATAGGACCTAGACCGCGTGACTCGACGGTCAATGTCACCGATGATGTTCTCCGGTGGGTGGTGTCGCTGGATGTGATGGGGAGCCTGCCTAGACGAATTGGCCTCCCCTTCAACAACAGCTAGGGCTCCCTCAGGTGCAACGGGCACGGACTGAGGAAGCTACTTGAACGGCCCCCATGTAGAGGAAGTAGTCGGGTCGGGGCCGTGAGCCGAAGTAGACGTCACAGGGTCGATGGGGGCAGCCGGTTGAGTCGGCTCGGGATCACCCCAATCGGCATCGTCCTGCTCCTCCTCCACAAAAATGCTGGTGTTCACCTCATCATCACCTGCAAGCTCAAAAGCAGTAGAAACACAGGGCATAGTCTGATCGAAGGTAATCTCACAAGTCTCCATCACTCGGTTCGTCTCAAGGTTAAGTCCACGATAAGCACAAGAGTGAGTAGAATAACCAAGAAAAATACCGTCAGAAGACCGTGATTCAAATTTGTCCAACTTACCGCCCTTTTTGAGGATGAAGCACCTGCACCCAAACACCCGTAGGTGACTTACCTTGTGTGGTCACCCAAATCGCAACTCATAAGAAGTTTTCTTCTTGAAAGCTCAGAGGAAAATGCGATTGGAAACATAGCCAGCAGAACTGAGTGCTTCGGCCCAATACCGCCTAAGAGTCCTTTGCTCATCGAGCATCATCCTGGCCATCTCAACAAGGGTCCGATTCTTGCGCTCAACAACACCGTTCTGCTGGGGAGTGTGAGGTGAGGAAAACTGGTGATCGAGATCCAAAGAAGAACAAAGAGTTGCAAAGTGAGCATTCTTGAATTATGTGTCATTGTCACTTCGGATAGCTCTCATGGCATTCTTAGGTAGCTCATTTTGCAATCTCAAAATCAGATCTCGAACAAGTGGAAAAGCCTCATCCTTACTCTCCAAAAAGAACACCCAAGAGTATCTCGAGTAGTCATCAACGACTACAACCACATACCACTTCCCTCCTTCCGACCTGACCCGAGCTGGACCAACTGTGTCCATGTGTAAGAGCTCGTCGGGTCGAGTAGTCATGATCTCCGTCACAGGAGGACGGGAAGCGGCAACCATCATGACATGCCAGCAAGGATGGCAAACCAAATCCTTCTCGAACTTTAGCTTTGGCAATCCTTGGATAAGGTCCATTGAGCTAATCCTTGCAAGCAAGTCAAAACTGAAATGTCCCAATCTCCTATGCCACTTCCAAAGTTCGGAAGAAGAACCGACAAGAAGACAACGAGAAGGTATGGAAGAGATAGAAAAATCCGCACGATAAACCTTCCCGAAGGGTAAAATCTGGAAAACAAGCTCACCACGAGAGTCCAAAATCTGAGAGAGGTTTGGCTTAAAGCTCACCTCAAAACCGTCATCAAGGAGTTGCGAAACCGAGAGAAGGTTAAAATGCATATCCGCAACCAATGCAACATCCTTGAGGACAAAAGAAGAGTTCACTCGGATCGACCCTCGGGAGACAACCTTACCTTTACTCATGTCCCCGAATGTGATGTACTCGGTGTGGTGCACGGGGTCGAGGCTGGAGAACCACTTGGCACTTCCGGTCATATGGCGTGAGCATCCGGAATCCACAAGCCAAGTCTCCTCCAGTCCTCCTTCCTACATCAATAACAAGACATAGGGTGAGCAAACGGACCAACACTGGGGTTAGTAAACTGTGAAGGATACCAGTGTTGTCCCACATGCCCAAAGAATGGGTTAGGAGAAAAACTAAACATCTCCTGCCCCATAGAGGGATAGCAATCACCACGATAGGGAAAACGTGGTCTGCTAGAGAAGGGTGGAGTAAAGCCACCGCCACGTGGCCCTTAGTCGTATGGGTCACGACCGGTACCCCGCCGGGCACGACCAGCACGTGGTCTCGCCTCCTGAGGCCTAGCACCTTGAGGCATTGTGCCTCTAGGCCTAGTAGTGCGCCTCCGAACTTCCGGTTTACGCACCCCAACTCGTGGGTGGTACATATCCCGGTTGTTCAACACAACCTGCCTCCGATCATCTCTCTTCCTCCTAAAGCAAAACTCAGCCAAATGCCCATCCCGCTCACAATACTCACAATGGAACCTCACCACACTCTTGGTAGGCACTCTCTTGTTGGGTTGGGTGGCTCTAGCTTTCATAGGAAGGGGATCACTAGAGATGTCTGGCAGTGTGTCAAGTGGGTTGCGTAGATGGTTTGGTTTTGCAATCCACACTTGCTTCTGTGGAGTGGTTTTGGGTGGCTCTTCAAACACACCATCTCTCACAGGAAACTCAGAGGGGCTGGTAGGCTTAGATGGAGTGATCTTGGCAAGCTTGGGAGTTGTGGTGAGTTTATCATTCTCGCTCAAACCACTGCACTCACCGATCTTACCGAACATGCTATCGTCCTTCCCACCTATAGCAAAGCCTACTCCCGTCCTGCCAACCCTTTTGCATTGGCTAAGCATCGTCCCCAACTGTGGCTCTAGGCAAGACACCCAGCTCAAGATGGACTGAAGGTATGTGTTTTCTTCCTCGGTATGCATCTTGTCGTGTCTGCACGACGCGATCTCAAGCTCCAAAGCTTCAAAGCGATCTGACTCTCTAGTGCTATCTGAGCTGACCATCTCTAGCCCAACAATCCTAACATCTCTTTGTGCCAGCTCAAAACGGAAGCCTAAGCAAGACTTGCACGCACCAAGTAAGCTAGGCCTAGCCTTTAGCTCACTGACCTCCTCAAGTAGAGTGCCATACTTGTCTTGGAGAGTGACAAGATCAGGCATGTGAATGGGGAAAGCATCACACTCTACCTCCTCGGTAACCACCACCGACGCCTTAGCAAAATCTAGCTCATGAAGCGCGCGAAGGTACTTCACCTTAAAGTCGTTCCTCTCACAAGTGACACGCTTGAGCAACGCATCTTGACTCATCAAGGTGTCGTTCAGAGACCCAATCTCGAGAGAGAGGGACTCGACGGTGGGTGATACCTCGGGTGTGTCGGAGTCGTAGACGTAGTCGGGGCCATCCTTGCGCTTGCCGACCTTGCCTTCTTTAATCGCCATGGTGCAAAAGCCACCGTGCTTGGCGTCGGCATAGAAGCTTAGGCCATTGAGCTTGTCCTCAACCTTTCCTTTGGACTCATCATTGCTCGAAGAAGCACCTCCCTCGGAGGAGGCATCGATGTCACTGAGGAAGGCGAGGAAGGCTCGGCGCTTGGCCTTCACCTTGTCGATCACCTTCTTGGAGGACCTTCGGTGGTAGCCACCCTTGGGGTTAGGCTTGTCCTCGAAGTGGTGCCCGCGCTTGTCCTTACGCTTGGTGAAGTCACCCGCAACTTTCTTGGGGCAGTTTGCAATGAAGTGATCCTCATCACCGCAACGGTAGCACCCCTTGGCTGAGCCACCACACCAACGGTTCAAACGGTTCTTGTGAAACCGTGAGAACTTGGTGATGACCAAGGCCAGCTCATCATCTCCAAGAGCCTCCACTTGATCCTCTGTCACAGAAATCAAAGACAAAGCAAACAAAGAGTGTGAAGGGTCAAAGGAGGAAGAAGACGTACCGCCAGGGCCAGAAACCAACGCCATAGAGGGTTTCGACGGGTTTTCAAGCTTGGCCCGGGTCTGGTAGTCAATCTCCGAGGACTTGAGCTTGCTGAACAGCTCGTCCACGGTCAGGGCATCATAGCCTGGTGACTCCTGAATGGCAGCCACCTTCATCTCCCACACCTTCCAATAAAGAGCATGCAAAAGCTTGATAGCCATCTCATGATCATCATTGACTTGATTAGCACGCATCTTGTTGACGATAGATTGGAAGTGAGTGAACATCCCGTCAACAGATTCGCCGGCCAACTAAACAAAGTTCTCGTACTATCTACGGTATGTATCGAAGAGTCTGGACTTGATCTGAGGGTTGCCCTCATGATATCTCAAGAGTGTTTGCCAGATCTCTCATGCCGTAGTGAGGTTTAAGACTCGCTCAAACTCAGGAAGTGACAAACTCAAGAAGAGGATACTCCGTGCTCGACTATTTCCGTTGTGTTGAGAAGTTTGGAGTTGGTCAACACGAGCTGCAAGAACACAATAGCCCTCATTCTCACAAATCTCCCATATGTTCGAATCGACTCCTTGTAGATAGGCGGACATGCGCACCTTCCAGTAGAAGTCCGTTCCATCGAAAAATGGAGGTTTGCCAACACCTCGCTCCATGTCGCCTTCACGGATCAAGAACCGTGTAAGGTGGATTGATCCTTAACCGGTTCTGATACCAATTGAAGCACCGAGAATGGCGACCAGAGGGGAGTGAATGGGAGTGTCAAATTTCTCTCGAAATGTTCGGGTCACTCTTCCCAAAAACCAAACCCAGTTGTTGGGTGCTCACCAGAAATGAGAGAGAGAGGTGGTGCAAATGACTAGGGTTCAAGAGATGGGATGATGGATACCCCTTCACCCCTACTTATCGGGCTTTGGCTATTTCCCAAAGACCCCCTTAGATACATGACCAAATTACCTAGCCCTAAGACATTGTAATTCAAATCGATAACTCTCAGCCACTCATTTGAATGGACGACCCCGCTTCCTTTCGGGAGTTGCCGTCGCCTCGACGCAACCTCCAGGATTCCGCCACGTGCCATCCCCGCTTCCTCGGAAGCTCCACCTAGGTTTTGAGGCCCAAACCCAGGAAACCCGCCACCAGTAGCTTTGGGCTCAACTACCGAACCCCAAGTTTTGACGCTCAAACTCGGAAACCGTCCTCCGGTGGTTTTGCGGCCCAAACCACCAAACCGCTCGACTCGAGCCACCTTGTCCTCGCCCAATCGGACTTCGAGTCCCCGGAGCCTCCACTCGACTCGCGCATCCACCGTCTTGACTTGGTCGACTTGGTCTACCTCCATGTGTTCTCGCACTCGCCTGTGCCAAGCACTAGTCACCACAGCTAGTCCGCCGGCGCCCATGGTCCCTCGGTCCGAGACCCGCTTCCGCCCTTCACCGCTCTCAATCCATCGGCACGGCAAGCCTCTACTCGACATTCTCCATGCCATTGACCACTGTCCCTAGGCATAGCACCTACACACCACAAGCCGATAGACAGGCACACCTTTACTTTCGCAAAGGTTTAGAATAAACCGCTCAAACTGAAACACTCAAGTGTTGGACGATCACTCATCACAAAACTGAGCAATCATGGGTACTTATCCACCATGTGTTCGCAATCTCCCCCATGATGAGTGCATTGTCAACACAAGTGCATTTCAGATTTGAGCCACAAGGTAAAGCTCTCCAAATGACCAAGAAGCTAAGAAAGCCAAAAACGGGGTCACTTGAGAGAAGCAAAACGAGTCCAAAACTTGGTTCCCAAAGACATGGGCAACGGCTCGACGCAACCAAGCAAAACAAAGCTAGCCCTCAAGAAGAGGCAAAAAATGGGCTCAACACCACTAGCAAGCCAAGATACCAATCACAACTCTCAAATCTCAGAATACCAATTGAAGCACCAAGAGAAGCTTAAAGATACCAATTAAAGCCAATTGAAACCTGTCGGAGCCAACAAGGCAAGCTAGACCCTCCAGAAGAGGCAAAGGCTCAACACATCTAGCAAAATCCCCCCCCATAGGCAAAAGCACACTCAAGATACCAAGAAGGGTGAAACGAGCCAAGAATGCAAAGAGATACCAATTGAAGGACCAAAACGGACAAAGCGCAAAAGGCCACAATTTCCAATTTCTCCCCCTTGACTAATGCAAGTATGAAAATGCACTGTTTTTCTGCCGCTTGGTTGAATATGTATGAAATGCACATTTCTCCCCCTTGTTTACACATGAAGCTCATCAAAGCCCAAAACTCAATATCCGGCTAAAAATGCCATGATATGCAAAATGAGTGCAAAAGCTTCATACATAGAGAAAATACAATGAATAGATGCCCTAAGTGATGTGATCCTGTGAGAATAGGAAAAGCTCTACATGCCCAACAAAGACTCAAGTTGAGCTTAAGATCACTTTAGAAGCTATTTTAGATAGCATTACATGTTAGAGCAAGGAATGGGTATCACCCCCTAGAGACAACTAGACATGGCAAACAAGATAGGATATATCTCAAAGCAAACTCATGTATAGCAAGTAGAACTATCCCTAGCAAAGTTCATCTAACAAGCCAATGACCCAACTGAATGAATTTTCCAAATTTAGAGTTTTGCAGCCAATTTCAGTTTTAGGCACATTACAGGTTGTATGCGAGTGGTTGTAAGGAAAGTGATGCCACTTACCAACCGGGCGAAGTCAAAGGACTTAACACACCGGTTTCGGTCATACACGACACCGCTCAAGTATCAACCCATATGGGAAGCAGTCTCGAACACACAGTGGAGTGCTCACAAAGCAGACCCAACTCGATCTTTCCAATTCACAAAACAGAGAGCAATTTCCTTTTAGATTAATTTTAAGCATGGTGCTCAATGGAAGTGAATGAAACAATGAAGAGCCATAGTTACAAGTTATATACAAGACATCCAAGAAGGATCTTCAAAAGCCTACACATGCTAGTGCCATTTCAGAGGTGACCTGGGGAATTAAATTCAGTTTTAAAGCTTTTCTAACTTAGCTCTATTGCATATCAAGAGATCAAAGAGAGTCTAAGTTAGGAAACACCATAGACACATAAAGCACCTCAAGCAGAGCATAGATTCATTATATCGGCTATAGGTATGAAGCTTAAAATGAACTAAGCCCGTGGGAACGCCTGGAAGCGTGCACACAAGCAGACGACGAAATGAATGTCCGACCGAATCGTTATCAAGTACAGAAGCGACCCGATCATGCTTCGGTACTCCGTCTGGTCCACCGCCTCTCCTTCCTCGTCCGCATCCAAGGCAGTCGTAGTTTACATGGGCGTCGAAGGAGGCTTTGCCTCACCCATGTCAAACTTCTTCAAGATGTCCTTCGTTTACTTTCCTTGGTGCACAAACGTCCCTTCCCGGGTTTGCTTGATTTGTAACCCGAGAAAGAAAGTCAACTCTCCCATCATACTGATCTCAAATTCCCTTCTCATAATATCTGCAAACTTGGCAACAAGAGCAAGAGAAGAACCACCAAAGATGATATCATCCACGTATATTTTGACTAGGAGAGTGTCTTTGCCTTGCTTGAGCAGAAACAACGTCTTATCTACCGATCCAATTTTAAAACCCTTAGCAAGCAAGAAGGTTCGCAATCTATCATACCATGCTCTAGGGGCTTGTTTCAAACCATACAAAGCTTTGTGAAGTTTAAAAACATGGTTTGGAATCTTGGGATTTTCGAAACTGGGAGGTTGTTTAACATGAACTTCCTCCTCTATATAGCCATTTAAGAAAACACTTTTAACGCCCATTAGAAAACGTTTAAAACCCTTAGAAGCCGCAAAAGCTAAAAGGATTCTAATGGCTTCCAACCGAGCTATGGGAGCAAAGGTTTCCTCATAGTCTATTCCCTCCTTTTGACAAAAGCCTTGAGCTACCAACCTAGCCTTGTTGCGCACTACCACCCCATCTTCACTTTGTTTATTTTTGAAAACCCATTTGGTACCTATGGGGTGGCAACTAGGTGGTGGAGGAACTAAGACCCAAACACGGTTTCCCTCAAAGTTTTCTAACTCCTCATGCATGTCATTAACCCAATCCGGATCCATCAAAGCGTGTCCAACATCTCGGGGCTCAAAAGACGCGACAAAAGCTTAATGAGCAAAGTGAGAGAGATAGGACCTGGACCGCGTGACTCGACGATCAATGTCGCCGATGATGTTCTCTGGCGGGTGCTGCCGCTGGATATGGCGGGGAGCCTGCCCGGACGAAGTGGCCTCCCCCTCGACAGCAGCTGGAGCTCCCTCAGGTGCAACGGGCACCGACTGAGGAAGCTGCACGAACGGCCCCCATGTAGAGGAAGTAGTCGGATCGGGACCATGAGCCGAAGTAGACGTCGTAGGGTCGACGGCGGCAGCCAGTGGAGTCGGCTCGGGATCACCCCAATCGGCATCGTCCTGCTCCTCCTCCACAAAGATGCTGGTGTTCACCTCATCATCACCTGCAAGCTCAAAAGCGGTGGAAACACAGGGCATAGTCTCATCGAAGGTAATCTCACAAGTCTCCATCACTCGGTTAGTCTCAAGGTTAAGTGCACGATAAGCACGAGAGTGAGTAGAATAACCAAGAAAGATACCGTCAGAAGACCGTGACTCAAATTTGCCCAACTTACCGCCCTTTTGAGGATGAAGCACCTACACCCAAACACCCGTAGGTGACTTACCTTGGGTGGTCTCCCAAATCGCAGCTCATAAGAAGTCTTTTTCTTGAAAGCTCGGAGAAAAATGCAATTGGAAACATAGCAAGCAGAACTGATCGCTTCGGCTCAATACCGCCTAGGAGTCCTATGCTCATCGAGCATCGTCCTGGCCATCTCAACAAGGGTCCGATTCTTGCGCTCAACAATATCGTTCTGCTGGGGAGTGTGAGGAGAGTTGCAAAGTGAGCATTCTTGAATTTTGTGCCATTGTCACGGCGAATCGCTCTCATGGCATGCTTAGGTAGCTCATTTTGCAATCTCAAAATCAGATCTCAAACATGTGAAAAAGCCTAATCCTTACTCTCCAAAAAGAACACCCAAGAGTATCTCGAATAGTCATCAACGACTACAACCACATACCACTTCCCTCCTTCCGACCTAACCCGAGCTGGACCAATTGTGTCCATGTGTAAGAGCTCGCCGGGTTGTTTGGTCATAATCCCAATCACAGGAGGATGAGAAGCCGCAACCATCTTGCCATGTCTGCAAGGATGGCAAACCAAATCCTTCTCGAACTTCAGCTTTGGCAATCCTTGGATAAGGTCCACTGAGCTAAGCCTTGCAAGCAAGTCAAAACTCAAATGTCCCAATCTCCTATGCCACTTCCAAAGCTCGAAAGAAGAACCAGCAAGAAGACAACGAGAAGGTCTGGAAGAGATAGAAAAATCCGCACGAAAAACCTTACTGAAGGGCAAAATCCGGCAAACAAGATCACCCCGAGAGTCCAAAATCCGAGAAAGGTAAGGCTTAAAGCTTACTTCAAAACCGTCATCAAGAAGTTGCGAAACCGAGAGAAGGTTAAAATGCAAATTCCCCACCAAAGAAACATCCTTGAGGACAAAAGAAGAGTTCACTCGGATGGACCCCCGGGAGACAACCTTACCTTTAGTCTTGTCCCCGAATGTGATATACTCAGTATGGCGCAAGGGGTCGAGGCTAGAGATCCACAAGGCACTTCCGGTAATCTGGCGTGAGCATCCGAAATCCACAAGCCAAGTCTCCTCTAGTCCTCCTTCCTACATCAATAAAAAGACATACGGTGAGCAAAAGGTGCAACACTAGGGTTATTAAACAGTGAAGGATATCAGTGTTGTCCCATTTGCCCAAAGAATGGGTTAGGAGAAAAACCAAACATCTCCTGCCCCACAGAGGGATAGCGATCACCACGATAGGGAAAACGTGGTCCGCTAGAGAAGGGTGGAGCAAAGCCACCACCACGAGGCCCGTAGTCGTATGGGTCACGACCGATACCCCGTCGGGCACGACCACCACGTGGTCTCGCCTCCTAAGGCCTAGCACCTTGAGGCATTGTACCTCTTGGCCTAGAAGTGCGCCTCTGAACTTTCGGTTCAAGCACCCCAACTCGTGGGTGGTACATGTCCCGGTTGTTCAACTCAACCTGCCTCTAATCATCTTTCTTCCTCCTAAAACAAAACTCAGCCAAGTGCCCATCCCGCTCACAATACTCACAATGGTATCTCACCACAATATTGGTAGGCACTCTCTTGTTGGGTTGGGTAGCTCTAGCTTTCTTACGAAGGGGATCACTAGAGATATTTGACAGTGTGTCAAGTGGGTTGCGAAGGTGGTTCGGTTTGGCAATCCACACTTGCTTCTGTGGAGTGGTTTTGGGTGGCTCTTCAAACACACCCTCTCTCACAGGTAGCTGGGTAGGGTCTGTAGGCTTAGGTGGGGAAAACTTGGTAAACTTGGGAGGTGTGGTGGGTTTCTCACTCATGCTTAAACCACTACACTCACCGATCTTACCAAAAATGCTACCATCCTTCCCACCTATAGCAAAGCCTACTCCTGTGCTACCAGCCTGCTTGCATTGGCTAAGCAACATCCCCAACTGCGGCTCTCAGCAAGACACCCAACTCAAGATGGAACGAAGGTATGTGTTTTCTTCCTCGGTATGCATCTTGTCGTGTCTGCACGACGCGATCTCAAGCTCCAAGGCCTCAAAGCGATCTAACTCTCTAGTGCTATCTGAGTTGACCTTCTCTAACACAGTGAACTTAGCATCCTTCTGTGCCAGTGTAAGCGTAAGCAAGACTTGCACACACCAAGTAAGCTAGGCCTAGCCTTCAGCTCACTAACCTCCTCAAGTAGAGTGCCATACTTATCCTGGAGAGTGACAAGATCAGACATGTGAATGACACAAGCATCACACTCTACCTCCTCGGTAACCACCATTGACGCCTTAGCAAAATCCCTTGAGCAAAGCATCCTGACTCAACAAGGTGTCGTTCAGGGACTCAGTCTTTAGAGAAAGGGATTTGACGGTCAATGATACCTCGGGTGTGTCGGAGTTGTAGTCGGAGTCATCCTTGCACTTGCCGACCTTGCCTTCTTCAATCGCCATGGTGCAAAAGCCACTGTGCTTGGCGTCGGGCCGTTGAACTTGTCCTCAACCTTTCCCTTCGACTCATCATCGCTTGAGGAAGCACCTCCATCAGAGGAGACATCGACGTCGTTGAGGAAGGCGAGGAAGGCTCAATGCTTGGCCTTCACCTTGTCGATCACCTTCTTCGAAGACCTTCAGTTGTATCCACCCTTGGGCTTGTGCTTGTCCTCGAAGTGGTGCTCGCGCTTGTCCTTGCGCTTGGTGAAGTCACCCGCAATTTTCTTGGGGCAGTTTGTGATGAAGTGATCCTCATCACCGCAACGGTAGCACCCCTTGGCCGAGCCACTACGTCGTCGGTTCAAACGGTTGTTGTGAAACCGTGAGAACCTAGTGATGACTAAGGCCAGCTCGTGTCACACTCCAAAATTTCCAATTTTGGATTGTGCTTAGAAAACACTAAATAAACTAAATGATTTCTATGTTGATATAAAATTTTCCAAGATTAGTTTGAGTTTACACAAATTTAGTATATGAAAAGTGAATTTATAAACTTTTCTAAATCAATTTGACAAGCTTTGATTGTTGTGGTGGTTGTTCATTGCTTGTCCTGATGCATGTGAGTGTATAAAAAGTTTTTGAAATGCGATTAGTAAGTCGTTTATCGGTCTCTCGCACATCTCTATCTTCTTCTATAATCAATTTTGGCACTCTCGATCTTAATCTTCCTTATGGACATTCCCAAGATCCATTTTATTTGCTCCAAATTATTCCCTTGAGTTCATCATTCATTAATATGTCTCTAAATTCTTTTCGGGAATTTTTCAGACTTTTTCCAGATCCTTTTCCTATTTATCTGTGAGCGTAATCTAATTTTTAGATGCTCCAAAATATCTTTTCATGAGTTCCAAATATTTTATTTGGGTTCATCATGTTCCAAAGTATCTCCGAGAATTTTCCTCGAATTTTTGGAGTTTTCGAAATATTTTTCGTGGCTTAAATAAAATTCTGTATTTTTCTGAAATTATTTTATTCATGAAAATAATGTATTCCGAAAATAATAAGGTGTAACCCTAATCCAACCGGGTCCAAGTCCTCGCCACGATCATCTTGGCGTCTTTTTCTTTTATAAGCTCACGTTCTGATGCCCTTGGCCTTCCGTGAGCCGCCGCCAAATGAAGGATCCATCTACACGTCTGCTGTGGTTTGCAACTGCAACCGTGGGAAGCCATCGCCTGATCTCGTCGTCGTCCGATGATGTAGCACCAACAACGACCACCGTTGCAGGTTATCTCTGACCAAGCATCAAGGACTTCGATCTACTTCTGAGACGCTCGCAGATGCAGATATGTGAAGGGCCGCCGAAGCTCTGTTCGGTCGTCTGCTGCTCAAGTGCTCAGCAAAAGCTAGACCCCTCTCCAATGCATCATCCCATCCCGCAGCCTCCGTAAGCTTTGCAAATCAAGATGACGTAGTCTCCTGGAGATCGAGCAGCCGATCAACAAGACAACGATGGTCTTCTGGATGCTTACACCGCTATTCAGAACAGATTGCTTCCTCAACCTGGATGCAAATTATCGTTCAAGTGATATCTCAGCATCCCGTGTGGCCTCCTCCGGCCGCTGCTGCCCCGTCGCGCCGTCCTGCCAGTCGGCCGAGGACGACTCCTCCCTTGCCGTGCCTCTTGCAAAGGTCTTTTCCTTCCTCCCATGTACGACAGCAACCAGCAGCACACCTTGCCATGACACTGTACGTGACCTTCCAGAGAAGGAGAAGCCAAGGTACAAGACAAAGTATTTACAAGTTGCCATCCAATCTTTTAATCCCTGCGTTCTCGGTTTTGCTCCGTTCAAGTTGCGCTAGAATCGTATCGTCGTGCTCTACGCCTTATTGTTAAAGTTTTTCATGTTATCTAATTATAAATTTCCGTTAATCTAAATATTAATTAAATAAGTGTTTATTCAATAGCTCATTAATTAATTAAAAGCAATTTAAGTTTAATCTCTTTTTTGCACTGTTTAAGTTGTGTTTGTTTCATGTTTCCATGATCTATATGTTAAAGGTAATATTTACCATGACACATAATTTTATGTTCTTAGTTAAATATTCAATTGATTAGATATGTTTGTAATTAGTTTTATAATTAAAATCAACATATGTTTAATACTTTGATCTTTTGTATAGAAATATTAATATGAGTAATTCCTAACCTTAATATGCTTTTAAAATATAAGTTGATTAGTTTAAACATGCACCATATACTTAGATGCTATCACATGTCTAATTTGCTTTGCAGCGATAAAGCTTAACTTGTTTAATAGATTATGTGATCATGTTTATAAATAAATTCGATTAGTTTAATTTGGCTTTTCATAATAAATTGTGATCATGTGCAAACTGAATTAATACTTAATCATATACTTTTCTTAATTAACATCAACCAAGCTTGTATTATTTCTTAAAATAATGAAACCTCATAGTAGTCGTTTCTTTTCAACGGTAGTTCTGTTATCGGCGTTTCTTGTGTTCTCTTGACCGTAGTATCGATCTCTCTTTTGTATGTTGTTTTATCTTTTGTCTGGTGTATTGTTCTTAGTTGTCTCCTTTGTTTGTTTGTATGTTTGTCTATGTGTGGTGTTTGCTACGAGTAGACGAGAATTGGTTGTGAGCGCTGAAGATCGGAAGATGATGACCTGAAGTTGATGCTATGAGAGTTGAGCAAGTGTTTAAGGAAAGTATAGCATGGGACCATCCTTGTTACCCATTCACCATAATCAATTTAGTCATGATGCATGTGTCTTAACTTGATTCCTACATAGATCTATATCATAGCTTGTTATCTTTTTTCCTTATCGCCAATGGGATCTATGCATGTGGGTAGCCTTGCTATGCTCTACAATAATGAGTTATGAGATGAATCTTGATTAATGATATATGCAACGCTGATTTAAAATTGGCTTTTATAGGAACATGGAATAGGACCACACTGTAGGACAAAAGTTGGGACTTAAATGCAACCATGAGTGTTATATGTCTCTGGCTTTAGTTAAGTATGAAGTTTGGACTATCATGCTTGTGGTTCGTGAAAGGCACCTTTGTCGAGCTGGTTATGGGGTATAGCTTGTGTGGGGACCGCTGCGGGTGGTACCATCGGGGTGTCCCATATACCCCTTTGCATTGGGTCCGTAGGGTCTACTACATGCTAGAAAGAGCTTTTGAAAGACTTCGTAGTGTACCCTGCCGACCTTCCTTGGAAGTGGGTTAAGAGGTTGATCACCTCGGGCGAAAGGGCAACACGACTTGTGGGTAAAGTGCGTAACCTCTGCAGAGTGTAAATCTATCATGATAGCCGTGCTCATAGTCACGAGCGGCTCGGAAAACTCACAGTGTTAGATACTCCTGTTGTTATAACTACTATGATGGTAAGTTTGAAGTTATGAGATAAAAGATGGTTTCATTAATGATCCTATGGTTACCAACTAGGTTAAACATAACTAAAGCTCATTGTTGTTAAAACTTGACCAAGTTAAAAACAACCGCAATAAGCCAGTGTCAGCCTTTTGAGCTTCATAACCTCATGTTATCTTGATGAGTACGACATGTACTTACGCTTGTTTTACTTTTCAATATTGGATAAAAATCTCGGATGGGTAACAGAAGATGGAATAGTGAGTTTGCTAAGGAGTGCAAGGCGTATGCAACCCCCAGTCAACTGAGCAAAGTTCTTGTACTCTCTATGGTACGTGCCGAAGAGTCTGGACTTGATCTGAGGGTTGCCCTCATGATATCTCAAGAGTGTTTGCCAGATCTCCCGTGATGTAGTGAGACTCGAAACCCGCTCAAACTCCGGAAGAGACAAACAAGAGAAGAGAATACTACGGGCTCTTGCGTTTGACGCATGTTGCATGACTTGGGCATTGGTGATCCGAGCGTCAAGAACCACGTAGTTCTCGTTCTCACAAATCTCCCAAAACTTTGTGTCAAGAGCTTGGAGGTAAGCCAACATGCGCACCTTCCAATAGGCAAAGTTGGTTCCATCGAAGTAGGGAGGTTTACTAGCACCTCGCTCCATGTCGCCTTCGCGGATCAAGAACCGTGTAAGGTGGATTGATCCTTAACCGGCTCTGATACCAATTGAAGGACCGAGAACGGCGACCATAGGGGGGTGAATGGGAGCCAAATAAAAATTCCTTTCGGAAACTTCTATTGCTTGACCCTTGTCCCAAAATCACACCCAAAATGCAACTTCGAAAACTTTGACTCGCACACGACCTAACGAGTAGGTGGACACCTTTGGAGTGGTCCTAAAGGTGCAGCGGAGCGGTCGGAAAACCTCGACGAACAAGCCACGGAAGAAGCAAGGCTCAATTTGGATCGAATCATCGGGCGAAAGAAAAATTTGGGAAAACTCAAAAAACGAAGAACACGAAATAGAAATTGCCCGATCTATGTCTTCACAAGGTTTTGGGCAAAGCCCTTTGGTGCAAAACTTCTACTCATGATCCCGCACAACTTGGTTCAAACGGAATCGCAAAACTCGCTCTCAATCAAGAGAAATCATCGCATGAACAAAGAGGATTAAGAGGAGCAAAAACGAGATTAGCGAAGAACACAAGCAAAGGAGACACAATCACCGAATCAAAGTCGTGTCGATGTTTTACCACCGATAGCCTGCCACGGGGTTACCCGAGACAGAAGTTCGTGCCTCGGTGAATAGTGAAAACTTGGTGGTTGGACACGCAGGGACACACGGTTTATACTAGTTCAGGCCCTCGACAAAGTCGAGTAACAACCTTACGTCCAGTTGAGTCGTCTGTTATTGCTCTTGATCGTAATACAAGGTGTTATGTGTCGCTCTACGTATCGAGTGTTGTGTAGTATGTAGGAAATTGTTTTTGGGTGATGCCCTTTATAGACCAGGAACTGGTCGAGGTTACTCTAATCCTACTCGGTTGCAAACTTAAAGTCCTAAGCTGTGCTTCGGTCTTGCGGTCTTCACCGAGTAGAATTCGGGTTCTTCTATCCGTCTTCCTTCGTGGGCCGAGAAAAGGAGGCCTAGAGCGTAGGTAAGCCGGTCTCTAGATACCCTATAGGATATCCCATCGACAAGCCCCCGAGCATCTCATGATTTTTCTTCAATGTACCGGGTTGTTTCAAAAGCGAGCCGAGTTCTTTTTGGAGTAAAATCATGAAATGATCTTCTATGTTCTTCGCCTTGTAATCTTTTGTGCACCTCTGGTGCACTCATTGAGTGTAGCCCCCGAGCCTCTAGATACTTGGTACAAGTATTCAGAGGATCTAAGAAAAAAGTCTTATAAGGTAGGTATTTGTAGCCCCCGAGCCTTTCTCCGAGTTCTTTTAGCGGAAAAGAGCTTGGTGGAAGGATCTGAAATAGTGTGCTCTTGTCTTCTTCTTATTCACTGGTGGTTACTGTATCTTCATGGGTATGTAGAATCTTGCTTTCACTGTTTGCTTTGGTCAGGTTCTTGTCTTTTTCTTTCTTTTCCTTTCTCGTGACTTCTGTCTTTTGGTGGTCCTTCCTTGCTATAAATTTTGTTGTGCTTGCACTGATGCCTTGACCCTTAGGATGCTCCTCTTTCATCTGATGAATACGCTGCTGAGTGAAACTGAGCAGCCCCGGGCTTATGCCCTACTTCAGGTAGTTTAGTGGGTAGAAGAATTCTTGTGAATGGAGTTAGAGGTAGACTAACTCTTCGGTTAGATTTTCCAGGGAAGTTTGGCGTTGTATGCAGAAGAAGTCTTGTGAGGTAGCTTCCATGCCTTCTCTGTCTAACTGCCGAACTCCGGGCTGTCAACGTTGCCGCTCGCAAGTTGATCCTGGCTGTGGATGCTTGCATCGAACTCCTGTTGGGAAGGCTAGCGTTGGAGCTGTCCAATCTCATTTGTTGGGAGGGGTTTTCTGCCTATGATCCGACACTTCTTCACACTTTGTGAGGATTCCGGGTTGTTTGACTTGTAAGGTTTCTTCTTAGGTGCCAAACCTTCTTTGGTGGTAGACTTGATATAACCCTGGCTTAAGACCTTTATATTTTGTCACTTGTGATCTTTTGTTGTAGATGTAGCTCAACTTGATCTTATCTGGTTGCTGTAAAGTTATCGGCCGAGTTGTTTTTATACTCTGCATAGCCATGGCTGGTTGTATGATTGTTCTTGGAATATTCTTCTGGATATTCTATATGGTACTTTGAAGTACTTTCTTTATTGTAGACGTGTGGTCCTTGTGGAATCTCTTGCTTTTACTTCTTTCTTTATGTATTGTTGCTGCTGTAATCTTTTCTTCATGGACTTGGTGTATGTGCACCCGTTGTTCTCCTATAAATGACCGTAGTATGGTTGTCTTGTCCCATGCCCTCTTCCTTCTCTCGTATAGGCATTTTTTGTATCATGTATATTGTAGTTTGCGAGCTTGACGAGCCCCCGGGCTTCTTTCCCTTTCTTGGTTGTAATATGGTGAATGGTGTAGTTCTTGTGATAGGAACTAGTAGGTTACTAGTTTCAAGGTAGTACCATGATGTGGGCGGCTTTGAGGCAAATGGTCTAGTTCTTGTGATGAGTCTGTCGCATGTTGCGCTGCTTGATCTTCCAGTGTTCTAGTTCCATGCCTCTGGCTAATTTCGCGGCCTTGGTTGAAGAAGTATTCCTTGGCCGGTCATGTGCGATGTCGTTTTGGCGCATGATGTTGTTGATCCACCTTCTCTCTGTCGAGGACCTGGCAGATCTGTGAATCTTGAATGTCTTCTGGGCTCTGCTTCTACTATCTTTGGCAAACATGGGTGCCTTGTCTTGTTGGGCGTCTAGCACGTCTGAGTTATTTAGCTTTGTATGTATCTTGATTAGCCTTGAATTCGACTATGTTCCTTATTACTGACTTGTGCGGGTTCCTTTCGACAATGTAACATTTGTATCTGGTGTGTACTTTCAAAAAATGTGTATGATGAAGTATCAAGGACTTGTAGTCTATATTTCCCGAGTTCTTGTACCTGTTGAGTTATTTTTGTTCCGCGAGTTGTCTGTATTATTCGAAAAAAGATGTGGTCTAACTGCTTTGTGCTGTGTTCCGTGATTAGTGGAACTTTTCACCTTCTGTATTTTCTGCTACGGGTAAATTTCCTTATAAGTCTGCCTTTCTATTATCCCCTCTTTTTTACCTCGTAGTAAGAAACGTTTTCCATTTCTTTCGCAAACCCTAACTACCGCCGCTGCTCTGATCATCTTTGCGTCGCCTCGAATGGTGAAGAAGAACAAGATCAAGAGCAAGGGCAAGAGCAAGGCTGAATTCGTGGACGAAGATAGTGTTCTGGAGCGAATAGACAATCCTAAATTCGTCGAGATGTCGCGCTAGATGAAACATTCTCCCAAACCTTCTACTCAGGAGGCGGACTTGGATCTGCTTGTTGCGCACGGGCTGCTTCAAGTGTAGTTGTATTCTGGCTACTCTGTTCCTGGTGAGCATATGATTCCCAGTCCTTCCCCCGATCAATACATTCTTTTTGTTTCCTTTGTCCGTGCTGGACTTTGCTTCCCTCCATCGGCCTTCTTGACGGAGTTCCTTTATTTTTATGGCATCTAGCTTCATCATCTGGCCCCTAACGGGGTTCTTTTCCTTGCTTCTTTCGCACATCTGTGTGAGGCCTTTATTGGCACCCCTCCCTGTCTTCTTCTTTTCTGCCATTTCTTTCGTGTTCGATTTCACGAGGGCAAACCCAGCCGTTTTGGTTGTTGCACTGTTCAGTTTCATCAGGGTATGAAGGACACTTACTTTGCTTTCATCCTCTACGAATCTGTCAAGGATTGGGTGGAAAAGTGGTTCTATATTCCAAAGCCCGATGCCTACTTCTCCTGTGACCTTGTTGCTCTTCCGACTCCTCTTTCTTGTTGGAATGATGGTTTATCTTCTTCTAAGTCCTCAACTATTAAGCCTCTGTTGATCCGGATTAGTTACTTAAAACAATCCAGTTTGACTGGTAATGGACTGGTTGCTAGTTACTATCGCCGCTGGATCCAACCTCTCATGCAGAGGGAGAATCTTGGTTTTGAGTACACTGGTCCTTCTGATCCTTCTCGGATCATCACTGATTCCGAGTTGTTTGAAGATGGCTTGTTCGATCGTTTGGGGAGGGTCCTGAGTGGTGTGTCAGCTATGCCTCCCCAGATTTTTGAGTACCATGCTGGAAATCCACCTCCTCCAGTTAGTACTTTACTCGTCTTGTTCTGATTTCTTTTTTCCTGAGTTCTTGTCTGTTGATGGCTTCTTTTGTGTTTCAGGATCATGGTCACTGTTTTAGGCTGAACTTGCCTTTTGGGTCGGATCCTTTTGTTCCTGAGGAGCCTACTATTGAAGTCACTGTGGCTTCGACTTCTTCCTCCAGGTTTATCCCTGGATTTTGTATTACTGATGGGTATGTGCCTTATACCCCAGATCCTTGGATTGCTCAAGTCTTAATGGTTTCTAGGAAAAGGAAAGTTGAATCCTCAGCTCAGCCTTTCCAACTTCCTCCTGCTACTCGGCGCCGTTCTTCTTGGCCGCGTACTCCCATAGGTAACATTATTGTAGGTAAGCGTTTTGTATTTGTTATTCGAGTTGTTTTGTATGACACTCTTCTTTATTCTTCTGCTTTGTTCTTTTTCAGACGGCCAGTCCATCTTTTTGCATGAGGAGTATTCAGATGATGATTCTCCTCTTACCCATCCTCCGTGAGTTGTTTTTCCTTGATGTCTTTGTTTTCTGTTTAGAGATCTTGTTCTTATTGCTAGTTTTTTGTTCAGTCGTAGATCATCTGTCGGCCCATCTTCTGTTGAGGCTGCCACTATTCCTCCGGCTGTTCCAATCCCTTGTTCTTCATTGTTTGATGAAGATTTTACTTTTGATATCCTTGACCTCTCGTTTGCTTCTGTTGCTGCTACCTTTAGCAAGTCGGCCAAGTGTGTTACCTTTGCTATGTGATATTTGTACTTTTTATCTTATTTTTGCCTAATTTTCTTTGGTTTTGAAACTTTTAGGCTTTCTTCTGAAGCTCCTGATTCTTCTCATGGTGGTAAGGCTTTTTGTCTCTGATGAAGATTCTTGCTTCTTGTTTTTATTTTAACTCTTCTTGTTTTATTTCTTGCAGGACTTTGTACTCCTGATGCTACCGTGGTTGCTGTTACTTCCCAATTTGTTGGTGCAGATCCTCCCAAAGGTGTGCCTCTTCTTGAGGTGCCTGATTTGAGCCACCAAGCCATAGCTCCGACTTCTTCCTCAGACAAGCCTTTGCTTATTCAAGGGTCAGAGGTTCAGCTCAGGCGAGTTGAACGGGTTAAATAACTTGTTTCTACTTGGACGGATCTGTCCTTGTCCTTTGGAACTGAATTGAAGGTATTTTATTCTTGTCTCTCTCTTTTGGTCTTGTTTGCTTTATTTTGATTCATGTTTTTTTTTCAGAATTTCTGTCAGGAGTTGACTGCCTCTTCCTCGGAAACTCAGTCGATTGTTACTCTTCAAGCTCAGCTAGACACGGTTCATCTTGAGTTGTCTCAGACTCGTGCTACTTTGGAGCAGGAAAAGGCTCTCCGAGTAGTTGTTGTTTCTGATTTGGAAGAAAAGATTGTTGGTAACTATCTTCTTTTTTTATTATATGAATTTTCTTTGCTTGATATCTGATGTACTTGATACATTTGTAGTTGCTGATCAAGCTTCTATTGCATGGAATGAGGAAAAACAAGATTTGTCTCTTCGTCTTGCAAATTCAGAGGAAAAAGCTGCAGCTGTGAGTCGACTACTTATTGTTTTTTGTTTTTCTTGTTGTTTTTCTCGTAGTCTTTCTGACTTCTTTTTCCCCCTTTTTAGTTGTTGAAATCTGACGGGGTTTTGAAGACTCAGCTCTCGGAGGTTCATGAGCGGTATAAAATTCTGTATGCTGCTGTGAAACCTATCATATCTGTTGTTTGTCGTCAAGAAGATGCTAAAGAAGGCCTGAAGACCTTGATTCCTGCGTTACCTCTTCGGTTTAAAGAGTTTGTTGAAAACGGCTTTGAGAGATATATAAACAACGTTGTTTCTTTTGTCTGAGCCCTTGCTCCTGATATTCCTTTGGATCGAATCCTCGAGGATCCTAATGAGGAGTAGCCTGATCTTCTGTGAGGTAACCGATAAATTCGATTGGTGGAGGTCTCGACGTTGACGATCCGGCTTCAAATCAGACACGATTCGAACCCTGCAACCGTTACACCACTGCTCCGTTGGTTATCAACCAAGCACAACTTGATTGACCTCGCAATAAGGCTTTTCCTGCAAGCGAATCGAAGAACACAAGAAATAAGGTATAAACACGCAATCTGAAATTGCAAATATGAATGATGCGAATATCAATAGAGGGTTCAAGAACTCGGTTCCAAAGGACTAATTGACACAGTGGAGGAGATAAAGAATGAGGGGCCCTAGATCATTGTAAAAGTACTAATCGACACAGTTACAATGAACAATTCAGTTTCTCGATGGAAAACTAAACTCTAAAACATAACCCGCGTCTCAATGGCGGCGGCTACATGGAATATAAGGGAGAGACGTCCTAGGGTTGGTGGCCACCAGGGGGAGGCGCCCCCAACATGGGCTTAAGGCCCGACTCGCGATACATGGCCAAGTTGGCCCAAAATAGGTGACGCAGCACCGGAACAGATTCTGGACGCTGACTTGTTTCGACATTTCCCGATGACTCATAAGTCATTTGGACGTCAAACTAATGCCATTGGTTTCCTTATCAAATTATCTTTCCATCCGTGGGTGAATCATTGAAAACGGAGTCCGTATGCATCCTGGGCGTCTATTTTACTCCTTGCTGGTCCTAGACTCCGAAACAACCTCGAAGTTGACGTGGCAGCTGAATTGGAGATGAGTTGCAACTTGGAAAAGACGATGACGTACAGGTGTCCAGCGTGGTGATGTCCTCATCATCCTCCCCTTCTTGAATTGGAGTCATCCTCGACTCGATCATAGCTATGACCTCATCATCCCCTCCTTCTAGAATTGGAGTCGTCCTCGACTCCATTCCATCAACGAACTCCTGCAAAAGGTTAGTGACAGCAGGCAATGCACAAGACATAATATGTTGACAAAACATAGTATAACATGGTGCATCAGGATTATCACATAACTCAGCAGTAGCAGAAGTTGTAGCAAGAAAAGCACATCCTGATAACTTAATCCCATTTTTATCAATGTTCAACGGAGGTTTATTTTTAATGTCTCGAGCATGTTTAACAATATCCGTAGGAGACAAAGGCAGCAAAGTCAATTTCTTGTCCTTATGCATGAAAGCGTATTTATTAGTCCTACCATGGTGTAAAGCATCAGTATCGTATTCCCATGGACGTCCTAACAAAATTGAACAAGCTTGCATAGGTACATCATCAAAATCAGCAATATCATGATACGAGCTTGTGAAAAAGCTAATGCGGGCTGATTTAGTTACCTTCGTCTGTCCACTATTATTGAACCATTGAATTTTATATGGATGCGAACGTTGTCGGGTGGTTAAGCCAAGCTTCTCAACCAAATCTGAACTCACCAAGTTGTTGCAACTCCCGCTATCAATGATAGTGAGAACACGACAACCCTGCACAATGAGATACATGTGGAACAAATTGTGGCGCTAGATGTTCATCTCTTCTTCATGTCCCACACGTGAACTCAGCACACGCTGTGCAAGAAGGCTAGGATAGCCTACAGCGGTAGCCACTGAATCAATTGTCTCCTCGTCTTTATCGCCCTCGGTGGAATCTGCAGCAACGTTAGCAACAAGGGCAAAATCATCTTCAACATCACTAGCACTTACATATCCATCCTCAGTAGCAATGAAAGCACGACGACTGGGACACTCCTTCATGACATGTCCCATGCCTTTACATCGGTGGCAAATGATTTTAGAGGAGACGGAGCCAGTAGAAACACCCGGAGTGGCATCTTTCTTTGGTTGTGGAAACTGCACATTAAACAATTTACTTACCCCGAAAGAAAATGGAGGTGTAGTCTTGGGCGTCTCTGGTTTGGAACGCTGCTGAAAATTCCGTCCAGTGTTAGACCTAAAAGGTTGTTGTTGTTGTGTGCGTCCCTGTACTTCGTGTTCGGCCATAATAGCAAGATGATACAATTGGGAAAAATTATGCCATTCTTTGTAATCAAGAATGTTCTGTATATCATTGTTTAAACCACCAAATAATCTAGCACTAGCATCATTACCATCTTCATTTATACCACAATGTGCTAAACCAATAAGCAATTTTTGATAGTATGCTTCTATGCCTTTATCACCTTGTTTTAAAGTTTGCAGTTTCAAGCGTAAATCACGTTGGTAATAAGGAGGAACAAAATGAGATTTCATACGTTGCTTTAAAACATTCCAAGTTTGAGGCACAGCAGCAGCATTACCAGCATTGCAAAGATCACTCCACTAGAACAAAGCAAAATTAGTAAACTCACTAGTAGCAAGTCTAACTCTATGCTCAGCAGGTACATTATGAGAATCAAACTTTTGTTGAACAACAAGTTCCCAATCTAAGTATGCCCCAGGATCAATATTACCAGCAAAAGGAGGTAGGCTAAATTTAATTTTAGCGAAAGGATCATTATTACCATGATTATTACCTCCCATACCACGACGATTGAAGTTCTAGCAGCGACGGTTGCGTACATCACCATCAGCATCCGCATCTCCATCATCAAAAACATCTCCATCTTTATCACGAGGTGGATGGCGTTGCTCAACCTGCTCAATGCGGGTGACTAGATTGATCACGTTACGCGTCAGCTCGTTCATAAGATTGCGTTGTTCATTGATGAACACTGTAAGATCGCCCTTAGACACGCATTCATTGAAATCTGTTGGAGATCCTGACATGGTTAGAAGATAGAAAAAGACAACACCAAAGTATTATCCCTATCAACTAAAAGGAACCAAGTGGTGGTGGTGGTGGTGGTGAAAGTGGAATGCAAAATCACAAGCGGCTTACCACCGTCTTGCATGTGTTCTTACCAAAGCCTAATAGTAGCAAGACCAAATTGACGAAGCAATCGGTTGTTGAGCGTGGTAACAGTTGCAACATGAACCTATGCTGACAGAAGTATATGTAGAGCTTTGGGAAGGTACACTATGAGTAGCAAGGATTAGCAAATAACGAATATAGATTTAGCTAAGTTTAATAAGTATCCAAATTACAAATCACAATTGCTAGCTAAGACATGTCTAGACGTAGCGCAACAAGATGAAACAAAAGACGATGGAAGGAACTCACAGAACAAGCATCTAGCCCGGATTTTTCCTTTTTGCTGAATTTCCTCGGATTTTCTCAAAAGGCACTAGTAGGAATCAAACTTTTTTTATTTTTTCACTATTTTTTTATATTTTTCTCTGAACAAGGATCACAAGAGGATGCAACCACAAAAATTGGCACCATCAACTGAGGTGAGATGTGGTCTACAGAAAATTCGCAAGTTCTTCGAAAAGCGTGCAAAACTTTCACAAATTTTTTCTTTATTTTCCTGTTTTTTTGGCAATTTTGGCCAAACCAAACAGACCATAGGTGTGTTTGGATCGGCTCCAAATGGTGTCAAGAAGCTCCGCAATTTTTTTCAGATTTTTTTGATAAACGAGCGAAAAGTTATGCCTATTTTACCAAAAGTATGTCAAGTTATGGTTTCCGAAAGGCACAACACGACGACGACGACGGCGGCGGCAGTTAGGGCAAAGCGTCCCTAAACTCCAACACCAATCATAGGATCAAGCATCCCTGTGACTAACAATAGTAGGTATTCGCCAGATGATGTTAGGAGGGTTGCGATGCAGGCAAAAATAACAGCGGTTGGCAACCTATCTAGGGTTTGCGTGGTGGCGAGAGTTCACACAAGGCGGCTAGCGGTGGCAAGTTGAGTGATGTGGTGGCTTCGACTTGTTGTTTGGGAATGGTGGATGGGATAGTGGCGGAAACAAAGAACAACAACGGTGCGATTGAACTACGACTACGAACACAATCTAAACGAGCAACTTGACTCAAACCACGGACACAAACTCAACAAAGCAAATCTGAAAACGAAATTGCAAGGCACAAAGGGTGATAGGACAGTGGAGATTGAATTTTTTGTGGGTGTTTTTGTGGACTCTAGGTAATGAACAAATATGAAGCTAAGGAAAACGAGATTATACCTCGCGGTAAACCTAAAATTCTGATACCAATTGATGAGGAGTAGCCCGATCTTCCGTGAGGTAACCGATAAATTCTATTGGTGGAGATCTCGACGTTGACGATCCGGCTTCAAATCAGACACGATTCGAACCCTGCAACCATTACACCACTGCTCAGTTGGTTATCAACCAAGCACAACTTGATTGACCTCGCCAATAAGGCTTTTCCTACAAGCGAATCGAAGAACGCAAGCAAGAAGGTATAAACACGCAATCTAAAATTGCAAATATGAATGATGCGAATATCAATAGAGGGTTCAAGAACTCGGTTCCAAAGAACTAATGACACAGTGGAGGAGATCAAGAACGAGGGGCCCTGGATCACTATAAAAGGACTAATCGACACAGTTACAATGAACGATTCAGTTTCTTGATGGAAAACTAAACTCTAAAACAAAACCCGCGTCTCAACAGCGGCAGTTACGGGGAATATAAGGGAGAGAGGTCCTAGGGTTGGTGGCGACCAGGTGGAGGCACCCCCAACTTGGGTTTAAGGCCCGACTCGCGATACATGGCCAAGTTGGCCCAAAATAGGTGACGCAGCACCGGAACAGATTCTGGATGTTGACTTGTTTCAACGTTTCCCGATGACTCAGGAGGAATGTGGACCTCAAACCAACGCCATTGGTTTCCTTATGAAATTATCTTTCCATCCGTGGGTGAATCATTGAAAACGAAGTCCGTATGCATCCTGCGCATCCGTTTTACTCCTTGCTAGTCCTGGACTCCAAAATAGACTCGAAGTCGACGTGGCAGCTGAGTTGGAGATGAGTTGCAACTTGGAAAATACGATGACGTAGAAATGTCCAGCATGGTGATGTCCTCATCAACTCGAGTGCTTGCCCCTTCCTTTTTACCTAGACCGCGGCCGCCTTGATGTGGGCATCTATCTTCTCAATCACGGGCATGCCTTGGAGTTTGGACAGCTCGTACGTGGCTGCCGCCAGATTGGCGCTTGGGGTTGAGTACACCGGGACGTCGCCCATCATGTCGAACTCGTGCTGGATATTGCGTCATGGCGGGAGACCGCGATTCCTCTACTCTTGCTCGCGTTGTTCCCGTGCGACACATCACTGCTCACGGTGCTCCTAGTCGCGCTTCTCCATCTCGCGGCGTTCGTCGTCGCGCCTCTGCGCGCGTTCGGCGTTGCGCTGCTCTCTTGCGGCGCGTTCGGCGTCTGTTTCATTTTCGGGGGCGACGCTGTCAGCGGAGACTTGAAAAATTACCCCTCTAAAGCCCGGGGGAATTCTGGGAAGCTATCGGTCGATCCGGAGGGGTCGGCAACTTTGGTCCTTGCGCTCGTGGTCGAGCCTGGGGAGATAGTACCATCGAGGGATACTGCCTGCTCGGAGTCGCTAGGGATCGCGGAGATGACGACAGTGTTTACGATGGGGGGTGCCGGGACCTGGTCGAAGACCGATCGGAGCATCTGGCGTTGGAAAACCGACGCCTGATTGCTGAGTCCATGAGGCATCGTCGAGGGAAGGTGGGTGCCCCTGGTCGTCACAGTCATCGCCTTCATCGCGGTTCGGTGATTGCGTGGTCGGCGGCCGTGATGGCCGGGGAGTCGGTGTCGCATCGCCTGAACGGGGTTGATGCACTCGGTGATGCCGGCGTTGGAGTAGTCGATGGCGTCGACCAAGCCGTCGATGCTGATCTTCTCTCGCAGGTGGTACATTGGTGTGGCGGGACGACGCGCGGGCGGCGGTGCATCTGCCCCGCGTGGGGTAGATGCGATGGCCTAGGACAGGGATCCGATCTAGAGTACGGTGCCGGCCGTCGGGACGACCATCGAATCCGGGAACGTAACCGCTTGACGAGCCATGAAGTCGATGGATACACCTCCTACCTGGCGCGCCAACTGTCGATGAAATATGCGTCGCAGTCTACCTAGGGGGTACCCCACGGTAGTAGATTGTAGGCAGAGGTGTGGCGACGACGATCAAGCGTAACACAGAGAGCGTAGACACGGCGATTTAGACAGGTTCGGGCCGGCAAATCGCCGTAATACCCTACATCTTGTGTTTTGGTGGCTGGATTGATATGAGTATTAGGTTACATGAGGTGTCGATGAGATCTAAGGGATTGTATGGGGATGTTTTGGAGGGTGTCCCTGCTCGCCTTATATAGCCGGGGAGCAGGGTTACGGTTGCCATATCCTAACAGATTACGATCGGTCCCTTAAGGTAAGGGATCCGAGTCTATCTACTAGGATCCTTCTTGGTGAGCAAGGCTTCTTCGAAGTCCTTGGCGAGCACGACGGGCTGGTCGCGTGTCGCAAGGCATCGTGAGCTGGTCTATCTTCTGGTCAGCAGGCCCATAAGGTCCCTGGGGATATGCCGAGGTAATATCCCCAACAGTGCACTTCTAATATAGATTTGTTCCACTATAGCCCTCAATACTTTCTCATAGTTGAAGTGGTGGTTTGATGAACTCAACCCATGAACAAGTCTTTAACCTCTTTATCCTTCAAAATGTTAGTGGACACATACCCGAAGGATTGCAATGATTTTTAAACATGGGTTGTTGTCCAAAATTTATATAGTTTTTATCTATGCTAATTAAAAGATGTGTATTAGGATTACTTTAGCATGGATTTTATTTTATAATGATTTATACTGAATTTATTTATTTGTCACATTTTAACATGATTCTGGGCAAAGGTAACAAGTAGCAAAAGATAAAATGGATAAACTTTCATACTTACAATTCTTCCCTCCATGAATGATGAGCTATGTATCCTTTGCACGAAGTTGTTGGAATTCATCGTATGCCTTGATTCATCTCCGATGTGAATTCATCTCAGGAATTATCCAAATTGGATTTGTGAGTTTCTGGCAGGGGTTAGTCCAACAAAATAGCCAGTGGCTACAGTAGCAATTTTTAGTTCAATAACCAAACTAAACTCATGTCTAATTTAATTAAGGAAGACATTTTAAATTAAGCACCACACTTACAATAATATCCTTTAGAAATACTCATATTGCCATATGAAGCACTTCCAAACCAAAGCATACTATAGCAAACAAAGGTAGCATGAAAGCATATAGAGATTTATTCAAATGAAGATGAAAGCATTTGATCATGGTGAGAAACCCATTTTTTTTTCTTTTTCTATGCAATATAATGCAGATGATATGGATGAATGTAATAAACTAAACATGCAATGGTTTTTAAATAAAAGATGAAACTAAATGGAGGAAAACATATTGATGATTTAAAACAAACATGCAGTGGAGTGCAGAAATTTAAAAGATAACTCTACTCATCAAGTTTAGAGTCTATGAGCAAGACTATCTCACCTTAATTGATCAAACTTACATGTCTCACAATGGAAGTTGTGAGTAATGCAGCATCTATGTTCCGTCACATGAGATGATGTTTGAATTCTTTTGACGGCGACCTTTTCTCCAATCTACATGGTTAGAATGACATAAATAATTATACATACCTGTGAGATGGCAGGGCTCCGATGTTAATGGATCATCAATGTTTAGAAACCCTGGGTTGTTCTCTTTTCTTGTGGACGCTTGCTAGAAGGTCGAAACGGCTTCTAATGTCCTGTCTATTCCACAATTCAACAGAATAGGGGGTAATCCTACTAAAGCTAGTGGTACACTAAATTAGCAGATATCAAGGTCATTATCAAAACCATTACGCCAATTGTTTCCCTGGCAACAACACCAAAAATGCTTGTTGACATTCGTTAAGTGCAAAGAGAATATGAAAGATTTCCGCAAGCACACAGAATATCATTGTAGCATTTTACCGGGAGTATTCCAGGTATTGTTATTTATATTTTACCACAGGGAAGCAATGGTTAAAGAATCTGTTAAGTTATCATCATGTATCTACTAACTTAATAAAATAACTAGACTAAAGATGGGGTAAATGATATATAATAGTAATTAAGGATAACAACCATCAGACACGAGAAGTTAGCTAAAGGGGGAAGACAACGGGAGAGATCAAGGTTCCTGAATACTTCTCTATTACTTTGGTTCTATGATAACAAGAGATGGATAAATATAGCAATCACACAATAGCACTTCGGGACATCAGAACACTATCCACGGAAAGGGATGAGAAGGGGGATAGGAAGCTCCGACTACCGTCTTGCGAACACTAACCCTCACGTGGTGGAATACGTAGGCCATCAGGTCTGTCACATCCTAAGGCTACCACAACTATCCGTGAGGGTCAGGAGCCACCTCAGGTAACCTCTAGTCTAGACACCATGTTTGCACTATTAATTAGTACTCTAATTATCTAGGGTAACTAGAACACTCGATGCGACCGGAGATCCTATGCTAAAGTATAACAACTATATTAACCAATGATAATATGCATAAGAGGCTAAATATATTAAAGCATAAGTCTTAAAAGGATAAGATACAAGATATACCAGATCGCTGAAGACTCCTCCAGAACCGGGGCGCAGCTCCGCTCTCCCTAACTCCAAAACCGGAGATGGGTGGATGTTCTAGGAGATGTCATAGGAACTCAGCGGAGCTAGTCATGAACCCGGAGAAACAAACCGCAAAAAGAACAGAGGAAAAACAGCACCAACAGAGGCTCCGGACCAGTTGGGGCAGAGCCACCATACTAAGGAGAGTAGTCCGGAGCTCTGGTCCGACACTTCGTCCAGCTGAAGCAAAGCAACATAGTGAGCACCCTAGCTCAGGACCAGAGGCTCCGGACTAGTTAGGCTCCAACTCTGGACCAAGGAAGGTGGTCCGGTGCTCACTCGCCAAACAGACCAGTAAGCTACCGACCTCCGGACCAGACCACCGGACTACCCCGTCGGACCAAGGAGAGTGGTCCGACGCGTGGTAGGAAAACTCAGCAGAGCCACCGGACCACTCGTCTAAGGTCCGGAGCTCAAAAGCCAAGAAGTCCGGAGGGTGGTCCGACGCCCCTTGCTGCTCGACACAGGAAAAGTCGAGACCACCGGACCACTTGCCTTGGTCCGGAGCTTACGGGGGAAGTGGTCCAACGCTCACAGGAGAAAAACTGTTCCTCGCGAAAACGAACTTCTCTCCACCAAATCTTCCCAAAACTCAACCAAATGATCACCAACTGCAAACAAACTTTGTAGGCATGATCCTAGTGCAGTTGGGGAGCTATCCCGAAGAAATTATCACTCAATTTGGAGAGGAACGGGAACACTCGGATTTGGGGAAGAATAGAGCAAAACGAAGAATGCCACAAAGAAAACGCCCGATCTACGCACTCGTGAGGTTTGAGGAGAATTCCTTCGGTGCAAAGAAGCTCCTCACGAATACGAACAACTTGGTTCAAGTGGATTTCGCAAAGCTACTCCCTACAAAGAGAAATCATCTCGGGAAAAAGAGAGAGCAAAAGCAAAACACGAAAAACACAAGCAAAACGGGGACACGATCACGAAAGCGAAGCCACCATGGCTTACGGAGGTTACGACCTCCGATTCCTCACAACAATCACAAGTTCTTACACCGGTAACATGGTGCATCTCAAGCAAGAAGAAGTTAGGGAAGAGAAAACTTAGGAATAGCTGGGAGAAAGAGTAATGCAAGAGATGAGGATGAGGATACCCCTTCATCCTCTATTTAACAGGGCTTTGGCTATTTCCCAAACATACCCCTAGATACATGAGTGAACTACCTAGCCTAAGCATTGTAGTCCAAGCTCCGGAAAATATCTTCCTCGATTTGAATGGACAGCCCCGCTTCCTGCCGGGAGTTTCCGTCGCCTCGACGCAACCTCCAGGATTCCGCCACATGCCATACTCGCTTCCTCGGAAGCTCCGCCTAGGTTTTGAGGCCCAAACCCAGGAAACCCGCCACCGGTAGCTTTGGGCTCAACTACCGAACCCTGAGTTTTGCGGCCCAAACTCGGAAACTGACGCGGATGGTTTTGAGGCCCAAACCACCAAACCACTCGACGCGAGCCACCTTGTCTTCGACCGATCGGATTCCGAGTCCCCTGAGCCTCGCTCGACTCGGTCGACTCGGTCTACCTCCATGTCGTCTCGCACTCGCCGGTGCCAAGTACTAGCCACCAAAGCTAGTCCGCCGACGCCCATGGTCCCTTAGTCCGAGCCTTGCTTCCGCCCTTCACCGCTCTCAGTCCATCGGCACGGCAAGCCTCTACTCGACCTTCTCCACGCCATTGACCACTGTCACTAGGCATAGCACCTGCACACCACAAATCGATAGACAAGCACACATTTCTGCTTTCGCAGAGGTTAGGGTAAGCCACTCAAACTGAAACACTCACGTGTTGGTCAATCACTCATTATCAAAGCTGAACATCCATGGGTACTTATCCACCATGTGTTCGCAATCTCCCCCTTGATGAGTGCATTGTCAACACAAGTGCATTTCAGATTTGAGCCACAAGGTAAAGCTCTTCAAATGACCAAAAAGCTATCAAAGCCAAAACGGGGTCACTTGAGAGAAGCAAACACGATACTAATTAAAAGAGAGAGGCAAAAAATGATACCAATTAAAAGCATCCTTCAAAACACCTCATGATAAAGCCACTTGCTGATTCCAAACAAAAGCATATGGGCAACGGCTCGACGCAACCAAGCAAAAGAAAGCTAGCCCTCAAGAAGAGGTAGAAACGGGCTCAACACCGCTAGCAAGTCCAAGATACCAATCACAAACTCTCAAAGCTCAGAAAACCAATTTAAGCACTAAGGGAGCTCAAAAGATACTAATTGAAACCACTTACGTCCCTTAATGCTCAAGAAACAATCGAAACCTGTCGGAGCCAACAAAGCAAGCTAGATCCTCTAGAAGAGGCAAAGGTTCAACACATCTAGCAAAAGCTCCCCCTAGGCAAAAGCACACTCAAGACACCAAGAAGGGGTGAAAAGAGCCAAGTCAAAAAGATACCAATTAATCTCAAAAAGCACATTTTCTCCCTCTTGGAAGTAGATGGCTGAAAATGGAATGAAATGCACATCTCTCCCTCTTGTTGACATATGTAGCTCATCAAACATCAACCACTCAAGATCCGACTACAAATGCCATGAAGTGCAAAATGAGTGCAAAAGCTTCATACTTAGAGCTAAGACAATGAATAGATGCTCTAAGTGATGTGATACTGTGAGAATAGGAAAAGCTCTACGTGCCCAAAAAAGACTCAAGTTGAGCTTAAGATCACTTTAGAAGCTACTTTAGAGAGAATATAATGTGAGAGCAGAGGAAGGGTATCACCTCCTATAGACAGCTAGACAAGGCAAACAAGATAGGATCTATCTCAAAGCAATCTCATGTATAGCAAGTAAAACTATCCCTTAGCAAAGTTCATACAACAAGCCAATGACCCAACTGAATGAATTTTTCAAATTTTAGAGTTTAGCAGCCAAATTTCAGTTTTAGGCACATTTAAGTTGTATGTGAATGGTTGTAAGCAAAGTGATGCCACTGCTTACCAACCGGGCGAAGTCAAAGGACTTAGCACACCGGTTTTGGTCATACACGACACCGCTCAAGTTCCACCCATATAGGAAGCAGTCTCGAACACACGGTGAAGTGCTCACAATGCAGACCCAACTCGATCTTTCCAATTCACAAAACAGAGAGCAATTTCATTTTAAATCAATTTTAATCATGGTGCTCAATGGAAGTGAATGAAACAATGAAGAGTCATAGTTACAAGCTATATACAAGACAGTCAAGAAGAATCTTCAAAAGCCTACACATGCTAGTGCCATTTCAGAGGTGACATGGGGAATTAATTTCAGTTTTAAAGCTTTTCTAACTTAGCTCTATTGCATATCAAAAGATCAAAGAGAGTCTAAGTTAGGCAACACAATAGACACATAAAGCACCTCAAACAGAGCATAGATTCATTATATCAGCTATATGTATGAAGCTTAAAATGAACTATGTCACAAATGCAAATGAGATGCAAAATGCAATGACACCAACTAACACAAACAAGACATCAAGAGAGAAGAAGGACAAAGAAAAAAACTAAAAGAATAAAAAAGAACTATGATACACAAAACTTTCCTCCTCTAAAAAGGAAAGCAAACACCCAACTCGCCCCAAAGGCGAGAAAACGCAGCTTGATCCAATGGCTTGGTGAGAATATCCGCAAGCAGGTTTTGGGTCTCGACATGCCGGAGGTCAATGTCGCCCTTCTCATAGTGATCACACAAAAAGTGAAAGCGGACCTCAATGTGCTTGGTCTTAGAATGAAGCACGGGATTTTTAGCCACACTAATTGCACTCGTGCTATCACAAAGCAGAGGCACCTTAGTAAGCTCAAGACCAAAATCTCTCAAAGTGGCAATCACCGAAAGCAACTGAGAGCAACAACTAGCCGCGGCAACGTACTCAGCTTCGCACGTCGACTATGCCATGCTAGATTGCTTGCGAGAAGACCAAGAAACCAAAGAAGACCCGAGAAACTGGCAAGTCCTAGAAGAGGACTTCCGATCAAGTCGGCAACCGGCAAAGTCGGCATCAGAATAACCACAAAGCACAAGAGAGGAAGAGGTGGAGAACCAAAGACCAAATTCAGGAGTGAAGCGCAAGTAACTCATGATGCGTTTCACCGCCTGCTTGTGCGAAGTCCGTGGGGACGCCTAAAAGCGAGCACACAGGCAGACGGCGAACTGAATGTCCGGCCGGGTCGCCGTCAGGTACAGAAGTGACCCGATCATGCTGCGGTACTCCATCTGGGCATCACCGCCTCTTCTTCCTCGTCCGCATCCAAGGCAGTCGTAGTCAACATGGGCATAGAAAGAGGCTTTGCCTCACCCATGTCAAACTTCTTCAAGATATCCTTCGTGTACTTGCCTTGGTGCACGAACGTCCCTTCCCGGGTTTGGTTGATTTGCAACCCGAGAAAGAAAGTCAACTCTCCCATCATGCTCATCTCAAATTCCCTGCTCATAAGATCTGCAAACTTGGCAACAAGAGCATGAGAAGAACCACAAAATATGATATCATCCACGTATATTTGGACAAGGAGAGTGTCTTTCCCTTGCTTGAGGAGAAACAACGTCTTATCTACCGATCCCATTTTAAAGCCCTTAGCAAGGAAAAGGGTTTTTAGCCTATCATACCATGCTCTAGGTGCTTGTTTCAAACCATACAAAGCTTTGTGAAGTTTAAAAACATGGTTTGGAAACTTGGGATTTTCGAAACCGGGAGGTTGTTTAACATAAACATCCTCCTCTATGTAGCCGTTTAAGAAAGCACTTTTAACGTCCATTTGAAAAAGTTTAAAACCCTTAGAAGTCACAAAAGCTAGAAGGATTCTAATGGCTTCTAAATGAGTTATGGGAGGAAAGGTTTTCTCATAGTCTATTCCCTCCTTTTGACAAAAGCCTTGAGCTACCAACCTAGCCTTGTTGCGCACTACCACCCCATCCTCACTTTGTTTGTTTTTGAAAACCCATTTGGTACCTATAGGGTGGAAACTAGGTGGTGGAGGAACTAAGACCCAAACGCGGTTTCGCTCAAAGTTTTCTAACTCATGCATGGCATTAACCCAATCCGGATCCATCAAAGCGTGTCCAACATCTCGGGGCTCAAAAGGAGCAACAAAAGCCGAATGAGAAAAGTGAGAGATATAGGACCTGGACTGAGTGACGCGACGGTCAATGTCGCCGATGATGTTCTCAGGTGGGTGCTGTCGCTGGATGTGGCGGGGAGCTTGCCTGGATGAAGTGGCCTCCCCCTCGACACCAGCTGGAGCTCCCTCAGGTGCAACGGGCACGGACTGAGGAAGCTGCTCTAACGGCCCCCATGTAGAGGAAGTAGTAGGATCGGGGCCATGAGCCGAAGTGGACGTCGCAAGGTCGACGGGGGCAGCCGGTGGAGTCGGCTCAGGATCACCACAATCGGCGTCGTCCTGCTCCTCCTCCACAAAGATGCTGGTGTTCACCTCATCATCACCTGCAAGTTCAAAAGCAGTGCAAACACAGGGCATAATTTCATCGAAGGTAGTCTCACAAGTCTTCATCACTCGGTTAGTTCCAAGGTTAAGTGCACGATAAGCATGAGAGTGAATAGAGTAACCAAGAAAGATACCGTCAGAAGACCGTGATTCAAATTTATCCAACTTACCGCCCTTTTTGAGGATGAAGCACCTGCACCCAAACACCCGTAGGTGACTTACCTTGGGTGGTCTCCAAAATCGCAACTCATAAGAAGTCTTCTTCTTGAAAGCTCGGAGGAAAATGCGATTGGAAACATCGCAAGCAGAACTGAGTGCCTCGGCCCAATACCGCCTAGGAGTCCTATGCTCATCGAGCATCGTCCTGGCCATCTCAACAAGGGTCTGATTCTTGCGCTCAACAACACCGTTCTGCTGGGGAGTGTGAGGTGAGGAAAACTGGTGATCAAGACCCAAAGAAGAACAAAGAGTTGCAAAGTGAGCATTCTTGAATCCTGTGCCATTGTCACTGCGAATAGCTCTCATGGCATTCTTAGGTAGCTCATTTTGCAATCTCAAAATCAGATCTCGAACCAAAGGAAAAGCCTCGTCCTTACTCTCCAAAAAGAACAACCAAGAGTATCTCTAGTAGTCATCAACGACTACAACCACATACCACTTCCCTCCTTCCGACCTGACCCGAGCTGGACCAACTATGTCCATGTGTAAGAGCTCACCAGGTCGAGTGGTCATGACCTCAGTCATAGGAGGATGGGAAGCGGCAACCATCTTGCCATGCCTGCAAGGATGGCAAACCAAATCCTTCTCGAGCTTTAGCTTTGGCAATCCTTGGATTAGGTCCATTGAGCTAAGCCTTGCAAGCAAGTCAAAACTCAAATGTCCCAATCTCCTATGCCACTTCCAAAGCTCGGAAGAAGAACCGGCAATAGGACAACGAGAAGGTCCGGAAGAGATAGAAAAATCCGCAGGAAAAACCTTCCCGAAGGGCAAAATCCGGTAAACAAGCTCACCATGAGAGTCCAAAATCCAAGAGAGATTAGGCTTGAAACTCACTTCAAAACCGTCATCAAGGAGTTATGAAACTAAAAGAAGGTTAAAATGCAAATTCGCAACCAAAGCAACATCCTTGATGACAAAAGAAGAGTTCACTCGGATGGACCCCCGGGAGACATCCTTACCTTTACTCTTGTCCCCGAATGTAATGTACTCGGTGTGGCGCACGGGGTCAAGGCTGGAGAACCACTTGGCACTTCCGGTCATATGACGTGAGCATCCGTAATCCACAAGCCAAGTCTCCTCCAGTCATCCTTCCTACATCAATAAAAAGACATAGGGTGAGCAAATGGACCAACACTGGGGTTAGTAAACTGTGAAGGATATCAGTGTTGTCCCACTTGCCCAAAGAATGAGTTAGGAGAAAAACCAAACATCAACTGTCCCATGGGAGGATAGCGATCACCACGATGGAAAAAACGTGGTCCGCTAAATAAGGGTGGAGTAAAGCCACCGCCACGAGGCCCGTAGTCGTATGGGTAACGACCGGTACCCCGCCGGGCACGACCACCACGTGGTCTCGCCTCCTGAGGCCTAGCACCTTGAGGCATTGTACCTCTAGGCCTAGTAGTGCGCCTCCGAACTTTCAGTTCACCCACCCCAACTCGTGGGTGGTACATGTCCCGGTTTGTTCAACTTAGACTGCCTCCGAACATCTCTCTTCCTCCTAAAGCAAATCTCAGCCAAATGTCTATCCCGCTCACAATACTCACAATGGTACCTCACCACACTCTTGGTAGGCACTCTGTTGTTGGGTTCGGTGGCTCCAGCTTTCTTAGGAAGGCGATCACTAGAGATGTCGGGTAGTGTGTCAAGTGGTTGCGAAGATGGTTCGGTTTTGCAATCCACACTTGCTTCTATGCAGTGGTTTTGGGTGGATCTTCAAACACACCATCTCTCACAGGAAACTCAGAGGGGTTGGTAGGCTTAGGTGAAGTGATCTTGGTAAGCTTGGGAGTTGTGATGGGTTTCTCATTCTTTCTCAAACCACTACACTCACTGATCTTACCAAACATGCTATCGTCATTCCCACCTATAGTAAAGCCTACTCCCGTGCTACCAGCCCTTTTGCATTGGCTAAGCATCATCCCCAACTGCGGCTCTCGGCAAGACACCCAGCTCAAGATGGACCGAAGGTATGTGTTTTCTTCCTTAGTTCGCATCTTGTCGTGTCTGCACGACGCGATCTCAAGCTCCAAAGCCTCAAAGCGATCCGACTCTCTAGTGCTATCTGAGCTGACCTTCTCTAGCACAGCAATCCTAGCATCTCTTTGTGCCAGCTCAGAATGCAAGCCTAAGCAAGACTTGCACGCACCAAGTAAGCTAGGCCTAGCCTTCAGCTCACTGGCCTCCTCAAGTAGAGTGTCATACTTGTCCTGGAGAGTGACAAGACTAGACATGTGGATGGCACAAGCCTCACACTCTACCTCCTCGATAACCACCACTGACGCCTTAGCAAACTCTAGCTCATGCAGCGTTCTGAGATACTTAGCCTTGAAATCGTTCCTCTTGCACGCGGCATGCTTGAGCAAAGCATCCTGACTCATCAAGGTGTCGTTCAAAGACTCAATCTCGAGAGAGAGGGATGCGATGGTGGGTGGTACCTCGGGTGTGTCAGAGTCGTAGTCGTAGTCGGGGCCATCCTTGCGCTTCCCGACCTTGCCTTCTTCAATCGCCATGGTGCAAAAGCCACAGTGCTTGGCGTCGGCGTAGAAGCATAGGCCATTGAGCTTGTCCTCAACCTTTTCCTTGGACTCATCATCGCTCGAAGAAGCATCTTTGTCGGAGGAGGCATCGATGTCACTGAGGGAGGCGAGGAAGGCTCGGTGCTTGGCCTTCACCTTGTCGATCACCTTCTTGGAATACCTTTTGTGGTAGCCACCCTTGGTCTTGTGCTTGTCCTCGAAGTTGTACTCGCGCTTGTCCTTGCGCTTGGTGAAGTCGTCCGCAGCTTTCTTGGGGCAGTTTGCGATGAAGTGATCCTCATCATCGCAACGGTAGCACCCCTTGGCTGAGCCACCACGCCGACAGTTCTGTTGACACAAAAAGCGTCAGATCTGTGAACACCTCGGGCTATTACCCAAAGCTCGATGTCGAGGGCGTGCCAGTCGATTTGACCAATCAATCGACAAGGATGATAACTATGACAAACTGAACGAGACGACAGCGATGCGCCCGGACGTCAAGGCTCAGATTGATCACGGATAACTAGAGCAGAGCTAGACGAGGCAAACAGCGATGCGCCCGGATTGCCAAAGCCTAGAGGTACTCCCGCACGGAACTAGCAAGGATTTTGACGGAGATCAAGGTGATGCAGCCCGTCGAAAGCTTGAAGAACTCGTTGATAACTATAACTAATACATAAAAGGGTAAATTGCGGTAAAAGTAGGATAAAAAGTAGAATTGGTTTGTTTTTGATTGGATTGATTGTTTATTCCATAGCCTTCGGGCACATATTTATACTCCCGCATGGAGAGTTGTACAATGACATGACACACATCCTCCCTAAAACAAACTCCTACTTTAAAGGAAACTGACTCGTGCAGGAGCCGGATAACAATATTTATCTCCTAAACAAACACACCTATTTTAAAGGAAAATAAATGACTCATGCAAGAGTCAGACTCAAACTACTATAATTACTGGCACAGAACACCAGTTTCCTTATACTCCTTCTCGATGGAAACTTTCCATCGGCAGATCCCTGCAACTTCCTCCTCTGGCCACCTGTAGTCTTCTGCTGCCACCAAGTGCTAAATCACGCCCATCGGCATCGGCAATACTTTCCCGATCGGCAATCGGCAACATCTCCTCGTCGGCAACCAGCAATAAACCCTCATCGGCAATCGGCAACTATCTTCCATCGGCAATCGGCAACGAGCCCTTATCGGCAATCGGCAACGAGTCCTTATCGGCAATCGGCAAGTACTCTTCACCGGCAATCAACTTTAGCAAGACCACCAATCTTGCCGGCAAAGCTCATCAGCTTCCATCGGCAAAACACTTAGTCTTCCCGTAGCATCCTTCCATCGGCACTATCGACTCCTGATACCGATAGAGAACGGCCGCTGACCAGTCAAGCCTCAGCCCATTTGACACGTGTCGAAAAACGGTGTCAACAGGTTCAAACGGTTGTTGTGAAACCGTGAGAACTTGGTGATGACCAAATCCAACTCATCATCTCCAAGAGCCTCCACTTGCTCCTCTGTCATAGAAATCAAAGACAAAGCAAACAAGGAGTGTGAAGGGTCAGAGGAGGAAGAAGAAATACCGTTGGGGCCAGAAACCAATGCCATAGATGGTTTTGACGGGTTTTCATGCTTGGTTCGGGTCTGGTAGTCAATCTCCGAGGACTTGAGCTTGCTGAACAGCTCGTCCACGGTTAGGGCATCATAGCCCGGTGACTCCTGAATGGCAGCCACCTTCATCTCCCACACCTTCCCATCAAGAGCATGCAAAAGCATATAGCCATCTCATGATCATCATAAGGCAAGTTGGCTCAATTTGCACGCATCTTGTTGACGATAGATTGGAAGCGAGTGAACATCCCGTCAACAGATTCGTCGGCCAACTGAGCAAAGTTCTCGTACTCTCTACGGTATGTGTCAAAGAGTCTAGACTTGATCTGAGGTTTGCCCTCATGATATCTCAAGAGTGTTTGCCAGATCTCCTGTGCCGTAGTGAGACTCGAAACCCGCTCAAACTCCGGAAGAGACAGACAAGAGAAGAGAATGCTACGGGCTCTTGCATTAGATGCATGTTGCGTAACCTGGCCATCAATGATCCGAGCCTCAAGAACCACGTAGTTCTCATTCTCACAAATCTCCCAAAACTTTGTGTCAATCCCTTGGAGGTAAGCCGACATGCGCACCATCCAATAGGCAAAGTTGGTTCCATCGAAGTACGGAGGTTTACGAGTACCTCGCTCCATGTCGCCTTCGCGGATCAAGAACCGTGTAAGGTGGATTGATCCTTAACCGGCTTTGATACCAATTGAAGGACCGGAAACGGCGACCAGAGGGTGGGTGAATGGGAGCCAAATAAAAATTCCTTTCGGAGGATCTTGACCCTTGTTCCAAGCACAACCCAAAGAAGAACTAGGCTCACGACCCACAAGTGGGTGGATGTTCTAGGAGATGTCCTAGGAACTCAGCAGAGCTAGTCACGAACCCGGAGAAACAAAACGTGAAAAGAACAGAGGGAAAACAGCACCAACAGAGGCTCCGGACCAGTTGGGGCAGAGCCACCGTACTAAGGAGAGTAGTTCGGAGCTCTGGTCCGACGCTTCATCCAGCTGAAGCAAAGCAACACAGTGAGCACCCTAGCTCCGGACTAGTTAGGCTCCAACTCCGGACCAAGGAAGGTGGTCCGGTGCTCACTCGCCAAACAGACCAGTAAGCTACCGACCTCCGGACCAGACCACCGGACTACCCCATCGGACCAAGGAGAGTGGTCCGACGCTTGGTAGGAAAACTCAGCAGAGCCACCGGACCACTCGTCTAAGGTCCGGAGCTCAAAAAAATAGAAGTCCGGAGGGTGGTCCGACGCCCCTTGCTGCTCGACACAGGAAAAGTCGAGACCACCGGATCACTTGCCTTGGTCCGGAGCTTAGGGGGGAAGTGGTCCGACGCTCACAGGAGAAAAACTATTCCTCGCGAAAACGAACTTCTCTCCACCAAATCTTCCCAAAACTCAACCAAATGATCACCAACTGCAAACAAACTTTGTAGACATGATCCTAGTGTAGTTGGGGAGCTATCCCGAAGAAATCATCGCTCAATTTGGAGAGGATAAACGGGAACACTCGGATTTGGGGGAGAATAGAGCAAAACGAAGAACTCAACAAAGAAATCGCCCGATCTACGCACTCATGAGGTTTGAGGTGAATTCCTTCGATGCAAAGAAGCTCCTCATGAATACGAACAACTTGGTTCAAGTGGATTTCGCAAAGCTACTACCTACAAAGAGAAATCGTCTCGGGAAAAAGAGAGAGCAAAAGCAAAACACGAAGAACACAAGCAAAACGGGGACACAATCACGAAAGCGAAGCCACCATGGCTTACGGAGGATCTCAAGCAAGTTAGGGAAGGGAAAACCTAGGAATAGGTGGGAGAAAGAGTAATGCAAGAGATGAGAATGAGGATACCCCTTCATCCTCTATTTAACGGGGCTTTGGCTATTTCCCAAAGACACCCCTAGATACATGAGCGAACTACCTAGACTAAGCATTGCAGTCCAAGCTCCGGAAAATATCTTCCTCGATTTGAATGGACGGCCCCGCTTCCTGCCGGGAGTTGTCATCGCCTCGACGCAACCTCCAGGATTCCGCCACGTGTCATCCCCGCTTCCTCGGAAGCTCCGCCTAGGTTTTGAGGCCCAAACCCAGGAAACATGCCACCGGTAGCTTTGGGCTCAACTACCGAACCCCGATTTTTGCGGCCCAAACTCGGAAACCGACGCGGATGGTTTTGAGGCCGAAACCACCAAACCACTCGACGCGAGCCACCTTGTCTTTGCCCGGTCGAACTATGAGTCCCCTGAGCCTCGCTCGACTCGCGCATCCACCGTCTTGACTCAGTCGACTCGGTCTACCTCCATGTCTTCTCGCACTCGCCGGTGCCAAGTACCAGCCACCACAGCTAGTCCGCCGGCGCCCAAGGTCCCTCAGTCCGAGCCTCGCTTCCGCCCTTCACCGCTCTCAGTCCATCGGCACGGCAAGCCTCTACTCGACCTTCTCCACGCCATTGATCACTGTCACTAGGCATAGCACCTACACACCACAAGTCGATAGACAAGCACACATTTCTGCTTTCGCAGAGGTTAGGGTAAGCCACTCAAACTGAAACACTCACGTGTTGGTCAATCACTCATCATCAAATCTGAACATCCATGGGTACTTATCCACCATGTGTTCGTAGCTCCGGATGTCAGCTTCACGAGGGCCACACGCATCTTCCCCATATTCGGCGGGCACCCGAACAGTAACGGTAAGCGCCGCCGAGCTTTTACTAACTGTCACAGTGTCCATGTCCCTCTACCGGATTGGAAAAAGCACCGGATCAATTTCTCCAGAGACGACCATAAGATATGCCATGACTACCCTGGTCGCTTCCCCTAGTCGTCAGCACGGCCGTCGCAGCCGGCTTCTTCAAAAAGGTAGTCATCGACAGTGGCAGTTCGCTCGACGTCATCTTCCCAAGTACGCTCTGACGACTCGAGTTCCGGAAAAGTAGCATCTATCTGGCGAACTTCTCCCTCCACGGCATAATCCCCGGTGAAAGCTCGAAGCCGTAAGGACAGATCACCCTCCTAGTGCGGTTCGGGTCTAATCACGTACTACCCGAGGAACTCATCGACTTCCTGGTGGCCGATTTCGATACCCCGTACGACGCCATCCTTGGACGACCTGTGCTCTCGAAGCTCATGACGATACCACACTATACTTACTTAGTGCTGAATGTGAGTCATCAGCCTCCACTCCAACCTACAAATCGCCTATGAATGTGAGCAAGAGGTGATCGAGGACGCAACCAGGCGGGAACATCAATGCGGTACACGGATTTTCTTAGCTGAGGCGGCCAATCCCCGTGCGAAGGACTTCGATAATCCAGAGCCTCCGACCACACGCGCTTCAAAGAAATCTAGAGAAACGAAGACGGTGGCCCTGGTCAACGACGACCCTGAGAAGACCGCCGTAATCGGTGTTGGCCTCGACCGCGAGAAAGAAAACGCCCTCGTCGACTTCCTGCGGCGCAACATCAGCATCTTTGCCTGGAAACCGGCGTATATGCTAGCGGTCCCCCTTGACCTCGCTAAGCACTCGTTAAACGTAAACAAAGGTGCCAAGCCAACTCGTCAGAAGCTTAGAAGGTTCACACCAAACCGCAAGGAGGCTATTAAAGCTGAGATAGCACGGTTCCTAGCTGCCGGGTTAATTATGGAAGTAAATCATCCCAAATAGCTCGCCAATCCGGTACTTGTAAGGAAAAAGAATAATGAATGGAGAATGTGTGTCGACTATACGAGTCTCAACAAGCACTTCCCCCCGATCCATTTCCCCTCCCGCATATCGACGAAGTCGTTGACTCCACTGCGGGATGCGAACTCCTCTCCTTCCTCGACTGCTACTCCGGTTATCACCAAATAACGTTGAAGGCGGACGATCAGATAAAAACATTGTTCATAACTCCTTTCGGCGTCTACTTCTACAAGACAATGTCCTTTGGACTAAAAAACGTCGGCGCCACGTACCAGCGTGCCATACAAGAATTCTTCAGGGAGCTCATCTCGGGGAAGGTGAAGGCTTACGTGGACGATGTAGTTATAAATACACACTGCAAGGAGATGCTGGTCAACGACATAGAAGAAACCTTCAAGGCCCTCAACGAGTTTAGATGGAAGTTGAACCCAAAGAAATGCATTTTCGGGGCGTCCTCAGGGAACCTGCTGGGCAACATCGTCAGTAAATCCGACATCAGGGCTAATCCGGAAAAAACCATTGCGGTTCTTCAAATGAGGCCTCCTTCTAATGTGAAAGACGTACAGAAACTCGCCGGGTGCATGGCCGCCCTAAATCGATTCATCTCTCGCCTCGGCGAAAAAGGCCTCCCGTTCTTCGGGCTCCTAAAGGGTGGACAAAAGTTCACATGGACCGACGAAGCATACCAAGCATTCACCGACCTAAAGAAGTACCTCACCGAACCTCCCGTCTTTGTCGCGCCAAAGGAAGAAGAGCCGATGCTACTTTACATCGCCGCAACCAATCGGTTCGTCAACACCGTCATGGTGGTCGAACGTGAAGAAAGTGGACGTGCATACCCAGTCCAGCGACCATGCTACTTCACAAGCGAAGTGCTCAACGAGTCAAAAACAGATACCCCCAAGTGCAAAAGCTATTATACGCGGTTCTTATGACCACACGCAAGCTCCGACATTATTTTCAACGACCAACGAAGGTGACAGTCGTCATAGAGTTTCCGCTAGGCGATATCTTATGGAACAAAGACGCCACCGGGCAGATAGTCAAATGGGCGGTTGAGCTCGGAACCTTCAACATCGCATTCCAAGGGTGACATACGATCAAATCACAGGCACTCGCCGATTTCATTGCCGAATGGACCGACATCCAGGTCCAAGTAACCACCGAGGTCCCAGAGAATTGGACCCTATTCTTCGATGGCTCCCTGACCATCCATGGAGCAGGCACCGGTCTCCTATTCATATCACCGTCCGGAGATAAGATTCGCTATGCCCTATGACTACTGTTCTTGGCATCGAACAACACCGCCGAATACGAGGCAACATTTCACGGACTCCGCATCGCTAGCGAACTCGGCATAAAGTGCATCATCGTCAACGGCGACTCATCCCTAGTGATCAAATAGCTCAACAAAGAGTGGAACTACTCCAACGAAAAGATGAACACCTATTGTACTGTCATCCGAAAGTTAGGAGGAAGTTTCTTTGGGATCGAATATTACTACGTCCCGCGTGAGCAAAACCAAAGCAGCTGAAATGTCCAAGTTGGGATCATCGCGATCCCCCGTTCCCGCAGGAGTCTTCGTCCAAGATCTGCTTAAGCCATCAATCGCCAACAAACAAGAAGCTCTGTCGGACAGCATACCATCACCTGAAGCTAACGTGATAATCGCCGCGACGATCGGACAACCAGTCGACTGGTGAGACGATTTCATTCAGTACCTCTCCAACAACCTAGCACCATCAGACAAAACAGAAGTTAAACGATTAACCCGCCGAGCTCACAACTATGTTCTTATCGACGACACGCTAATGAGGAAAAACTCCAGATTCGAAGTACTACAAAAATGTGTCTCTAGGGAAGACAGCGCCACAATCCTAAAAGACATCCATGCCAGCACATGTGGAAATCACGCCGCCGCAAAAAAACTAATACGAAAAGCCTTCCGAGTAGGATTCTATTGGCCCACAGCAGTCACCGATGCAGAACAAATGGTGCGCACCTGTAAGGGGTGCCAAATCTTTGCAAAACAAACTCACCACCCCACCCAAGAACTCCAAGCAATACCGGCCTCCTGGCCCTTCGCCTGCTGGGGGCTCGATATGCTTGGCCCCTTCCTATCAGCACCGACAAACCTTAAGTGGATATACGTAGCCGTCAACCAATTCTCCAAGTGGATAGAGGTCAAGCCGATCACTAAAGCCTCAGCAGGAAGTGCAGTCGCCTTCATTGACGAGATCATACACCGGTTCGGCATACCAAATCAATCATCACCGACCTAGGCTCAAACTTTACCGGGAACCTCTTCTGGGATTTTTGCGAAGACAATGGAATATTGATCAAATGTGTCTCCGTCGCTCATCCTAGAGAAAACGTACAGGCCGAATGCGCCAGCGGCATGATACTTGACCCACTTAAGAAAAGATTATACCAGGAGGAGGAAAAGAACCCAAGTCGCTGGCTACGCGAGTTACCCGCGGAATTATTGGGACTATGTACACAGCCCAGTCGCAACACCGCGTCTCCCCGTATTTCATGGTCTTCGGCTCCAAAGTTGTAATCCTAGCCGACATCGCCTTCGGTTCTCCACGCGTAGAGAACTGCGACGAAGAAACATCCGACCAAGCTTGGATCGACAACCTTGATCGCCTTGAAGAACAGAGGTTAACCTGATGCATACGAACAGCCAAATACCTGGAAGGCGTCCGCCGATACTACAACCGCAACATCCACTCCAGATCGTTCACCACGGGAGAACTTGTCCTAAAAGAGGAAGCTCAAGCCCGAAGGCATGCACAAGCTCTCGTCACACTGGGAAGGCCCCTACATCGTCAAGGAAGTCACACGACCAGGGTTGTATCGCCTCACTGATCAGGACGACGTTGATGTCCCCAACTCATGGAGCATAGAACACCTGATGCGCTTCTACGCCTAAAAACACTTGTACTGTGTCCCTCCCCGTATCAATAAAGATCGATATTTTCTCCGCACGTCCTTTTTTATCCAGGCAACCTCTACCAATCGCACACGGCGTTCGACGACTTCTCCAAACACTCCAACGGCGCCCGACAACCTCTACAAAACACACACGGCGTTCCGCAACTTCTCCAAACACTACAACGACGCCCGACAACCTCTACAAAACGCACACGGCGTTCGACAACCTCTCCAAACAATCCCACAGTGTTCGACGACCTCACCAAAACGCAATACGGCGTTTCTCCAAACAGCCTGGCCATAACCAGAAAGCACCCGAAGCTAGCCTGCCGACTAGCCACAGCGGATAGAAGTAGCTACCCTAAACGTTGTGATTACGTTGATAGACCTCCCGAGCGGTATTTCCCCAGAAGCCGGGCGATACCACTCGGGTCGGGCGCCATGAGGTTATGCGCCCAGAGTCTGTATACGGTCACGATACGACCGAAGACTCTACAAGCAGCATGGATTTTCGCCCAGCGTCTGCAGGAATGGTTTCCACAGGCCCCGGTCACGCCATGATAGAGCCTCTCGGAAAAGGACCCTATCTCTGGCATCTCCCTAAGCGTGCATGAGTTGTTCGCCCTCTGCGCCGTGGGTTGCCAGCAGCGTGCCTCCTTGGGAATCCTTATGTATCCTACGCGTGCAGTGGCGCTAGCCCTACGATATGGACCATTTGAGACCTAAGGCCGAACGATTCATTGCTACGGCTCATGACTCAGCTAGCACAGAAAGGACATACTTAATCTGTTCCAAATTATAGTTTGTTTGACTTTTTGAACCCTAAGTTTGACCACTCGTCTTATTCAAATTTTTGTGCAAAATATCATTTCTTTTGGTGTGGCTTACTTATTTATTAAATAGTCTACATGAATGACTTAAATTTGACTATGTTTGCACGAAATTTTTGAATAAGACGAGTGGTCAAAGTTGGGGTCAAAAAAGTCAAGCGAATTATAAATTGAAACGGAGGGAGTACAAGTGAAATAAAAGATCACCGCCTCTATAAAAAATCTTTGACACATTTCACTTACAAGTCCACGCAACACCAATATCGTATACAAATGGCATCTACATCGTAGCAAAATACTCCATGTCGAGCATAAGATCTCCGGCCGCTACTCTAGCCTCCGTGGCCAAACGAGATACATTGGCCTCGGATGTACCAGCAGCATACCCGCTCCGCACCCTCTCCAGATCAACACGCGGATAATGCGACCGGAGCATGGCAAATCCGTAAGCAAGCGTCTCCTTCCCGCCAACAACACAAATGACTTAAAACGATCAATGAAGCCTCGCGCCCTGGATAGCACGCCAGCTACGGCCTCCTCCGACGGGGGAACAGGAATAAACTTGACATTATCCACGCAGGCCATCACTGGTTCAACCTCCTTCACCAGGCTCCAAAAAAAATCACGCCAAATGACGCCCGTGGCCTCCAGCTCTACAAGAAGCAAAACGCCACCGGGATTAACAGAAAGCTAGGACAACGGCTCAAACGATCATGAAAGAAGAAAAACAAACCCCTCTGCATCTTCGACATCTAGTCGCGAAGCTCGGAGTTATCACGATCCTTCTTTCGAAGTGCTCCTTCGAAATCACGTATACGTACGTGAGCCGCCTCCAGGGATCCCTCCAAAGACAGAACCTGACGCCTGCACTCCCGATTCATCTTAAACAACGCCTACAAAACGGAGACTTACCGATCAACCAGAAAATCACCCCACGCTCAACCAAAAAGAAAGAAAGGAGCTGGATACCCACATCTACGCGACCCAGCACATCCCTGGAGCCATCCGAGTCTCCATCACCAGCAACAACACCCTCCTCGAAAGGGGGCGGTTTGCTAGAATCATCATCAACAATAACCTTCCTTCTCCGCTTCTTCCTCAAACCAGAGCCAAATGACGGCGGTGCAGAATCATCACCGGAGCCAACTCCAATGACCCCAGGACCCCTTGAAGAATCCAATTCACCCTTAGCATGATCTGTAGCCCAGGGCTCCGACCTCAATGGCTCCAGCTCAATAACAGCCACCCCCTCTCCGACCAGATCATCACCAATGGCCTCCGGCCCAATGTTATACGACAACTTAGCTTCATCAGAATAACCAGAGCCATCACCTCCCATAGCAGGCGCTGGAGGAACGAAAAATTCCGGAAGAACACCAAGGGCCGATGACAAGGCAAAATAGGTACCACGATCCACACCACACATCTACATACACCAACCGGATATTAGAACAACGAGCACCAACACACCAAGGCAAAGGACAGAAACAATCAAAACCTAAGGGGGGAGAGGATGAAGACTAAAATCCTTCCTAGGATGAGCCAGCGCGGAACACTTCGCAACATCGAAGATATAGTGCAATCGCTTCTCGGCAACCGCCGCGTCGATCCCTTCAGGCGCCTCCCGAGTACTGTCACCCTTACAAGCATATTCAAATGCAGGATGTTCCCTCTCCTTACAAGGATGACAACGCCTGGCAATGAAGCTGCACGCTACCCGCACACCATCGAGAGTACGACGATCCAGCAATCCCAACAACAACTTCACCTTGTCCAAACCAGTTGGCGATGGCGGCTCCGACCACGTTGCCAAAACCTCGGGCACCTTCGTAGGATCACATGGAGCCTAGGGCTTCTCCTGGTGGATATAGCACCACCTCGAATTATGTCCAGCAAACTTGGAATGTAGCGGCATCGAGAGGTACTCGCTGGACATACCGTCCCTGAGTTGAAGATACACAAAACTAATAACGTTGAACGACCCAATCCCATCCAGCTTCAGGCGAAAGAAGTATCAGAACAAATCAAAATGAGGATAGATCCCAATGTATGCCTCGCACATATGGATAAAGACCGCAATATGCACAATCGAGTTGGGATTCAGGTGGCAGATCGAGATATCATAATACCGCAGCAAACCACGAAGGAACGGATGGACAGGAACTCCAAAGCCACACCAAAAGAAGGGCTCTAATACAACAAGCTCACCCGTGTTCTGCGTCGGAAACAACTCGCCAAACGCCGACCGCCACCCACCGACCTCCTTATCCGGAAGAAGACCACCAAATACAAGAGCATTGATATCCTCCTCCTTTAGCGTGCTCCACGTCCAGTGCCCTGCCCAAGGTGGCATCACCACCTCCTCAACCCTAACATTTGGGGGCGGCGAAACAGACGCTCCCCTAACCACTGACGATGACCTAACAGCGTTACGACGGCCAACCTTCTTCGGCGCCATCACCACCAAGCGGAGTTATCAAGCACTGCGCCAGAAAAGGACTCAAGAAAACGATGGGAAAACCACGGCGGAAGGAGAAAGGCCTCAGCAAGAGAATAGAAACAGTCGTCGCCACAAGCTCCTCCTTTATACGAAGCGGCGCGTCTCTTGGTGTCCCAGGGTTTTTGGGGAAACGCAACAGCTAGATACAGAATAGCGACGATGACCCTCTCTCCACGCCGCGACTTGGGCCATTAACCGTGCGGCTAATTCGGCCCACAAACTCCCTTTTTTGCTTTTCTTTCCATTTCGTGTTTATTTTCAAATTAATCTCCACAAGTTATGGGAAAAGATTCCCTAAAAAACCACTAACACCACAGTCTCAGGGACTGGACATACGATTTCGTTATGATTTCTTTCTGGTAGGAACAGTAGGAGCTACAGTACAACAGTTGACAAGCCCCTCAGGATATCTGCTACAGTGTCACTCGAGGACTTCGCCGCCTATGAACGATGACTCAGCTACCTGCTCGCAGACTCGACCAGGCTCGGGGACTCCGTCCATGACCACACCGAGCAAGGCTCGGGGACTGCCGCCATAGCACACGAGTGACGACGCGGAACAGCAAAACACTCAGGGACTGCAACTCGGGGAGTGCGAATAAAAGCAATGTAACCCCGACGCAAGAACCTTTCAGCTTCTTGCATCAGGCTCGGGGACTACGAGTATTCGCAGTCGTTTTTTAAACTTATATTTTAGTAATTGTTTCTATAATCCCAATGCAAGAGCCCCACAGCCTCTTACACCAGGCTCGGGGACTGTGAGTATTCGTAGTTGTTTTTTGCAAAACTCATACTCTACTTGTTACTCATGCTTATTTATATCCTTTATCTTTACTATAAAGCTTGGCACCACGTGCATACTTCACCTGCTACCAAGCTCGGGGACTAAGTGGGTACACTTCACCTTGTGGTTTCTTCTCGACAAAGCTCTGTTGTTTTCTATTATCTTTTTGCAGAGCCTAAGTGGGTACACTTCACCAAGAAACAAGCCGTTCAAAATTTTTTTCTTCTTCAGCACGTCACATCCTCCTGACGAGTAGCCGCAGCATCCATCGAAGGCGACCTGCTCGCACATCAAGCCACGGCGCTCTCGACCAGCTTGACCTGGTCGGTAGGCTTCTCCAAGCGATACCCTGACCAGCTAACCTGGTCGGAACCCCGCAACGACGACTTCGCGCGATGGCGACCAGGTGTACACCTCCGAGGATGATGCCGCCGACTCGCCAGAAGAATATAACGTTTTCGGGGACTTGTTGGGGATATTACCCTGGCATATCCCCAGGGACCTTATGGGTCTACCGACCAGAAGATAGCCCAGCTCACGAGGCCTTGCGGCACACGATCAGCCCGTCGTGCTCGCCAAGGACTCGGAAGATGGAAAAATCCCACGAGGCCTTGCGGGATTCGACCAGCCCACCATGCTCGCCAAGGACTCCGAAGAAGCCTTGCTCACCGAGAAGAATCCTAGTACATAGCCGATCGTAATCTGTTAGGATATTGAAACTGTAACCCTGCTCCTCGGCTATATAAGGCGAGCAGGGACCCCCTCCAAAACACACGCATACGATCCCCTAGATCTCATCTACGGATCTTGTAACCTAAAACTCGTATCAATCCAGCCACCAAAACAAAAGACGTAGGGTATTACGGTGATTTGCCGACCCGAACCTGTCTAAATCGCCGTGTCTACGCTCTCTGTGTTACGCTTGATCGCTGTCGCCACACCTCTTCCTACAATCTACTACCGTGGGGTACCCCCTAGGTAGACTGCGACACATATTTCGTCGACACTAACTCTTTACTTTTGGCCAACATACATAGTACGTAATGCTCAAGGACAAATTTTAATGAAAATTACAGCTGCATATAAAACTCATGGAAATACAACAACAAATGTATTGAATGACTTTTTAATACAATACAATTAGATCTTTTGCAACATAGGACAATATTTTTGGCAACAAAGTTTCATTGTGGCTATATTCACAACTACTTGCAATTAATCATTTTTCGGAAGCAATATAGATTTGATTTACCACAACACAAGTTAAAATTAAGACAATGTAATAACGTCATGGACATATACACAACTACTTGCAACCAACTTTACAATAGTGGCAGCAACACGAGGCTATCACAATGCAACATCAATATTATCACAACTCAACAATAGTTGTGGCAATAGGCACTCATACTCGCAAATGCCTTTTCCACCGTGGAATTAGCATTTACCTCTAGCAATAGAGCTTATGACTAATGCAACACACAATTTTTGTGGCCTTAAGACCTTCATATCACTATCTATTATGACGTTGATTGCCATAGAATCTAATATTGCAACCAAATGTGTGGTGTTGCGAAAACAAGTGATGCTAAAAGGGTCAAATTCTTTTACTACATGTATTCTTTAATTCCATCACCATCATACGTGTAGCGGTTTAAACTAAGTATTTCCACAAGTTTTGGTGATTCTATGAATGCAGGAGGATATATCTAGAAAATGGACCAAGTGGGCCATGCCATCTCAGCAAATCAAGTCCATTACAAATGAATTTCACTCTATTCGACTCTGACATATGGGGCATGTACTAAAAGAAGATGTGGGGTTGGCGAACCCAAATGTAGGTTGGGCGACCATCCCTAGTCCACCACTCGGTCTCAAAGTTATTCCATCACCTCTAAGGATGAATCTCCACCTTTTATTAAGGTCGACTTTGATGGAGAGATGAGATTAACCTTGCCATAGATTCATGGCCCCAGAGAGTTATTGGTGCCCATTATAAAAGGACTCCAGATCCTTTTAGAAGGTATCACAATTCAAGAGAATAATAGTCCTCTAGTATGCTCTACTCTTCTTGTAAGAAGATATGAAGGATCGTAAATAGCGACCAGAGGGGGGTGAATGAGAGCCTCAAATTTCTCGCGAAATAATTTGGTCACTGTCCCAAATTCACCACCATAACAGGCGAAACAAAACACCGTGATGTCCACGACCCTAATGAGAGGGTGGATGTTCCCAAAGAACACAGCCACGACCCTAACAAGAACCAGAATAAGATTTGAAGCTCAACCGATCAGACGGTGGGACTAACAGCAAGCTGGAATTTCCATCTGATCTCCCCAAGTGCTACAGGACAGCAAATGAGAAGAAACCCGAGAGGACAGACGAGCTGCACCCTGTCACACAATTGCAAATCGGCCAGCTCTGAGCATCCAAGTGAACACCAAGAAAATCTACCTAGCAGAATCTCACTAGCAGAGAAATAAACACCAAGAAAATCTACCTCGAGGACACACTCAGGTTGGGCAAAGAACTAATCAAACAAGTGAATATTTAATTAGCTCAAACACTATTGCTTGAAAGGGACATCCATCGAGGCCATAACGTACAGCATCCTTCGCAACCTTGCACTTGATGATTCCAACCTGACCACTACAGAAACTACTGAGGAGCACACTGAAGAACTACGAACACGAACAGCAGCGTGAAGGAAGGTCTGCACGCCTAACACACAAGCACCAGATGCCTTATAGCTCAGTGTCCCAAGGGCAAAAGAGCGGATTGGACTGCTCAGAGGCGCGATAAACCCAACAAGCCGAGCACTACGAACAGCAGCTCGCCTGAAGCAAAATCACCTGAAACTCCAACAAAACAAAAGGATTCCTTCCCAGAATTTGCACAGGACCAATTCATCTCGGTACGAATCTATTCCCAGAAGTTCATCATCTCAGATTAACCCAAGGTCTGGGAAAAACAGATCGTAGCTAAGAACGAAAATAGAAACGAAAATACAGTAAACTGAGAACGAAAATTACGTGAACAAGTGACGAATCCCAGAGGGCACGAGGAGGATTCGGGCCTCCATTCCCACTCCAAATCACCACACAAGCATCCACGAATTTTTGCTCTAGAAGCTAACCCTAGGAAATTGAAAAACAAAGACAGCAAAAATGGGGAAGGGAAAGTGTTCGGGAGGCAGAGAGAGGGTTTGGGTTGCCCCTCTATTATTTAGAGTCTACTACAATTTCCCATTTTGTCCCTAGATATTTTAGAGCGAACCACCTAGCCCGAGGGGCATTATGGTACAACTCTTTTTCGGTCGATCGGACGGCTCCGCTTCCTTCACGAATTTGCTTCGCCTCGACGCAACCTTCGTGATTCCACCACGTGCCGCCCCATTCCATCCTCGGAACCTCCGCCCGGGTTTTGAGGCCAAATCCGCGAAACCCGCCACCGGTAGCTTTGGGCTCAACTACCGAACCCCGAGTTTTGAGGCCCAAACTCGGAAACCGTCCTCCGATGGTTTTGCGGCCCAAACCACCAAACCGCTCGATTCGAGCCACCTTATCCTCTCCTGGTCGGACTCCAAGTCCCATGAGCCTCCGCTCGACCCGCTCGTCCGTCGTCTTGACTTGGTCGACTCGGTCTACCTTCCTGTCTTGTCGCACTCGCCGGTGTCAAGCACTAGCCACCACAGCTAGTCCGCCGGCGCTCATGGTCCCTCAGTCTGAGCCCCGCTTCCGCCCTTCACCACTCTCAGTCCATCGGCACGGCAAGCCTCTACTCGACCTTCTCTACGCCGTTGACCACTGTCACTAGGCATAGCATCTGCATACCACAAGCCGATAGACAGACACACACATGCTTTCGCAAGGATTAGTATAAACCACTCAAACTGAAACACTCAAGTGTTAGGCAATCACTCATCACAAAACTGAACAAACATGGGCACATATCAACCATGTGTTCGCAATCTCCCCCTTGATAACTGCATTGTCAAGACAAGTGCATTTCAGATTTGAGCCACAAGGTAAAGCTCTCCAAATGACCAAAAGCTAAGAAAGCCAAAACCGGGGTCACTTGAGAGAAGCAAAACGAGTCCAAAACTTGGTTCCCAAAGACATGGGCAACGACTCGACGCAACCAAGCAAATCAAAGCTAGCCCTCAAGAAGAGGCAGAAAACGGGCTCAACACCGCTAGCAAGCCAAAGATACCAATCAAAGCTCTCAAGGCTCAGAAATAACAATTGAAGCAACAAGAGAAGCTCAAGGATACCAGTTAAACCAAATAACGCTCACAAAGCCAATCGAAACCTGTCGGAGCCAACTAGACAAGCTAGACCCTCCAGAAGAGGCAAAGACTCAACACATCTAGCAAAACTCCCCCTAGCCAAAGATGCAAATTTTTCACAAAAGCCACAAATTCTCCCCCTTGGATGAAATTTCCCCCTTAACCAAAGTAGGTGTGAAATGCATGCTTTCTCCCCCTTGTTGACACATGTAGCTCATCAAAAACTCAAAAATCAAGATCCGGCCACAAATGACATGATATGCAAAATGGGTGCAAACAAGCTTCATACATAGAGCTAAGACAATGAATAGATACTCTAAGTGATGTGATCTTGTGAGAATAGAAAAATCTCAACGTGCCTAACAAAGACTCAGGTTGAGCTAAAGATCACTTTAGAAGCCAAAATAGAGAAGATGACATATGTGAGCAAGGAATGGGTATCACCTCCTAGAGACAACTAAACATGGCAAACAAGATAGGATCTATCTCAAAGCAATCTCATGTATAGCAAGTAGAACTATCCCTAGCAAAGTTCATACAACAAGACAATGACCCAACTGAATGAATTTTTCAAATTTTAGAGTTTAGCAGCCAAATTTCAGTTTTAGGCACATTTAAGTTGTATGTGAATGGTTGTAAGCAAAGTGATGCCACTGCTTACCAACCGGGCGAAGTCAAAGGACTTAGCACACCGGTTTTGGTCATACACGACACCGCTCAAGTTCCACCCATATAGGAAGCAGTCTCGAACACACGGTGAAGTGCTCACAATGCAGACCCAACTCGATCTTTCCAATTCACAAAACAGAGAGCAATTTCATTTTAAATCAATTTTAATCATGGTGCTCAATGGAAGTGAATGAAACAATGAAGAGTCATAGTTACAAGCTATATACAAGACAGTCAAGAAGAATCTTCAAAAGCCTACACATGCTAGTGCCATTTCAGAGGTGACATGGGGAATTAATTTCAGTTTTAAAGCTTTTCTAACTTAGCTCTATTGCATATCAAAAGATCAAAGAGAGTCTAAGTTAGGCAACACAATAGACACATAAAGCACCTCAAACAGAGCATAGATTCATTATATCAGCTATATGTATGAAGCTTAAAATGAACTATGTCACAAATTGCAAATGAGATGCAAAATGCAAACTGACACCAATTAACAACTAAAGACACCAAAAGAAAGAAAGTAAAATAAAAGCTAAATAAGAACCAAAAAGAACTATCATACACAAAGAGCTTCCCTCAACTAAAAAGGGAAGCAAACACCCAACCCGCCCTTCTCGTAGTGATCGCGCAAGAAATGAAATCGGACCTCAATGTGCTTGGTCTTAGAGTGAAGCACGAGATTTTTGGCCACACTAATTGCACTCGTGCTATCGCAAAGCAGAGGCACCTTAGTAAGCTCAAGACCAAAATCTTTCAAAGTGGCAATCATCCAAATCAACTGCGAGCAACAGCTTGCTGCGGCAACGTACTCAGCTTCGCACGTCGACTGTGCCACGCTAGATTGTTTGCGTGAAGACCAAGACACCAAAGAAGACCCAAGAAACTGGCAAGTCCCAGAGGTGGACTTCCGATCAAGATGACATCCGGCAAAATCCACATCAGAAAAACCACAAAGCTCAAGAGTGGAAGAGGTGGAATACCAAAGTCCAAATTCGGGAGTGAAGCGCATGTACCTCATGATGTGTTTCACTGCCTACTTGTGCGAAGTCCGTGGGGACGCCTAAAAGCGTGCACACAAGCAGACGGCGAACTGAATGTCCGGCCGAGTCGCTGTCAAGTACAAAAGTGACCCGATCATGCTTCCGTACTCCGTCTGATCCACCGCCTCTCCTTCATCATCCGCATCCAAGGCAGTCGTGGTCGACATGGGCGTCGAAAGAGGCTTTGCCTCACCCATGTCAAACTTCTTCAAGATGTCTTCTTCTTGAAAGCTCGGAGGAAAATGTGATTGGAAACATAGCAAGCAGAACTGAGTGCTTCGGTCTAATACCGCCTAGCAGTCCTATGCTCATCGAGCATCGTCCTGGCCATCTCAACAAGGGTCCGATTCTTGCGCTCAACAACACCGTTCTGCTGGGCAGTGTGAGGTGAGGAAAACTGGTGATCGAGACCCAAGGAAGAGCAAAGAGTTGCAAAGTGAGCATTCTTGAATTCAATGTCATTGTCACTGCGGATAGCTCTCATGGCATTCTTAGATAGCTCATTTTGCAATCTCAAAATCAGATCACGCACATTCACAAAACCTCATCCTTACTCTCCAAAAAGAACACCCAAGAATATCTCGAGTAGTCATCAACGACTGCAACAACATACCACTTCCCTCCTTCCGACCTAACCCGAGCTGGACCAACTGTGTGCATGTGTAAAAGCTCGCCGGGTTGTGAGGTCATAATTTGAGTTACGGGAGGATGGGAAGGAGCAACCATCTTGCCATGTCTGCAAGGATGGCAAACCAAATCCTTCTCGAATTTTAGCTTTGGCAATCCTTGGATAAGGACCATTGAGCTAAGCCTTGCAAGCAAGTCAAAACTCAAGTGTCCCAATCTCCTATGCCACTTCCAAAGCTCGGAAGAAGAACCGACAAGACAACGAGAAGGTCCGGAAGAGATAGAAAAATGTGCACGAAAAACCTTCCTGAAGGGTAAAATACGGCAAACAAGCTCACCACGAGAGTCCAAAATCCGAGACAAGTTTGGCTTAAAACTCACTTCAAAACCGTCTTCAAGGAGTTGCGAAACCGAGAGAAGATTGAAATGCAAATTCGCAACCAAAGCAACATCCTTGAGGACAAAAGACGAATTGACTCGGATGGACCCCCATGAGATAACCTTACCTTTAGTCTTGTCCCCAAAAGTGATATACTCAGTGAGGCGCATGGGGTCGAGGTTGGAGATCCACTTGGCACTCCCGGTCATATGACGTGAGCATCCGGAATCCACAAGCCAAGTCTCCTCCATTCCTCCTTTCGATATGAATAAAAAGACATAGGGTGAGCAAACGAAGCAACACTGGGGTTAGTAAACTGTGAAGGACACCAATGTTGTCCCATTTGCCCAAAGAAAGGATTAGGAGAAAAACCAAACATCTCCTGTCCCATGGGGGGATAGCGATCACAATGATAGAGAAAACGTGGTCCGCTAGCGAAGGGAGGAGTGTAGCCACCACCACGAGGCCCGTAGTTGTATGGGTCATGACCGGTACCTCGCCGGGCACGACAACCACGTGGTCTCGCCTCCTGCGGCCTAGGACCTTGAGGCATTGTACCTCTATGCCTAGAAGTGCGCCTTTGAACTTCTGGTTCACGCACCCCAACTGGTGGGTGGTACATGTCCCGGTTGTTCAACTCAGACTGCCTCCCAACATCTCTCTTCCTCCTAAAGCAAAACTCAACCAAATGGACATCCCGCTCACAATACTCACAATGGTACCTCACCACACTCTTGGTAGGCACTCTCTTGGTGGGTTGGGTGGCTCTATCTTTCTTAGGAAGGGGATCACTATAGATATCTGGTAGTGTGTCAAGTGGGTTGCGAAGATGGTTCATTTTGGCAATCCACACTTGCTTTTGTGGAGTGGTTTTGGGTGACTCTTCAAACATGCCATCTCTCACAGGAAACTTAGAGGGGTTGGTAGGCTTAGGTGGAGTGATCTTGGTAAGCCTGGGAATTGTGGTGGGTTTCTCACTCTCGCTCAAACCACTACACTCACCGATCTTACCGAACATGCTATGGTCCTTCCCACCTATAGCAAAGCCTACTCCCGTGCTGCCAGCTCTTTTGCATTGGCTAAGCATCATTCCCAGCTATGGCTCTACGCAAGACATCTAGCTCAAGATGGACCGAAGGTATGTGTTTTCTTCCTCGGTACGCATCTTGTCGTGTCTGCACGACGCGATCTCAAGCTCCAAAGCCTCAAAGCGATCCGACTCTCTAGTGCTATCTGAGCTGACCTTCTCTAACACAGTGATCCTATCATCCTTCTATGCCAGCTCAGAATGCAAGCCTAAGCAAGACTTGCACGCACCAAGTAAGCTAGGCCTAGCCTTCAACTCATTGACCTCCTCAAGTAGAGTGTCATACTTGTCCTGAAGAGTGACAAGATTAGACATGTGAATGGCACAAGCATCACACTCTACCTCCTCGGTAACCACCACCGACGCCTTAGCAAACTCTAGCTCCTGCAGCGCGCTAAGATACTTAGCCTTGAAATCGTTCCTCTCACACGCGACACGCTTGAGCAAAGCATCTTGACTCATCAAGGTGTCATTCAGAGACTCAAGCTCGAGAGAGAGGGATTCGATGGTGGGTGATACCTCGGGTGTGTCAAAGTCGTAGTCGGAGTCATCCTTTCGCTTGCCGACCTTGGCTTCTTCAATCGCCATGGTGCAAAAGCCACCGTGCTTGGCGTCGGTGTAGAAGCATAGGCCGTTGAACTTGTCCTCAACCTTTACTTTCGACTCATCATCGCTTGAGGAAGCACCTCCGTCGGAGGAGGGATCGATGTCGCTGAGGGAGGCGAGGAAGGCTCGGTGCATGGCCTTCACCTTGTCGATCACCTTCTTGGAGGACCTTCGGTTGTAGCCGCCCTTGGCTTTGTGCTTGTCCTCGAAGTGGTGCTCACGCTTGTCCTTGCGCTTGGTGAAGTCACCCGCAGCTTTCTTGGGGTAGTTTGCGATGAAGTGATCCTCATCACCGCAACGGTAGCACCCCTTGGTCGTGCCACCACGTCATCGGTTCAAGCGGTTGTTGTGAAACCGCGAGAACCTAGTGATGACCAAAGCCAACTCGTCATCTCCAAGGGCCTCCACTTGTTCCTCTGTCATAGACATCAAAGACAAAGCGAACAAACAGTGTGAAGGGTTAGAGAAAGAAGAAGGCACACCGCCGAGGCCAGAAACCAACGCCATGGATGGTTTCAACGGGTTCTCAAGCTTGGCCCAGGTCTGGTGGTCAATCTCCGAGGACTTGAGCTTGCTGAACAGCTCGTCCACAGTCAGGGCATCATAGCCCAGTGACTCCTGAATGGCAGCCACCTACATCTCCCACACCCTCCGATCAAGAGCAAGCAAAAGCTCGATAGTCATCTCATGATCATCATAGGGAAAGTTGGCTCGATTAGCACACATCTTGTTGACGATAGATTGGAAGCGAGTGAACATCCGTCAACAGATTCGCCGGCCAATTGTACGAAGTTCTCGTACTCCCTACGGTATGTGTCGAAGAGTCTGGACTTGATCTGAGGATTGCCCTCATGATATCGCACAAGTGTTTGCCAGATCTCTCGCGCCGTAGTGAGGTTCGAGACTCGCTCAAACTCAGGAAGTGACAAACTCGAGAAGAGGATGCTACGTGCTCTACTGTTTGCATTGTGTTCAGTGATTTGGAGTTGGTCAACACGAGCCGCAAGAACACGATAGCCCTCATTCTCACAAATCTCCCATATGCACAAATCTCAGATTAACCCAAGGTCTGGGAAAAACAGATCGTAGCTAAGAACGAAAATAGAAACGAAAATACAGTAAACTGAGAACGAAAATTACGTGAACAAGTGACGAATCCCAGAGGGCACGAGGAGGATTCGGGCCTCCATTCCCACTCCAAATCACCACACAAGCATCCACGAATTTTTGCTCTAGAAGCTAACCCTAGGAAATTGAAAAACAAAGACAGCAAAAATGGGGAAGGGAAAGTGTTCGGGAGGCAGAGAGAGGGTTTGGGTTGCCCCTCTATTATTTAGAGTCTACTACAATTTCCCATTTTGTCCCTAGATATTTTAGAGCGAACCACCTAGCCCGAGGGGCATTATGGTACAACTCTTTTTCGGTCGATCGGACGGCTCCGCTTCCTTCACGAATTTGCTTCGCCTCGACGCAACCTTCGTGATTCCGCCATGTGCCGCCCCATTCCATCCTCGGAACCTCCGCCCGGGTTTTGAGGCCAAATCCGCGAAACCCGCCACCGGTAGCTTTGGGCTCAACTACCGAACCCCGAGTTTTGAGGCCCAAACTCGGAAACCGTCCTCCGATGGTTTTGCGGCCCAAACCACCAAACCGCTCGATTCGAGCCACCTTGTCCTCTCCTGGTCGGACTCCAAGTCCCATGAGCCTCCGCTCGACCCGCTCGTCCGTCGTCTTGACTTGGTCGACTCGGTCTACCTTCCTGTCTTGTCGCACTCGCCGGTGTCAAGCACTAGCCACCACAGCTAGTCCGCCGGCGCTCATGGTCCCTCAGTCCGAGCCCCGCTTCCGCCCTTCACCACTCTCAGTCCATCGGCACGGCAAGCCTCTACTTGACCTTCTCCACGCCGTTGACCACTGTCACTAGGCATAGCACCTGCACACCACAAGCCGATAGACAGACACACACATGCTTTCGCAAAGATTAATATAAACCGCTCAAACTGAAACACTCAAGTGTTAGGCAATCACTCATCCCAAAACTGAACAAACATGGGCACATATCAACCATGTGTTCGCAAGATACTAGAGAGATAAAGAGTGAGGGAGGAGTTTGGAGGAAGTACCATCTTGTCAGTGTTGTTTCTTTAACTAGTACCTTGACGGTTTCAGGCTCAACTTGAGGTTGCATTCAAGACATCTCTATTAGGTGATTCTAATCCAAAGTAAGTATTGTGTTCTTTGTGTTTATCAGGATCATGACTCGCTTTTGTGCTTTAATCCTTGTTGCGCACTAGGGTTAAGGTGGTAATCTATCATTACTATAAGCATGGTGCTTAGACTTTTAATTATTCGTGTGGTAGATTGTTTGGAGTGATAGTCTCGTTGATCCTATGTATTCCACCTCCTATCTGTAGGCCTAGCAGGACCTGTGTTGCGACAAAAGATGTATACTTTTGTTATAATTCTTCCTTAGTAATGTCCCAAGGTGAACACTAGAATACAACTCTTCCTTAAGTTAGAAGTTAAGAACCTTAGAAGGCCTCTCTATACTCATGTTTATCTGCAACCTTGTTGGTATCGCTGGTTAAGTTAAGTCTGTAGTTAATCTCACACATTTTCCTGTGGATATAGTACATGGAGTACTCTTGGTGAAAAGCTACAGTGGTACTCATGTGTTTGTGGATTTATCTATGAAAGTAAAAAATTCCAATAGTCCCTAACATATCACTACTACACAAATCTTAACCGCAGCGGCCAAAACCGCTTTACCGCAGCGGGCAGCAGCGTCCGCTTGCGCTGCCACGCTGCGGTAAAGAAATGGATTGCCGTAGCGGGCAACATAAGGTGCCCGTTGCGGTTAACAACCATTAACCGCAGCAGGCGCCTTGTGTTGCCCGTTGCAGTAAATAGATATACCGCAGCGGCAACCTTCTAGCGTCTGCTGCGGTTAAGTTTGGTTAACCGCAGCGGGCGCTTAAGTTGCCCGCTTCGGTAAATAGTTTTCAAATAAAAAAAATAAAAAACCGAATTCAAATAATTCCCAGAATTCGAATTCAAAATATTTCTAGATTTCATACATATGCAGCAAACATTTATATATACACCATCCAAGCATTGCACACATCACATCAAACCAACAAGTTCATTTGAGTTACATTTACAAAATCCTCTAAGAAAAGTCCACGGGCCATTTGTAATCACTTGGGCGAAGCAGAGTCGTCCATTTCCTAAGCCTCTCGTACCTGGGTTCGATAGCTAAGGGGGATTCTTCGTCAAAGAATTGTTCTCCTTCGAGAATGCATTTCTCCATGATGAACTTACAGATTTCCCCTTAACTTTCTTGAAGGATGGCTTGTAGGTGTTCACCCAATATTTGACTCATTCCTTGACCTTCTTCCAGCTTTGAGTGTACTCCCTGCACTGCTTCAGGTGCTCGCAGGTGTACAAGCCACATGCTTTGGATCCAACCAGTTGTTTGGCGCACTGCACGATAATTATAGAAGTTTTAGAACAAACACATTTGGAAAGAAAGCACAAATGAACTTTGCAATTACTTTACATACCGGGAATTCGCGTCAGATTTTGATGTGGTCGGTGTTGTTCTCCTTGCAACTATCGGTCCTGCGATCCTAGCACTCGGGATTCTTCAAGTACGACTTATAAGCCCTGCACAAAATGTAATAGAGTTAGACATGTTTTGATTAATAACGATAACCGTAAAAGATGAAAAATTCTTATTGACTTACACTTTCAAGCAATCTTCAAATGATTTGTACCCTTGTTTGTTTATCGTCCTCAACGAGTCAAATACGACCGCTCTGCCATCTTGAGGATAGATGAGATATGCAACCCAATGGCCCTGGTGGCCGTTGCTGCATGATTCAAACAAACTATTGGTTAGGATGATTACAAAGATTGATCCTACCCACTTCGGAACTCTACAGACATGTTTTCATACTTACCCAAAGTGATATGGATCCATGATACACCGTGGCCCATCCTCCTTGACCTTCAACATTACTGAGCATATGTAGTCTGCCACTTTCTTCTTCAGATTCCTCATATTGTCTTTATATTCCTTTTCTCTCTGTTTTTTGTCTTATTTTATCCGTTGGCATGTGACCCTTGATGGCACCCTCATTGATATGCATTGGAGAGAGAAAAAGAGTTGGACGATGCTTTTTGTTGCTTACGGTGACAGACATCCTGCATATACACGTGAACGTACCATATAGTCTAATAAGTGTAGAGTTGACGTATAGAATAGGAGAGATCAATGGAATTAACTCGCAAGTCATCACTTACATTGCAAACAGAGTGAGTTGGACGATGTCTAGGTCTTCTCCCCGCAGCAGCCTATACATGTCTTCGAAGTCCACCGGAATAGTGAATTCCCCGATATCGGGCAAGTGGAAGCAATCGACTGGAATCTTCACGGTGAAACATGACATGCCTCTTTTTGCCGCTTCCATGTACTAGAGATGAAACCTCCTTGTATCCCATGATTCTTCATCAAGGAGTGCTTGCTTGGTTATCATGAACTTCCCGTTCTCAAAGTGGTCGGGACAGTCATCCGACTCCAGAAATAGATGATGAGGATCATCTTGAGGCCTGGAAAAGTCGGATTAGAACGTACGAATGTGAATTGATCGAGGTACAAATGTGAATTGAAAATTGTGTGTGCTCGTCTATAATGTACCTTGGAAACATAGTCAAGAATGGGAGCGATGTAGAGTCGTCCTTCGGGTTGTCTGCCTCGGTACCTCCCTGTTGGCTTGGTGCACCTGGCGTTGGCTATGTCGCATGTTCCCCCTCCGTAACTCCCACCGGTGCATCCCCTTGAGCCCCCTCCTCATTTGTCGGGGGCATAGGCTAAGTGTCGGGCCCCTCCTCATTTGTCGTCGGCATAGGCGGAGTGTCGGGAGGTGGAGGTGGCCCGCTCGGGCTCGGCTGGGTTGAAGGCACTGTATTGCCCCCAGAAGTGGCCCTTGAACCTTCTGCCTCATTGGTTGGGACCAAAGGCGGACTTTTTGAGATCTGAGGAGGGCTCTTGCCAATTGGTGAATGAGCTGGCGGGTCCTTGTCACGGCCTTCATCATCTCCGTCGTCGTCGCCTTCTGGGGGGCAAGATCCAGCAACAGACGCTGTCGTCGTTGGTATGATCTCAAGGTCGTCCTTCATCCAATAGATGTCATCACATTCCGCTTCTTCAAGGGTACGGTGATGTTGTAGGTGGGGAACATCTAGTTCATAGTCTTTATGCTCTGGGTTAACTAACGTTATGGTCATCGGCGCATAGTTCTCAAGTAGCCGGGCCCGATATCCTTCTGTGATTTCGTTGATCGGATATACAGCTCCCTCGCCCACGGCAATCTTCTTGCTCCTGCCAAACGGAATCAAGAGCCGCACTAGTGTCATCTCGTTGACCTCATCGATTGGGTGGCGCGGGCAATCCTCGACGTGAGGAACATTCCCCCATTGTGGACCCGGAGGGAGGGGCACGCCAGCCTAGCGGAACATCTGTGACCTCATCGCCACCATATCGGGGTTGTTGCTCGTGAAGGCTTCCTTTATCGAGCTCTTGATCATATCATACATGCCGAGCTCATAGCCCTTTTGAAAGATGTTCGTCTTGTACCTCTGCCTCGACTTGTATGAGGAAACGTCGGATTGCCAGGACTGAATCGCGTTCTAGTTCACCTTTGACTAGACTCCATGTACGTGGCCGCGGTGCTCCGGGGTTCCTAGGACCTCAGTAAGTAGGTCATGGCCCCTCTGAACCTCATAGGATCCGCTGTCCTTGGAGGCTTCGATGACAGCCTTCTCCACCTCCTCGAACCCAGGCTCGTTGAACTTGGTTGCACCCTCCTTGAGCTTCTCTGGAATTCGAGCTCTGATGATGTCCTTAGCCCTAGGTTCGACGTCCTGGTATGGATCTGGTTGCCCGCTCACTCTCATATCTTCATCTTGTTTCCGCCACTCTTCCCTCTTGCCAGCAAACCCAGTCATTCTCAAGTGGTGGGGCCACTAGTTCTTCTTCGCGAGTGCGCTGAACTTGGCACTCTTTTCTTTTTCTTTGTCTGAGATTTTGAGTTTGCAAAAAGCCTCCCACTAATGATCCTTGATCATATTGTATTTTGTACATGAATTCTTGCCCTTCTTGAACCAATCTCTCGTCAGCATTGACTTGAAATTGCGAAGGGAAGTCCCTGCCACGTGCATGACCCAATCCTTGCACTTGGCCAAATCCGCGTTCTTGGGATAGTTGAACTTGCTCCTGACCAGAGTCCAGATAAGGCCCTTGTATTCCTCCGGGACAGCGTGCCAATCAGGCCAAGTGATTTCCACCTTGTCCCTTGTAATCACGACAACTTGGTTGCTGAACACTACAATGACCTCGCGAGGCTCTCCCATAGGCCCCACCTCAATGATCTTGTGGACTTCCTCGCTCCTGTCGATCCTGTGCCTCCCATGTTCACCCCTCCTCCGTTTGGTTCCCTTGGAATTGGATGTTGAGGTCTCGGTGGAGGGAGCCGGGGCCTCTTCTTCTCCGAAAACCAGCATCCGAGTAGAACCCGGTACCTGTGGTTCAGAGATACTTGCATTCAAGTTTTCAACCGCTTTAGCATAAAGCGCAAAAAGCGTGTTGGTTGCTGCAAGTACCTCGGCGTAGACGCTATCTCAGCTCGGAACCCGAGCTGCACTTTCACCCTCGTTCCATGGTTCCCAACTCGGATCAGCGTCCTCCTCTGTGCGATTCTTCTTTGGCCTTGGAGGGGTAATCGAGACTTGACTGCACAGTGAGTTTGAAGAGGGACTTGGGGTAGGTGTTTTCCACTCCTCCGGGTTCTCCATTTATATTCTATATATGATGAATTTTGCTAGTTTAATATTATTGGAGTTACAAAAAAACAATACAAAGCAAAAATATGTTTAAGAAAAAATTGCTCTCAAAATAGTGGGTTACTGCAAAGCAGCCGTCCAACGCTACGTGAAGATCATGGATCATCGACTAACGTGACAGACATCTTATTACCATGTGGGGTAGTTAAAGAGCACAAGTATGGAGCTTAACAAGTTAAGGAGACTAGAAGATAACAAGATAGGAAGTTGTATTGAGCTTCTTAACAAGTTAATAACAAGTACAGAGCAAGTTAAGGATACTAGAACAAGTGTAACAAGTTATAGATAACAAGTAAAGCATTCAAGTAAAGTATTGAAGATCACAAGTTTAACCCGACTGTCACGTCGTTGTCTCACTAAACCGGTTGTTATCATCGAGCAATAAGGTAATCCGCCCCAGTGCAATCACACCCAAGTTATAAACTAGCATATTGCATAATTAAAGGTCTCATATGTAGAAGTAGAAGGCAATTTAAGGCAACGGTCACTCACAAACACGTAGACGGTCTACATGGGAAGAGCCAACAGATTGCGACCAACAGATTGCAACCAACAGAATACCAACAGATTGCAACCACAGAGCCTCAGGAATCAGACACTAGCAGGTTGCAACCACAGAGCCCCAGCAGGCACCACAGACACCACCACCACCAACACAGTCAGCAGAGCACCAGCAGCCATCACCAAAGAGCACAGCCGCAGAGCAAAGCAGCAGAACACCACCAGCGAGCACAGCAGCCCAGCAGCACAGCGAGGATAGGAGGGGAGAGGAGCACCACGGCGGACGAGGAGGAGACTTCGAGGACGGCCTGTGGCAGCACAGCACCGAGGAGGTGCAGAGAAGCCCCCGAAACTATTGGGTTCCGTGACGGCGGCGACGGCCCCCGGAACTAGGGTTTCGCGACGGCGGCGATGGCCCCCACGACGGCGGAGATGAGGAGGGTGCGGACGACGGAGGAGGGCGCAGACGACGAGGAGGACCCCGCGACCGAGTAGGGTGCAGACGACGAGGGAGCGGCGGCAATGGCGCGCGACGGCGGGGATGGAAACAAATGGGAAGCCCTTCGAGGTATGGAAAACGAGGAACCGCAGACTTAGAATTTTTGAGCGGGCAGAGAGACTATATGTATAGAAGACTTTACCGCAGCGGGCAACCTACACGTCCGCTGCGGTAAATGATTTACCGCAGCAGGCGCGTTACGATGCCCATTGCGGTAAATGATTTATCGTAGCGGGCGCGTTACGATGCCCGTTGCGGTAAATATTTATCGCAGTGGGCGTGTAGGTTGTCCACTGCGATAAAGCTTGTTTGACTTCAAAGTTTGTAAAGTCTAAAAAGTTTGACATCAAGTTTTGTAATTCTAAATGCATTCAAATATAAAAGCTATAAATACAAAGTTTGTCAAACTCATCAAGATCTATATTTATAACCAGGTACACATGTCACAAACTTGTATTCGTCTACATTATTAAAAAAAGTGTGGCACACATCTCATTTTGGTGCGGGAGCTTTCACGACCCTCTTCTCATTACCACTCCGTGCCCAGGGCTTCATCTTGCTATGCTTGCAACCAACCTCGACTACCTTGATCTTCTTTTCATGATCTGTAAAAAGCTGGAGCTCTGCGTAGTTATTGTACTGCTCGGGGCTTTGCAGCCCATCAGCTCCCACGATCTGTTGCTTTCCGGACACAACCACGTGCTTCTTTGTATCCGGTGGATAGATATAGTACGCCACTTGTGCTACATTGGTTGCAAGTACCCATTGGTCGTCTTTGTAGCCCGTGCTTTTGAGGTTCACGGTGGTTAACCCGTAATTGTCCACTACAACAGATTTCGGGTTGACCCAATCGCACTTGAAGTTTGTTATGCGTAAGTTGACTCCATAGTTGAGGTCCCATATTTGTTCGATCTACCCAAAGAATTGTGTCCTCTTTTGTGTCAACTCATCTACGCCCTCGTATCGAACACCGCAGTTCTGTGCCACACTCTTTTTGTCTTTGTCTTTTGTGTGAAACCTGTACCCCTTCACATCATACCCTTGCCACGTGGTGACTTGGGTCGACGGGCCTTACGCAAGCTTCTTTACAGTGTCACTGTCATCTTCATTAGGCGATATTTCTTGCTCTTTCATCCATTGTACAAAACTGTTCCTGTGCTCTTTCTCGACCCATTCCTCCGTGCGCTTTCCATCATGAGCGGTGCGAAACTCTTCCAGGTGTTGTTTGACGTATTTTTCCATGCTCACCAACTGATGGAGGATGCTATAATGAGCTTCTTCTACCTCTTTGTTAGGTATATCAGTGCGCACTTTCCGGCCCACGCACCCTTTCCCTTCGGTTCTTCCCTCGTGCGGGTGAACAAGCAACCTAATCGTCATCGCGTCTTTAATGTACCTCTTACACCAGTTGATTGACTCCTCGGTTGTGTACGCCTCGATCATAGAACCTTCAGGGTAAGCACGGTTATGGACGTACCTGTTCAAGGTGGACATGAAGCGCTCGTATGTCCACATCTGGTGTAGGTACACTGGGCCCAATTGCTTGATCTGGTCAACCATGTGCATCATCAGGTGTGGCATAATGTCAAAGAAAGCCAGTGGAAAGCACATCTCGAGCTGACAGAGGGTCTCCACGATGAACTCCTTTAAGGCAGGCAACTCTGCCTTATCGATGACCTTCTGCGTGATGCAGTTAAAGAAGTATGACATACGTGTTATCACCATCTTCACATATTCTGGACTAATAGCTCTTATCAATATTGGAAGGAACACCGTGAGCATGACGTGACAGTCATGTGAGTTGTAGCCGGTCATTGTGAGGTCTTTCATGGAGACCAGGCTCTTGATGTTGGAGGAGAAACTGGTCGGCACCTTGATACCCCTCATCAATTTGCAAAAAGTCACCTTCTCGGCATGCGTGAGGTGGTATGCAGCTAATGGGATATCAACTCTGCCGTTATGAGATTTTCCGGGGTGGAGTTCCTTTCTAATGCCCTAGTTGACAAGATCGGTCTGTGACTTGATCCCATCCTTCGTCTTGCCCGGGATGTCCAGCAGAACACCGATCGTGCTCTCAAACACATTCTTCTCTAGGTGCATACAGTCGATTGCATGGGGTGTGTGAAATGTTTTCCAGTACGATAGGTACTTGAAGAAGATCGACTTCTTTTTGAAAGGGATGACTGGGACATCGTCATCAGGAGATGCTTCCTGCTTCTTGTCGCGCTTTCGCTTCCTAGTCAATTTTGTCCCGTCCTCTGGTCCTTTCTTCTTGTTACCGAACTCGATGTCATCCATATCCTTCACCATCTCATACACCTTTGGCCCCCACTTTGTCTCCGGCATTGGAAGTTGTTCTGGCTCATCCTTATTGTCAAAGTATTCATTCATATCACTTCTTCTATACCTGTGTTTGGCCTTAAGGAACCTTCTATACCGAGTGTACACCAGCTTGGTGGAACTCGAAAGGTAAGTGTAGCAAGTCCTGTCGATGCAAACTACACATCAAGTCTTCCCTTTGATCTACCCTGATAGTGAGAAGAGACCGGGGTAATCAGTGATGGTGACAAAGATGATGGCTTTAATTGTGAAGCTCTGCTTTTTGTACGCATCCATCATCTCGACCCCAACATCGAATAGCATCTGCATTTCCTCCATGAGCGGCTCTAGGAGGACATCTATATCATTGTCGGGCTACCTCTGTCCAGAGATAAGCATCGTCAACATAAGGTACCTGCGCTTCAGACACACCCATGGAGGTAGATTTTAGATGCTGAGGATGATTGGCCAAGTACTGTGCGAGCTGCTTAGCTCACCGAACGGGTTCATCCCATCAGTACTGAACGCGAACCGGACATGTCTGGGCTCGTCCTGAAACTCGGGGTACTCCTTATCGAAATCCTTCCACTGCTGTGCATCGGAGGGGTGTTGTAGCTTGCCATCGTTCTTGACCCGATCAGGAGATGCATGCCATGACATCAGCTTCGCATCCTCTGGATTCCCGAAAAGTAAACGTAGACTATCAACCATAGGTAGGTACCACACGGATAGTGCGGGGCTTGTCCTCAGCGTGTAACCTTCTTCTTCCTCGTCTTGCTGAGCCGAGATCTGCTTGGCCGCAGCACTGGGCTTCTTCTTGTTGTTGTTCGGAAGAATGTCGTCAGCATCCACGCGGCAACCGGCATTCCTCTTGTACCGACTGAATCCACAGTGTGGACATTCCGTCATGTTCTCATACTTCTTGCCCCGGTACATGATGCAGTGGTTAGGGCAAGCATCAAACTTTCTAACTTTCATCCCCACTGGATGGATGAGCTTCTTCGCTCGATATGTATTAGCTTGCACCTTGTTACCTTCCATAGGGTACGTCGTAGAAAGGTAGCTTAACAGCTCGTTGAAGCCAATGTCTTACCAACCATGTCGAGCCTTCATCATCAGCATATGGAGTTGAAACGGAGCGCCGTGCACCCCTCTAGACATTTTCCACCATCCTGGTACAGAGGATCAATTGCCGCCTGCTTCATCTCCCTAAAATTCTCCAGCCACTTTGGGTTGCCATACATAACATCATCCTCGTCGATGTGGTTGACTAGATCCTCAAAGAGCTGGACATCTTCGGGTTCCCTCAGAGTAGCATCTTCAGTAGTGTCACCGTCATCGGCACTATCATCATTTGGAATGTTCTCGAGCAATTCTTCAACTGTGATGTAGTCACGAGAATTGTTGCCATCGTCGGTGGCGGCTGGTACTAGAACGGAAGGTGGTGGTGGTCGAACATGATCTTGGTTGGTCGTCGTCGACGAGCTCACTCCAGATACACCGCAACTTGCATCGAGACTTTGTTCACCATGAGAAGTCCAAACCGTGTAACCCTCCATAAACCCGTTGACAATCAGATGTGATTGCACCGTACCATCTGGGTAGCCTCTGAGGTTCTGGCATTTAGAACATGAACATACGGTTGTCGTCCGCTTCAAACTAGCACGATCAGCTTTCGCAGCTGCCATAAACTTCCTCAATTCGCTAAGGTACCGAAGATCAAGAACTCTATCAATGTGGTACATCCATTCGGACATGTCCATCGTAGTTTAACACACGACAAAACAACAAAGTGCTATATAAAAAAACATCTACTTCATGAATCTAGAGTACGCACATGATGAGACATATCGCAATAGTCATCGTGAGAATAGATGAGAAAATATAAAGGTGTGTGGAGCAATCATGTACCTCTTATTTGTCCTCTCCTCCCCAAATCAAAGCTCTAAAACTCAATTTGATGATTTAGTGAAAAAATCGGCAAGGTTATCCGCCCCCAACAAGATGAGAGATCAAAATCGACAAAACTTTAGCCACACCGTTGAATCTAGAGTGAAAAACACATGTTTTATATGATCTAGACATGGATCTATAAAGAAACTAGACTAAAAACACAAACTAGATCTAGATCCATGCATGTGGATCCCATGGATCTAGATCTAGATCTACATGAGGAGAATTGCACTAAAAAGAGAGAAAACGAGGGAGAAAGAGGGGTGGGAGAGCAATCATGTACCTCTATTTGTGTCCTACTCCCCAAATCAAAGCTCTAAAACTGAATTCGGGCAAAACCTCCCCCCACGTTTTGCAAAAGGAGAAGTCGTGGGGAAGAAGGAGGGAGGACTGCTGCTATATATAGGGAGGGGATAACCGCAGCGGGCCACATAAACCGCCCGCTGCGGTAAATGAACATTTACCGCAGCGGGCAGCATAATTCGACCATTGCGGTAAATGCAGCCTGCCCGCTCATTTACCACAGCGGGCGGTTTATGTGGCCCGCTGCGGTAAATGGAATAACCGCAGCGGGCAACGCACTGGCTAGCTGCCCAAGCTGATCACCGGTTTACCGCAGCGGGCGCTTAAGATGTCCGCTGCCGGACGCCTAAGGCCAACGCTGCGGTAAATCATTCCTGTAGTAGTGTATACCACACTCCAACACCTACTATAATGAAGAACAAGAACATAAGAATTAATCTTGGGTTTTATCAAGAAAACTATTGTTCTCATAGCCAAAAGCTTATTATTTATGTCTACATTTTTTACGAATGTAGTTAGAGTTGTGAGAAACAAATAAAAATATGTTAGGCTACTATTTTATGCATAGCGTTGTTTGGTCGCTATAAATATATATCATCAAATAATGTGTTGTTATAAGTTTATAAACGACATTAGAAAGTCTGTTGTTATTTCTTTTATATAATGTTAGATATTTGATCCTTAAAATTTTATAATGACGCTAGTATCAACGGTAGATATAAGAGTCAGTATAGATTTATAATGATTGGATGTAGGTTGCTCAAACGGCTTATAACGACCCACCGGGCGATGCTAAATCTAGGTTTTGGTATAGTGACATAATATGACACTCATTAGATATGAGTCTGTTACATGTATGCCATTAAAAAAGTTGGTAATTATACATAAGTCACTAAAAAGATGAATTCTCATGGGTGCCACTGTTCTGAACTCTTTTGCCCTTCACGTCAATACCATCAGATTTCTCTCTAATGGTGTTAAAATGCAGTTGTAAAAAGTAAAAAATATCTTTACATCTAAATATGTCATTAAATATTTTGAGCCTCTTAACGACTTCAAATGAAAAAAAATCAAAACTAGAAAATTATAGATCTTGCCGAAACCTTTAAATTTCATATAAAACTATTTTCATTCAATTACGTACAACAAATGTATGATGGACATATTAATCATATCAAATCATTTTTTGTAAAAAATTAAATAAAGATAATTTTTATATGAAAATTATAGATCTCAGCGAGATCTACAACTTTTTAGTTCTAAGTTTTTTCATTTCAAGTCATTAAGATGTTAAAAATAATTATTAGCAGATTTAGACGTAAGGGTATTTTTGACTTTTCCACAACTATAGTTTAGCAGTATTAGAGACAAATCTGACGGTAGTGGTGTGGAAGGAAAAAGATTTCAATGCAGTGAGAATTCATCTTTTTTTTAATAGCTTGTGTGTAATTATCAACAATTTTAATGACATACATGTTAAAGTTCCAATAGATATTGCTTAGGATTTGATGATTGTTGTTATGTTTGTAAACTTGCGACTCATGATTATCCTGTCATGAGAGTATTGCTGAGATCTCTACTTTAGTCTTGTTGTCCTAGACCCAAAGATTTAGAGCTAGTTCAAGCATCTGTCATGACGGTAAAACTTTGTGCTCTTGCTAGAATAATTCATGCCTTTTTCATTCATGTATATTGTTTGTTGTGACATTGTTTTTGCTTCTTCTTCTAGTGGCTCAATTCGGGTGCAAGTTAATCTAATTTCTCTAGCCATGAGTGCAATCTCTTGAGTTTCATTCCGGTGCTAGAAAATTGGCAAATGATACATGTTTGTCATGTTATATTGTGTTTTTGTGATAGTTATTTGTCTACTGTTCTCTAAGATTACCATTTGTGAAGGGGATTACCATTATATTGCTACACCATTTGTGAAGGAGTTTACCAAATCTGAATGATAAATTCATTCTTTGCTACAGACTTCAACTGCATACAATTATTTCAATATGCTCTGGGCTGTTGTTTGTACCTCTCACTTAACAAGTGCCATGAAAAAATTGCCTTTTTTTTTGGCACTGAGAGTACCATATGCTAGTTCCTATTAACTGAAAAATGTACCTTGAGTTCTTAACTAAACATCTACACCGGAAGGCTTAATCAAACATGTTTCTAGTGGTGTTAGATATTAAACCCACGCAAGATATTGACCCCTGTACAGATGAATTGATCTTGATAGCAAGCAGATGCAGTCATTCTAAGTCTAGAATTTTCTAGCTAGGTAGTTATTATATATATGGATCCCCATCAATGGAAGCTAGGTAGACCCAATGTGTTTCTTAGTTGTTGTAGTCCATTGTTCACTGATGTCAAGGGAAAAGGCATGACTAAAAGATCTTGGTGTAAAGATATAGTAATGAATGGAATGCATATTCACTTTTACCCATCTTGCTGCATGCAACAAGATTTATTAGCTTCATTAGTATTTTGGTGAGCACACCTCACAGAAGAAATGAACTCATTATGATAAATAAGAGACAATTATTATTTGGAAATTTCTATGTGTCTATCAATAAATTTCTTCCCCAAAAATCTATCAATATGTGCTACGAGCATATACCTGGATAACTAATACTGATATAAGATTTGGGGTGAAGAAGATGAGATTAGAGGAGAGATGTAGACCCTATATTTCGCATATTCAATGGTTAAAAAAATGATAGATTTTTTGGAAGAAATATGTTTACAAATAAATAGAATTATATCCTTATCATTATTTTCAATATATATTCTTCAAGGTGACAGTACTAGTCCTGCTACCTCCATCCAGCAATGTAATAAGTATTTCTACTTGTAGTATTTAATCTTTTTTCATAAATATACTTATTTTTGCCTAATCCGTCCCTTCCCACCAGTCATCAGTTAATTAATGCCTACCATATTTATGGGATAGCACATTCATTTTACCCTTTCATTCTTACTCGATCAGTCCTAATATATATAGTAGATGGAGAGATGGAAAATAGCTGATTTATACTTATCCATTATGCTAAGATAAGATATTATTCAATTTAGATATTGTTTCAAATATATATATATATATATATATATATATTAATAATAATAATAATAATAATAAAGAGACAAAATTTCAGCATCTTTTTTCGTCCATCCATTCTTTATAGATCTGTCTCCCTCTGACTAATCGGTAATGAAGAGTTTTTTTCGTCTGGACTTATATATATAACTCGTCCTCATATATGAGTTAGAATAAAGATCTTGTATCTAGGACGAACACAGAGTTCAGTTAGAAGTTGTAATTGTAATCCAGATAGAGCTCTAAATCTTATATCAAACACGTAAGACTTCCAAGTAAACATGAAAAGAAATTCTAATCCAAAATGAAATAGGATAATTAGAATAAAAATTAAGCAATAATAAAAAGAATTATAATAGAAATTGAAATAGGGTAATAAGAATACAAATTAAGCAATCATGTGTTGTCAGTACTAATTCACAACACATGATTTAAATGAAGAACCAAAGATGAAGCATCTGATTTGGAAAAAAAAAAATAATCATTTGTAGAAACAACTTTAAGGACCTGTTTGGTACAGTTCTACTTTAGTTTTCGACTATGGACGTAGTTTTCGACTCTGGACGCGTGTAACTGACTGTTCGGTCTGCGCCCTCTCCCTACCAAAAAAAAAAAGGAAGAAGACGAAACGGTACGTAGAAAAGATAGCCAAAAAAGTCAACTAAGGAAAGGACGAAGCTTCATCTCTTGGGTAGTCCGGCTCACACAAATACATGCATAAACCATGGGTACGTTGCATCTACGTGTACATATTGCTAAAGACGAAGTTGAAAATATGTAATGATGATGTGTAACCGCTGTACATATCAATCCGGCCCCTAGCCTTTTGCCACCACACATGAACATCACGGATTGGCCATGTACGTAAATTAAGGCCGGCCTCAGTAGTGCAGGAGACGCGCGGTACGGTTACCAGGGCGATGCTCTACTCGAGTGTACGTACGTACGTACGTAGCCATATATCATCCACGCCAGATGTACACGACACACATACGCGGCGAGGCTTAGCCGAGACAACACATGATCATGGAAGTAGTACGAAACGAACGTAGAATACAAGGAAATAAATAAAGAAAGGGCCGGCGAACGAGAAAAGAGGATGCATGGTCCACCACATTTCGTTTTCTGTGTGTATCTGGGCCGGCCGGCCGGGGTCATGCACGTTAGCGATCGATAGAGATCAGTTACAGCTAGAGGAGGAGACGCTACAGCTAGAGTACGTCTGATCGAGACATACGTTGTGGTATCATGTGTTCTGTGCAGCGAGCCAGAGCAAGAGCCAGAAGAGAGAGAGGAGTCAGATAGAGATAGAGACGGAGCTGCTAGTTGTAGAAATGGCATGGCCGCGTGATGATGGTCCACCAAAAGGGTCTTTTCTTTCTCGTGTGCTTTGCTTCCTCCTCTATTTAAGGGGGCCCTTTGTTCCTGCCTGCCTGTGTTCACTCGATCGGCAGGGCAGGACAGGAGCACAAAAGGTGGAGAGATCCAGGCCGGAGCTTGTTCGTCCTCCCGCTGCATTTCTCATAGCCATAGCCATAGATCTCCCTCTATCTCCTGTTGTCGATCGGTCGAGACCTGCTAGCTAGCTTGCTTGCTTAGGGATCGAGTCGGCGACACACCGGCTCCCTCCCGTCTCCGTCGACCAAAGCAAAGCTCGCTCGCGCCACCGACCATGGTGTCGGCGAATACCATCCGCACGGCTATCGGCGTCATCGGTGAGTCCACGCGTCCATCCTCCATTCCTCCATGGCCGAGGGGTCCCTTTCTCTCATGATTTGTGACAACTTTGATGATGACCAACATACCCGGCCCCCTGCGGCAACTGTAGGTCTGTAGCTGCAGCAGGCAATCAATTTTATTTTATTTATTTTTTTTTGTAGCTGCAGCACGGTCGGACTCGCTCCTCCGGCCCATCACGTGGCTGGCCCGGCCTTTTTCTTTCATTCCCTGCGATTTCCGTTTCCTTATTACATTCTCCTCCTCGGTTTGTTTTCGTTTTTTTCTTTCTCTGGCTTTGGTGTGCTCAATCCCGAAGACGTTATAGATCGATGTTTATCGAGCTTTCATGTGTCCCAACTCTATTCGTTCAATTTGGAACTACGTAGAGTCACTAATTTTAATTTGTGGGTGCTACGTTGTTGCAGGCAATGGGACCGCCCTTGTGCTCTTCCTCTCCCCAGTGTAAGAGAATCCACTAATTCCACTCATTATTTTTATCTACTAGTAATATAAAAACAAACTGATGCTGGATTTTTTTTAAAAAAAAATTGAAGCATCAAATTAAAAGATGGAATAATCTTGACAGTTGACTTTGCACAAACAAACACTATTATACTTATGAATATCTATATATACTAATAAATTATTAAATGTACAACAAATCTATTCGCGCGCAGGCCCACCTTTGTGGGCATCTGGAAGAAGCGTGCAGTGGAGCAGTACTCGCCGATCCCGTATGTGGCGACGCTGCTCAACTGCATGATGTGGGTGCTGTACGGCCTCCCGGCGGTGCACCCGCACAGCATGCTGGTGATCACCATCAACGGCACCGGCATGGCTATCCAGCTCACCTATGTCGCGCTCTTCATCCTCTGCTCTGCGGGGGCGGTGCGCCGCAAGGTGGTCCTCCTGCTCGCCGCCGAGGTCGCCTTCGTCGCCGCCCTGGCCGCCCTGGTGCTCAGCCTCGTGCACACGCACGAGCGCAGGTCCATGATCGTCGGCATCGTCTCTGTCTTCTTCGGCACCGGCATGTACGCTGCGCCGCTCGCTGTCATGGTACGTACGGATACTCGTCTGGTACTAGCTAGATGTTATACTGTATTGGTAGTTTGGTACATATATCGCTAGCTGCAGCATGTGACCGGTGTGACGTATTATTAGTCAATTGATTGATTACTTATTATTGGATGAGAAACTTTTAATTTGGTTGGCACGTACTAACCACACCTAAAGTGTTGTACTAGTTGTAGTGCTATATATCTAGGTGTAGGAAAAAAAACTGCAATTTCAGTCATTTTTAATTAGTTATAAAAATTGTCATTATCGAAATGAAAGAATATTAATATTTATGACACCCAAGATTAATTAATAATACCAAGACTTTTAATTTGTTTGTCTTAAACTGATAAACTAAATCACTGCAGCTGATTGGAATGTACAGTAGCAGCATATAGGAAACCAACATGGCATTGGTCATTTTATATTTCATTTGACTACCCACGGTCCACGGAGATTTATTGGCGAATAAAATAAACAAACCACACACGTACGCATGTATGCAAACCGTGCTGTCGAATGTCGATTGTTTTCCATCTTAGCTTGGCCTTCCACAGCTGATGTCCACTATACAGTAGTACAGTACTAGGGTGCTCTGTTTTTTCTTTTTCTTTTGGAGTATTCATGCCTTGTTATTGCTGAAGGTATTCCCTCAGTTCTTTTCACATGAATGTCGTGATTTTGTCCATGATTTACTCATGATATATAATACTAATGTTTTTTTCCATGCTGCTATGTGCTTCTTTTTGTATGATTGATCAGAAAATGGTGATCCAGACAAAGAGCGTGGAATACATGCCCCTGTCCCTGTCCCTGGCCTCCCTCGCGAATAGCATCTGCTGGACTGCCTACGCGCTCATCCGCTTCGATTTCTATATCACCGTAAGCATCTACTACTAGTAACTTGTTAGATAAATTTTACATTCAGTTTTGATTACCTAGCATTATAGTACTAGCGCTCGATCAGCAGCTCTAGCTAGTATCATTAGTGCGAATCTGGCGGTGGCTATTTTAAGACCACCATGGACAAGTGAATATATATGTTTCACTTATTAAACCTTGATTGGATGCATGTATATCCACTTTAACACATCCAGATTGAAGTGAATACACATAACAAGACCGTAGGTGAATATTGAATTAAGGGAGTATATATACAGATGAAAGCAGATTTGTTGACGAACCCGTAAATAAGTTTAACTTTTACGGGTTCTATAGATTTGTTGATATCCAATTACATGTCTATGTTACTTATATACTCCCTCTGGCTTAAAGAGAAATGGCATTCCCACTTTTCATTTGGTCAATCGGTTTCTACTTTGACTAAACATATATAAAACGATATTTATATTTATGATGCAAAATAAATATAAATAATGTGATGGTAATAAATAAATCTACTTGATATACAAGTATTAATTGGTTTCTATATGATAACATATTTAATAAAGTTTATTCATATTGTTAAGTAAAATTTAATGAAGTTTAACTTAATCTAAATGTAAGATAACAATCTTTTTTGAGACTGACGGTATATGCTTGTGGCCTTTGCATGCACTATCTGGTGATGCATATCAATCGCAATTCTCGCATGTACTAGTACTTTTTTGCTTGAAAATTGAAACCATCAAGCTTAGCGGCAGAGGAGAGGCTCCCTCCAACCCAACTCGATCTGTCCGATATATGAGACGCACATGCATGTCGTCGCTGTTGCGTGCACGCCGCACCCATACTATATATCCTTTAGTAACTAATTAAGGCCTTATTTGAATGCGCATATATCGCTCTCAAACCATATGTGTTGAAGTGTAACTCTAATCCACGTGGTTTGAGACCAATACATGCGCATCCAAACAAGACCTAAGCGAGAGAAAGTGAAGATATAGGTTAACCCTATGTGTAGCCTCTAAATTTGGCCTCCATCAAGGCTATATGGGACTAGATCGAAGACCAAGCCCGCATGGACTTTCCCGTCCCTAGCGCCCTAGGCCTTTGCTTGAAATACATGCCGCTTTCCTAGTTTGCTGCACCTTGTGACGTCCACGACTAGCTCGTGTTGTGTGGGCACAGATCGATCGAGTAGCAGCGGACGGAGCCAACCAAACCAACTCGGGTCCTCCGCCGCCCAGGTCACGCATGCGCCATTGCTGTCGCGCGCGGCACCCACCAAAATCCAAATCTTAGTCACGTTCCACTTGCACACCACGCGGCCGCCCACAGATCGCGTCCGCGGAGGGCTGAAACTGACGGGACACACGGTTCACGGCTGCTGCGGCGAGCGCTTGTCCGTGTCGTCGATCGGCTCGGTTGATGCATGGCAACAGTCGCCATCAGAGAACAAGTGATCGAACAGTGCCAATCTCAGTCTTAAAGCACAGCAGCTAGCTAGCTAGGATGCCATTTTCCCATTCCGACCGAGAGGCTAGCGTCCGTGTGGATGGCGCGTATCGTCAAGCAAACCCACCCTGCAGCTGATCCTCCACCTAGCTAGTCCAACTAGCCGTGTTGGATGCACGCACATGACTCCACCGCCGTCCTCTATTCAGCCGATGGAGTCAATCAACTGTGTCCGATCTGGACGTACATACGTACCGGCGCCTTCGCGTCCGTCCACATCTATATCTGTGCTCTGGTCGATACTCCCAATGCAGCCCCGGCCTTCTAGTAACTTGGATTAATTGGGATTCATGCTTTTGCATCGTCATATATATATATATATATATATATATATATATATATATATATATATATATTAGATAATGGAAATAAAAGTTTTGGCTTCATCTTTTCTATACGAGGAAGAATCAGTCTAATTATTACAGATAAATAGAAAAACATGAACCACAACTAATATCAAGACGATTATATATATATCAGCAAAAATCTGTAGAGGTGGATGGATATCCATGGACCTAATTAAGAGGAGACGGCCTGACGTTTGTATATACTTCCGTTCCATCTGCTGGATTTGACGGTACAACGTAGACACTCAACACATACGCATACTCGCCCCTACGAATACACGCACGCAAACCCTACCCCTATGAGCACCTTCGAAGGACTGAGCCGGCAAATCTTGAAGTTGACAAAGTCACCACAGACGCCTCGTTGTCGACAGAAACGTCGCCTACCACTTAATGCATTGCGCCGGAAAATTCTGGAATAAATCTAGAATAAAGTATCGCACCCAGGATTTGAACCCTGGGTGGGAGGCCCCCCAACCAATGATCTTTGTCATTGCGCTGTAAACCCCTTGACATTGCCGGCCATTGCTATGACATTGCCGGCCATTGCGACACTGCAGTGTACAGTCTCCCTCTCCTGATCTCCTGCATGCCCCTTGGATCAGGCTACCACCAGCAGTACACTTGTACTCTGTGGCCCCATGGGTTTTTGTTGGATCATCCTACTGTTTTTTTATTATTTTATAAAGTTTTTTATTAATTTATATGTACCAGTAAATTGTGTACCCAACTCACCTCCAGATCGAGCACGTAATGATTAATCTCTGCTATTTTCCTCATCATGTAATGATTAATATTAATGAATCCTACTTACTATATAATCTCGCACGCATGTATGCAGATCCCCAACGGGCTTGGCGTGCTATTCGCGATGGGTCAGCTGGTCCTGTACGCAATGTTCTACAAGAACACCCAGCAGATCATGGAGGCACGCAAGCGCAAGGCTGACCAGCAGGGAACCATGATGGAGGTGGTCACCGACGGCGACGCCACGCCTCCCAACAACAACGGAAACACCTACTGATGATCCATCACAAGAGGAAGGCCGGCGCGACCAAGACGACCAAGCAATAATAATGCAAGCTATATATAGAGAGCGTATGTAGCTGATCAGTGATCCCCAAGGGGTTGATGATCCATGCATATGCATCTTATTAATTATATGTGCTGTCGTCGTACGTTACGTCGTCTTTTTCATTCTGCATCCTATCATATACTAGTATAACGAAACCAAAAAAACGGACAAGGGCTGCATTGCTGCTGCATTCGCATTTACCATATATAATCAATCGTCTGCTGCAGTCTTATTGCTGGTATGGTGTTACCGTTATTGGACGGATCGAGGACGTCCTTGCTTCTTGTTCTTGTTTTTAATAATAACCGGCTATCAAAGATAAGACCAGTTGCGGAAAGATATATGTGAATTTGCCATTGTTTGACAACATATATATTTTTAATCAGCTAGGAGAATTGGATTGACACTAATTAAGGTTGGGAACCTTAGGATATGACCTCAGCATAGCCCACATGAGCTTAATCAATTACTAGTTCTGTTCTTTTCTGTGGGTTGTGGTGACCACTTGGTCAATAGCGAGATTGACAACGACGTTGGCCGCCCTCCTCATCATCACGAGCAAGTCAAATTTGCAAGAAACTGGCCACGACAAGTCGACAACACACTCTCTGATGGTGGCATGACCTTGTGTACAACTTGAGAATCACAAGTCAGTTTCAACAGCGGCGCTGTTCGATTATGACATGGCCGTGGCAACAACATGAGCTCAACCAACAATTTGCTCCCCCGTGTAGGCTAGCTAGCTGTTGACACATTTCACTCTCCAGTAGTCACTGATTGTGCCGTGCTCCATCAGTACGTACAAGTGTTCCTGCATTCAATCACCTCGAACTGCCTGCTGCTGCAACCAGCAGTGCTCTCAGCTGATGGCTAACATGCCGCTTGCCCTCATCGAGAAATTGACGAGACAAAGCAGCCGTGTCGGGACCCCGGCCAAAAGATGAAATGGGATTCTGTGTTGTGCTGCCAAGTTCCCTGATGAAACTTTCATGGATTTGGTATTGCAGAGGGAATGGTGTTGGTAAATCTGAACCTAGAACGAACGCAATCTCAATTGTTGTGATTGCCTTTACGCTGCAGCCAGCATCCCGGTCCAGTGAAAGAATAGGCACTCATACATTTATCACAACATTCAAGTTATCACTTATCGTAGCAGGAACCAACATTCAAGTTACATTCATGTTTTACATTTACATGTAAAACTAATTAAGATCTCCGCTAATTTAGTTTCCCTGATCCAAAGTGGTACGACAACTTGTAATCTAGGATGCATAGCTCGATACTCTAGTTATTTATCTTCTCGAACTTCTCTTCACACGCTAATTCCCTCTCCTTGTTCAAGAAAGTTTGCCCAGCATGCACATAAAAATCCATGACAAATTTAGATATGTACTCTATTATTTGAGTGAAGTTCTTATTGTATTATTTGAGTGAAGTTCTTATTGTAGGGTTATGAGGTCGCTACGCTAGCCAGAAAATAAAAATTTTCTACCCCATAAATCAGTAACTAGTGCTAGTTACAGATTACGGGTTACCACTAGACACGCAGGTGCAGCGGAAGCGACTTGATGTAGTCGTGCGCGTCGCAGCAGTGCCGTGCAGTTGCGAGGTCGTCCGTCTCAACGTCTCCTTCTCGCGGTTCGTGCTTGTGCTCCAGATGCAGCACCTCCGAGAAATCCCACACGTGCAGGGAAGAAGCGTCACCCCTCTGGACTGCTAGGTCCGCGAGTAGTACTAGGCGCGAGCGTGGGGAGGGCGACGGCGGCTGCCAAAGGACGTGAGTATCTCGCTCCGCGCTCACCCCTTCCTTATATAGGCGTCCTAATGAGCTCCCATGTTGGAGGCCCATTAGCAACCCTAAATCTAGTCTAATTCGGGTCCAGCTTCCAGCCCCTTAAGCATGTGACCCTATGGGCTCACGCACACATAGGTATGGCCCAAGTACTCTTACTTGACCAATAGTTGATAGCGGCCTCTAGCAAGGCGTGTCAACTCCTATGCATACGCTATGATCATATCAGATGAACCACCACAATTCAATATATATGTTATTCCTTTGTCTCATGATATTTGGTTCAACTCGTGTGTTAACACTTAACCCAAGCACGGCCATGCATTTCATGATCTAATCATTTGAGTGATCCAGTGTTATCTCTATCATATGGAGAGTGGCAAATTCCATCTTGATTGACTATGTTTCACAGCATGTTTTCTGACAAACCCGAAAGCTATCTTTATAACTACCCAGTCACGGAGTAGCGTTTGGTAGTCCTAGGGTAGGTCGTTTCACATCTTGAGTACATACGACAATCTCAGGTTTAAGGACATGACGTACACGATATGTATAGAGACAATCTCATATCGGGTCTGTCCAGCACCATGTTCTATATGTGCCCACATTATTAGTTTGACATCTCATGTCCATGACTTGTGAAATATAGTCATCAACTAATAATGTGTTAATCTAATATTCATGCACATTATAGCACGAACTCCGATCAGGGACAACTTTAGAATAACCATACAAGTAAATGAGTTTCACAAACAATTCACATAATTGTTTATCGATACATGTTGTCTTTAATGGATATTCATTGAACTCATAACATGTCATGGATACAAGGAAATACAATCATCTCTATGATTACCTCTAGGGCATATTCCCAATAGTCTCCCACTTGCACTAGAGCTAATCTCGAAGATATCTAATACCCATAGCTTTCACGTGCGCCTCATGCTTAGGCTGTGGAAGAGCCTTTATCAAAGGATCTGCAACATTCAAATCCATATGTATTTTGCACATCTTGATCTCATCTCGACCGACGAACTCTCGAATGAGATGAAACTTCCATAGTACATGTTTGTTCTATTGGTGATTCCTAGGCTCCTTAGCCTGCACTATCACCCAATTGTTGTCACAATATAGATTCAATGGGCGAGACGCATTTGGAACCACACCAAGCTCGATGAGAAACCTCCTCATCCAAACACCTTCCTTTGCAGCGGTAGAAGCTGCAATGTACTCGGCTTCTGTTGTAGAATCAGTCACCGTCTCCTGCTTGGAACTTTTCCAACTTACAGCACCACCATTTATTGTGAACACAAAACCTGATTGAGATTGTGAATCATCCACAACAGTTTGGAAGCTGGCATCGGTGTAACCATTTACAACGAGCTCCTCCTCACCTCCATAGATTAGGAACACATCTTTAGTCCTTCTCAAGTACTTAAGGATGTTTTTAACAAGCGTCCAGTGACTCTCACCTGGATTAGCTTGGTACCTGCTCGCAACACTTAGAGCATATGAGACATCTGGGCGAGTATATATCATGGTGTACATAATGGAACCAACGGCCGAAGCATATGGAACCTTACTCATGCGCTTCTGCTCATCAGCTGTCATAGGACACTGCTTCTCCCTAAAACGCATACCATGTGACATAGGCAAGAACCCTCTCTTGGATTGTTCCATGTTGAACCATTTCAACACCTTGTCAATGTATGTATCTTGGCTTAATCCTATAAGCCTCTTTGATCTATCTCTATAGATCTTAATGCCCAAAATGTATGTTGCTTCTCCTAAATCCTTCATAGAAAAACTATTAATCAGTGAAGTCTTTACGGATTGCAACATAGGAATGTCATTCCCAATCAATAGTATGTCATCCACATACAAGATTAAAAATACAACAATGCTCCCACTTTCCCTCTTGTAAACACAAGGTTCTTCTTCATTCTGACGAAAGCCAAACCCTTTGATCACTTCATCAAAATAAATATTCCAACTCCGAGATGCTTGCTTTAATCCATAAATGGATTTCTTTAGCTTGCATATTTTTCCAGCATTTTTAGGATCAACAAAGCCTTCGGGCTGTATCATATACACGTCCTCTTCTAAATTTCCATTTAGAAAGGTTGTTTTAACATCCATCTGCCAAAAAAAACCCCCAAACTTTAAAAAAACCCCTTTAAAAACAAAATTTTTTAAAAAAACCCCCAACCCCCTTTTTATGTGGGGTTTTTTTTCCCAAAAATTTTTTGGGGGGGTTTTAAATTTTTAAAAAAAAAAAAAAACCCCTTTTTAAAAAAAAACCCGGGGCCTTTTTTGGGGCCCTTCCCCCTTTTTGGTGCAAAATTTGGCCAAAAAAACCCCCAAAAATTTTTTAAAAAATTTTTTTTTAGAAATTTTTTTTTTTCCAAATTTTTTTTTTTTTTTAAATTTTTTAAACCAAAATTTCAAATTTTTTTTGAAATTTTTCCCCCAAAAAATTTAAATTTTGAAAAAATTTCCCCCTTTGGGGCCCCTTTTTGGCCCCCAAAATTTTTTAAATTTCCCAAAAACCCCCCCCTTTTTTTTTAAAAACCTTTTAAATTCCCAAAAAGCCTCCTTTTTTTTCCCCAAAAAAAAAAAGCCCAAATGGAAACCCCCCGCCAATTTTTTTAAAATTTTTTAAAAAAAAAAAAAGATTTTAAAAAAAACCCCAAAAAAAAAAAAATTTTTTTTTTAAATTTTTAAAAACCCCAAAAACCCCCCCCCAAAAAGGGGGAAAATTTTTTTTTAAAAAAAAAAAAAACCCCAAAAAAAAAAAAAAGGAAACCCCCCAAAATTAAAAGGAAAAAAAAAATTTTAAAAACCCCCCAAAACCCCCGGGGTTTTTTTTCCCCCCCCGGGGGAAAAAACAACCTTTTTAAAAAACCCCCCAAAAAAAAAATTTTCCCCCCCCGGCCAAAAAAATTCCCTTGGGGGGGTTTTTCCCCAAAAAAAGGTTAAAAAACCCCTTTTTTAAAAAAAAATTTTTTGGGGAAAAAAAAAACCCCCCAAAAAAAGGGGGGAAAAAGGGGGGGGAAAGGTTTTCCCCCGGGGGCCCCCTTTTTTTGGTTTTTTAAAAAGGGGTTTTTTTTCCAAAGGGGCCCCCCTTTTTAAAAATTTTTTTTAAAAGGGGGAAAAATTTTTTTCCCCCCCGGGGGGGGGTTTTTTTTTTTAAAAATTTTTTAAAGGCCGGGGTTTTGGGGGCCCCCGGGCCCCCCCCTTTTTTTTGGGTTTTTTCCCCCTTTTTTCCAAAAGGGGGGGTGGGGGGGGGGGGGGGGGGGGGAAAAATTTTAAAAAGGGGGGGTTTTTTTTGGGGGGAAAAAAAGGGGGGGGGGGGGGTTGGGAGGGAAAAAAAAGGGGGGTGGAAGGGGAAGGGGGCAGGGGGAAAGGGGGGGGTTTTTGGGGGGGGGGGTTTTTTTGGGGTTTTGGGGGGGGGGGGTTGGGGGTTTGGGGGGGGCCCCGGGGTTTTTTTCCCCCCCGGGGGGTTTTTGGGGTTTCCGGTTTTCCCCCCCCTTTTTTTTTTTCCCCTTTTTTTTTTTGGGTTTCCCCCCGGGAAAGGTTTTTAAAGGGGGTTTTTTAAAAAAGGGGGGGGGGTTTTTTTTTTTTGCCCGGAAAATTTTAAAAAAAAAGGGGGGTTTTTTCCCCCCCCCCTTTTTTAAAAATTTTAAAAAGGGGGCCCAAAAAACGGGGGGCAAAAAATTTGGGGGGGGGTTTTTTTTAAAAAAAAAACCCCCCCTTTTTGGGGGGGGGCCCCCCCCGGGGCCCCGGGGGGGGGGAAACCCCAAATTTTTTGGGGGGGGCCCCCCGGGGTTTTTGGGGGAAAAGGGGGCCCCAAAAAAAACCCCCCCGGGGGCCCGGGGGGGGGGGTTTTAAAAAATTTTTGGGGCCCTTTTTTACCCCCGGGGGGGAAAAAAAAAATTTTTCCAAAAAAAAAGGGGCCTTTTTTAAAAAAAATTTTTTTTTCCCCCCCTTTTTTTTTTTTTTCCTTTTTGGGGGGAAAAAAATTTTTTTCCTTTTTTTTTTAAAAACCCCCAAAAATTTTTTAAAAAAAGGGTTTTGGGGGAAAGGGGGCCCGGGTTTTTTTTGGGGGGGAAATTTTGGGGTTTTTAAAATTTTTTTTTTTGGGGGTTTTTTTTTAATTTTAAAAAAAAACCTTTTGGGGGGGGGTTTTTTTTCCCAAATTTTTTTAATTTTTAAAAAAAAATTTTTTTTTTTTTTAAAAATTTTTTTGGGGGGGGGTTTTTTTTTTCGGTTAATTTTTTTTAAAATTTTGGGGGGGAAAAAGGAAAAACCCCCCGGGGGTTTAAAAAAAGGGGGTTTTTTTAAAAATTCCCGGGGCCGGGGGGGGGGGGGGGGGGGTTTTCCCCCTTTTTAAAAAGGGGGGGAATTTCCCAAAAAGGGGGCCCCAAAAAAGGGGGAAAAAAAAAATTTTTTTTTCCCAAAATTTTTTTTTAAAAAAAAAAAAAAGGGGGTTTTTTTTGGGGGGAAAACCCCCAAGGGGGGAAAAAAAAACCCTTTTTCCCGGTTTTGTTGGGGGGGGGGCCCCGGGGGGGGTGGGGGAAAAATTTTTGTTGGGGGGGGGGGGTTTAAAGGGGGGGGGGGGGGGGGGGGGGGGGGTTTTTGGGGGGGGGCCCCCCCCCGGGGGGGCCCCCGGGGGGGTGGGTTTACCCCTTTGGGGTTTTTTGGGGGGGAAAACCAAAAAAGGGGAAAAAAAAAAAAAAGGGGGGGGGGGGGCCCCCCCCTTTTAAAAGGGGGGTTTTTCCCCCCCCCGGGGGGGGAAATTTTGGGTTTTTTTTCCCCCCCGGGTTTTTTAAACCCCGGGGGGGGTTTTTAATTGGCCGGGGGGAAGGGGGGGGGGGGGGGCCCCTTTGGGGGGGGGTTTGGGGAAAAAAAAAGGGGGGGGGGGGGGGGGTTTTTTTGGGGGGGGGGGTTTTAAAAACCCGGGGGGGGGGAAAAATTTTTTGGGGGGGGGGGAAAAAAGGGGGGGGGGTTTTTGGGGGTTTGTTTGGGGGGGGGGGGGGAAAAAAAAAAGGGGGGGGGGGGGGGGAGTCCCCGGGGGGGGTAGGGGGGGGAAAAAAAAACTTAATTTAAAAAAGGGGGGAAAAGGGGGGTTTTTTTGGGGGGGGGGGTTTTTTAAAACACAAATTTTTTGGGGGGGGTTTTTTTATGGGGTTTTTTAAAAAGGGGGGGTTTTTGTTTTGGGGTTTTTTTTTTTTTTCCAAAAAAGGGGGGTTTTTTTTTAAAAAAACCCCGGGGTTTTAAAAGGGGGAAAAAAGGGGGGGGTTTTTTTTTTTTGGGGGTTTTTTAAAGGGGTTTATTGGGGGGTTTAAAACTTCCTTTTTTTTGGGTTTTTTGGGGGGGGGGGGTTTGGGGTTTTTTTTAAAAAAAAAAAACCTTTTGGGAAAAGGGGGGGTTTCCCGGGGGGGGGCCCCCTTTTTAAAAATTTTTTTTTAAAAAAAAAAATTTTTTCCCCAAAAAGGTTTTTTTTAAAGGGGGTTTTTTTTTTTTTTTTGGGTTTTTTATTTCTTTAAAAATTTTTTAAAAAAAAAAAATTTTTTTTTGGGGAAAATTTTTTTTTTTTTTCCCCAAAAAAGGGGGGGGAAAGGGGGCCCCTTTTTTTGTTTTTGGGGGGTTTTTTTTAGGTTTTTGGGGGGGCCCTTTTTTGGGGGGGTTTGGAAAGGGGGGGTTTTTTTTTTTTTTTTTTTTTTCCTTTTTTTAAAAAAACCCCCCCCCAAAAAAAAAAATTTTGGGGGAAGGGGTTTTTTTTTAAAATTTTGGGGGTTTTTTAATTTTTAAAAAAAAATTTTTTCCCGGGGGGAAATTTTTGGTGGGTTTTTCCCCAAAGGGTTTTTTTTGGGGAAATTTTTTTTCCCCCGGGGGAAAAAAGGAAAAAATTTTTTTTTTTTGGGGTTTTTTAAACCGGGGGGTTTGGGGGGTCCCGGGGGGGTTTTTTTTTTTTTTTGGGGGCCCCGGGGGGGGGCCCCCCTTTTTTTTTTGGGGGGGGTTTTTGGAAAAGGGGGGGAAAAAAACTTTTTTTTATTTTGGGGGGAAAAAAAACCCCCGGGGGGGGGGGGGGGCCCTTTTAAGGGGAAACCAAAGGGTTTTTTTTTTGGGGGGGTTTTTTGGGGTTTTTTGGGGGTTTAAAAAATTTTTTTTGGGGGGGGGTTTTTTTGGGGGGGAAAAATTGGTTTTTGGGGGGGGGAAAATTTTTTTCCCTTTTTTGGTTTTTTTTTGGGGGGGTTTTTTGGGGGTTTTTAATTTTTTTTTTTTCCCTTTTTTTTTTTTAATTTTTTGGGGGGGGGGGGGGTTTTTAAAAAGGGGGTTTTTTTTTTTCCCCCCCCTTTTAACGGGGGCCCCCCTTTTTTTTTAAAGGGGGGGGGTTTTTTTTTTTTTTTTTTTTTTTTTTGGGGGGGTTTTGGTTCTTGGGCCAAATTTTTTGGGGGGGTTTTTTTCCCTTTTTTGGTTTTTTCCCCCTAGGGGGGCCCCCAAAAAATTTTTTTTTTGGGGGGGGGGGGGCCCCCCCTTTTTAAAAAAATTTTTTTTTGGGGGGTTTTTGGGGTTTTTCCCCGGGGGGATTTGTTTTTTTTTAAAAAAAAAAAATTTTTTTTTTTTTTTTTTTTTTTTTTTTGGGGTTTTTTGGGGGGGGGGGTTTTGGGGAAAATTTTTCCCCCGGGGGGGGCCCCGGGGGCCTTCCGGGGTTTTTTTTTGGGTTGATTTTTTGGGGGGGTTTTTTTTTTTTTCCCCCCCCCGGGGAGGGTTTTTTTTTTAAAATTTTTTTTGGGGGGTTTTTTTTTTTTTTTTTAAAAAAAAAAAATGGGGGGCCCCTTAACCCCAAAATTTTCCCCTTTTTTTCCCCCTTTTTCCCTTTTTTTTTTTCCCAAAATTTTTAAAAAAGTTTTGGGTTTTTCCCCCCCCTTTTTTTTTTTTTTTTTTTTGGGGAAAAAAAAATTTTTTTTTTTTGGGGTTTTTTTTTTAAAAAAAAAATTTTTGGGGGAAAAGGGGGTAGGGTTTTTTTTGGGGTTTTTTTTTTTTAAAAATTTTTTTTTTGGGGGGGGGTTTCGGGGGGTTTTTTGGGTTTTTTTTTTAAAAAGGGGGGGGGCCCAAAAAAATTTTTTGGGGTTTTTGGGGGTTTTGGGGGGGGGGGGGAAAAAAGGGGGGGTTTTGGGGGGGAAAAAATTTTGGCCCCAAAAAAAACCCCCCAAATTTTTAAATTTAAAAAAAGGGGGGGGGTTTTTTTTTTGAAAAAAAAGGGGGGGGGGGGGTTTTCCCCGGGGGGGGGGGGGGGGGTTTTTTTTTTTTTTTTTTTTTTTTTATTGGGGGGGGAAAAAAATTTTTTTTTTTTTAAAATTTTTTTTTTTTTTTGGGGGTTTGGGGGGGGTTTTTTTTTTTCGGGTTTTTTTTTTTTTTTTTTTTTGGGGGGGGGGGGTTTCCCCCTTTTTTTGGGGTTTTTTTTTTTTTTTTAAAATTTTTTTTTTTGGGGGTTTTTTTTTTTTTTTCCCCCCCCCCCCCCCCCCCCCTTTTTTTTTTCCCCCCCCCCCCCTTTTTTTCCCCCCCCCCCTTTTTTTTTTTTTTGGGCCTTTTTTGGTCAATTTTTTGGGTTTTTGTTTAGGGAAAAAAAATTTTTTTTTTTTTTTTTTTTGGGGGTTTTTTTTTTTTTAAAATTTTGGGGGTTTTTTTTCCTTTTTTGGGTTTTTTTGGTTTTTTTTTGGGGTTTTTTTTGGGGTTTTTTTTTTTTTTTTAAAAGGGGGGGTTTTTTGGTTGGGCCCCCCTTTTTTTTTTTTTTTTCCCTTTTTTTTTTTTTTCCCTTTTTTTCCCCTTTTTTTTTAAAAATTTTTTATTTTAAAAAAAAAGGGGGGGGAAAAAAAGGGGGGTTTGGGTTTTTTTTTGGGGGGGGGGGGGGTTTTTTTTTTCCCCGGGGGGAAAGGTTTTTTGGTTTTTTTTTTTTTAAATTTTTTTTTTTTTTTTTTTTTTTTGGGGTTTTGGGTTTTTTTTTTTTTTGGTTTTTTTTTTTTTTTTTGGGGGGGGGGGTTTTTTGGGGTTTTTTGGGGGGGGTTTTTTTTTTTTTTTTTGGGGGGGGTTTTTTTTTGGGGGGGGGTTTTAAAATTTTTTTGGAATTTTTTTGGGGTTTTTTTTTTGGGGGGTTTTTGGGGGTTTTTTTTTTGGGGGGGGGGATTTTGGGGGGGGTTTTTTTTTTTGGGTTTTTTTTTTGGGGGTTTTTTGGGGAAAAAAGGGGTTTTAATTTTTGGGGTTTTTGGGTTTTTTTTTTGGTTTTTGGGGGGGGGGGGGGTTTTTTTTTTTTTGTTTTTTTTTTTTTGGGGTTTTTTTTGGTTTGGGGGTTTTTTTTTTTTGGGTTTTTTTTTTTTGGGGAAAAAACCCCCCCCTTTTCCCCAAAAAGGGGCCTTTTTTTTTTTTTTTTGGGGGGAAAAGGGGGGTTTTTTTTTTTTTTGGTTTTTTTGAGGTTTGGGGGTTTTTTTTGGGATTTAAATTTTTCCGGGGGGTTTTTTTGGGGGGGGGTTTTTTTTTTTTTGGGGGGCCCCCCTTTCCTTTTTTTTTTTTTTTTTTTTTTTGGGGGGTTTTTTTTTTTTTTTTTAAAAAAAAGGGGGGGGCCCCTTTTTTTTTTTTTTCCCCTTTTTTTTTTTTTTTTTTTTTTGGGGAAAGGTTTTTTTTGGGGGGTTTGGGGGTTTTTTTTTTTCCTTTTTTGGGGGTTTAAAATTTTTTTTTTTCCCAAATTTTTTTAAAATTTTTTTTTTTTTTTTTGGTTTTTTTTTTGGGGGGGGGTTTTTTTTTTTTGGGGGGGGGGGTTTTTTTTTTTTTTGGGTTTTGGGGTTTTGGGGTTTTTTTTTTTGGGGGTTTTTTTTTTTTTGGGGGTTTTTTTTTTGGGGGGCCCTTTTGGGGGGTTTTTTGGGTTTTTGGAAAAGGGGGGTTTTTCCCCTTTTTTTTTTTAAAAAAAAATTTTTCCCCCCCCTTTTTTTTTTTTTTTTTTAAAAAAGGGCCCCCCTTTTTTGGGGGGGGTTTTTTTTGGGGGGGGGTTTTTTTTTTGGGAAATTTTTTTTTTTTGGGGGCTTTTTTTTGGGGGGGTTTTTTCCTTTTGGGGGGTTTTTTTTTAAAAAAAAAATTTTTTTTTTTCCCCCCCCCTTTTTTTTTTTTTGGGGGAAAAATTTGGTTTTGGGGGGGGTTTTCCCCCTTTTTTTTTTTTTTTTTTTGGGCCCCAAAAGGGGCCCCTTTAAAAAGGGAGGAGGGCCCCCAAAAAATTTTTTTTTGGGGGGGGGGTTTTTTCCCCCCCCCGGGGGGAAAAAAGGGGGGAAAATTTTTTTGGGGTTTTTTCCCCCCCCTTTTTAAAAAATTTTGGGGGGGGGGTTTCCTTTTTTTTTAAAAAATTTTTTGGTTTGGGTTTTTTTGGGGGGGAAACCCCCCCAAAAAAAAAAAAATTTTTTTAGGTTTTTCCAAATGGTTTTTTTTAAAATTTTTCCCCCCTTTTTTTTTTGGGGGCCTTGTTTTTTTTTCCCGGGGGTTTTTTTTTTTTTTTTTTTTGGTTTTCCCAAACCCTTTTTTTTAAAATTTTGGGTTTTTTTTTTTTTTTTTTTAAAAATTTTTTCCCCATTGGGGTTTTGGGGGGGGGGGGGGGAATTTTTTTTTAATTTAAAAATGGGGGGTTTTTTTTTCCCCCTTTTTTTAAAACCTTTTTTTTTTTTTTGGTTTTTTTTTTTTTTTTTTTCCCGGTTCTTTTGGGGGGGTTTTAAATTTTTTTTGGGGGTTTTTTTAAAAAATTTTTTTTTTTGGTTTTTGGGGGGTTTTAAAAATTTTTTTTAAATTTTTTGGGGGGGGGGGGTTTTTTTTTTTTTTTGGGGTTTTTGGGGGGGTTTTTTGGGGGTTGGGGTTTTAAAAAGGGGGGTTTTTTTTTTGGGGGGGAAGGGGGTTTCCCGTTTTTCCCAAAAATTTTTTTTTTTGGGTTTTTTTTTTAAATTTCCCAAAGGCCGGGGTTGGGGTTTTTTTTCCCCCCTTTTTTTAAATTTTTTTGGGGAAAGGGGGGTTTTTTTTTTGGGGGTTTTTTTTTTTTTTTTTAAAAATTTTTTTTTGGGGTTTTTTGGGAAAAAAATTTTTTAAAGGAAAAAATTTTTTTTTTTAAAAAGGGTTTTTTTTAAAATTTTTTCCGGAAAATTTTTTTTCCGGGTTTTTTTTTTAAAAAAATTTTTTTTGTTTTGTTTCCCCTTTTTTTCCCCCGTTTTTTGGTTTTTTTTTTTGGGGGTTTTTTTTTTTTTTTTTTGGGGGAAAATTTTTTTGGGAAATTTTTTCCCCCCGGGGGAAAAGGGGGTTTTTTTGGGGGGAAAACCCCCCAAAAAAGGGGGGGTTTTTTTTTTTTGGGGGGGTTTTTTAAAAAGGGGGTTTTTTTTTTAAAAATTTTTGGGGGTTTTTGGGGGTTTTTTTTCTCAAAAAAAAATTTTGGGGGGTTTTTAAAAAGGGGGGAAAAAAATTTTTTAAAAAAATATAAATTGGAAAAATTTTTTTTTTTTTAAAAAAAAAAAAAAAAAATTTTTTTTTTTTTTTTAAAAAATTTTTTTTTTTTTTGGGGGGGAAAAAAAAAAAAAAAAAATTTTTTTTTTTTTTTTTTTTAAAAAAAAAAGGGGGGGGTTTTTTAAAAAAAAAAAAATTTTAAAAAAAAATTTCTTTTTTGGGGTTTTTTTAAAAACCCCCCCCAAATTTTTAAAATTTTAAATTTTAAAAAAATTTTTTTTTTTTGGAAATTTTTGGAAAAAAATTTTTTTTTTAAAAAAAAATTTTTTTAAAAAATTTTTTTTTTTGGGTTTTTTTTTCCTTCCCTTTTTCCCTTTTGGGGGTTTTTTCCCAAAAAGGAAAAAAAAAATTTAACTTTTTTAAAAAAAAAGGGTTTTTTTAAAATTTTTTTTTTTGGGGCCCAAAAAAATTTTTTTTTTAAGGGGGGAAAAAATATTTTTTTTTTTTTTTTTTTAAAATTTTTTTTTTTAAAAAAATTTTTGGGGGGGAAAAAGGGGGGGGGGGGGTTTTTTTTTTTTTTAAAAAAAAAAGGGGGGCCCCCCCCCAAAAAAAAGGGGGGAAAAAAATTTTTTTTTGGGAAAATTTTTTGGGGAAAAATTGGGTTTTTTTTCCCAAAAAAAACCCCTTTTTAAAAATTTTAAAAAAAAATTTTCTTTTAAAAAAAATTTTAAAAAATTTTTGGGGGAAAAAAAAACCCCAAAAAAAAAAAAATTTTTTTTTTTTTTTTAAAAAAAAAATTTTTAAAAAAAAAAATTTTTTTCAAAGGGTTTAAAAAAAAAAAAAATTTTTTTTTTTTTTTTTTTGGTTTTTTTTTTTTTTTAAAAAAAAATTTTTTTAACTTTCCATCGGCAGATTTCTTTCCATCCGCAACTTTCTTCCATTACCATTGGTATCTTTCCACTGACGTCAGCTATATCCCGCATCCATCGGCAACATTCCCGATCGGCAATGTTCTCCTGTTTCCATCGGCAACACCTTTCAATCGTCAAATACCCTTCTCTTTATCTTTGACGTTTCTTCAATCTCCTGCTTCTATCGGCAATTTGATTGGTGATATTCTACTGCCGATAAGGAGAAGCAACCATCCTTCTACCGATCAATGCATCCGGTTCATATTGACACATACAAAAAACGGTGTCAATAGGGTGCTTCATCAGGCTTCGCAGAGGAGGTTCTGGGTCGGCGATTCGTGAGGGGTTGTCGGAAATCATATCTGTAAGTGCTTCATTTTTGTCTGAGTCTTGGTTGCTTTTGTCAATTCTCTTATAATGCTGCTTTTGATAGAGTGCCGAATTCCGAGGATCCGGTGGAGTCTCGTGACAATGGGTCGGATGTCACTGGGGGAGCGTGTGGGGGCTCAGAGAGAGGTAGTGCCCCTGCACTAGCTGATCCCCCAACTTCTGAGGAGAATCCTGCTTCGAGTGAGGGGCTTGTGTTTGGTAATGGTGGCAATGGCTCTGGGGCTCAAGATGTAGAGCCAGCTTGTGGTGTTATGCCGAAGTCGTCATCATTTTTGACACCGGATCCAAGGCCAAAGATGAGGAAGAGGTCGGCGGTGGTGCATGAGGAGCTGGAGGTAGTGGAGGAGATTCCTCGTGTCGAAAATGAACCGAAGGTGACGCCATTTCATACTTTTCGTCATGATGGTGATGACTTTGTTGTTGTCGAGGATGACGAGGTTGAGGAGGAAGCGGCTGCCCTCCTTAGTGATGCTAGCGATCTGCTCGGACGATTCAAGGTAGCTTCGGACTCTTGGCTTAGTTGTGCGTTGTCTCTGCGCTTTTTCTATTTAGCTTGTTGTTGTGTCGTCGCAAGGATTGTTTGAGTCCTGGAGGGAGCGTAAGATGATGGCTGACATGCTTGCGAAGCTGTCCTCTGAGAATGAGCGTCTTCATGGTGACGTTGCTCGTGTTGAGGGTCAGTTTGTAGGCCTAGAGGAAAGTTTGGATGTGGCGCACCGGTGCTCGGAAGCGTTAACAGCCGCAGTCTGAGACCGAGAGCGGGAGACCAGCGAGCTTCAATCGCACGTTAACGATCTTCGCGTTCGTAAGTCTTCTTTCTCTGCGGCTTTAAATATTGGTGTCTAGTCTTTGTGATAATTTTTCTCGCTTGTCGCGTAGAACTGCTTGATGCTCAAAAGGCAAAACGCCTCGCGGAGGAGAAGGCTGATGCTGCCGAGCGAGAGATGTACAAGATGCGGGAGATGCACAAAGGTAGAATTTTACTACCTGTTGTTACTTTTGAATGGCTTCCTTACTTAGTTTTTGCTACTTCCACAGTTCACTAGGGCAATGTTCGTCTTCAATTTGCAGACCTGCAGGCAAAAGTGGATTCCTATTACGACAACTTCTGATCGCTAGCGCGTGAGATCGCCCCTGTGGTAAGGTGTGTTGATGGTCGAGAGCTCATTCCTGAACCCGCTGGCCGGGTGACCATGGAGAGTGTGTTAGCGGGGGTTCGCGACCTGTGGGGCAGACTTCAATTGTTTACGACTTCGGCGGCGCGGAGTGTGGCTGCTCATGGCATGACTATGTTGCAATCTCATTATCCAAAGATCAAGCTTGGTCGCGTGGAGACCGGGTTCGCGTCAGGGACATCGGATGAGGATTCAGATCGTCTGGAGGCGGCTGCCGATCGTATCGCGGAAGTTGTAGCTAAAGATGTTGATTTGTTCTCTGCTGGGCAGCGGTAGTTTGTATCAAGGATACCTTAATTCGGGCGTGTAAGTGAAAACTACAAAGCTGTAAAATATCCGGGCGGTGAGCTTTTGTTTCACTTGTATGCCTTGTCGTGCCTCCTGAGTCGTGAGACGTAGTGATGAATCGTTCTGCCCCGGGTTCCCTGTGGCCCAGATCGTAGAGCCCAAAGCTACTTCACGCGTAGGTACCACGGAGATTACCAGGGGGTAAGCTGCTAGCAACCCGCGGTGCAGAGGGCGAACAACTCATGCACGCTTAAGGTGGTGCCAGGGACAGAACCCTTTTCCGAGAGGCTCGATCGTGGCATGACTAGGGCCTGTGGAGACCGTTCCTGCAGACGTTGGGCGCAAAGCCATGCTGCTTGTAGAGTCGTCGACCGTACCATGGTCGTATACAGATTCTGGGCACATATCCACATGGCCTTCAACTCGGGTGATGTCTCGTTTGACAGAGATGCATCATCTGAGAGGCCTATCAACATGATCATAGCGTATATGGTAGCTAATTCTATGCGTTATGAAGTTGATAGACCAGATTTGAAGGTTTCCGGTTATGGCCAGGCTGTTTGGAGAACGCCGTGATGCGTTTGGAGAGGTCGTCGAAACACTATGAGAGTGTTTTGGAGAGGTTGTCGAACGCCGTATGTTCCTTGCTGGACATCGAATCGCCGTGGGCGTTTTGTTGGAGTTGGGGTATGTATAAATTACAAAGAAGAACATATCACTTTATTTATTCATCGAGGATAACCGGTACAAACTTTATTGGACCTCTTAAGTGCCTAAACTGCTTGTATTGCCCGCCGCGTGGATCTTCAAATGTGTTTGTGAGGTAGGTCGGCGTTGGTTGTTAACTCTTGCATTTCCTTCGGCCTCTTGGTGGTGGGGTTATCAGTAGTGCTAGAGCTATATTTATCGTGGGGACGGGGCCTCCCTATGGCGTTTATTGTTTGTTGTTCACACTCATATGCGACTTTCAAATTGGTGCGGAGGCTGAGGATGCCTTGCTGTGTTGGTATCTTGAGCACCATATAAGTGTAATGCAGTACTGCCATAAGCTTTGCGAGTGCTGGTCGGCCGAGGATTGCATGGTAAGCTGTTTGGAAGTCAGCGACGATGAAGTTGATATTCTCGGTTCTGAAGTGATTCTGGTCGCCGAGTTGTACCGGGAGCGTAATTTGTCCTACTGATGTGGATGCCTTGTCTGGGACTATACCCCAAAAAGGGAAGTTTCTCGGCAGGAGGTCCTTCTTTAAGTAATCGAGCTGGCGGAATGCGTTGGCGAAGATGATGTTTAACGCGCTGCCACCGTCGACTAACACCTTCCTGAAGTGGCACGTGGCAATGGTTGGGTCGATGATGAGTGGGAATCGACCAGGGTACCTGTAATCCGTCCACTCGTCTTCCGCTGAGAAGCTAATAGTCTGCTCCGACAAGTCTAGGTACCGGGCGTTGGCCGAATCATCATCTTTGGCGATGACTGAGTAAATGTCTTTGCGAACTTGACGACGTTGCCTTTCTCCTTCAGTAACCATGCTGCCCCCGAAGATGGAGTACGTCGTTGAAGGTGGTCGGAACTTTGGTGCTGCTGGGTCTCGGTCTTCGCCCTTGCTGGAGTCGTCCTTCTTTGCTCTCTTATCGCCTCTTCGCCTTATCGCCGCCTCAAGGAGATCGCACTCGCGCATAGAGTGCCTAGAGTCCCTGTGTATGGGACATGGGCCATCAAGGATCCTTTCAGAACTAGCGTCATAGTCTATTCCTAGTCTGGCGCTCGGGTTGGCGAAGCAGCGGTCGTTTCGCCTGTAATCGTGCCTCTGCGAGTGGCGCTCGGAGTTGCCGGATCGTTGATTCCGTCGATAACCAGCTCTTCCATCGCTGAGGTGGTCTGGTCGGCAGTCCTTGTCCCTTTTGTGTTCCGGGGAACAGAAGTGGCATCGCCCGCCCTTCCTCCTTCGCGCGGCGTTGTCTTGGTTGGTGTGGGGGATTTCTGTCGAATTATTACCAAGCTCGTCAGCCAGTGGATCGCTGGAGAAGATGGGAATCGCCTCTGTCTCGTTATTACGGGGGGTGCTGCCGGCCGAGGCTTAGAGGATCATCCTCCCGAAGCCTGGGGGGACTCTGGGAAGTCATTGGTCGATCTGGAGGGATCAGGTGTTTCAGGCCTCCCGGAGTCGACCGATCCTGAAGAGGCTGTGCCAACGAGGGATACTGCCTGGTCGGAGTCGTCGGGGATCGGAGAGATGACGACGGTGTTCACGATGGGTGCTGGGGGAATCTGGTCGGAGATCAGTCGATGCGTTTGGCGCCGGAAGGCAACGGCATGATTAATGAGCCCATAGGGCTTCATCGGGGAGGGGCGAGTGTCCCTATTCATCGTGACCATTGTCTTCGACGGAGACCGACAGCGGCGTGGTCGGCGACCGTGGTGACCTGGGAGTCGGCGTCGTGCCGCCTAGATGAGGTCGATGCAGCTGATGATTCTGGCGTTGGTGCGATCCACGGCGCCGATCAGGTCGTCAATGTTGACGTCCTTGCGTAGGTGGTACTTTGGTATGGCGGGATGACGCAGAGATGGTGGTGAACTTACCCCGCGTGGCGCGGATCCGATGGTCCAAGACATAGATCCAATCTGGCCACAAGATCTGGCCACCTGCGTCCTGTGTTCTGGTGGCTAGATTGATCTGAGAGAGGTTGTCCGGGGGTTTTGAGGGGGGGTCCCTTCTCGCATTATATAGCCGGGGAGCAGGGTTACAATTTTCATATCCTAACCGATTACGGTCAGTTCCCTATGGCAAGGGATCCGAGTCTATCTACTAGGATCTTCCTTGGTGACCAAGTCTTCTTAGGAGTCCTTAGCGAGCACAACAGGCTGGTCACGTGCCGCAAGGCCTCGTAGGCTGGGTCGTCTCCTGGTCGGCAGGCCCAAGAAGGTCCCTAGGGATATGCCAAGGTTATATCCCCAACACTCTCCTCCAAGCTGGATGTTGACATAGTCGTTCACTCTTGTTGTTGATATATTAGATCTGATTCAAGCTTCTAAATCTTATAGAACTCAAATAGACAACAAAGCTCGCGGAATTGATTAATCATTAGTGGTTGGCCACTTAAACCTTAGTTGTCTAAAGCATGATTGATTTCTAGATTGGATCATTAAATTGCAAAAAGTCAATGAAGTCAATTTCTTCTAAGTTTTTAGGTTCAAGTAAAACTTTCAAGCGTTGACCATTTACCTTGAATATGTTACCTCTATCATCTTGAAGTGTGATAGCACCATGTGATGCAATTTCAATCACTTTGAATGGTCCTTCCCATTTGCTTCGAAGTTTTCCATGACCAAAGAGCTTCACCCTTGAGTTGAATAGCAGAACTTTATCACCAGGTGTGAACTCCTTGTGCTTGATTCTCTTATCATGCCTCCTTTTTGTTCTCTCTTTGTAGATCTTGGAATTGTGATAAGCTTTTTCTCCCCATTCCTCTAGCTCGGATATTTGTATCTGACGTTTCTTGCCAGCCAAGTGGAGATCCATGTTCCATTTCTCGATGGCCCAATGAGCTCTGAATTCCAATTCAACAGGCAGGTGACATATTTTTCCATATACAAGTGCGAACACATGGTGGATAAGTACCCATGTATGTTCATCTTTGATGATAAGTGATCGTCCAACACGTGAGTGTTTCAGTTTGAGTGGCTTACCCTAACCTCTGCGAAAGCAGAAACATGTGCTTGTCTATCGGCTTGTGGTGTGCAACTATGCCTAGTGACAGTGGTCAATGATGTGGAGAAGGTCGAGTAGAGGCTTGCGGTGCCGATGGACTGAGAGTGCTGAAGGGCGGAAGCGCGGCTCGGACTGAGGGACCATGGGCGCTGGCGGACTAGCTGTGGTGGCTAGTACTTGGCACCGGCGAGTGCGAGAAGACATGGAGGTAGACCAAGTTGACCAAGTCAAGACGGTGAACGCGCGAGTCGAGCGGAGGCTCAGGGGACTCGGAGTCCGACCTGGTGAAGACAAGGTGGCTCGCGTCAAATGGTTTGATGGTTTGGGCCTCAAAACCATCCGCGTCGGTTTCCAAGTTTGGGCCGCAAAACTCGGGGTTCGGTAGTTGAGCCCAAAGCTATAGGTGGTGGGTTTCCTATGTTTGGGCCTCAAAACCTAGGCGGAGCTTCCGAGGAAGCAGGGATGGCACGTGGCGGAATTCTGGAGGTTACGTCGAGGCGACGGCAACTCCTGGCAGGAAGCGGGGCCGTCCATTCAAAATGCGGGAGATATTTTTCGGAGCTTGGACTGCAATGCTTAGGCTAGGTAGTTCACTCAATGTATCTAGGGGGGTCTTTGGGAAATAGCCAAAGCCCAATAAGTAGGGGGTGAAGGGGTATCTCTCATCATATCTCTAGAACCCTAATCACTTGCCCCCTCTCTCTCTCTCTCCCTAGTTCATGAGATTCCTAGGTTGTTTCTACTAACCTTTGTAAGAACTTGATTTTGTTGTGAGGAATCGGAGGCCGTAACCTCCGTAAGCCATGGTGGCTTCGATTTCGTGATTGTGTCCCCGTTTTGCTTGTGTTCTTCGCGTTTTGCTTTTGCTCCCTATTTTCCCGTGATGATTTCTCTTTGTAGGGAGTAGCTCTTGCAAATCCGTTTGAACCAAGTTGTGCGTAATCGTGAGGAGCTTCTTTGCACCGAAGGAATTCTCCTCAAACCTGACGAGTGCGTAGATCGGCCGTTTTCTTTGTGGAGTTCTTCGTTCTTGAGCTTTTCCCCAAATATCTTCTCCTCCCTTTGCTCTAAGCCAAATTGAGCGATGATTTCTTCGGGATAGCTCCCCAACTGCACTAGGATCATTCCTACAAAGTTTGGTTGCAGTTGGTGACCATTTGGTTAGGTTTTGGGAAGATTTGGCGGAGTGGAAACTGTTTTCGCGGGTTTCAGAGTTTCTGCTCGAGAGCGTCGGACCACCCTCCGGACGACTTTCCCTGAGCTCTGGACCATTGCATGTGGTCTGGTGGTCTTGACCAGCTAAAGTGTAAAGCAGCAAAGGGTGTCGATCCAGGTCCGTTATTTCGAAAGTGAGCGTCGGACCAAAGTCCGAAGCTTGGGAGCTTGTTGTGTTGTTTTGCGCAGAGGCTGGAGTGAGCACCGAACTACTTCTCATAGTCTGATGGTGAGAATCGGACCAGAGGTCCGGAGCTTCGGCACTTACTGTGTGGTTTCTGTCTGGGCGTCGGAGTTTCAAAAGTGGGCGTCAGACCAGTCCGACGGTCACCTGCAGAAGCGTCGAACCAAGGCTCCGAACCTTGTGCTATGGTCCGGTGGTCTTGATCAAGTGGTCCGACGGTCACTGTTTGTGCCTGTTTTTGTCTAGGTTCTTGCCTCTTTTCCCTAGGGGTTGAGAACCTGTGTTTTGGGGTTTCCGGTGTTTTCCCTCCACTGCCGGTGAGCTCTCATTTCTCCGTTTTCGTCTGAATCCCCGCTAGCGTTGCTCGGGGGAGGTTGAGCACCCAGCTACTGGGTTTGGTTTTTGGGAAGAGTGGCCCGAACATTTCAAGAGAAATTTGAGGCTCCCATTCACCCCCTCTCCCTCTGGTCGCCGTTCTCGGTCCTTCAACAAGCTGATATGGTGTCATGTCTATGGGTGTTTTGTATGCAGTTCTATACGCCCATAGTGCATCATGAAGCTTGTACTTCCATTTCTTTCCCATCTCATCTACGGTCTTCTGCAGAATGTTCTTAATTTGCTTATTTGATGTTTCAGCTTGACCCTAGTTTGAGGACGGTATGGAGTTGCAATGTTGTGCTTGACTCCATATTCTGCTAGGAACATCCGAAATGTTTTGTCGATGAAATGCGATCCTCCATCACTTATGACCATTCAGGGCATTCCGAATCTTGGGAATACCACTTCATGGAACATCTTCTTAGCATGCTTGGAGTCGACAGCTCGACATGGTAATGCTTCTACCCACTTGGATACGTAGTCAACTGCCACCAAGATGTATTCAGCATCTCCAGACCTTGGGAATGGTCCCATGTAGTCAATCCCCCATACATCAAACAACTCTATTTGAAGGTTGTTAGTGAGTGACATTTCATTCCTAGCATTAATGTTTCCATGCTTTTGGCATCTGACACATCTTCTAATGAACTGTTTTGTATCTTAATACATTGTTGGCCAGTAGAATCCGCTTTGCCAGATTTTTGCATGTGTACGGTACACTCCATAGTGTCCTCCATAAGGTGATGCGTGCAATCTGTCTATGATCTTCATGGCTTCAACCATTGGGACACATTTCTGTAGAAGTCCATCAGCACAAACCCGATACAGATATGGATCATCCCATAAGTGGCAACAAGAGTCATACTGGAGCTTCCTCTTGTCACCTCCTGATGGAACATATCATGAAACCATATAATTCACAATATCCGCATACCAAGGGTCCGAGTGTGTTACCTTGAGGAGTGTCTCGTCCCTTAAATAATCATTAATAGGCAATTCATGTTCATTTTTATATTGAAGCCTAGACAAGTGATCAGCTACTGAATTTTCTACTCCTTTCTTGTCTCTTATTTCTATGTCAAATTCTTGGTGTAAAAGAATCCATCTTATAAGTCGAGGTTTAGCATCTTTCTTAGTGAGCAGGTATTTAAGAGCATCATGATCTGTATAAATGATTAAATGATTACCTTAGCTCCTACTAAGTAAGATCTAAACTTGTCTATCGCAAAGACTACTGCCAACAACTCTTTTTCAGTGGTGGTATAATTGTGTTGTGGCCTAGACAAGGTTTTGCTAGGATAGGAAATAGCATAGTGCTTTTTATCCTTGGTTTGGCCTAGGACAGCACCTACTGCAAAGTCACTAGCATCACTCATAATCTCGAAGGGTAACGTCCAATCGGGTGGTTGGATGATTGGAGCTGAAATGAGTGCTTTCTTGAGAATTTCAAAAGCTTCATAACACTCATTAGTGAACATGAAAGGTACATCTTTAGCTAAACGGCTAGTTAGGGGTCTAGCGATTTGGCAAAAAGTTTTTGAATGAAATGCCTATAGAACCCTGTGTGGCCTAGAAAGCTTCTGATTCCTTTCACATTTGTGGGAGGTGGAAGTTGTTCAATAACTTCAATCTTTGCTCTATCCACTTCTATCCCATGTTCGGACACCTTGTGTCCTAGCACTATTCCTTCCCGAACCATGAAATGGCATTTTTCCCAGTTTAGGACTAAGTGCTTTTCTTCACACCGCTGTAAGACTTTGTCTAAATTCTCTAAGCAATCGTCAAAGGTTTTGCCATAGACGGTAAAATCATCCATGAATATCTCCACAATTTTCTCGATCATGTCAAAGAAAATAGACATCATGCACCGTTGGAACGAAGTTGGAGCATTGCACAATCCAAACGACATTCGTCGATAAGCATATGTTCCATAAGGGCATGTAAAAGTGGTCTTACTTTGGTTATTAGGGTGGATCGGGATTTGATGATATCCGGAATAACGATCAAGGAAACAAAAGAAAGAGTTCTTTGCAAGCCGTTCCAACATTTCATCAATTAAGGGTAACGGGAAGTGATCTTTCTTTGTAGCCTTGTTAAGTTTCCGGTAGTCAATGCACATGCGCCACCCAGTGACAGTGCGTTGAGGGATGAGTTCATTTTTCTCATTTCTTACAACTGTCATCCCTCCTTTCTTTGGCACAACTTGGATAGGGCTAACCCACTCACTATGCGACACATGATAGATAATCCCGGCGTGCAAAAGTTTCAAGACCTCTTTCTTAACAACCTCTCACATAGCATCGTTAAGTCTCCGTTGTGGTTCCCTCGAAGGTGATGAATCAGGATTGATGGGGATTCTATGAGTACAAAGAATTGGACTAATTCCAATGAGGTCATGGAGTGAGTAGCCAAAGGCTGATTTATGTCTTTCTAGGATAGTGACAAGTCTATTGGTTTCTTCTTGGGAAAGCTTGTCACTTATAATGATAGGAGTTTCTTGATTATTATTTAGAAATACATATTTCAAGCCAGCAAGAAGAGGTTTTAATTCGATTGAGGGTTGTGATGGCACTTCCAAAGGGTCTACTTTGATACGTTCTGCTAGCTCTTCCTCTTCTTGAGTAAAGTATTCATCATCAAGAGTTGGTTGAGACCAGTCTTCTAGAAATGCCACTAAGACTTCCTCAAAAGGGTCTTGTTTGGGCTTGGGTTCTACTATTGCATTATTTGATCTTAAAAGATTAACGACAATAGAAGAATTTCCAAGCTTGATCTTTAGGTGATCCTTGTTTGGTTGCTCTTGAAAGAGTGTTCCAAATGGTACGCCAATCAAGAGAGACATGTCTGAGGTATCATAGATGTAAAAATCTAAGCGATACTCGAACCCTCTTATGCGTAAAGGAATGGACCTTATGACCCCACAACTTTCAAGAATGACTCTAGATGGAATTCTTAGAAGCTTATGTGATGGGATCAAAGATTCATTGGGGCAAAGATGTTGGGCTAAAGCCCTTGAAATTATATTTATCCCAACGATATGACTATAGTGAGCCTCTATGGTGATTCCCATAAGTTTGCAAAGTATAATATCTGAGGGAGCAATGATTCGGGCTACCTCAGTGGATAACTCTGATTCTACCGACCACTCATGGCTCATGATGGCTGAGAGTCCTTTAATGTGCTCTACAAGGAAAGCATCATTGTGTAGACTCTCATCCTCAAATGAAGCAAAGTGAACCAGAGGCTTCACTTGAACTAGAAAATTCCAGGTGTTGTCAAAATCTTCAAAAAGATCTACCTCGATTTCAAAGAGGAACATAGAAGGATGGGGTTCATTACTCTCTAAAGAGTGTTGTATTCCCATAGAAGATGGTTCTATGTCAACCAAATCATTCAAAGGATTTGAAGGAATTTCATATTCGATTGTTTGTTCCTCCTCATGCTGTTTAGGGCTTGGCTCGACTTCTTCTTCGGGGAATTCATCAAAAACTCTACTGTAAGGGGTATTTTCAAGAATTTTATTTAGAATGTCTTCTCCTTCACTAATAGTTTTGTGCAAGAATGATCCTCCTAAAGATAGGTCAAGGTGGAGAGCAGCTTCCTTGTTAAGACCAAGATGGAAATGATAGAGTAAGACATTGTCTGGCAAGGAAAGATTTGGACCGGAATTGATAAGGCTTATGAACCTAGCCCAAGCTGCACCTAGTGTCTCTTTCTCTTTTGTTTGAACCGAAGAACTTCAATTCTAAGGGCTGCAATTTTAGAAAGAGGGAAGAAAGCAAGACAAAATTTGTCTCGAAGTTCATCCCAATTCCAATTTACGCTTCCTACGGAATGAGCATACCATTCTTTCGCTCTTCCAAAAAGTGATGGAAACAATTTCCATTTTAAGGTCTCTTGTGTCATGCCAGCAATGATGAGGCAAGAACACAATTGCTCAAATTCTCTAAGGTGGGTGTAAGGATTTTCGTTTTCTTGCCCAGAGAAAGATTGCTCCTGAACCATGGCTATGAAAGCAGGGCGAAGCTCATAGCCATCTGTAAGAATAGGATTTGAAGATGGTGGAATCTCCAACATGTCACCCTTTGGAGCAGAATATTTATAGATAGGAGTGGAATCCATGTGGTAAGATGAAAATGGTGAGGTGAGAAAGGTGGTAAAAAGGAAATAAGAAAAAGGTAAACGAATGACTTGGTTCGAAACTAGCACAACTACCGTTCCCCGGCAACGGCTCTAGAAATCTTGTTGGTATTTCTTAACGCACACAGATAAATCCGCAAGCGCACGGATACCGTTGTAGCTTTCACCCGTGAGTATTCCAAGGGTATCGATTTCCACGGGGAACATGAAGTGTACTAGATAAGAAAGAACATCCAAGGATAGATAAGATAACTAGTTAGAGAGATTTTAGAGTTTTCTAAGGGGGATATCTAATCAAAGGCCCACGATACTCTACTTACTTTGGAGCAACAGTACCTTCTCGACTCTCGACAAAGATTGGGAAAAAGGTAGTCGGGGAAAGGCTGCCAAAAGCTCTATGAAAACACCAACCTGGACGTGGTGGACTACAAAGGCCTTGCAGAACTGTCACCTCTAGGGCTACCACAACTATCCGTAGGATTGGGCGCAAACTCATGTAAACTCTAGTCTAGACACCACGTCTACACTATCGCTTACTACTCTAGTTCTACGTATAAACTAGAGCACTCAATACGAGTGGAGATCCCATAAATAGAATAAAGTAAGAACTGAAATAAGATACTTAGAAATAATAAACGAAGAACCTGGAGATTGCTCCAAACCAGATGCTGCAAAGGTACAATGTTGAGGAAGATCCGACAGATCCGGCTCCTCCTAGCTCTCTCCTCCTCTCTCTCTCATCTCTGATTACAACTAGATGAACTAGAACTATAAGAACTAGATCTAGACAACTAGAGGGACCTCTATCCTTCTCTACTTCTAATGGAAACCCTAACTTTTGCTTTGGAGAAGAATAATTAGATGAGATGCCTCCTCAGGGGGGGCAGGGGCCTTGCTTATATAGCCTCCTCAAATGAACGTCGACCGTCGGATCAAACCGACCTTAATGGAGGGCTTAGATGCGACCTCAAAGGCGGTGGGGAGAGGGTCCACAAGGCAGACCCTCATTGGGCTCTGACCTAGGGTGGGCCGCCCAAGGAGGTAGGGCGGGCGCCCTGCCCTGGGCCCACTGGCTCTCTTGTTTCTTCCCGCGCCTTCTGGAACCCTCTAGAGTATAGAAAATCCTGCGGATGATAATTATCTCTATGTAATGCTTGCATGTGGGTCTTTCCTCCTCATTTCCTGATAACCCCCTGCAGAAACAGACATTCACCAAAACTCGTGGAATTCTATTAGTATAAACCCTATTTCTAGGCATTGGTTTCATTTAGATCCTTATCCTTGTTTAGTTGACAGTTGAAATTGGTACTTAAGGACCATCAACAACATGTCGGAGGTCAATGTCGCCCTTCTTGTTTAGTTGATGGTTTCATTTAGACTGTTTGCGAGAAGACCAAGACACAAGAGAAGACCCGAGAAACTGGCAAGTCCCAGAAGTGGACTTCCGATCAAGACGGCAACCGGCAAAGTCGGCATCAGAATAACCGCAAAGCACAAGAGAGGAGGAAGTGGAAAACCAAGGACCAAATTCGGGAGTGAAGCATAAGTACCTCATGATGCGTTTTACCGCCTGCTTGTGCGATGTCCGTGGGGACGCCTAAAAGCGAGCACACAAGCAGACGACAAACTCAATGTCCGGTCGGGTCGCCGTCAGGTACAAGAGCGACCCGATCATGCTTCGGTACTCCGTCTGGTCAACCGCCTCTCCTTCCTCGTACGCATCCAAGGCAGTCGTAGTCGACATGGGCGTTGAAAGAGGCTTTGCCTCACCCATGTCAAACTTCTTCAGAATGTCTTTCGTGTACTTGCCTTGATGCACAAACGTCCCTTCTAGGGTTTGCTTGATTTGCAACCTGAGAAAGAAAGTCAACTCGCCCATCATGCTCATCTCAAATTCCCTGCTCATAAGATCTGCAAACTTGGCAACAAGAGCATGAGAAGAACCACCAAAGATGATATCATCCACGTATATTTGGACCAAGAGCGAGTCTTTGCCTTGCTTGAGGAGAAACAACGTTTTATCTACCGATCCCATTTTAAAACCCTTAGCAAGCAAGAAGGTTCGCAATCTATCATACCATGCTCTAGGGGCTTGTTTCAAACCATACAAAGCTTTGTGAAGTTCAAAAACATGGTTTGGAAACTTGGGATTTTCAAAACCGGGAGGTTGTCTAACATATACTTCCTCCTCTATGTAGCTGTTTAAGAAAGTGCTTTTAACATCCATTTGAAATAGTTTTAAACCCTTAGAAGCCACAAAAGCTAGAAGGATTCTAATGGCTTCTAAACGAGCTACGGGAGCAAAGGTTTTCTCATAGTCTATTCCCTCCTTTTGACAAAATCCTTGAGCTACCAACCTAGCCTTGTTGCACACTACCACCCTATCCTCACTTTGTTTATTTTTGAAAACCCATTTGGTATCTATGGTGTGGCAACTAGGTGGTGGAGGAACTAAGACCCAAATGCGGTTTCGCTCAAAGTTTTCTAACTCCTCATGCATGGCATTGACCCAATCCGGATCCATCAAGGCGTGTCCAACCTCTCCGGGCTCAAAAGAAGCGACTAAAGCCGAATGAGCAAAGTGAGAGAGATAGGACCTGGACCGCGTGACTCGACGATCAATGTCGCCGATGATGTTCTCCGGCGGGTGCTACTGCTGGATGTGGCGGGGAGCTCTCCTGGAAGAAGTAGCCTCTCCCTCGATAGCAGCTGGAGCTCCCTCAGGTGCAACGGGCACCGACTGAGTAAGCTGCTCGAACGGCCCCCATATAGAGGAAGTAGTCGGGTTGGGGCTGTGAGCCGAAGTGGACGTCGCAGGGTCGACAGGGGCAGCCGGTGGAGTCAGCTCGGGATCACCCCAATCGGCGTCGTCCTGCTCCTTCTCCACAAAGATGCTAGTGTTCACCTCATCATCACCTGCAAGCTCAAAAGCAGTGGAAACACAGGGCATAGTCTCATCGAAGGTAATCTTACAAGTCTCCATCACTCGGTTAGTCTCAAGGTTAAGTGCATGATAAGCACGAGAGTGACTAGAATAACCAAGAGAGATACCGTCAGAAGACCATGATTCAAATTTGTCCAACTTACCACCCTTTTTGAGGATGAAGCACCTACACCCAAACACACGTAAGTGACTTACCTTGGGTGGTCTCCCAAATCGCAGCTCATAACAGGTCTTCTTCTTGAAAGCTCGAAGAAAAATGCGATTGGAAACATAGCAAGCAGAACTGATCGCTTCGGCCCAATACCGCCTAGGAGACCTATGCTCATCGAGCATCGTCCTGGCCATCTCAACAAGGGTCCGATTCTTGCGCTCAACAACACCGTTTGATTGGGGAGTGTGAGGAGAGGAAAACTAGTGATCGAGACCCAAAGAAGAGCAAAGAGTTGCAAAGTGAGCATTCTTGAATTATGTGCCATTGTCACTGCGAATCGCTCTCATGGCATGCTTAGGTACCTCATTCTGCAATCTCAAAATCAGATCTCCAACATGTGGAAAAGCCTCATCCTTACTCTCCAAAAAGAACACCCAAGAGTATCTCGAGTAGTCATCAACGACTACAACCACATACCACTTCCTTCCTTCCAACTTGACCCGAGCTGGACCAACTATGTGCATGTGTAGGAGCTCATCGGGTCGAGTGGTCATGACCTCAGTCACATGAGGATGGGAAGCGGCAACCATCTTGCCATGACTGCAAGGATGGCAAACCAAATCCTTCTTGAACTTCAGCTTTGGCAATCCTTGGATAAGGTCCATCGAGCTAAGCCTTGCAAGCAAGTTGAAGCTAAGATGTTTCAATCTCCTATGCCACTTCCAAAGCTTGGAGGAAGAACCGGCAAGAAGACAACGAGAAGGTTCGGAAGAGATAGAAAAATCCGCACGAAAAACCTTCCCGAAGGGTAAAATCAGGCAAACAAGCTCACCACAAGAGTCCAAAATCCGAGAGAGATTAGGCTTGAAACTCACTTCAAAACCGTCATCAAGGAGTTGCGAAACCAAAATAAGGTTAAAATGCAAATTCGCAACCAAGGCAACATCCTTGAGAACAAAAGAAGAGTTCACTTGGATCAACCCTCGGGAGACAACCTTACCTTTACTCTTGTCCCCGAATGTGATATACTCGGTGTGGTGCACAGGACCGAGGCTGGAGAACCACTTGGCACTTCCGGTCATATGGCGTGAGCATCCGGAATCCACAAGCCAAGTCTCCTCTAGTCCTCCTTCCTCGGGTGTGTCAGAGTCGTAGTCGGAGTCATCCTTGCGCTTGCCGACCATGCCTTCTTCAATCGCCATGGTGCAAAAGCCACCGAGCTTGGCGTCGGTGTAGATTCATAGGTCATTGAGCTTTTCCTCAACCTTTCCCTTTGACTCATCATCACTCGAGGAAGAACCTCCATCGGAAGAGGCATCGATGTCGCTGAGGGAGGCGAGGAAGGATCGGTGCTTGGCCTTCACCTTGTCGATCACCTTCTTTGAAGACCTTCGGTTGTAGCCGCCCTTGGCTTTGTGCTTGTCCTCGAAGTGGTGCTCGCGCTTGTCCTTGCACTTGGTGAAGTCACCCGCAGCTTTCTTGGGGCAATTTGTGATGAAGTGATCCTCATCACCGCAACGGTAGCACCCCTTGGCCGAGCCACCACGTCATCGGTTCAAACGGTTGTTGTGAAACCGTGAGAACCTAGTGATGACTAGGGCCAGCTCGTCATCTCCAAGAGTCTCCACTTGCTCCTCTATCACAGAAATCAAAGACAAAGCAAACAAGGAGTGTGAAGGGTCAGAGGAGGAAGAAGACGTACTGCCGGTGCCAGAAAACAACGCCATGGATGGTTTCGACGGGTTTTCAAGCTAGGCCCGGGTCTGGTAGTCAATCTCCGAGGACTTGAGCTTGCTGAACAGCTCTTCCACGGTCAGGGCATCATAGCTCGGTGACTTCTGAATGGCAACCACCTTCATCTCCCATACCTTCCGATCAAGAGCATGCAAAAGTTTGATAGCGATCTCATGATCATCATAAGGCATGTTGGCTTGATTAGCACACATCTTGTTGACGATAGATTGGAAGTGAATGAACATCCCGTCAACAGATTCGCAGGACAACTGAACAAAGTTCTCGTACTCTCTACGGTACGTGTCGAAGAGTCTGGACTTGATCTGAGGGTTGCCCTCATGATATCTCAAGAGTGTTTGCCAGATCTCTCGTGCCGTAGTGAGACTCGAAACCCGCTCAAACTCCGGAAGAGACAAACAAGAAAAGAGAATGCTACGGGCTCTTGCGTTTGATGCATGTTGCGTGACTTGGAGATCAGTGATCTGAGTGCCAATAACCACGTAGTCCTCATTCTCACAAATCTCCCAAAACTTCGTATCAAGCTCTTGGAGGTAGGCAGACATGCGCACCTTCCAATAGGCAAAGTTGGTTCCATCGAAGTAAGGAGGTTTACGAGCACCTCGCTCCATGTCGCCTTCGTGGATTAAGAACCGTGTAAGGTGGATTGATCCTTAACCGACTTTGATACCAATTGAAGGACCGAGAACGACAATCAGAGGGGGGCTGAATGGGAGCCTCAAATTTCTCTCTAAATATTCGGGCCCCTCTTCCTAAAAACCAAACCCAGTTGCTGGGTGCTCATTGGCAGTGGTGGAAATATTGAGACAAAAATGAGAAAATGAAAGCTCATTGGCAGTGGTGGAAATCTCACCGGAAACCCCAAAAAACAAGTTCCCAACCTCTATGGAAAAGAGGCAAGAACCCAAGACAAATCAGCAAGAGAAGCAGGCGATGGACGCTGGACACACTGGCGACGGACGCTCCGACACATTGCAATAGACGTTGGGCGATGGACGCTGCAACAGAGAGCGATGGACGCTGGGCGAGCATCTGACGCTTATGCAGAGCCGAACCCGAGAGGTCCTCCACGCGACGGACGCATCTGGCGGAACCTCGATAGACGCTGGCGACCGTCCGACGCAATCACACAGAGAGCATGTCAAACTCAAAAACCGACGGACGCTCTGGCGGGCAGGCGACGGACGATGGTGACCGTCCGACGCGAACTTGAGCCGCATAGACAGAGCGAGCGACGGAAGCTGACGTCAGCACGACCTAGCATCCGGCGCCTGTCAACGGAACATCCGACGCCCCCAAGCAAAGCGCAGTAAAAGCGAAAACCCCAGTTTTCTTTGCCAAATCTTTCCAAAACCGAACCAAATGATCACCAACTGCAACCAAGCTTCGTAGGCATGATCCTAGTGTAGTTAGGGAGTTATCCCGAAGAAATCATCGCTCAATTTGGGTCGGTTAAACGAGTGTAAGAGAATTTCGGTAGGAAACCCCAAAACGAAGAACGCCAAAAGAAAAACGCCCGATCTGTGTGCTCGTGAGGTTTTAGGAAAATTCCTTCAGTGCAAAGTTGCTCCTCACAAGTATGAAGAACTTGGTTCAAACGGATTTTGCAAAGCTTCTCTCAATCAAGATTTCTCATCTCGGGAACAAAGAAAAGATAGAGAGAGCAAAAACCAAATCGCGAAGAACACAAGCAAATGGGACACGATCATGTACACAAAGGCGCCATGGCCTATGAAGGGTAAGGCCACCGATTCCCAACAAAAGATTCGCGAGTTCTTAAAAAGGTTGGAGAAATCAACCTAGGGATCTCATGAACTAGAGAGAGGTTAGAGAGAGAGAGGTGATGCAAATGATCAGGGTTCAAGAGATGGGATGAGGGATACCCCTTCACCCCCTACTTATCGGGCTTTGGCTATTTCCCAAAGACCCCCCTAGATACATTGAGTGAACTACCTAGCCTAAGCATTGTAGTCCAAGCTCCGGAAAATATCTCCATCATTTTGAATGGACGGCCCCGCTTCCTGCAAGGAGTTGTCGTCGCCTTGATGCAACCTCCAGGATTCCGCCATGTGTCATCCCCGCTTCCTCGGAAGCACCGCCCGGGTTTTGAGGCCCAAACCCGCGAAACCCGCCACCGGTAGCTTTAGGCTCAACTACCGAACCCCGAGTTTTGAGGCCCAAACTCGGAACCGTCCACCGATGGTTTTGTGGCCTAAACCACCAAACCGCTCGACTCGAGCCACCTTGTCCTTGCCCGGTCGGACTCCGAGTCCCATGAGCCTCGCTCGACCCGCTCGTCCGCCGTCTTGACTTGGTCGACTCGGTCTACCTCCATGTCTTGTCGCACTCGCCGGTGTCAATCACTAGCCTCCACAGCTAGTCCGTCGACACCCATGGTTCCTCAGTCCAAGCCCCGCTTCCGCCCTTCACCGCTCTCAGTCCATCGGCACGACAAGCCTCTACTCGACCTTCTCCACGCCATTGACCACTGTCACTAGGCATAGCACCTGCACACAACAAGCCAATAGATAGGCACACATTTGCTTTCGCAATAGGTTAGTTCAAGTCACTCAAACTGAAATACTCAAGTGTTGAGCAATCACTCATCATAACACTGAACATACATGGGTACTTATCCACCATGTATTTGCACATCGCCGCCGCACAAGCTATTGAAGCTGATCCATGGTGCGAGGCGTACGGAGGAAATGATCACTCGGGCAACAATTGCCCCGAGACTTCGAAGGAGGACGTGAACTTCATCAGCAACAACAACAACAACGGGTATCGACACCCCAACAACAAGGTGTATGGAACTCGCGTCCCTTCTACCAAGGTAATGGAGGTAATAGAAATTACAATAATTACAATTCTTACAATAATCAGCCTTCATCGAAAGATCTGGTTCTTGGTCAATCTAAGATTAATGATGGTATAAATAAAAAGATGATTGCCACTGATAAAGTTATTGAAAACTTTGGTGAGAAAATGGATAGCTTCACCACTGCTATGAAAAATCAATTGAGTTTTAATAAAATGCTAGAAACACAATTAGCTCAATTAGCAGCCACTATGCCATCTATAGAACAAGGTAAAATTCCTGGAAAACTAGAAGATTCAATTGAGCATGTGAACATGGTAACAACAAAGTTCGGTAAGCCTCCACTTCGCTCATATTGGGTCTATCTTCTCGATCCTCCCTTCATCATGAAGAAGGGAGATCCAGTCCACCCGACGATCAAGTGCTCAATCGGACAACAAACCTTCCACACCGCCTTCTGCGATCTCGGATCGGGCGTCAACATCATGTCTAAGGTAACTTATGATAACTTGTTAGGAGGACCTTTGGTCCCTACATGTGTTCGCTTGCAGATGGCAGATCAAACAATAAGGTTTCCCGAGGGACTTGTGAGGGATATCTTGGTAAACATCCAAGATGAATATATCCCCACGGACTTCATCATCCTGGACATGGGAGCTAACGTGGAAGTCCCCGTCATCTTGGGAAGGCCCTTCCTCAACACCACCAATGCGGTCATCTACGTATGATTGGGCCAGATCCACTTCTAGTTCCCGAGCCACAAGGTGAAATGTGCTTTCAATGGTTATAAACTTAACAAACAGGTTAAAGCACAACCACCAAGAAGAAGAGTTCGAGCTCCGCGCCAAAAGAAACAGTACCCATAGGCCAAGATCAATGAACTCAAGGAGGACGAACCTGCCAAACCAAGGCAGGTTTGGAAAGCAAAGGAGGTGCACACACCACGGTCTCCGTCTCCGGAGCCATCAAGTGCACCCAAGAAATGAACAAGAAGGACAGTCCTACTCCAAGGACTTAAAATCAAGGAGCCTTCGCCGAAAGGAAAGTCGGTAGTTATCTTTTATTTCCCTTCTTACATTTAGTTCAATTATTTAATTTCTATCATGCTTAAAATTCAGAAAACTAAAGTTAGATTAAATAAAACGTGAGAATTAGTTTAGCACTAAAAATTGTCAAAAGGTAGGGCCATAGAGTGGTCGGCCGACCACCCTATGCACCTATCTTGGCTTAATTAAAAAGAGGAAGACAATGTGATCTTTATAAAAGAAAAAATGGAGGACTAGGGGGTCGGCCGACCACCCTAGGTGCCCCATGATCATCCCTTTTTCTTCCTCATCATCCTTTGTCAAAGAATCTCATGATTTGAGTAGTGAGACTTTCAAAAATCGGATTTATCTTTAGGGAACATCTCTTTTGTCTTGTCATGCTTTAAAGTACATCAATCACTTTTGATCAAAGCATGACATACCTTTGTCCCCCACTATTCTTTGTTTAAAGAGGAGAATCTTGACCACTTTAGCTCAACTTTTGATCACATCACAAATTATGCTTCACCTTTCACCAAGCACTAGAAAAAGCATGAGTGGAATCCCCACTTTAGGGGGTCGCCGACCTCCTCTCTCTCTCTTTTGCTTTGTGTAGGGCATCTACTAAGGTAGTGATCATGGCACCCAAGGGCATGCCTAAGGGGGGGGTCGGCCGACCACCCCATGGTGCCCCCTTGGTGCCATTCCTTTCCCCTATAAAACCCCATGCAAGGAGAGCTCATTCCCTCACACCTCAACCAGAATCCAGTTCTAGCTCAATCCTCTCCTTGCCTTGTTCTCTCCTCTCTTCATTCAAGAGAAGTTCTTAGCTCCCAAGAAAAGTAGTGTTGCTCTCACTAGTCCATAAGAAGATATCTTGTCTTCATCAAGCTTCTCTTAACTCAAGCCTATCCCCGCAAGGCAAACTAGGAAACTCTCTCCACACACAACCTTGTCCTAGTATTGCCTCTTCCTCTCTAAAGATGAAGAACCCATTGACATCCGCATTCAAGAAAATCAAGCAAGCTCTAAGTGGGAGCTCATCTCGTCGGTCCCACCAATCCGAGGATACTTCCCAAGGAATAAGAAGGGGAGGTTCTGCTCGATACACTTGGGAGAACATTCAAACCGAAGAACACCCTCAGGAGGAGGAAGAAATGTCGATGGAGGTACCTCATATCTGGGCCTTCATGGTGCCCCCGATGAGGACCTATGATCAACATAGTGGTCTCTCGTTCGACCAACTAGAGTACCAAAGATATTTCTCTCTTCGGGATCGATCTTTCGAGCACACAAGGATATTGGATCCGAGTCTTCTCTCCAACGCAGGTATGACCACCGAATTTGACACTATCTTCTCTACTATTGGTTGGTCTGGCTTTTGGCAAATAGAAGAGCTTGGAATCGAGTTGCTCACCTTAGAATTCTTATGCTCTCTCCAAGTCTCAAATGTTGGAATTTCCTTTCGCATGTTTAATCAACGCCATAGTCTAACTTGGAGTCATCTAAATGTTGCTCTTGGTTTTGATGGTTCGTGCTTGCTAGATTTAGACCTTGCCATGCGTAGGTTCAAGGGTTCTCTATCTCTGCTCTAAAAGATTGCTCAAATCCTAAACCTGAGGAAATTCATAATACAACCCTTCGTTTCATGCACCTTTGGATGAATATGACTTTGTTTCCTCGAAGTAATGCTAGCTTGATAAGTGACATGGAATTAAAATTTCTTTATGCCATGGTAAACAAAATTCAAATCTGTCGTGTAAAATGCTTAGCGGAGTTTTGGCAAAGTTCAATTGAGAGTAATGAATCTATTCAATTCACATCTTTAATTACTCGTCTTGCCGAATCCATGAACTTGCTAAATGGCACTCAAGCCTTTGTTTACATCTCTGCTCCTATAGCTGTAATCTCAGTAGAATATCTTGCAACTGCTCAAATGTTAAAAAGAGAAGTCATTGGTGAACTTAAAATGATTTACAGTGGCTATACAATTGAGGTGTCTCTTCCAAATAGGCAACTTCAGTTGTACAGGGCTCATAAGCTAACCCTTGATTTAGATCAAGGAATTGGGCAATGACGTTTTACAGGTTCAGACAGGAGAGCTCAGGAGGGGCTATACTTTGTTCATCTTGAGCAAGGTGGTCCTTCACGAGGAGCTATTGGCGAGGAGGAAGACGATGCATCTTCCGATCCCATGCACACTTCTAGTGGCATGCCTCCTCGGCCATCACGTCCGCAAGGAGCACGAGCATCCTTCTCGTCCACACGAGAAAGGGAGCATCGTGAATGGCGGCAACAATTCGATCATCTCACCAACACCTTTGGTGAGCTGCGTGTTGAGCATGATGAAACAACACGCATATTCCAGCAAACTGCCGAAGACATCCAAGCAATGCAAGAAGAACAATACCGGTAGTGGGACTTGTGGCGGCAACTACATCCATATCCGCCGCATTATTTAGCAAAGGACAATCTTGGGGGAGGTTCCCTCCCCCACTAAGATAAGTATTTAATTTCGGCATTTATATTCATGCACTTTCCTGCTTATCTTTTGTTTTGCATATAATTTTTTTTGCATATGATAAAAATAATAAAAAGACTTTATCTACTCCACTCTCACTTATTCCATGAAAAATTAATATCTCCTATGGAAATGATGAATAGTTGTTCTACTAAATGTTTCTCTAGTACTTAGTTTACAACTTGGTATTTCTCTAAGTATGGATTACTTGGCTTAGAAGAAAACATCATGAACCTCAAACTTTTGTGGGTTGCAAATGTTGTAACTAAGTCTAAGTTGTTGTGAGACATGATATGACAAGATAAGAGCTGCTATAATATTGTTCTAAGCAAGAATGACTATCGAAGTTTTATTTATTAAAATGGTAAAAACACTTTTTGTTCCTCAATGGTGATACTTCCTACCAAAGCCATACATGCTCTTTCAATATATAAGCTTTCTACATAAGCTGCTTGCTTTGTGTTGAGTTTGGCCAAGTTTGGTGACCCTTGTTAAGAGACTTACCATGCTCCCAAGATCAAGATCATGTACACGACACATATACATGTTGCTTCTACACTGGAAGTACGCAGAAACATGCCTTACATTTCCACATAGTTCATACTCCATGCTCTAAGTAGAAAAACTCAATCTAGTTTGTTGCTAGTAAATTAGACATAGACTATGCAAAATTATGAAAAAAAATCAGGGGCCTTCTAAGTCCCAAATTTATGAGCATTCCAAATCTCTCTGGAAAAAAAATGATGAGCATCTTCAAAGCTCATAGAAAAATTAAAAAGATAGATATGTCTCAAAATAATAAGTTAGGAAAGAGAGATCATCCCAATATAGGAGTATTGATTATTTACCATGTTTCCACACACTTGCACATCTTGATCTAAGAGTATGACACTTCTCTCCTTGGATCTGGAATTTGACTTTACAATATATGCAAGGTAAGTTTGCTACATCTTTGATCCGTACCTATAGCTCCACATAAGCTTTAGAGATAGGATGAAAGAAGGAAAACTTTGATATATGCCTTGGTGAGGAATCATACACCTTATGAGCAACTCGAGAGTACCATTTGAGGAACATTAAGTTTTCTTTTACAAATTTTTGGTAAACCTCTGATATGAAACTTGTGAAAGGATGAGAAAACTAGTGCTCAAGTCAAGTTGTTCTATCACTCAACCTCTCAAGACAAAGGATAAAGCTATAAGCCCCATGAAAGACTAAGGTAATATGGGTGAGTCTTTATTGCTAATTTTTCCATTCAAAAGAGAAGTATGATTGTTGTAGATTTAGTACTCTTGAAATATGAAGCATAGTAGCAACTCCTGATCCATCGAGCCAAGTTTGATTGTTTGCTCTGGACGAATAAAGGTTAAGCTTGGGGGATCTTGTTGGCCGACCACCCCCTGGGCCCACCTGGCTCCCACCTGGCCCCTCACTAGTGGGGCCACCTCCAGGAGGCCAGAGGCGAGCCCACTGACCATAAGGGGGGGTCGACCGACCGCCCCCTAGGTTGGTTTGGCCCCTGCCAATCGCCATACCACTCTACACATGGTGGAAATCACCACCATCTATCCAAGGATGGTTCAAGGTCGGTTGGATCCAAGGGTGGAGGATTGAAGCCCCCTTGATCGCTGATGTGGCGCTAGAGTAGACCCTACTCCATCTCCCACTATAAATAGAGGCTCATACCCCCCTCTCTACACATGGTGAATAAGCCTACAAGCTCTATTCCTTAGATTGTTCTAGTAGTTTAGTCTAGAGTGGGAGTTAGAGTTGAGTCGAGTTGCGCTCGGGATTTCCGGAATTGTCTTCTGGAAAGTCTGGTATAGCTCTTGTATCTTTCCTTCTTTGTAAGACTTTATCTTATTCAATATATATCTTTCTCTCTACTTTACTTAGTATTTACTTTGAGCATTACTATACTAGATATAGTCTTGTTATATGCTTTTGCTCTTTAATGGCCTTTACATCCATAGTCTGTGATCCTTCTGACCTTTCCTGTATGCGATCATTGCCTGTCATAGGGTGCTTTGATTATAGATCGTAGTCAAAGTAATAAGTTGTGTGTAAGCGTGGTTCTTATACATCATCTTATCATTGGTTACCACTTGTTGCACGGATTGTTTGTGGTAGCTAGCAAGAGGTGACAACCTTGTCTAGCCGTTGTATTCCACCACGTGTTTTTAGGCAAGTTCTAAAAAGGTAAGGCCCCCGTAAAACGAGGGTGCGGTCTGGTAGGAGTTTTGTCCTCCTGTTGATCTATCCCCTCACCTAGCATACTTGCATTGAGGAGACAAACTATAGTGTTTAGACTAGTTAATTGGCTAAGTATATTGAAGTAGAGTCAATTGCATAGGAGTCCCTTGTACTCTCTCGTTGTCCTCCCACCTAGTTATTCTATCTAGTCTGTTCTAAGTATCTTTTACCTTGGCTTGTTCATTCATCAACCCCTTCCTATCACATATATCGTTTACCCCCCTATACTAGTTGGTACTAAGTTGAGGTGCTCTCTCGGATCTCTATCTAATTATCATTTCTAGCCTAGCTTTCCCTTGGGAAAATATAAATTACGATACCTTGGAATACTCCTAGGTGAAGTGCTACAACGGTATAATCTGTGCGCTTGCGGATTTATCCAATAGTCATAAGAAATACCAACACCTTCACACCATTTTCCTTTGCACCACCATGCTAGAGCTTTGCCATCACCACATTGATCCATTAGCTCCTCATCATGGCATGTACCAATCTATCTCATGATTCACACTTAGAGATCAAGGTTAGTACTTAGGTATGTTTCATCAATTACTCAAAACCAAACACATAGGGACTCTCAATAGTTCTTTTGCTCAACCTAACATGCCTTAGGTAAACTAAACCAGGCAAACGAGAGACCATTTAAATGGCATGTGAGAGCATGTAACAAACAGGGTTACAATTGTTCTTAACTAATCCTAACATGCCTAAGGTAAATGAAATAGCAATGACATAGCCTAACATATCCTACTTCTAGTAGTGTTCCCACATAGCAAACTGTGTTACACCTTCTCCACAATATCCACCTAGTTTTTGTGGAGGTAGTGGCGGTGACGGTGGTCCCTTCTTCTTGTGACAAAGGCAGGTACAACCTGGATTGGTGCATAGTGTCTCCTGTGAACTAGGATTGATGTTGTCGTCGTCTTCGGCTTCGTACTTGCCAAGGTCCCTTTCAAGATCTTGGATGCGATCCTGTAGGTAGTACATGTATTGTGCATGGGGGAAAATAGGCCTAGGATCCACCCCCTAACGAACCCACAGTTTTCTTTGGACTCCGAAGACTATAACAAAATTGTCGTGTGAGTTGTGGTATACTCAAAAAGAATAGTATAGAATAGAGATAGCAATTACCAAAGCTCGTGGGCATTTGAAGAAACGCCGACCTCCATCAATACCATCTAGAAACATCTGCACTAAACAATCCTCACCATGCATGCATCTTGGCCAATCTTCTTTACGGTTATCGTAGTTTCTGAGAGACCTATCTCCACCGGAATCATTTTTGCTCTCCTCTGGAAAAAGATAATCTGGTTCTAGAAAATAATTGGGACCAAGTGTCCCCTCCCACACAATTGGGGTTCCCTTCCCCTTTCCCCTTCCATGGATCGAACCCTTCCCTCTAGACGAATCTCCTCCAGACATTTCTACTCTTCTCTCTAGCTCAACCCCTTCCCTCTAACTGAACCCTTCACACCAAAGCTTACTCTTTTTAGTTATGCTCACCAACGCATATATGAACGGGTATATATAGGTGGAAAGAGGTTTAGTAACCGCTGTAGTGTTAAATAAGTGCTCTAAAAAGGCTATGTTTCACTGAAAAGCCTACAAGTGCTCTGAAAAGTCTAGTAATCACTAGAAAGCGTATTACTGCGCTCTCAAAAGCCTATGATTCACTGAAAATCCTACGAGTGCTCTAAAAAGCCTATGATTCACTGAAAAGCCTACCTTTGCGCTCTGAAAAGCCTAGGAATAAATGAAACAAGTACTATTGCGCTATGAAAAGCCTATGATTCATTGAAAAGTCTATGAATGCTCTGAAAAGCCTAGCAATCACTAAAAAGTGTATGATTCAGTAGCATGTTTCACTACAAATACCCTACTCGGTGTCCTGCAACTGCCACACCGTGACAACAGCTCCCAGGCTTGCCGTCTGCCATGCCAGGGCCCATGGCACGACAAGCCTGGGAGTTGTTGTCACTGTGTTGCACCCTTCCTACATGGTATGTGATGCTTTAGTTGGCCAGATAGCGCGGCGCGGCGTGGAAACATTCAGCAGGTTTGTTTGAGAGGAAATTGTTACAATTTTTATGCAAATTTTCTCAGATAACTCATTGTTTCTAATAAGGATGCATAAATGTTTACAACTCATTGTTTTGACTAAGAAAGACATAACTATAGAAGTCAATAAGTTATGAAGTACATAATGCATAAGTGCATAAGTCTAACATAACGACATAAGTCATACATCTCCAAAATCCTGCTCAATGCCTCATCCTCTACGCTCCTAGAGTGTATGGATCCCTCGATCGCCTCCATCTCCTATGGTTCGTGGGCATGAAGTTACCACTATATCCAACATTGGAGCAGTCTCGCCAGGAATTACGCTGCTGACGGCTTGGTCCCTACAATTTAAAGCATGGTTAGTGTTGACGAAATATGTGTCGCAGTCTTCCTAGGGGGTACCCCACGGTAGTAGATTGTAGGCGGAGGTGTGGCGACGACGATTAGGCGTAACACGGAGAGCGTAGACACGATGATTTAGACAGGTTCGGGCCGGCAAATCGTCGTTATACCCTATGCCCTGTGTTTTGGTGGCTAGATTGATATGTGTATTAGGTTACAAGACACGTAGATGACATCTAGGGGATCGTATGCGTCTATTTTGGAGAGGGTCCCTGCTCGCCTTATATAGCTGGGGAGCAGGGTTACAGTTTCCATATCCTAACAGATTACAATCGGTCCCTTTAGGTAAGGGATCCGAGTCTATCTACTAGGATCCTTCTTGGCGAGCAAGGCTTCTCCAGAGTCCTTGGCAAGCACGACGGGCTCGTCGCATGCCGCAAGGCCTCGTGGACTGGGCCATCTCCTGGTCGGCAGGCCCATAAGGTCCCTGGGGATATGTCGAGGTAATATCCCCAACAAGTCCCCGAGCACATTATATTCTTCTGGCGAGTTAGCATCATCGTCCTTGGAGGTGTACATCTGGTCACCATTGCGTGAAGTCATCGTTGCAGGGTTCCGACCGGGTTAGTTGGTCGGGGTACTACATGGAGAAGCCTCCCGACCAGGTCGAACTGGTCGAGAACGTCGTAGTTTGATGTGCAAGCAGGTCTCCTTCGATGGATGCTGCAGCTACTCGTTAGGAGGATGTGACGTGCTGAAGAAGAAAAAACTTTTTGAATGACTTGTTCCCTCGTGAAGTGTACCCACTTAAGCTCTGCAAAAAGACAACAGAAAATAGCAGAGGTTTGTCGAGAAGAAAATAAGTACATTCACTGCAAGGTGATGTGTACCCACTTAGTCCTGAGCTTGGTAGTAGGTGAAGTATGCACGTGGTGCCAAGCATTATGAGAAAAATAAAGGATGTAAAAATAAGCGTAGGTAATGAGTAGAGTATGAGTTTTGCAAAAAATGACTGTGAATACCCACAGTCCCCATGTCTGATGTAAGAGATTATGGGCGCTTGCATCAGGATTAGAGAAATAATTACTGAAATATAAGTTTGGAAAAACGACTGTGAATACCCGTAGTTCCCGAGCCTGATGAGAGGAGCTAGAAGGTTCTTGCGTCGGGGTCACATTGCTTTTATTCGCAGTCCCCGGGTTGCAGCCCCTAGGTGCTTTGTTGTTTCGTGTCATTGTTCCTGTGCTATGGCGACAGTCCCCGAGCCTTGCTCAGTGTAATCCTGGACGGAGTCTCCGAGCCTGGTCGAGTCTGCGAGTAGATGGCTAACTCGTCGTGTACAGTTGGCGAAGTCGCCGAGTGATGAGATCCTGCGGGACTTGTAAACTAGTGTACTGTAGCTATGTTACTGTTCCTGCCAAAAATAAATCATAACGAAATCGTACGTCCAGTCACCGGGGCTGTGGTGTTAGTGGTAATTCAAAAATTAGTGGCCGAAAATCAGAGAAATTATCAGGAAGAAAATACGAAATAAGGGAAAGGGAGTTATTGAGCCGAATTAACCATGAGGTTAGCGGCCCAAACCGTGGCATAGGAAGTTGGTGTCGTGGCGGTTCCGTATTTGGCCGTTGCGGTTTCCCAAAAACCCTGGGAGGCGAAACACCGCGCCGCATGGTATAAAGGGCGGATTTAGCGGCGGAACAGGAAAGGTTACGTCTTTTGGTCCTCGCCAGAGCGCGTGTAGGAATCGGAGACGCATATCTTCGTTGCTCGGGGTATTCAAAGGGGAAGGATATTCGACTATAAATTCTTGTGGGGATCAGGGTGAGACCCAATTGCTTTTGTATCGACTTCCTTCGCATTGTTTGATCGCGAGGTCTTGAGAGGGTTTCGTCGACACTTAGATTGGACCAGAGTTGATGGAGGCTGGAGGCGTGCATCTTGCGATGGATCTTGCCGCCGTGCTGGCCCTGCCGGAGGACTTGGTCTTACGAATCCTTCTTCGTGTGATCGATGATGGTGACAATGTGCCCAAGTATGTGAAGATTCGCCAGGTCTGTCGCCTCTTGTCCCTTCGGCGTGTCCAGGATTATTGCTGCCCCTACTTTCCTTTTCTGGAGATTTCCTTCGAGCAGCGCTTTCTCGATGTCGACCACCGGGGGGCTTTGTTCTTTCGCAGCATGGAACGGTTGATTTTGCATGGGCGAGATTCTGTCGGGCAATCGCTTATTGGAAGGGCGGTGGCGGCTGGAGACGACGTCACGATGTACTTCAGAGCCATGATGTTGTATTATGCTGATTCGGCGAACTTGGAGACATCTGCTGTCATTGATTGTCTCAGCGGAGGTGCCATTCCTGATGGTCGGTTCTGTAATCAAGGCTTGCGTCGTCCTCGGGGGCACCTCTCGTGATGATCTTCACGTCATTTGGCTGTGGCGGTGGATTCGTGCCCCGGAGGATGTGCCGGATTTAGTCGTCGTTGTTGGTCCTCACCTTTGCATCTGGGAGGGGTGTCGTCATTTTGGTCCGGAGGGTAGCAATATATCTGGGATCATAATGTACTATAGCCGGCAATGTCGAATTCGGCATGAGTTCGATCTCTGGACTAGGCATATTAGTGATGTGATTGCTTATCGCATCAGTAGGATGAGGTTGTGATTGTCGAACACTTTATCTGGAGTATTGCCTTTTGGTGTATCAAGACGTTGCGTCATCGGCTATTTTGCTGCGTGACAGCTATGGTTTGTATCCCAGGTACAAGTGGTTGGATATGTAAGTGAAAACTACAAAGTTGTTATATATCCAGGCGGTGAGCTTTTATTTCACTTGTATATCCTGTCCTGCCGGCTAAGTCGTGAGCCGTAGCGACGAAACGTTCGGCCTTGGTTCTCAAATGGTCCATATCGTAGGGCTAGCTCCATTGCAGGTGTAGGATACATAAGGATTCCCAAGGAGGCACGCAGTGACAACCCGCGGCGCAGAGGGCGAACAACTCATGCACGCTTAGGGAGATGCCAGGGATAGGGCCTTTTTCCGAGAGGCTCGATCGTGGCGTGACTTGGGCCTGTGGAGATCGTTCCTGCCGATGCTGGGCGAAAAGTCATGCTGCTTGTAGAGTCGTCAACCATACCGTGGTCGTGTACAAATTCTGGGCGTGCAACCTCACGGCTTCCGACCCGAGTGGTATGACCCGGCTTCTGGGGAAATACCGCTAGGGAGGCCTATCGATGTAATCATAACGCTTAGGGTAGATACTTCTATTCGCCATGGTTAATCGGCAGGCCAGCTTCGGAAGCTTCCTGGTTACAGCCAGGCTTTTTGGAGAAAAGCCTTATCGCGTTTTTTGGCGAGGTCGTTGAACATTGTAGGCTTTGTCGCGGTTGTCGCCGTGCTTTGGGGCTATTCTTCACAGTGGTCGCCGTGCGTCGTGAGGGTTTATGTAGTAGTCGTCGTACGCCGTGGGCATTTGCGCAGTAGTCGTCGTACGCCGTGGGCGTTTGTGCAGTAGTCGTCGTACGCCGTGGCCGTTTTCCACAAGTTATTTTGATTTCGTGGGACATGTAGGAGATGAAGCACCTTTATTTATTGATGGGGAAGTACCTAGTACAAATTTTATTGAACTATGGTTACATTTTGGAATCCTCACACGTCGTCGAGGGTTGATGGTTTCTGCGTCTGATCGCGGGCGAGGTCGGCGATGGTCGTCGTTGGTCTTGCTTATTTCTGCTTCTTGGTGGCGGGTTTATCATTGTCACTGTAGGTGTATGTGTCCTGGGCACAAGGCTTCTCGGTGGTGTTGATTGTCTGCTGCTCGCACTCGTAAGCTATCTTCAGGTTGGTGCATAGGCTGAGGATGCCTTGTGGTGTCGGGATCTTCAACACCATGTACGTGTAGTGTGGGACTGCCATTAGCTTGGCGAGTGCCGGATGACCAAGTATCGCATGGTAGGCTGTCTCCAATTCGGCGACGACGAAGTTGATGTTCTTGACCCTAAAGTGGTTCTTGTCGCCGAACTACACGGGTAGGGTGATCTGCCCTATCGGTGTTGACACCTTATCTGGGATGATTCCCCAGAAGGAGAAGTTTGCTGGGAGGAGGACTTTCTTCGAGTAGTCGAGCTGGCGGAATGCATCGGCGAAGATGATGTTGATGGAGTTGCCGCCGTCGACTAGGACCTTCCTGAAGCAGCATGTTGCGATGGTTGGATTAATGATTAGTGGAAAGCGACCTGGATATCTGTAATCCATCCACTCATCCTCTCCGGAGAAACTGATTGGTTGATCCGACCAGTTGAGGGAGCGAGCGTCGGCTTCATTCTCTCCTATGGTGGTGAGCGAGTAAACGTCCTTGCATGTTTAGCGGCGTCTTGTTTCTCCCTCGACGAGCACGCTGCCTCCGAATATGGAGTATGTTGTTGAGGCTGCTCGGAATTCAGGCGCTGGCGGTCCTTGGTCCTTGCCTCCGTCTTCACCGTTCTTCTTCTGTCTTTTGTCGGCTTTGTCCTTCATTGTCGTCTCGATGAGTTCACAATCTCGCAGGGAGTGTTTCGAGTTCTTATGTATGGACATGGTCAGTCAGGAATCTTCTTGTAGCTTTCGTAGTAGTTCTTCTTTGGGCGAGCATCCATGCTTGTGACGTAGCGGTTGTTTTGTCTGTAGTCGTACTTCTGCGGACGTCATTCGAAGTAGCCTAACCGGTAGTCGCGGTGGTCGTTGGGCCCTCTTTCGCTTCGGTGGTCTGGTCGGCGATTGTTGTCCCCTACGCGTTCCGGAGAACGGGAGTGGCGTCGTCTGTTCTCTCTGCTGCGGGTGGCGTCATCTTGGTTGGCGTAGGGGTTCATGATTGTCATCAGCTCTTCTATTGTCGTTGCGTTTTTCCATGCCAACTTGTTTCAGAGGTCGTCTGCCCGTAGGCCGTTGGAGAAGATGGCGATAGCTTCCTGGTCAGAGATCTCTATTATGCTCAGGCGCTTGTCGGAGAAACGCCTGATGTATTCCCGGAGGCTTTCATTACTCCTCTGGCGGACACTCTCCAGGTCGTAACGTGTTCCTGGCTGGACACACGTAGCCTTGTACGTCTTGATGAAGATTTACTTTAGGTCTTCCTAGCTGTCGATGGTGCCTTTCGGGATCTTCTAGAGCCAACTGATGGTGGAGGTTGACAACATTACTGGTAAGTAATTGGTCATCACGTCTTGGTCTCCTCTAGCGGCGTACACGGCGATCTCGTACGTGGACGCCCATTGCTCCGGGTCTACTTTGCCGTCGTATTTCTCCACCGACGTTACTCTGAACTTCTGGGGCCATCAGATGGCGCGCAGACAGGCTGAAAAGGGGCGTAGTCCCCCCGTAGCCCGGGGTGCTGGTGCTTGATTATGTCTGGGGTGGTGATACTCGTCATCATCATACCTCGGTGATCTTTGTCAGTGTTGTCTTGGAGGGCTCTGGCGTGCGGGTTCTGGTGTTTGACCACGCTGTACCCTGTCGTCTTCTCCGTCGTTGTGCCGAGGGGGCCTCTGTCGGTAGTTCCTCGGGGGGCTCCGGTGCACGGGTTCCGACGTTCGACCACACCGGGATCTGTCGTGGTCTTCCTCGTCACGTCTTGGGGATCTTCGCTGGTGCTCCCTCGGAAGGCTTCGCGAGTGGTTCCTGCTGTGGGATTGGCCGAAGGACTCGAGTACTTGCCCCTTCCTTTTTACTTGGACCGCGACCGCCTTGATGTTGGCATCTATCTTCTCGACCACGGACGTGCCTTGAAGTTTGGACAGCTCATAGGCGGCTGCCGCCAGATTGGCGTTGGGGGTTTAGTACACCGGGACGTCGCCCATCATGTCGAACTCGTACTGGAAATTGTGTCGTGGCGGGTGACCGTGATTCCTCTGATCCTGCTCGTGCTGTTCCCGTGCTATACGTGCTTGCTCGAGATACTCCTGGTTGCGCCTCTCCTGCTCGCGACGTTCGTCGTCGCGCCTCTGCGCGCAGTCGGCGTTGCGCTGCTCCCTCATGGTGCGTTCGGTGTCTACTTCGTTGTCGGGGGCGACGCTATCGGCGGAGACTTGAAAAATCATCCCTCCGAAGCCCGGAGGGAACTCTAGGAAGCTGTCGGTCGATCTGGATGGGCTGGCGACTTCGGTTCCTGCGCTGGTGATCGAGCCCAGGGAGTTAGTACCATCGAGGGACACTATCTGCTCGGAGGTGCTGGGGATTGCGGAGATGACGACGGTGTGCACGATGTTGGAAGACCGCCGCCTGATTGCTGAGGCCGTGAGGCATCATTGGAGGGAGGTGGGTGCCCCTGGTCGCCACAGTCGTCGCCTTTGTCGCAGTTCGGCGGCCATGATGGCCGGGGAGTCGGTGTCGCGGCGCCTGAATGAGGTCGATGCACTCGGTGATGCCAGCGTTGGAGCGGTCGATGGCGTTGACTAAGTTGTCAATGCTGATCTTTTCTCGCGGGCGGTACGTTGGCGTGATGGGACGATGCGTGAGCGGCAGCGCATCCGCCCCGCGTGGAGTAGATCCGATGGTCCAAGATATAGATCCGATCTGGAGCACGGTGCCGGTCGTCGGGAGGACCGTCGAATCCGGGAACGTAACCGCTTGACGATGCATGAAGTCGATGCACACACCCCCTACCTGGCACGCCAACTGTCGATGAAATATGCGTCATAGTCTACCTAGGGGGTACCCCCCATGGTAGTAGATTGTAGGCGGAGGTGTGGCGACGGCGATCCAGTGTAACACAAAGAGCGTAGACACGGTAATTTAGACAGGTTCAGGCCGGTAAATCACCGTAATACCTTACGTCCTATGTTTTGGTGGCTGGATTTATATGTGTATTAGGTTACAAGACTCGTAGATGAGATCTAGGGATCGTATGCGTCTATTTTGGAGGGGGTCCCTGCTCGCCTTATATAGTCGGAGAGCAGGGTTACAGTTTCCATATCCTAACAGATTACGATCGGTCCCTTTAGGTAAGGGATCCGAGTCTATCTACTAGGATCCTTCTTGGCGAGCAAGGCTTCTCCGGAGTCCTTGGCGATCACGACGGGCTGGTCGTGTGCCGCAAGGCCTCGTGGACTGGGTTATGTCCTGGTCGGCAGGCCCATAAGGTCCCTGGGGATATGTCGAGGTAATATCCCCAACAGTTAGTGAATTATTATAGATTTTGTTTATAGCACGTGTATATATCGACTTATTTGTAAACTTTAAATACCTATGAGTCTCCTTGGGTACCAAGTGGGGCACCACCTAGCTGGGACATGGGGATCTCCTCCTGCGGCCATGGCTCCCACCCGTGCTGGTACACGCGGTACCCCGATGCATCATCCGGGTGGGTGTGCGAGGACCCCGTGGGGGTGTGTTGAGCCCACTGGTGGGGTTCGGTCTAGGCCCAATCCTGTTGCTGGGTGTGCAAGGACCTCAGGGGTGTCCTGGGCTCACTGGTGGTGGTGTGTCTAGGCCCGCTACTGCTGGCTATGCGAGGACCCCGAGGGGGTGTCCTAGGCAAATTGGTATTGTGTACTCTGGTACCACTGCTGCTACTAGCTCTGGAATCCTTCAAGCCACTTTTCGTCGTCGTCGTCCTCATCATCAACTTGTGAAGGGCCCTTGCCCACATTGTCGTGGACTAGCGTGGGCACCGCCGACGTCCCTCCAATCACTGGCTGAGAAGAGGTAGCTGGTGTCCTATGTGACGAAGACGGGTAGTCCTTGCAACTCTTCTTGACATTTTGAAAATTTTATAGAATGATTTGAGTTAGATCAAATTATAGAATGTTAGCCATTATTCATAGTCCGAACAAATAATTAACCTCCACAAATGCTTCGAGCACGCCTGGGCCTCGCCCTCTCGCCTCGTGTAGTCGAAACTCTACTTCGTTGACATCCTTGACAGATGTCTGGCTTGCACAAGAAAACGTTGAGTGCCACTAGTATAGTAACGTTATCTTGAAACTTCATGAATGCATATCAAACTTTTTCTATTTACTATCTTACCATGTATCGTTGTAGCGGCGCCCTCTGCACCTGCGTCTCGCCCCTGGTGTGTTGGTCGTACACATCCCCAAATACGTCGCTGTCATCGTCTTCACTAATAGTAGCGTCCGTGTACGGTGCCCTGATATGTGTATGCCTAGACCTATGAAGCTACCTCAAGTACTCGTCAAAAGTGTGTTGGTCATGATCTTCGCCCTCATCGAATAGAACAAGTGTCTTGTTCGTCCAAAACTCGATAAATGGGGCGTGCTTCACTCGCTAGTCCCTAGTACTGTAGCTCTTCCGGCGAATCGAACCTGCAAATATTATTAACTTGTAAGTACACATTATCACATACTAGGGATGATTGTAAATATAGTAACCGAATGTACCCATGCAGCTGTTGGTTGGTAGAGTACAACGGAGGCGGTAAGCCGGTCTTTTTTTCTAAATTGCCTACAAACTCTTATAGGCAGATGCATCTCGACAATGTGGAAGAAAATGAGAGGGAAAACTGTGTGGTACTCATCCTTCTCATCTAGACAACCAGCACTGAGATAGTCCCGTAACTCCTGTCCGTCCCAAGCACTCCAATGCACCTGAAACATAAGTATAGTTAACAAGTTGTTGTGTAAACCTAAAACAAAAAATGCAAGTTATATTTTCATGATACAAACCTGGTGTTGTGTTAGGACATTTAGCAAGTCTGTGTACTCCTTGTACCCCCTATACCTGCGTACCAATTCCCCTATACCTTCTAGATGTACAGACCAGTAGGCCTAGTGTCTTGTCCTGGCCAGTACTACATACAACATTTGGAAAATTTAATTAGTTCTTCATTCTGTCAATGAAATGCAAACCAAGATGCAAACACATGGTTGATATGTGCCCATGTTGTTTAGTTTTGTGATGAGTGATTGCCCAACACTTGAGTATTTCAGTTTGAGCGGTTTCTACTAATCCTTTGCGAAAGCAAATGTGTGCCTGTCTATCGTCTTGTGGTGTGCAGGTACTGAGCCCAGAGACAGTGGTCAATGACAAGGTGAAGGTTGAGTAGAGGCTTGCCATGCCGATGGACTGAGACCGGTGAAGGGTGGAAGCGGGGCTCGGACCGACGGATCGGAGTGCCGGCGGACTATCTGTAGTGGTTACTGCTTGGCACTGGCGAGCGCGACAAGACATGGAGGTAGACCGAGTCGACCAAGTCAAGACGGTGGACGAGCGGAGGCTCATGGGACTCGGAGTTCGACCGGGCGAGGACGACGTGGCTCGAGTTGAGCAGTTTGGTGGTTTGGGCCGCAAAACCACCGGAGGATGGTTTCTGAGTTTGGGCCTCAAAACTCGGGGTTCGGTAGTTGAGCTGAAAGCTACCGGTGGCGGGTTTCGCGGTTTTGGGCCTCAAAACCCGGGCGGAGCTTCCGAGGAAGCGGGGATGGAACGTGGCGGGATCCTGGAGGTTGCATCTGTAACACCCTAGGTGTTAAGCTTGCATTTGCATATCATTTCATGAGCATGAGCACAAGCATCATTGCATCTGTGCATTCACATGATCACATGAAATGATAAGCTTGGTGTTTACATTGTTCTTTATGTGTGTATGTGTTAACCTACAACTAGCTTTGAGTGAGTTATGCTTGTATAACCGAGTGCTTGATGTTTTTATCACTAATAAACACCTAGACATACTTATGGATGCTAATAAAACCATGTTTATATATATGTTCTTGTCAAGTTAAGCTTGCTAGGGTTTAAGCTTTTAAGTTGACCCTAGGAACCCTTTTCTTTGACTTAACTAATCAGTCTTGTTAATGACCTTGCATGACAAAGTGAGCTTAAGCAAATTTGTAGAGTTTTTCTTAATGAACAAACTTTGTTTAACCACCTTGAGGTGATCTAGACCCTAACATACCCTAATTAGCCATTTAAGGAAGATTTTGGGGCTGTTTTGGTTTTAAAAAATTGCCTAAGTCTTAACTGACTTTCAGTTTGAAAGTTGCTCTATTTGAATGGTTGTAGTTTGAAATCTAAGCGGTTTCAGCTAAAGCAAATTACACCAAAGATGGAGTTCAACTATAGCTCTATCAAAATGTGTAATTGGTTGAAGCTAAGATGAATGGATTAGGAAGATAATGGTGTTGCAAAACACGCTGTTAGTCACCCTGATCATGTTTTCAAATGGGGGAGCAGAGCCGCGCGCGTCGGTCGTTGGTCGATCGGGTCAGTCTGCATGCGCCGCGTGGCAGCCGTACACCGGCGGGAGAGCCGCGCCGGTCGCGCCTTGGATGCCTGCACACTCCACCTCGCGACCACACTCATGCCCGCGCCTCACTCTCTCCCTCTCCTCTCTGCTTCGCGCAAGAACGCAGCCGCGCCATTGCCGAGCTCCAGCGCCGTCGCCGAGCTCGCCTGCGTAGCACACCACTGCATTGGCTGTCAAAACACAGCCATAGCTTCGGCTTGCTCCGCTCCACCGTTTGCACCGCTTGGTTGAAGCGCAAGCCGCACAGGTGAGCCAGACTACGCGGCACAGCGGGCGCCATTGTTGCCAAAGCTCCGCCGAGCTTTGCGCCGTCATGGCCAGCCTAATTCAGCGCCTCTCCCGCTATTCTAGCTCTTGTACACCGTCACCTAGGTCACGAGGAAGGTCACTGAGGGGTCGGATTAAGCTATTAGGGTTAGGGTTTGCCGGAATGGGTATCTCTCCGCGTGCGAGCGCTCGACACCCGCAACGCCTGCGAGGTCAGGCTAGGGTACACGGTGCTTCTCCGTCTCGTCGGAGTAGCATTAGGGTTAGCTAGTTAGCTCGTAGTTAAGTTGCCAAGTCGGTTGAAGCGTTTGTGCGTCGCCACCGCCAAAACAGAGAAGTCGTGCCACCGTGATCTCGCCACCGTGCCGTTGTGCATGTGGCCAAGCTCATCGGAGGGTTTCAATGGCCCCAGTCTGGGCTAGATCGAACCACTAGGGTTCAAGGTAGGTGTAGCACTCCCTGGCTAGGTCAGTAGAGGCTTGCGCCGGCCAGCATAAGCACCGCAGCGCCGCCGTGCCGCCATTGCCGTCATCGAGCATGGTCTGGTGAGCTTTGGACACAACCAGCTACATGGTTCAATGCAGGTTGCAAAGGGGAACACGTATGTAGGGTTCGTTTGGTCAGAGATCTCACCGCCGGCGAGTGGTCGTCGTTCGAGCACCTCTCGTGCCTTCGGATCTGTGGGGGAAGAAGCTGACTCATGGGTCCCACGTGTCATAGACCCTATGTTTTGTTTTCTGTTTTGTTTTTCCAGTTTTGTTTGCTAACTTTGGAAATGCATAACCAATTCAGGAAAAATGCAAATATTGTAAAATAAATTTTGTTAGTCTTGTTATGTTTTTCTCTATGCATGAAAAATGTAAAATGACCTGTTGTTACTGTTCTTATGTGTTGTTTTAATAAAAATGGACAGCAAGCTTTATATGCTTAATTTAACTTGTTTAAATTGTAGCTAGAGTTTGGTTTATGCTAAAATCATGGTTCTTGTTGTGTTGAGCTTGCCTCATCCTGCACTTTCCATGACAAATGTTAAAGTACCAGTAACCTCTTTTTCAAATGCATGTTGAAGCTATTTTGTTAAAATGCTTAGTTAATTAGATGCAACCTTGTTTTAATTGCTAAGCAAGCTATGTGTGTTTCCTGTGCTTGGTAATTTTTGTACATATGTTACTTGCTTAGTATGATCTAAGAAAAATATAAAATTTGTTGTTTCACACTTTTCAAAATGTTTAAGTAATTAATGCTTAAAGGATGCTTGTTTCCTCATCACCAGCAAAGTAATAATTTTAACCCCTTTCTAAGTATGTTTGTTGTTGATGATTGTTGGTATTTCTTATGACTACTGGATAAATCCGCAAGCGCACATATTATACCGTTGTAGCACTTCACCTAGGAGTATTCCAAGATATCGTAATTTATATTTTCCCAAGGGAAAGCTGAGCTAGAAATGATAATTAGATAGAGATCCTAGAGAGCACCTCAACTTAGTACCAACCAGTATAGGGGGGTAAACGATATATGTGATAGGAAGGGTTGATTAATGAATAAGCCAAGGTAAAAGATACTTAGAACGGACTAGACATTATAGCTAGGTGGGAGGACAACGAGAGAGTATAGGGACTCCTATGCAATTCACTCTACTTCAATATACTTAGCCAATTAACTAGTCTAAACACTATAGTTTGTCTCCTCAATACAAGTATGCTAGGCGAGGGATAGATCTGTAGGAGGACAAGACTCCTACCGGACCACACCCTCTCCTTATGGGGGTCTTACTTTTTAAGAAC